>JAYDZK010000006.1:26296548-26341384 GCA_034509185.1 Euphonia xanthogaster | reverse complement strand
ACCCCTAAATTCCATAAGAATTAAAAATTAAAAGGGAGGGTTATACATGAGAGGGAAATCTTTGGTATCAGGCATTCCGGGAAGTCTGTACCTCTCAAGTACCTCAGCCAATGGGGAAAGAGAGAAGGGAAATGTGGCCAGGAAATTGGGATAAAAAGGAGGCTGTGTCCTCCAAAATGTTGAGAAATCCCAGGGGAATGCCCCATGGCCTCTCCCTTTATTCCAGTAGAGTAAAAGGACTCCTCTGTCTCCTTTTTGGACATGAACCTCTGGTGTTTGTGAGTTAATTTTCCTTACAAAGGTAAGGGCAGTTTCCTTGGATAATACAGAACTTCAGGTCATTTCTCCTTATTCTGCCTCCTCACAAGCTTTTATCAGGCAGGCACCTGGAGCTGCAGGACTGCAGGCATCCAACTGCACAAGTCCTGCTGCCTTGGTATGAAATAATGCTGTGAAATATTTCTTACAGCTTTTTAGAAATGTGCCGTCAAACCCCGAATCAAATGTACACAAATAGGTTAAAAACTGAAACATCCCATCTTTCATCTGATCTGATTTGCAATAAAAAATAAAACAAAACACCAAACTTCATGATGGAAACAGTAAAATTAGTGTTTTTAACCCTCCCTGCCTCACTTAACTGTTGTGCAAACAAGAGTGAAAAGCACATTACAAAAGATACTGTGAATGTAATAAAAACAGCCTGTTAGCATTTTTATTAATTATCTTCATAAATATATATTGTGCCTTGCAATTAAAATTCCGTGTGCCTGAGTTGCCATGGCAGCACAACTTCCACTGCACAATAAATTCTTCCAGCTCAGCCAGGGCCAAGGCTACAAAGCTGGAGGCAGGCTGGATTTGGAACATTTCAGGGCAACCAGTGGAGACAGGGCAGAGATTGAGAGGAAAAAATAGCTTCCACTGGATAGAAAATGCAGGAATCGATATCAAGCAAGCCTTGGGCATTTCCAGGGTGACTTGTGAGGAATGCAAATTCTGAGTTCTTGTTGTTTTTTCCCCCCATCTGAAATTGCCTTCCTGGTGCCCTAATAGCTAAAAACAACCGTGCCAGACTCTTTGGGCAGCACTCACCTTGGGCAGCCCGGCTGGAGCTATAAATAGTGCTGCTGCCATCTGCCACTCTGTCCCACACCATCCCTGTGCTGCCAGGGCATGGCCAGACCCTTTGCCAGGCCTGCAGGACCACACTGCCAGGCACAGATAATGAGGGGAGGAGCAAAAATGGGACCGCTGTAATTAACTGCTGCTTTGGTAGTCATTACTAGGATGACTGCTAAGAGAATCTGTAAAAGTACAATTAATAATATTGTGTACAGTGTGTGCAGACACTTCTCTTACTGTAGAGTTCAGACACAGTTCTCACAATGACACCATGCTTGCTTTCAGTTTCATGGAAATAAGTAATAGGTAAAAATAAACCTCAAATATCAACTGCAGTAGCCAAAAATAATCCAGCTGGGGAGCCTAATCTAATGATCTGAGTGAGTCAGCACCAAGAAACTAGAGTGAGTTGAGAGAGTGGGGTTTGCCCTCTCCTGCCCTTTTGCTCTGCCCACCATCCCCAAAGCAGCACAGACACTGGGGCAGACCCTGTTACTGCTGCTGCAAGACAAAAGATGACAGGAAAGCATCTGTTCCCTTCCAGAGTAATCCAGGCAGCTTGGAATTCCAGAAGCAACCCTCATGCTGTCGGTGTGTCTGTGGTTCAACATCTTTCATGTAATGCCTATCCCATTGAACAAAGGGGCCCCTCTGAGCACGAGGCCACCATGGCTGAGAAACACCTGATTTCACTGGTGCAGTACACTGCACTGAGTTGACTACAAAATTATTGTCTGGCACTGCCAAATAACATTGCTAATCTGGGAAAAAACATTGTATTGGAAGCGTTCGAGGCCACGCTGGGCTAGGTGGTCTAGTGGAAGATGTCCCTGCCCATGGCAGGGGATTGGAACCAGATGAGTTTCAAGGTCCTTTCCAAACCAAACCATTCCATGGTTCTGTGATAGCTGATCTCTTTGTTTTTCCATGATTAAATACTTTTGGATTTGATTCTGTTTTTACTGTGGCCAGAGGCAGAACTGCTACTGGTTTAGCTATGCTAAGGCCACTATGTTCATAAATAAAAGTGATATCTGAATAAAGATTTTGACATAATTATTCAGAAATCATATAAAACTCAGCAATGCATACCTTATATTTCTACATCTATCCCTGTAGAGTTGCATTCAACTGATTCAGAAAAAGCACAAATTGCTTATTTTTTTTAAATTAGGTGGTTCTGAGTACCTTGGGTCCCCCAATATTCTTGATGCTTTGAGCATCAATCTCCTGCTTCTCTGTTTGCTCCTGTGTTCATCCCATATTGCTGGGATATAATATTATAATATATGGAATACCCATATTACCATGGGTAATCCTTCTGTACTCAGCACCTGTGGTGCTGCACATGGAACACTGCATGCCCTGGGTCAGGTCCATCAGTTTCATCTCCTGTAACTACAAAGTGGAGAGGGAGCAGCAGAGAACCACCAGGATGGCTTAAGGCTAAAGCCTGTGACCCAAGAAAAGGCCAGGACTGCCTGGTTTAAGTGGACAAAGAGAAGGTCAAAGTGCAAGACAACTGCAGTGTATCATGAGGGGAACATCCTGCTCTGATTCTCTATGTTCTATACTTATACAATCTCCAGGTCATTTAAGCCAAGCACTTTTTTCTGCAGTTAGGACATGGCTTGTTTGTATTGGTACACTGGTATTTTCTTAGTACAGGAAATTTTAATTTCCTATCATTCTGATACAAAAACTGGTTTGACATAAACCATAACTGCCCAAAGCCTTTTCAGTTAGAAAAAAAAATCAAGTTATAACCTTTTGTTTACCATAGCAATATCTCTGAAAAAAGTGCTCAAACCGACTCTAAGTATTCTGCCACCAGATCAAGCAATAGTTTCCAATGTTTTCCTAAAAGATCATGCTAATTGCATCATTTTAAGCTCAATTTTGCTTGCAGTCTTCCAGCTTTTGGGGGTCTGTCAAATTCTAAAGAAAATACTTATTTCCTCTACCTACCAAATCTAGCAGGTGCAGAATGGGAGTTGAAGTTTCAGGCCCATCTGCACTCGGTTTTAAATGCCAGGTATGGCCAAGTGAATTGCCAGCACTGCTCACACCAACAGCTTTGTGAGCACAGTCACACTAACACAACTGCCCCTCACCTTCACAGAGGAGACAGAGAATAACAAAATCTCATTCACCCCAGGCTATTTCCCTCTGAGATATCCTCTCCTCATGCTGTGCAGTGATGGGACATTGGGAAGCCAGAGCACCAGCACGTTACCCGGAGTGGATTCAGAGAGCTCTGTCAGGTTTTCCTAGACCCAGCTGTAGCTGCCTTGATTTAGTGACAGCCAACAGTCCTGCTCCAAGGGAAAGGCCTAACTGCATGTCCTTTAGACACCCCTTGCACACCTTAGGCTGTGCCTCCTGGATGGACCCTGCAGGCACTTGAAGTTTGTCCTGTCTCTGCATCTCTAAAAGATCTCTGCTCTAAGGACTGGAGTTCTTCAAGTACACTTGGAGTAGAGAAGAAAAGAAATTGGTAAATAAAGATTCCACTAGGGAACGATGCTACTAACTTGCCTAACTAACAAAAGTCACTGCTCTGTGGGCTGAGAACACGTTCCAGCTCAGCTCTCTAGTTTGCAGAATCATAGAACAGTTTGGGTTGGAAGGGATCCTGAGGATCATCTTTATCCAGCCCCCTGCCATGGGCAGGGACCCCTTCCACCAGGCCAAGGTGTTCCAAACCTTATCCAGCCTGGCCTTGAACACTTCAGGGATGCAGCAGCCACAACTTCCCTGGGCAGCCTGAGCCAGGGCCTCACCAGAGGCACTGGCTCAGGAGGATGACAGCTGGGGATCACTGTTTTATCCCGACAGCAGCCAGGATCTTCCAAAGCTCTCCCACTTCCTTTGAGTGAGCACACACCACGCCTGCCTGCACACAGAGATCTGTCAGTAGTGAGGTACCTAAAGAACTCACTTCAGTACCTACAGAGCAGGCCAGGAGGAGGAGGTAACAAACACTCACACGTATTTTTTCCAAGGCAATCTTTCTGACAAGGTAATCTCTAACGTACTCCAACCCACGTACTGTTAACTTGTGCACTCTTGGCACTTTAAATATCCACTTTTGCTTCACATGGGAATTTTTGCTTCAGCAGTGGAGCCAGTGAAATAGGAACATGACTGTTCTCTAGGCAGCCAGCAGAACTGAAGTTTCTCATAAATGAGTCTATCAACAATTTTGTTTCAATTATATGTTCAGGCTGCCAAATTGGATAAAATGAATCCTTTGTTTAACTTTCATCTCATCCCTGAAAAGAAAAATTCACCTGCCTGAATAAGCAAAACAAGCACAGATGAGTTTTTTTCTAAGCACAGAGAAATAGTAAGTTATGGAAAACTGGAGGTACAATCAAGTAGCTTAAAAAAATCTCTTATCAGTACAGAAATAAACAGCCAAATTCATCTGCAATTCTAGAGTTCTTTGACTACAACAGAATCAGAGGTGTTGAGGTTGGGAGGGATCTCTGAAGATTGGCCAGTCCAAGCTCTGCTCACAGCAGGGCTGCTCAGGACCATATCCAGGCAGGGTTTGAATATCTCCAGGGATGGAGATTTGGCTGCCTGTTCTCTTATTTCACAATTCTCACAGTAACAAGTTTTTTTCTGAGCATTCAACAGAATATCCTGTATTTCAGTCTCTGACCACTGCCTTTTGTCCTGTCACTGGATAACTGTGTTTGCCTCACCTCCTTTCCAGTCCCTCTCATCAGGTTTTTGTACACATATGGGTAAGACCTTCCCCTTCCCCCTGCCCTTGATGTGTGTTTGGCACTAACATTTCAAACCTGAGCAGTCAGTAAGAGGCCACATTTTCTGAGCACATCAGCTCCCTCTGGACACTACACCTTCCAAAACTGCAGCACTGCTATGAATGGGTAAAACATACCAAGCTCTCAAACCAATACCTTTGGAAACTGCATATTTCCTTGATAATGTCTGTATTTAGAGGAGATTTACAAAGTTTTTTCCTTTTTTGCATCAGACAGGAAGATTCCATCCCAGTGAGGTTTCCAGACCAGAAATCAGTGTTTTGCTTGTAAAATACTAAGGCTGAAGCACTACAGGAGAGTAGCAGAACAAAAGGGTGTTATCATTATTCTTCACCCTTTAATTACCTTTATCAAATGCCAACTGAGACAAGCTATTTTTAAACCCTACCACCGGGTCTGTAATTACATTAACACAGATTTTTTTCTTTACTTATACAGGTCTGCCCTAAATAAACCTTAAAATATTTGTGCAGAAAGTACCACAGGATATTTACACAGCAACCAATTTGAAAACAGCAAATTCCAGACACAACTTGAGGTTAAACTTGTCAGTTGAACACCCACAAATTACAAAAGAAAACCAAAGGATACACTGAAATGATTTAGCACTTCAATAAGAGAGATGAGTGGTCATTAAAAGATTTCCTATTATGTGGTGGAAATACAATTTGTAATAGTGCAAATACAAATTGACATGGTGTCATTTTAGTATTACTTATGTGGTATCATTTTTATACATCCCTCGAGAAAACAAACAATGAAAACACCTTTTCCTTTTTTTATCATCACTTTCAGAGTTAATATCTGCCACTAAAATAGTAATATTTGCCAAAAAGCAATGGAAGGTTATTAAATTGGGAGCCATAGTTTAGTTGAGGTGTTCGGGCATGGGTTGGAATTGATGATCTTTAAGGTCTCTTCCAACCCAGTCATTCTGTGAATTCTGTGAAATTCTTTTATTAGATCATAATGATTGATATTAAAAACTTTCAGTTTTACTTATCATCAGTTTTATAAGCAAGCTTCTTTACCTTAGATAAATCTATATTTTGAGTTAGATAGATGAGTCTTTCTGGAGGCCCTGGATAAAAGGTGTCCAGCACTGAAGCCATCTTTAACACTGAACTGTTGAGAGAAACTGAGAAAGAAAGAAGCCTACAAAAAAGCCCTATGAAGAACAGCTGAGTGAGCAGGTGTTGTTCAAGCTGGAGAAGAAGAGGCTCAGTGGGGACCTGTGCTCTCCCACAATTCCCTGACAGGAGGTTGTGGCCAGGTGGGGATCAGGCTCTGCTCTCAGGCAGCAACTAACAGGATAAGGGAAAATGGCCTAAACCCAGCCAGGGGAGGTTTGGATTGGAGATCAGGAAGAATTTCTTCACAGAAAGGATGCTCAGGCATTGCAAGGAGCTGTCCAGGGAGGTGCTGGAGTCCGCATCCCTGGAGCTGCTCAAGGAATAGCTGGACATGGCACTCAGTGCTCTGTTCTGGTGACAAGGTGGGGATCACAGGCTGGACTTGCTGACCTTGGAGGCCTTTTTTCCAGTCTAAATAAACCTGGGATCCTATTCTATAGAGAGGGAAACTGCACAGCTGGATACTGAGAGAAGGCAGGAGAGCAGCCCACTGGAAAGGAAGGAGAAGTTGTGCACACACAATGTAGGGAGGCACAGCCCAGCCAGAACCAACACAGGGTTTACATCCAACACTTCAAAAGTAGGGACACAGAGAGGAAAATGAGTGCAATGTCATGGACTAACACACACAAGCAGCACTACAAATTGGAACTAGAGCTGAAAGGTTTTCCAAAAATTTCTGTTTCTGGGCAGGGTCTTAACAAGGATTTGGACTCACGTTCAGAAGGGCTTTTTCTGGCCAAACAACCCTTACAATTGTTAATGCCTGATGGCTGAGCACAGCAAGAAAGGCAGAGCACACCCATCTCACATCTGCTGTCTGCCCCAAAGCTGGGACCTTCAGACATGAGAAACATCTATTTAAATCCTGCTTAAGCCCAGGAGAAAATTTAATCCAATTCTTCCGTATCCAGCCCAGTGAGTGTTCAAAGGCCTCTCTCTAAAACATTCAGCTCTTTCTCAAACATTCAAAGAAAGAAGATATCATCACAAGGGGGGTCAAAGGATGGACAAAGGAGGGAGAAAAAACTCAATCTATTACAACGAAAAATTATTTTTAATAAATCCAAATCTTGGTAGACAGTCTATTAACACAAGCTTAAAAGGTGAAGAATAGAAAGAAGGAACAAAGATCCCAAAACATAAAAAATTCATGCTGTTTGATTTGAAAGGCTTCTCTCTTTTACACATTTTGAGCTGGAGCAAAAAATGCTTTTTAGGAATATTCTTAGCATCGTGTAACTTGCACATATGTGCAAACTCAAAATATAATGCAACCCTTCATTGTTCTGGAAAACTAAAGGAATGCTAAGTATAGCTCAAATCCTGACAATATTTTTTTTAAAAATACCTAATTTGTTCATTCCATGTTCTTCTGCTTTGATAATTATTTCTTTTCATCTCTCCCTGACTCACACACTGAGACGACCAAAGGAGAATGAACAAATAGAGGTGGGAGGGGAGTTGAGAAGTGGCATGGACTTGAAAAGCTCTGAATGCCTTCAATCATCTGGAAAATCACAAGTACCAATCTTTTAACTTCTGTAATTAAGGACTCATGACATGAGCTGAGCAGCTCTTAGGAGTTCACTGCTAGGTACAATTACATTTTAAAGGCTTTTCCTCATTTTTTGGTGCTGCTTTTAGTATCTAACACAATATTTAAACCACTATACTTTTAATTCCATACTGAACAACAGAACCTGACTTGCTGTTGTGAAGGGCAAGAAAAAACTGTTGGGGAGGCACAAGAGAGGAGCCAGAGCTCATTCCCCAGCCATGCTGGTTTGAGACATTCCTACTCATGTCTTGATGGAAAACTACACCTTGATTTTATGGGAGACAGAAGTGACAGCAAACCATGCTAAAAACCTTAACCAAAAGTGAGGGGAAGTTGCATTTTCCCCACAGTGAAGTGTGATGTGTCAACAGTGCTGCATCCATCTGTGCTGCCTTGTGGGTCCCTCAAACCTCTGAGGGCATGTCTTCTTCTTAATATTGCCAGAGTGCCCTCATGATATGAAATAGAAACTGAGAGCAGAAGGAATCTTAAAAATGGGGAAGGAGAATAGCTGTGATGGTGTCTACCATGGTCAGATTTTAACTGATGCTCATGTACAAATCTTTGGCAAGATTTTGAGTTGCTGCTTCAAGTATCTCCTTTCCTCTCAATTCTCTGCCTAATTTTGGCAGCTATTGTCAGCAGGTATTTTAGAAGTACAATGCACACTGCTCAGAAAGGATATTGCATGTCACCACTCGCTGTGCCACATCCACACCAACCCACACCCACAAGGAATTGTATTGGATAATTGGTCACATTTGAAGAATAAGAACTAAATTTTGTAAGGACTAAAAATTGCTCAGCACTCCCTACAATTAAAAGACAATAGTATGTACAATATGCTGTATTTCAACTCTAAATTTAGAAAAATCACTATCTCCAAGTCGAATACAGAAAGCCTTAAAGAAATTATATGCATCAAACACACAAGTAGCATTTAATATTTAAAAGAAAGAAGTGAAATATAAAATTTAAAAAAAAAAGGCATTTAAATCAAGTTGAAGTGCATGAAAATAACACTGTGGGGCCAAAATATAAGGCTGTAAAAGAAGGAGCTTGCAGGTTCTTTTTTTTCAAGGAGAAAGAGCAGTAATTCTGTCAGGGCTCAGGCCCAGGAGATTGGAATCAGGAGAAAGGGGAATGCTCTTGAAAGTAATCCATGTCACACTGCTAATACCAACATACATCTCTTTGACATTAACAGAGACCAACAAGCACAAATAATGTGCAGACAGTAGACAATCTGTTTATATTTCTACTTTGCTTTTTAGTTAAAAATAGATTTTGTGTAATGAAAGGGTTTACTGAAAGCTACAAAGTTCTGCAATTTTTCAGCAATTATTTAGCAATTGTTGCAATTAAAGAGACAAAACCAGTGGTTGATAATTTCCCCTAAAGAACAACAATCTCTGTTGATATGAGAAAGGTTCTCCATCGCTCAATTTTTAATCCTAATTCTCCTATACAGATGTGTTTAACAAATTCAAGTAACTATTAATTTTTAACTCTGCAAATACAAATTTTATCAAGACTTTAATAAATCCTCAGACCTTCTGGATTTTAAGTCCTCTGGTTTTTAATAATATGATCATATCCAGAATTGGTCTGGCATGTAAATGTAGCAAAGTAACATGTTCAGAGAGTCAGTTTGTACCTAATGAAATGGCTATATAAATAAATTTATCTTTTTTCCCCTCCAGTATTTTCAAGCAGGAAGAAAGCTTCTAAGTTCTGCCAATTAAAAATAAAAATCCCAAATGTTTCTTTCTAAATACCTAATAGCAGAAAGAGAAAATAGCAATGTTCAAAGGTCATGGAATTAGCACTGGTAAATCCTACCAAGACAGATTTCTCCCACTTTCACACTAGAGACAGGGCAGGCAAATGGACTGAATTAATTTTTCACAACAGTGAAAAGAAGGAGGGAGGTATTTTTAGAAGAGAAATAAAACCAAGGTTAGTTTTTAAGAGAAACTCTCACCTGAGACATTCTCCTTCCAGGATTCCTACCAATAATTCCTCTTAGCAAATATAAATACCAGAAAATCTAAAACCCAAGTAAAGGAATAAGAGTAAGGCAAGAGCCTGGGCTGGTAAGGAAGTTGCACAAAGCAAATTAATGACTTTTGTCAGTAGCTGTACACTCTTGGAACCACAACATATATACCTGACCAGCTGAGTCTAAGCATGCAATGACTTGTACAGACATAACTTAATTTATCTTCCATATAAAGTAGAACAAATGATTGAACATAAATACCTGAGTTTGAGAAGCTACACTACAGCCCATACTGGGAACTGGAACTGAGCAGTTCAGTGACCTACAAAATATGGGCCTTGCTTAGAAAACTGAAAAAAACCCCTGAAATTCTTCAGAGCAGAAAGCTACTCAACTCGATTGCATAAAGCATAATTTGGAGACTTCTTTTTGCATATACTTCCACAATGATTCAAAATTTTCCTCACATCAAACAGTACCAAAACAAGCAAATTTTTTATATGTATGTACTGTGATGACACCATTTGCCTGTTTTGTGCAACTACTGGAAAACATTGAATCTGAGTGAGTACCTTACCCCAAAGCTCCTCCTTGCTTGTGCTGTGTGGGATATTTCTTGTGTTACTGAGCAGCTTCACTGGAAACTCCTCCCTTTGTTTGCAAATCCTCCATCTCACTAATAGCAGAACTCCCACACCAGTAAATACTACCTGGAACCCAGATTATTTCCATTGCTAACACTGATGGCAGTGAGGCTGCTGCCTCATTTTAGCTTCATGGGAGCAGCACAACTCTACCTCAGCTCTGACTCAGACATCCTCATTTTACCATCATTATTCTTCAAACTCTTAGGCTGAGCAGTGCTCTAAATCATTATTACTCTTGGTTTATACTCTTAGTTTTTGATTTTAGCACAATTACACTTGCTTTGCTAATGAAAAATTACTGGTTTTCCACATAACCATGGAATATTTCCCAAGCCTTTTGGCACGATGGGGAATCAGAACATGGAGAGATGCATGTTTTAAAGAGTAAGATCAGCAGCCAACTGAACACAGTAATACAAAAGTTCTTAACATAAATGGGGAATGTGATAACTATTAAAATTTGTGCAACAGTTTTAACATTTGATTTAAACTGTGTATGTATATATATTTAATATGTTAGATACTAAAGGAATCTGAACACTATAAAAAGTGAAAGGAAAACTGTATTAACATTTGACTTGTTAGGAGAAAATGACTGGCTATATTTAAGACAAATGAGTACATTTCCATTTAGCATATAGAACACTATACATTGTCACTGGATTTGGAACATCTCATGCTAAAACCTTTCTTAAAACAGACAGGTGCCATTTCCACGTAACAGTGGTTAAATCTCTTGGCAGTAGTACGTGCATTAAATATGACCAATGTTAACAGGAATAAAGGTTATTTTCTTTCAGACAGCAGCATTCAGAAGAAAGAAGCAATTATCTCTAATTGGCTTCTGCCTACCAGCACCTACTCTGTCGAGGATGACAGAGGCAGAGAAGCAGTGCTGCCATGCAGTACACCAGCAGGGTAGATAGTTTGTAACAAGAAATAAGGATGAGACATTTGAAAGTCTACTGACAGTCTTACAGTGCAAATTACAAAGCAGTTTCTGAGAAAAACTGAAGTTAAATAATTAGTAACATAAAGTCATAAAATTAAGTAAGGTAAACTGAATTTGATAATTTAAGTTGATGCCCCTCCTTAAGAAAACTAACTCTCTGATGAAGGAATCTCCTTGGTTTCAGCAACCAAACAGCCTCTATTTCCCTCTGGCTCCTCAGCAGCAGCCTGAGAGCATCCCAACTGACACCTACTGGGCAATATTTTCCTTCTATTCCACTGGCCAAACTGAACAATCATCTGAACTGGATTAACTGAACCATCCTGATCCACACTGCACCCACATTCCCTGCAGTGCTGCCCAGCACAGCTCAGGGGCTCCATCATTTCCCTCTGGACAAATGGACAAGGCCAAACGTGCCACGGGAGGCAGGAGGAAAGCTCCTTCAGACCTGTGGCCTATCAGTTATTCCCTCCTAGTGAAACAACAAGAGCAGGATGTGGCAGCACGGGGAACTACCAGACTACTCCAGCTGAGCCTGTGCCTTTCTGTTCTGCTTTCAGTCCCATGTAATTTAAAGCTCTGTTCTGCAGACTGGAAATGGGAGCATCAAAAGCTAAGATCAGCAATGTCCTGAGGAATCCCAACACAGTGCTTCAGGTGAAAGCAGTCCATGCTACACTCCACTTTCAATATATCCCTTCTCTTTATTCTCCCAAGTGTTTTGCTGTTGAATCAGTTGAGCAGGATTTACAGAACTTTGCCTTCCTCCTGAAACATGCTCAGTTTCAGTAACTTTAACTGTGGTGACTAAATGTTAGCACTGACACCACTCACACACCATCTTCTAATTAAAAGTGTTCATGGGTGCTGTTTCTGTTTCAAATCTGTTTGTAAAAGCTTCAGCACCACTCTGCAACCTCTCCTTTATCTTTTCAGTTCCCCTGTATTTGTAGCAAAAAGTCCCAAGGCTGCTTTCAGTACCCAATTACAGAACAATGTTATCCTCTAACTGCCTAAGACAGCTTTTCATGAAACTTGCTCTCACCAATCCATCACTATGCATTAAAATGTATTTTTAGCCTCATTTCTTATGGAAATGAATCTTTCCCACCTACTCCAGCCTTCTCTCAGTTTGTATCTCCTTCCAATATCCACGGCCAGGGGCAGCAGGAGGGGATTTTCACTGACATATATGAGAAAGGCATTTGGCATTTTTAATTGGAGCCCATTTAAATATTGTTAGAAAAACTGATTACTTCAAAATTTGTGTTTTCACTAAATCCTTACCCAGATTTCACTAAATCTGTCCTGCCCAGCACTGATTGCAAAGCCAATACTTGCCATACCTGTGAATAACAAGCTAGTTACATACCAAAACCCAACCATGTATTTCAAAAAGGCTGGAACACTACATTTACAGTGGGATTTTTTTTTTTTATTTCTGGGTGTGTGTTCCTGGGGACTTGAGGAGAGGTAGATTGGGAGGTTATAATCCATGATAAAAATCAGTCTTGATTTAAATTTTGGCCCAAACCTTCTCCTGCTTTGTGGTGTACATACTTCTGTTTGATTTTTAGGTAACTGAGCAAGTTGCTCCTGCACCAATTTCTTCTATGTTGTTCACTTTTCTTGTTTCTCCAAGACTGAAATTAACTCTCATGTAGAAACATACAGCACAATTTCCTTCATAAAGGGAACCACAATTACACCCCTGTCCATAGCTTCGTGCCTTCATTTTTGTTACTTTTGAGGTCAGCTGTGTTTTAATCATTATTAAAACAAATTAACTCTGTTCTTTCCTTGATAACTTCAAGTATTTAGTTGTTCTTTTGGGGAGGACTGAGACCTTTGCTTCTAAACCTGGACAGGAGGCAGTAAAATGCACATGATAATCAACAATACTTGGCATCATCTGCAGCACGGGGCACCTGGGGAACAGCACTACAGCAATCACAGATGTATCCATTCACAGTAATAACATCTTTTCTCAGCTCCCTATTTTGAATAAAGCATCGTGAGTTACACTGCAAACAGTGCCTCAAACCCTTACTTTTATTTACAGTCAGTAATTCATCCCCATCCACATTCTCCATAAATACACTACCAGTACAATTCATTGCTCATTTAATCTTCCCATAAGCAATGCCACAACAATCCCATAAACCACTGATTTAAGCCTCCATAGCACATCCATGTAAGTAGCAGAATTATCCTGCTATTTTGCTCAGGCTTTAGGAAGCTGTATGTAGTGGTGAACCAGTGTTTCTCACACTAACAACCTAGACTCTTACTAGAATTTTACTGCCCTGACCATATAGCTTGGATATTATTCACATCCTCTTATCCACCTAGAAACGCCATAAACATGAACAACTAACTGTACCTGGAAGCCTGGGAAGTGTGGTTAAGTTGGTATCAAAAAGTTCATTTTTCACTGTAGAGTATTTCTTTTTCTATGGTACCAGAATGACACTCAGTTCAGACAGAGCATCAGTGACCTCTGCCAGAGGCTGCAGTATCCCTCAGATTTTAGAACACTGGCTGTAACAAAAGGAATTGCTGCACACTTTCCTACCTTACACAAAATTCCCAGAGGCCCATTCTGAAGCATGCTGACTCCCCAGGATAAGAGTTTTCACACCACTCTTCTGATTCTTCACATTATATTTATGGGGATAAACTTGCCAGTAATGTCAGTGTAAGATTTTTCATACTGGTTTTTGTTGCAAGGTATTTTTGGGGTTGATCTGTAGAAAATGCAGCCTCATCAGAAGCAGAAGTTTTCTTCACACTTCAAGGCAGAAAATTTCCAAACTCTGAAAATCAGCCTGTCTGGTTATCCTGAGAAACACACTGACAGCTTTCCTGAGAAATCTCTGCTAAGCTTTCAGTTTCACAGAATTACAGAATCAATTAGGTTGGAAAAGACTTCCAAGATCATCGAGTACAACCTATGACCCAGCCCCACTTTGTCAACCAGACCAGAGCACTGAGTGCCACGTTCAGCTGTTCCTTGAACAGCTCCAGAGATGGGGACTCCATCACCTCCCTGGGCAGCTCCTTCCAATGCCTGAGCACTGTTAACATGAAGAAATTCCGTCTGATGTCCAACCTGAACCCACTAAAGACATGGGTTCATTCCTTAGACAAGGGATGCTGTTGATCACTCTGGTGCAGTCTTGCCTCACACCAAAATTCCCAGAAACTCAGCAAACAAGGTGTTCCCAAACACTGTTTTTCAGCTGGTGCTTTTCTATCCTTGTTTTACAGCTATTACTGCTCAAATCAAGACAGCACATAAAAATGTAACAGTACCGACTTCTAAGAAAACTCTCATTTCTAACAGAACTGGTTTGTTACATAAACAGTGGAATTGGAAAAAAACAGAGTGAAAGAATGGATGCTTTCTGCTTCTTGACATTAACAAGAAGTTGAAAAGAAATCTTTACTGGATGATGGAAAGAGATAGTAGAAAAACTGCAGTCTGTTCCAACAGAGCAGAATTGTGATTTATTCCCACCCACTTGTTACCTCCTATTTCCTTTCTCATACCAATCTCATATCTAATAGATGAAGAGCAGTGTAAGTCACCCATCCTGGACATTGGACAAAGTGGAACTGCTGAGATTGGGAGCACAACTTAAAAAATAAATTAAAAAATAATTAGGAGCAACTTAAAAAATAAGTGTAATGGAAACACAGCCCAGCAAGACCAAGCTCTCCATGAGGGTGCAATGGGTGCCACCCACTGCAAGCAGTGGCAAACAGAGGCTCTAGCATTTGTTAAATTTGATTTCATTTATCCCCATACTGTTCAACCTTTCACCCAGTTAATATCTCTCTTTTGGAGCAGAACTCTGACTCCTGGAAATAGTTTTTGTTGATCAAAATCCTTCTTGGTTTGTAACTGCTTTATATTAATTGTTCATGGCATTTAGACTTGCAGTTCCCACTTTAAACTAAAAAGTAGAAAACATGCTATTTTGACACCTGGTTGTTAAAAAGAATCACCTAAAGACACCTTTGAAAAGAACTCAAACTTCCATTAGTTTCAGTCCCCTCTTCCAACAGCTCTTCCCTCACTTCCACTCATTCTGCTTCCACTAACCATGCTCTCAGGACAACATGGAGCACTGCTTGCTAGAAAAGCATGAAAACACCTGGCTGCAACTACATGGAAAAGGGAGAATCAGAAAAAGAGAAGAATGACAAAATAAACAGAATTAAATATACATATATAAATGAATGAAAACAACCCATTACATTTAGCTGATAACAGTGTTCTTTGTCAGTAGTGTAACCATCAGTTCCAGGGAGACAAGATAACAAACAGAACAGAATTTAAGTTAAATAACTGTAATCCCTCTCTTAGCTAAAAAAACCAATCCTCATGTAATATATGAGTTAGAAGAAAATGATCCAATTTCAGATCTCAGTAAGTTACAGACTCTCTGTGAAGATTATTTACTTGTTTTAGTATGAAAGCCACAGCTGCTGAGTCACCTGTATGAGATTTTAGGTTGCTCAGCAATCCTGAAAAATCAGGCTGGGTCTATTTAGGAGCTTCAAGTGAGTGTTTGGGAATTTTACTTTAAAATTCTAGGTATTCCCCAGGTATCCAAGTGCTATCTCTGCAACACCTCAAACCAGCTCACAATATCCAAAGCTCTGAAAGCCATGAGATACAATTTTTGTCTCCAAAAGCCCTAGCTATTCTTGATTATTTATTGCCACTCTCACAGCCATTGGAGAATGACCTTTAAATTTCAAGATCTTTCCCTGTGGGTATCTACCTTATAATGCTGAGGTTTGGAAGAGGAGCAGTGAGGTTACTGATGTGCCAGGAGCAGGGAACCTCTGAGAGGACAACCAAGGACAAACAATGACAACCAAGAAGTGCAAAATTGGTTAGAACCCATCTGGATCAGCTTTTGGTCATATCTTAATAAATGAATGGGCAGGGGGGGAAGGTGGATTTACCTTAGGTATATTACAGGATGGAGAATTTATTCCTGAAATATGAAAAAATATTAGCTGAAGTTTAAACAATATAAAGAGAATATAAGCTTAGAGACTGAGAAGGTGCCAGAACAGATTGAATTTAGATCATCAGATATTTTCTTCAAGATAAAAGTAATGATGCATAACCAGGAGAAAAAAGGGTTGTTTGAAACCACCAAAAAACACATCTTTTTTTTCCTAAGTAATTTTTAGTATGAAAATTTAGGAATTAAAAAAGCAACAAGCATTTCTAAGTAATTTTCCCCTTCACAGGTCTAAATAAATTATTTTCATAGAAAAAAGAAGAAAATTATAGAAATCAAATCTCGTAAAGGTGAATATAACTAAGTTGGCTTCTCTTTTCTTTCATGCTCTGCCCTACTGAGAGGAATAAATTAGCTAATCAGAAGTGTAAAAAAGAACTGCTCCAGAAGCCAGTATTTGATAACAATACAAAGAAACACCCTCACAAATAAGGCGAAGGTTTTAGGCAAAACATTCTGACCACAGCTCAAGCTGACACCTTTCCACAGCTTCCCACACTGAGGGAAGGGAATGAATGCTTTGCAGTACCACTGATTGAAATCCATTTTGTCACTGGAGGGGTCAGTGCTGGTGAAAGGATTGCTCTGGTTGTGCTTTGTTCTCTTTGCTCCAAGGTGTCGGTAACAGCAACTGGATGAGTTCCAATCCCAATCTGCATTTCATTCCATGCTCCCAGATGGGATCTCTGCATGTGACAGGCAGAGGAGGAAGGACATTCTCCTTCACCCTAGCTCAGAGAGGATTTGTGCCTTTTCCTCTACACTTACACATACTTACCAATACTTACACCTATATATATATATACGTATGTATATAGGTAAGTACACTTATCTATACCTTACCTACATCCTATACTTACCTCCTGTGAGTTACCCAACTAACCATGAAATGAGTGTGAGTGGAACACTGCCCATGTTTACAGCCTTTCACGAGATATTTGAATATTTCTTGCTCTAAGAACAAGAGATCAAACCAAAACCAAAAAGAAGGGAAGTGCCCTTTCTAGCAGTGCTGAAAGCAAGTTTCCAATCATGCTGGTTTATCAAAACTACTCATCTGTTAGGAGAAGTAAACAACTGGGTCTATGTTCAATGTTAGTGACATTTTTCTATATGTTACAACTAAAATAACTATAAATATTATGAACAAGTAATTTTATTAGGGTTCAGAGCAAAGATTATGCTACCAATCTTCTGAACCAGGCCTAAATACTGGAAGTTACCAAACCAGGATCCAATTCCGTGGCACAAAATACTGAATTCCATTCTAAATCTAACTGTGAATTCATCGAACTCCAAGAAGAATGGAATCTAAATATAGCACAATGTATGCTAATATTGCCCTAATTTTGAAAGGGAACGATTAATAAGAAAGCAGGTCAACTCAAACACTGCCAGAGATGCTGCTGCAAAGAACCAGAAGAAGTGAAGAGACTGAATCAAGAGAAATCATTCTGTCCAGGTCTAACAGCAAAAGCCACAACCTGAACTTGATTTAAATGCCACAACCTGATTTAACAGCAAAAGCCACAACCTGAACTTGATTAGGATATTTTGCTGTGGACAATTAAGGCAGAAGAATAATAACCTGAAGTGTAGCTAACAACCTTCTGTTATGCACAAAGTTCTCCCAGGATGAAAAAAGGCTTCTTGCAGCAACAGCCATGGAAACAAATATCTAACAAAAGTTCTACACACCATAAAAGAGTTACAGAGCAGTTTTCTGTTTTTAAGATTACAGTCTCACAGAAGAGGAGGTTTTTCATAAAAAGTCATCCCTCCCCACTCTATAGCAGTTGAGATTCCAACTCTAATTTTGAATTTTCAAATGGTCCATCAGACAAACTGGACAGTAACAGCTCACAGCAACAAAAGTGAGACTGAATCTTTCATCTAGTCATGGAATGGCTTAATGCCTTTCATATGGTTCACTTCAAGGAAAAATGGTAATATCATGGTAAATTTAAAAAAATCAAAGCAATGCAATTAGGGTGAGAGGGAAGACTCGACAAAGAAACTAAAATAAAATTTAGCCAAACTCTTTGGAGATACAAAGTAGAGCTACAAAGTTTTTAAAAGTATAACTCGATGATATTATTTCAGCTCTTCTGTGTTTACCACGACAATCTATATTTACAGGTTTTTTTTTACTAATGTGAAATACTACAGCAGAATATTCCTAGAACTAATGTTTTTACATGCATGAAAAAACAAAGCTGTTTTCAAATCCTGCCTGTCAATTCGCCCATTGCAAAAATAGAAAATGTGAAGTGCAATGTAGCAAACTGGAGCTAAGTGCTCTCTCCCTTTCCTCTTTCACAGTCTGTGATTTTTTAGCAGCATTTTTTAACAGAGAGGAGAAATGGGATTTTTGGTACATATGTTAACATATTGTCTCCAGCTGAGCACACAAACACAGATGCACATTTGTTTCATTAGCAATGCTCCTGCTCCACTCCAGGCTGCTGGGAAGGAGAGCTAGTGAGTCAATGGGTGTAGCTGCAGAAAAAAATCAGTTTAGGGCTTGCCATATCACTGTTAGGCTGAATATGCAAAACTGAGTCAAACTTCCTTAAAATTCCAAAGTTCCCCTGAGGGAATGGGAATTGTCTTGCAGCAGGAATGAAGGGTGAAGATAAACTGAGTTACATTCACCTGTGATAGGTTTGATTTCTATAAAAATGTACATAACTAACGACACTAACACACAATTATACTTAAAAGCTGCAGAAATGCTTTTGGATAAAAATATTGCCAAGCTTTGATGATTTCTAGACTGCAAACATTGTTAGGAGACATATTAGAAAAGCCTGCCAGTGCCCACACCTTCCTTTTTCAGTACTTTAAACTGGCAGTGACAACAATACTTCCAGAACGGTAACAGAAAAAAACCCCTACAGTATAATCCAAATATCCACCTGAATCAAGATTTTCTGTACAAGCACTTTTCTTTTCAAATAGTAATTACTCTGAAAGAAAAAACCAAAAATACTCATGGTCTTGCTGAAAGCACGATGAGAAATTGTACTCTATGAAAATGAAAAAGACAAACTCAGTCATCAAAATAATTTAAACACTGACATCCAAAACTGCAATTTTGCCTGACATTTTCCCATCTTTTCCACAACATGAAGAAGAGCAATTCAAGCTAGCCTGAAGGTGCAGGAGTACATGGAGCTGCAAAACAGGAAAACAAACTGGAGCACAGAGAATCCACTTCATGATTTAGGCACTCAAATCTAGTAAAAGATGAACCAAGAATGCACCTTAAAAAAAAATCATGTTTTATTCACAGAACATAACTATCAATACTGGCTTTGAAAGCAAATGAGAAAATGTCATTAAGGGCAAACCTATGTTGACAGATCCATTTAAAAATGAAAGAGTAAGATGGAACAGCCTTCCTCTCTAAAAAATTAACAAGGATATATAGTTTTGGAGATTTGCTGAGAGGCAGAGCTGTTTCCAATTCTATAAATACATCAGTGACAGTCCTCTCCAGATCTAGTTTGGTTTTATTTCTCAGTAGATAACACATAATTTCAGAAAAGAGAACATTCTGCTGATTAGGATTGGAAGAATGTTGCTGGATGGGATTCTCATCATGGCTCATTAAGGTACTTGCCTCAGCTTAGCTGTTCTTTACTATTAACTTTGGGGACTGCAGGAATACTTGAGAAAATACCAGTTATTTGTTGGGAACTGTAAACTATATGTGATCTGCCATAACAGGCTGTCAGGGCAAAGAGATTTTACCAAGGATTTTTTAATTCCTTCTTGAATACAACACTGCAATCCCTGCCTTTTCTTCTATCCTGCAGGTTTGATACAAGTTTGTCAGGGGCATGCTGAAGGGGAGGACTTGCTGGATTTCTGCTGAACCACCTGCAGACTGCTTGGGGCACTTGACTTACCCCTTGGGGAGTCAGCAACCCTGCTTGTGCAGCATCCCTTTGGCTTCTGAAGAGCCCTGCTATTTACATCGGGTTAAAAAGCACTTTCTGCCATGACTGCCTATAAAATAGCTTGGCTCTAACCTACTATATATGTATATTTTTAAAGTATATCCCTAAATACTTGATCTCTGAACTAGCAATACAGTCCCCTTCATAACTGCTTTGTTGGTACTTTTCCAAAAGGTATTTTGCTTCTGTAGCAGGAAAAGTTGGAGACAGTTGATGATAGTGACACTTCCCCCACTGTCACCTTACACACACACATGCAAAGACACACTCTTCCCTAAACCTTCTGGAATCTTTAACCCACTGCAGCTTTTACCACCCAGAGAGTTTTTGGTCAATGCATCCCATGATTCACTGCACACATAGTTTGTTTTCATAGTGATATCTTCCTTTTTTTTTTTTTTTTTGGTTGTTTAGGGTTTTTTTGGAACAGTGAGTAATTATACCCAGTTCTCCCCCAGGACAATCCCAACCTCAGAGATTTCTCAAGCTCCCCTGTACCTTAACCCTCTTTTCTAAGTTGGAAAATCCTAGAGACTAACTCTCCCTTTGCCATTCCTCAGAATTCCTTCCAGCTGTGATACCATGGACTGGTTACAGCTGGGATTCAAGGTCTAGGAACATCATGGTGATGGCAGAGATGATTTCCAGTAATCTTCTTATTATTTTTATAATTACTAATATCTCAACACTTTTGGTAAGCCATGGCTCCTTAAACTATCATCTATAAGGTGATGTACAGAAACCCAAAATTCCCTCACAGAAAGAAGACTGAATTAATTTTATCATTGTATGAAAAGCAAGACCTGTTTTTCTTCAGAATCAATATTTACATATAATCTCTTGAATTTCATCTGCTCCTGGGAATCCAGATCTTTTCCAAAACAAATTATCAGCAGGCATTCCTCACATACAACACATTTCAAATGTCTCTATACCATTATAAAGAATTTTCATCTAGGTATAATTTATTTTTAAACAAAATCAATACCATTATTACAAGAGCACTTTGTTATGATTTTTATTTTCAAATTACAGCCATTACTAATGCAATGAATTTCATAAAAATAAGATGATCACTGAAGTCCAATTGTATCAATGACCAACCATCACAGACATACTTTTCCCAAAAAAAAGGGGGGGGAAGTGGACAGAACTTCCAGCAGCATTTAAGCAATAAACTTCCTGTTCCACCATTAGAACCAGAGGAAATACAACAGACAGATAAATTATCTCCATAAACCCAATCCAAAATACTGATTCATCACCAAAATAGAGTTTCTTTAGCAACGTTTACAAACAAAATCAGAGGCAAATGTTTCAGCCCAACAGAGGATGTTAGAGAACTTATCTGTCACTGATGCTCTTGCCAAGACACCTGAAATGTGGTGAACAAGGTACAGCAATCCTTCTTTCAGGCACAATGAAATGCAGCCTGAGTACATTTCAGACTGGATGCAGTTCCCTTCAAGGACATGACCTTTCCAATACTCCAAAAAAATTTCTACACGAGTCAAGTGAAGAACACAGCTACAAAACAGCAAAACTGGATTGAAAACTCAAATTCAAAACTGAACTTCCAAAATTCAAAAGCCAGAGATCAAGTAAAGCACAGCCAGAAAATGGAAATAATGAATTGGTTAGAAGCTCCCAAAGTAAGAGATCAGACAAAATATGTGAGTCCAGAGTTGAAAAATCAAAAATCTTGAACATAATTTCATTATGACAGCATGTAGTTCTGCTGAGATGTGTTAGATTTCTTTCTTTTCTGTAAGGCAACATGAGATAATTGCCTGGACAATATCAAATATCCAGTATTACAGGGAAAGTAGTTTTGGATAAACACCTTGCATTTACAGCTGTGTTTGCCAGCTTGGCTTTGATAAGTTCAGCATACACTTTGAACTTATCCAGCTTGAGCCACAAATGGCCCCCAAAGCCCCTGAAGTGCAGGAAAAGCTGCCACTGGAACCTTGCCTTATATGACTATTTACAGTCCTTATGTACATACAGTGGCACTAAAACTCCCTATTAAAAATGCATGCCTGAAAAGCTACCTGATTATAATAAGATTCTCACATAAAGATCCTTTTGGCATGTTGAGGGCACAGATGAAAACCAGATTACTCTGTTCTTGACCTGATAACAAGTCATTACTCATAGCATACAGATCTCTCTTTTTTTAATTAAAGCTGATTTCCTTACAATTAAAAACCCTGATAACCACAGCTCTGAAAAAGTCTTGCTGAGGCAGTTTAAGGCATTATTGCCTCCAGCTGTCTCTCACCCCATCTGTAGAGAATGACAGGCACATGCATAAGTTCAGCCCCACACACCAGTACCCAAAACTGGGTTGGTGCAGAGCTGCCAAGGACCCCAAACAGCTGAGCTATGAGGAGGTTCAGCCAGTGACTTTCCTAAAGCAGAACAAATCTGTTCTATCACAGAAAACATCATTTGTCCATTTACAATTCTAAATTCAGTTGCTCCACAAGAAGGACTTCTCCATAATACCTGCACAAGCATAAACAACACTGGAGAGATGATACAAGGACTGGAAACCCTCACCTGGAACAGGTATTTAAAGATGTTCCGGCCTAAAGTGCATGAAATTTGAAGTAGAACATGTTTTCACAAGTAACTTGGGACCTTCTGTTATACTTGCCCAAACCACTACCCTGTCCCTCATTTAAATATCTCATTAATTGGACTTTTTCCATAATGAGAAGAATTTGTGCTTATTCTAATAATATATAGAAGAAGGGGAAAAAAAAGACATTTCAGCTAAAGAAAACAAAGAATAATGCTGTCAAGTTGCAGAAGTGCCCTCAGATGATGACACTGACACCTCTGAGCTTCCCCTTCTCAAAAGCTTGGTGCTTGTCTCTTTTTCTAACACTGCCAGCTGTCAATTTTAGAGTGTGAACTTTGAGGCAGGGATGAACATCACACAGGAAAAAAAGAAAATAAACTCTTTTTCCCTGGTAATTGCTGCACTTAAAGAAGTTTCATTTTGCTCCCAGTCACCTTTTTTTTTGTCCAGACGGAGTCACATGGTGTTTAAAATGAATCCCTGCTGTCACAATCTGCTCCAGAGGGTTAAGGCTGGCAGCAGGCAGTGGAAGACTGGGATAAAGTCCCAAAGATTTTACTGCCTGAAATTACTTTTCCTAGCCACCCATCAGTGCAGCTGAAAGCACTAAGGTTTCCTTACATTCATCCTACCTTTCACAGTACTTGCACTAAGGAGGAACCTAAAGAAATTATGGATGTAAAAATGAGGGGTTTTCAGTATTTTCCCAGGGCTGTGCTGGGGCATGGAGCCATTAACAGCTTCTTCTCCATTCACATCCCACTCCTTTAGCAGTTACAGCCTGGAGCTCAGGGGATTGTCCTAATATCAGATGGGGAAAAGAATAATTTCTTTACAGAATGACTAGAAAAAAACATGTGTAGGAAGCTCCTCTTAAGTACCTTCTACACTGCTTTCATCCCATCAACAATAATGGCATAGGCTTTGGTTAACAATGCTGAGATCTCTGTATAAATTCAGTACATACTTAGAAAAAAATTGTATATGTCTATGTAAAAAATGGGGGGGGGGATTCAGGTTTACTTGGGCTCTATATTTGGTTCAGCAAAAGAACATGTAATCTTTGGAAAGTACTTCCTTTAAGCAATGTTCCAGACAACACTGCAAATGACAGGAAAACACCACCTCAGTGATGCTGCCATTTCTGGAAAGGTCTGCTAATTAACTGGCACCTAGTTAACAAAGTAGTGTTTGGGTTGGCCACTCAAATGACATACATGAAAATTTTCAGTGAAAAAAACCCAACAAAATCAATCAAATTCAGCTCTTCAGTAGAAAGATGCATAAGAGCCAGAGGGAACAGAGGGCAGGGACGAAGTCAAAGCCTTAAACTTCTCCTTTTGGTGACAGGGACAATAAAAGTGAAACATCTGCAAATCAGCGGGTCCTGGTGGATGGCTGGGGAGGCCACTGCCACCTCCAGTGACATTCCTCCCCCACAGCAACACCAGCCTGCTGAAACCTGGCACAGCCCCCTGGCACACTCAGCTCCAGGACCCTGGTGCTGCCCAGGGTGCTGCAAATGAGCTGGAAAGTTGCTGAAGGGATATTCCCACCCTGGAAACAGCAGGGCTTGGCCTCAGAGATACAGACCCCCCAGCATCCCAACACCAACTCCCAAAAAAAAAATAAAAATCTGGATACTTATCTGCTTAGCTACAATTGTAATACAGAAAGAGAAAACAGCTCCGTGTTGAAATGAAATAGCTGTTGAAATAACTCATCATTAAATCCTGATTTCTAATATTGTGCTAAGTTCATTTACCCATAAAAGGATATTTTACTGCTTTTGCTGAATGTAAAAACCAAGTGTACTCAAGGATATTTCATTGTCAAACACTAATGAATGAAAATTAATCATAAAACCAGTAAAACCACTGTTTTTAAAAGGTCTTACTAAACTACCTGTGAAAGGCAGGTCAATAAAGCAACTTTTCCCAACTTTTCAATAGAGGAAGCACAAAGACTGTAGAAAAACAAAACTTGCATAGTTCTTCATGCTTTACCAAGTACAATTATAAAATGGATCCTTAAGCAGAAACAGGGAAATAATATCTTACTGTAAGACAATAAGCAAACCTTAAAGGATATAAATGCGTTTTTCATCACTCTAGTTCCCTTTCCTGTTAAAGAATAGTATTTTAAGAAGAAATTTACTTAGCCAGAAAATAAGGGAGCACATAGAATTTAGTGGAGAAAAAATACTTCTCTGGTAGTTCTTTTGCTGCCATTACACAGTTTTTTTTGACTTTTCCTTAGGCTGCAGACATGAGGTTCCAAAAATGGTAAGGTAATTGACCTTGACATCACCCCTGATATGCTGCAAACATAAGTATTCCAGAGAAAAGCAACAGCACAACATAATCCACCTGCCTAAAGGAGTTTTTTGGTATATATATTTATATTTGTTTTGTTTATCTATCAGGCACATTGCTTCATTTGTTTTTTGTTTAGTATTTTACATCTCATTCCTTTTCATTACCTGTATTATCAACAGTGATTTTTTCACATCAACTCCTTTAGTCAGTGTCTCGTCTCCTATTTACCAGGTATTTCATAAATCATAAAGATCCTCAGGCACATGAAAGTGGGAGCCAGCTTTAAAAGCATCATTGTTTAATTAGGTTTTCCTACAAGAACATGCAGCTTTATATAATGACAGAATGAAAATCAAAAGTGACAGATTGGGTGACTGGAATTTCTGTGACTTTTTTAATCCATTAAAATGGCCAGCCTTCTAATTCTGGAAGAGAATTTGGCACCAGCTGGAATCCTCAGACAGCATTAATAAACAGTAACAAAACGTCCCCCAAACACAAATTTTAAATCATGAGTTTAGAAAACACTTCCATAAATTGAAACACCCACACTAAATTTAAAGATTCACGTGACTGACCAGGTCAAATCCTGTCACCTGGAAAACAGAAAGAAGAAAAGCAATACTTAAATCTGTTGAGGATGCTTCATTTGACAGATTCCAGGAGACTTACAGAGAATAGGGTGAAATGTGACTTTACAGCAGCTGAAATTCAGAGTCCAGGGAAGCAAATTAGTGTTCCTGCACCAACAACATGAAACCAGTGTTCAACAAATGAAAAAACTCTTAAAAGGGGGTGGAGAACCTTGGAACTTACAAGCTGGTTCCAGGGTATTGGATTTCTCTCATATTCTCTCCCTCCAAGAACAGCCTGAGGAAAAAGGCAATCTCTAGTTCCACCCGACAAATCCACACACTAAACAGGATGGCAAAGAGGAACACATTGCTGACTGTGCCCCTCAGGGTGAGCAAGCTTGGAGGTGCAGCCCCTGAGCCACCATTTTCAGGCAATAAACCTTCAAGTAGCTGCACATCAACAGCACTTGCTGAGGTCACACAAACAGGGTTCAACTAAGGCACAACTGAGTTTGCCTGGGTGTTTGGCACATCTGGAATTACAGTACCACAATCACAACACATCTGCTGCCCATAGCCTGGGCTCACTAAATGTCAGTCTGACTTTAAGCACCTGCTTAGAACTTTTCTTGGATTCCAGAAGGTCCCATAGAAACTTATGACCAGAAACACCAATGAAAATCAGAAGCTCTGAGTGGCCAGCTCTGGAGCACAGATATAAAATTACTTTACTGGTAAGAAACCAGCCCTGGGAATTGTGAGAAATACTATTTCGTTGCGCCTTATCTAAACCTTGCTTGGAAAAAAAGACAAAAAAATGACAAAACTAAATGAATCCAAGTCATGTTTGTAGGAAGAGTTGGATTACACAACCATACAGAGCAGCAGTGAGCCAAAAGAGCCTCCTGAAATAAACCTGAACTCGGCAAAAGAAGGCAGCAAATACATTCCTGTAGACATGGAGCATTATGAGATCCATGCAAAGGGCACTACTCATTTTTCCCTAATATCTGTGACAGCTGGGTGTCAGCAACAGCTCAGCTTAAGGAATGTTTCAATGAATCTACTTTGAAGATGTACAATTGCCAGAAACCAGAATATGAACATTTTAGACATCAAGTAAGCAGCTTTGAAATTTGGATTTGAAATTGTTGACTCAAGTCCTAACCCAAAAGGACTTTCCCAGAGAACAGAGTGTAACATCAGGGAACTAACGCCAAGGCTGAGTTTGATTGACATAATACTACTTTATTCCATTGTTTCAACTTTCTTACAGGTTTAAAAAAAATGTATAGGGGTTCAGAACCACCTCAACAGAACAAAGAGTACACTATTAAGGGAGTTCTCGAGTCAAACCACAAGTGTGCACACGTGGTCAGCTTTCATTACAAAAAGTAATAGGCACAATCCTTACATATGCATTTTGGTGGAAGAAGGAATAATAGTGCAGTGTTAAAAGGCACCAATAATCAATAATTGGGCCCTTTTTTAAAAGCCAATAACCATCTAAGAAAATTACATTTGGTTCAAAGTTATGATTTAAATATTGTATTGATTGGCATGCATCTGAACCCCTGGCAATTTATTACACAAACCTTATGTGTGCCCTTACAAAATCAAAAAGATTTCATCAGTGGACCTGAAAGTCAGTTCAGTACAAAAGGACATACCAAAGCTCTCAGCCTGTATTTAACACCAAACTGTCTTGTTTACCTCCTCTGAGAACACTTGTCTAACAAAGAGCTGCACAGAAGTGTAAATTTTTTTGATCCTGTAGCATTGACCTACTCCATGTGCTATGAAAACATTAGGCACAGACCACAACTTACGTTTTCTCTTAGAAAAAGTATGGTATGTGCAAGTGAGGTTCACACAACAGACTGACAGCTACAACAGTAAGCTCTTTAGATTTCCCAAAGAAAAGGGTCAGTTATTTTTAATTTTCTAAGCAGTGCTGCACACTCCTGTGTGCCATTATCATATCTGCATTAGGAGCACCTGTGGAACCAGTAAAGAAAAACTTCAGTACACCCTAAAGGACACTACACACACTCCGTGTGCTGACTGAAGTGGGTCAAGAGAGTGAACAGATGGGGAAATCATCGTACATGGGCAGCTACAGACAGCCAGGGAGGGCCACTGCCTCCTGCAGAAAGAATGGTTTGGAACTCAGGTAACCTCACAGGTGCCCTCAAAATCACCCACCTGCACGCAAGGGAATAGAGGGATGCACAGCACGGGGAAAAACAGGAAGTGAGAGGGAGAGCTTCTGTGTAAGTTGTACCACAAAGTGCCAGTTTATCCCAAAGCATCATCATGCCCAGGGTAAGGTTTATGCACTGCAGTTTTTTTGTACAACTGAATAGGTGAGCAAAGATAGAGCTGATTAGTACCTGCAGTATCTACTACAGTCCTCAAGTATATAATTTACGGATAGCTGCATACTGTGGTGTTGATTGCTTCCTCTTAAATGCATTAAAAAATCTGAAGGCTACAGTATACTCTGACACAAAGACAACTTGTCTACAAGGGGGAAAATGTAAGATAGTAACTAACTAATTTGTTTTAGGAGGAACCGCCTCTGATGTGCTAGTTACTTCATGCCCTGTAGAAAATTTTTATTTTTGACTTTCCTCATCATCTCTGTTGAATTGTTCTCCTAACAATTTCACGACAGTTCAGTGACCCTTCTTACAGCTGCCTTTGCCTTTCCCAGGATCCCTTTTAAATGCACTCAACACCACGGCAAGCTGTTCAAGTAAACATTTCTCTCCGGCAAGTTTCCAGATACCACAAATACTATCAAAACTCAGCATTTGATTACATGCACCAGTTTTCTTTAAATGGAGCAGGAATTTGCCCGCTTCCTTGGCTTAGGGTCCCGTACGTCCCTGTCTTTTGAACACACACAAGATGAACATATTGTCTCTGACAGTCTCCGTAGTCCCAGCCTGAAAACGCTGTTGGAGAGGCTATATATCACACAGTTGCAGAAACTATTGCTTATAGCAAGCCACGTAGTCAGGAAGGAGAGTGCTGGGCTCTCCAACACCCTGGAGCTCTCCAGCAGAAAGTAAATGATATAAGGGAGCCAGAGCACGTAGAAGACGCTGGTTATCCGGAAGAGAACCATGGCATAGCGGCGGTCGGGGCTGTGCCCAGCCTCCCCAGCAGCGTCCCCCTCGTGGTTAGGAAACCGAGCTCTGCGGTCACTGATCTCTTTGGTGTGCTGCCGGCAGATTTTAAAGATGTGGAAATAGGTGAAACATATGACAAAGGCAGCGGGAGCGTAGAGTAAGCACACGATAAAGCCAGTAAAGTAGGCGTTAGTTAGCCAGGAGGTAGCACACCATTCAAAAATATCTCCGTGGTAACCAGGTTTTCCCCAACCAAAAAAAGAAGGCAAGAAGATCAGGCAAGAGTATATCCAGATGAGGCTGATGCAGATTCTCAAGCGCCAAGGCGTGACCAGTTGGTTATAGGAGAGAGGCTTGGTTATAGCGAGATAGCGATCCACGCTGATGCAAGCCAGACATGCCATAGAGACGCTTTTGAGCACAGAGATGATGTATCCAAAAACCTGACAAGTCAAGGACTCGTGGACACCTGTTGAGTAGTGGAGCAGTGACAAAGTAGGAACCAAACAGCTGACTCCAACAAAAAGATCAGCATAGGCCATGGTCTGAATAAAATAGCTGGTGGTGTAATGATGCAGGAGTGGAGCACAGTGGAAAACAAATATCACAGTTAAGTTACCCGCAATAATTAAAAATGTTAGCAAGACAATAACGACTGTCTCAAGGATACAGATGTCAACTGCACTGTAGTGACCAAATCCAAGAGGGCAGGAGAGGTGCTCAGATATGTTCATAACACTACTGCTCATATTCAGAGTCCTCCATTCAATCCATCGGGACTGGTTCATGTTTTGTGCTTAGGGAACAGTGCAATCTGAGCCTTAGTGAGCAGGTGACCTGCTGAACAGCAGCTAAACTCTGCTTCAGCGCCTCACGGTCTCTCCTTGCAGACACTGCCAGTGCTTACATGGGAGAGGATTAGAGTCCCATAGCTGTTGATGCCTCCTCAGCATCAGTGCATCACCTCTGGCACACCTTGGCTTTAAGGAAAGAACGAAAGAAAGAAAGAGAGAAAGAAAGAAAGAAAAGAAAAACAAAAGCCAGAAAGAGAAAGGCCACTGATCAGCTCCTCCAGTGCTCTTGACCCACCTTTAGCAAACACAAGGCACTTCTAAAACAAACAAAAATAAAAACTGACAAAAGAGACACATTCATTTCCCAGGGAAGGAGGGGAAGGAAATCTCTGACTTATTTTCCTGAGAAAGTAGTTTACTTTGGAATATACTGGGGAGAGGGAGAGAAAGGGAAGGAGGAACCTCAGTACAGCTCAGGTTTCCTGGACAAGCAGCTACTGGAGATAATCTTTATGTCTTAGTTTAAATCACAGACTGATTGGAGATTAAAGGCAAAAGTTCATCCTCTAATGCTGTCTTTTCTTGTTCGATTCAGAAGATGGTACTCCATCTTATCCATGCTATTCATTGGAAGGGTAAGGGAAACATCTTTGCCAAGGTTAATTCCAATAGACTCACCACTATTTGGGTATGAATAATGAATTTTATTTAGGGGGAGACAGGTGGGGAATGAAGGAGATTTGTCCTCTGACTCCCAAGAAAGAAAACATACATCTCACATACAATGAGGAAGATCATGTCTATTCATTTAAAAATGAAAATAATTTAAAAATAGATTTTGGAGACTCATGTCAATATTTACAGTTCCTTTAAACAGTTATAGTCCATTACAATTACGAATGCCAAAATCCTAATTCAGTATCCCCACAGACAAAATAAATCCTCTTGAATTTAATTTCAGCAATGGCAATTTAAAATAATGATCTTAAGAAACTGTGCCATATCTACTACAGTGGATCAGCACCCAGGAGTTCATAGGTATATCCATGATATTGCTCACCTCTGTAGCAACAACTGAATCATTTCACAAAACCCCACACAACGAGCTCAGAAACTTCCATCTGCATTCTGCTGGGAAGCTAATGAAATGCTGATTTGACTAGAAAAGCTGCCATTGTTTACTACTCCATTATTCTGTTGCTCAGCTTCATCTTCTCAAGGATTTAAGGTTTCTAAATTTATTAGATGATCTGCATAATAAATAGTTGCTTAAAAATTATTCTTCTATTTGCAGGACATTACCTTGTTCATTTCATTTTATTCACAGCTATGGAGAGAGAAAACACTAAAAGCATCTTCTGTGTTCAGTTTTAAGTAAATGCTTGATTAGTTCAGGAATCATTAGGCAGGTAATTAAATGTATACAATCTTGTTTTTTGAAAGGCCCCTAAAACGTTAAAACCATGATTAATCCTAGAGTTCCTGAGACTAGAAGACCAGCAGTGAAAATTAATGAATCCACATAAAATCATCTCCAAGGTCATTCAGCTGGCATTTGCTTTAAGTCTCTTTAAAAGTACCAGGCTCTCTCTGATGTTTCTGATAGTCCTTGCCGCGTCTTCAGGACGAATTTCAGATACTAGAAAAGCCAAATGTTCAATTCTGTCGCAGCACTTTGAGAGAAAGCATTCTTTTTGGAGTTAATTTCCTGTCGTGCACCGCCACGCTGTACAGAAAGTCCTTTCAGATTTTATAACATCCCCGAATATTTCCGCCTATTTGCTCCCTTTGTCTATAAGCAACAGAGCACGTACAAAACCACTCGTTTCTCCGGTTCCCTGCTAAAGCAATAGAGAAGCTTTCTCACCTACACGCATCCTCACAGCCGCTATGTCCGATACTTGTCAGGGAGTCAGCGCTGCTACCGCGGTGCGGCTGGAGCGGCTGCCGCTGCCTCCCTGCTCCCCCCGTGCGATCACTGCCTGCACCTGAGCCCGCTCCTCCTCCTCCTCCTCCTCCCCGCCGCAGCCCGCCGGGCGCTGGAGCGGGGCTGGCCGCTCCCCTGCTCCTGGCACATCCAATGGCGCCGCCGCTGGCACCGGGAGAGGCACCGGGAGCGGGCACCGGACCCACCGAGCCGGGCACCCGCGGCTCCCGAACCGCTCCGAGTGCCTCGGGAGGAAGGCAACACGCTTCCCTCCTAGAGAGAAGTGCGTACATAATCCAGACATAACCTAATGAACTGCCGTCATCGCCCCACTGAAACTGCTTGCTAAAACAATCCCATGTTATTCACTGGGCACCCACCTTTCAGGGATCACCTGCTGAGGTTTAGCTTGGTAAAATACCTGCTACAGTGCCACACAAATTTTCTAGTCTCCCTTATAAGCCCCCTTTGTAATTACATCCCCAAATGAATTACTTCCAAACTTAACAAATATATGTAACAAAACTCACCTGTGCCCATTTTTGATACTGTACCAGTATTACCAGTATCCTAACAGCCTCAACATCAGTTTAAATACAAATACTTGTAACACATTATTTTCCAAACTGAACCAATTAACTCAGCTCTCTACTCCTGCAAACAGATGCAGCTATTCCCTGATCAAGTACTCAGAACTTTTGGTTACTTTGTGCTTCCTAAAAATAAACCCAGTCACAGAAGTACAGGCATCAAAGTTATCTTACAGACACTCCATGCATCCTCAGACACTGAAACAGCAAATTTAAATACCAGAACACCAACCACAGAACAGCATTTTGGGCTATTGACCAGCAGAAGATGTGGCTCAGAGGCTTTAACCAACCAAGTCATTAGGAACTGCAGTGATTTAAGTCCTTCTAGCTCCATGGCAAACCAAAGGCAAAATTTTAATAAGCTGCTCCTGAGTTAACATCTTGTATTTCGAGTATTGCCTGGAGCCAGTGTCCAAGTCTGAATGACAAGTCTGTAGCAATGTGAAGCAGCACAAACTGCAGCAGTGTAAGAGTGGTTTGCAGCAAGGGCATGTGATCCTTCCAAAGTCTTCTAGCAGAGGATTTAAGAAAAAATAAAACTATCTCTGATACCTCAGATTGGCAAATGGCTGTAACGACAGACTTAATGACTAAATCTAGACCCTGAGCACAGCTTTAAGCCCCAGTTATCCATTCCAGGGCAGAACAATAGGGAGCAATTTTTATTCCTCCTCTTCCCACTCCTCCTGTGAGGGAGGAGAACAAACACAGTGTACAGGCATGGCAGTGACCAGCACTTCTCCCACTTCCCCTTAGGGCAGATCGTGCTTGGCACCAGGGATGTGAACAGCCAAAACACCTTAAAATGGACGTCAGGGAGCCCCAAAGGTACACAGGGGCACGAGATAAGCAAAGGTACAGCCTGACAAGGCAGATCACAGGAGCTTCGTGCTCAGTACATCCTGCTCCACACAGATTTAAGGACTGGTAACTACTGAAGCTTCCAGATGTCACAGTGACCATCGAGTCACCTTGGTGTCAGGTCAGCCCCAGCTGGTGCCTGCTGTGCGAGCCCAGAGTGCTCAGCTGTGAGAACAAGCACTCCTGGCAGCCATATGTTTCAGGTCTGCTAGGAGAAGTCCAGGCTCTGCCGAGCAGGTAACAGGAAAATCAATGGCAACCTCTGCTGGCTGGTTCTAGACACAGGTAAAATGTGTGCTCTAAAGAAATTTTAACTGAAGGGACAAAGGGGCTCAAAAGCAGGGAAGTTTGACTTCTTTGGGAATATGAGCAGTCTTCCTTCAGTACCAAAAAACCAGTCATGCTGCAAGCTGCCAGTGGCTTTATCACCTCAGCCACTGGCTGTAAACTGCACCATGCTAACAGCACTAAGTTGTACTATTTTATATATATTTAGAGGAATATATGTAAGTGAAATATATTTAAGTGAAAATTAATCAGAAATCAGCTAGTCCTGATGGAACTACGCAGTTACAGAGGGAATTTTACAAAATATAGCAATACCAGAGTGCTGTATCAGAGACAGCACGTTAAAAGCTCTATGGGAAGTTTTTTTATTTGGAGATTAGAGGCACATTTGGTCCTCTGGCAGAGTTTTAAACAAAACCTGCTTCAGGATTTTTTCTAATTTGTGTTTTAAGGAAAGGAAGTGAGGAAAAGCTCTAGTGGAAGAATTGCCTTACTGTCATCAAGGCAGCATCCTACATGATGCACATGTTCCCACAGCTGGTTACATCCAGCTGGTGGACCTGAGCACTCTTCAAGCCCAACAGAAGGAGCAATTCCTCACCTTCTTTATAAATTACATCATCTACAAACAATACAAATCACCACACAAAGCAGAAGGCTCACACCATCTGATCCTGCTGAAAACAGAGGGGATGTGGCAGGAGCATGAGCTTTGTACATTCAAAGCGATGCTGTGAAAGCAGTGGTGATGTGTGACCCTGAAATGAAACCAAATAAAGATTCTCAGACAGAAAAAGTCCATATGGAAAGAGATTTAGAAGCTCCAAGCAAGAAAACAATCTATTAGTCATTCTGTTTGAAAAGGAATAGCAATATTTGTTTGCTAAATCCTTTGTTGTAAGGAAACAAGACTGATAGAAGCAATCCCTGCAGTGCACAAAGCAGCATCTCAATCACACCACTCATCTCTGGTTTGAAGTTTTCCCTTGTTAAATTATTGATGGTCAGCTGGATTAAATGGACAATAATAATTTCTGTAAAATCTTTCTGAAAGGCATTGATGTGAGCAAGCAGGTCCAGCTGAGTGTGGGATGAGGAACACAGTAGTTATTTATTTAGATGCAGACTTGAATGACAGTGTTGATACACATACCAGCTCATCAACCTCTATTTTTTCTGCCCAACTGCCTTTTTTTTTTGTTATTTCTATAAGAAAAAAAAAATAATTCTATTTTTTTCTACTTTCTCATAAGCCTAAAGAATAAAGGTGTTTCTTTCAGTTTGCCTTTTTAAAAAAAATCTTAACTACATCTGGCATTATTTACATATTTTACATATATCTCATGGACACCCTGGTTTTGTTTTTAATGTCTCCAGAATAATTCTATTCTATTAAGCTTGCATTTGTAGTGCAGCTTAAAAGCAGCAGAGAATGAAGAAAAATCATTTGTTGCCTGAAAAATTGTGTGTGTGTGTGTATGTGTGCATAGTTAGGGTTTTCTACATCATACAGGTGTTTGAAGTTGCTCTATGAAGTCATCTTAGTGCTGTCTTTAAGGCAGAAATGTGTTCTATTTGTTATTTGGAATATAAAGCCTCTTCCCCAGATCCACCCACTGCAGCTGTCTATTTAAAACCTGCTGGAGAGCTTGCGCTCACACAGAGCGCACGGGGACTGCGACCTCAGCGCAGGCATATGATGAGATACAAGAAGTGTCTGTATATTTATAAATAAACCCATTCTTTTTTTCTCAAAACAAGCTTAGGCTTCTCAAGCCCCTCCTACCCTGGGGATACCATCCAACCCCATGTCTTGCTCCAAAGCAGGGAGACTAAGTTCTAAGTCAGAGCCAACACCAAATTTAAGCCAAGTTGTGCTGGGTTCTACATTCAGCTGAACTATGAACATCTCCAAGGATGGAGTTTTCACACTGGGACCCTGTTCCAATGTCTGACCACTCTCCCTCTGAGTCTCACCATCTGCTCATTTGTCCTCATCCTCCTCAACACTAAACACACTGTGGTGAAAACCCACAAGTGTCAGCTCTGAAGGAAACAGTATACTGTAGAAACTTTTAAACCATTTCTCCACCTGCTAGACTCATTTTTCAGTTTTGCTATCAGAGACAAGTTCCTTTCCTTTCCCCTCCCACCCTATGATCCTGAAGAATGCCATAAATCATTTTACAGTGCTGTGGCTCATGTACCTGGTGCTGCAACAAAAATCAAGAGACACCAGGTACAGAGCTGCAGCTCTGAAATGCAGATGCTCCTGAGGAGTTCTCACCTCCTGGTACAGGAAGAAAGTCAGCACAGGCCTTTCCTGCATTAGGGCAAAACTGGATTTGGTGGCAGCAGCAGAGAAGGTTCTGTAAGGTGGGGCAGAAGGAAGAGGCTGGTATAATTTGGAGTCAAGGGTAGGGGCAGTTCAGGAGAATGCAAGGGGACAGCAGCCTTCTAAAAAGTCGAGAGATGTGAAGGGAGTGAATGATTCCTTTGCCTTTTACTACTGCTACTCCAGCAGGCTCAGGCTCAGCCTGATCCTCTACTGCACTCACAGCTCAGTCCTTTTCCAGCACTGTTTCTAACGATGCAAGTATTAGCCAGTATCACACAAGTGTCAGGTAATTAGGGTGCTGTGATGCAGAACAAGAAGAAATGGGCAAATAAATTTTTTTATGTGGATCAGTAGAGAGAGATGGGCATTCACATTTGCAAGTTTATTGTGCAGTCTTTTCATGCTGTTAAGCAACAATTACATCAAATGCTTCTGAAGTTTGAAACTTTCAAATTACTCCTAATATTATTCATGTATTTAATAAATATTATGCAGGATTTTGGAGCAAATTGCTACAACCTCCTTTTAAACATTACTGCCTGCAATCTCATGGCTTTTATTTCATAGCATCACAGAATGGTTTGGGTTGGAAGGAATTTTAAAGATCATTTTGTTTCAACCCTTCCCACCACGGGCAGGGATGCCATTCAAAGATGCACACAAAGCAAATATTTTTCTGAATTTCTGAATTCTAGCTTCCCTCAAGATGATATTGATGGTCCTACAACAAATTGAATCCACTTTACAAGCTCAATCCAGATGACAAATACCACCAAACTCCTGCGCCCTGAATCGATTGAAATAAAACTCTGTGCAATAAACTATCAATCAAGAAGGGAATTTACTTCAGAGAAATGCTGTGCAGCCAACTGAATGGTGATAATTAACATTTTTCAGGAGCCAAAGAGCATTGCTTTCAACAGCACATAAGCTACAGAAGGATGCTATTTACTGACTGACCATATATGATAAGAAGAACCACATAAACTTAGGATGGTAAAAAAGCAAAAATTTAAACATGTGCCCTCTGACAGTTTCATGCATGTGCCACTTAAATTAAATCACCTGCTCTTACACTAGCAGCAGTTTAAAAAAAAAAAGTATACTGGCAAAACAACACCAACCTACTGTCTTCCACTGCTCCCATCTTTCAAGGGACAATTAAAATATTAAATCACAGGACAAAAGCAATTAAGAGAACTGTAAATGAAGAATTGCTGACATGTAGAGAATAGTCTGTACAGTGCAGGTAGCACTGCCCTTTCCTGTGGGAATAGTTTTTCATATTTCAAAATAACACATAAGAGATTTTAGTACTGCATTCATTCAAACCTTTTAGAGACATATTTTGACATAGTTGTACTTTTACTAATACTTTTGTCTGTGTGAAGCCAGGAATTACATCCCATAGATATTGGTATTCTACAAGCATATTTCAAGTGGGCACCAATAAATTGTATGTTGAAAAGGATTCCAGCTTGCCTGGCAGGAGCATAAGCTCAGTCAGTATTAGCAGTAATTCCATTTCAGCAGAGCTAGAATAAGAAATTTTAAAGCTATTTTAAAAAAAAGAATCCCAAACATTGTGGTTGCCTGCTTCAATTTTTCACACGCTGCAAGCCAAACAGTTTTCTTAAACTGCAGCATGACCTTTTAAAAGGCAAGCAATTTTGATTTAATGAGTTCAACTGATGAATAATTTATTGGAGCCTTAATTAGGTAGCCAACTTGTAGGGCCCATGCAAAAGGAACTACTAAGAACACGAGGATTGAACCCACATACACCTGTCCTTCAAAACCAAAAGTTTGGATGTACCACAGAAGAGCTCCACTTCAGTCTAATTCTCTCTTCTTCTAGTAGTTCTTAGTGAACTGCCAGCTCTTATGTGACAAACTCACTCAGACAGCAAGAGATTCAAATCCCCTCTCCATGGATGTGGCTGGGGTTAAACCATAACAGAACATCCTCCCAGAACATCCAGTCTAACCCAGACAGGCTGGCTGGAAACACGTGCCTGGTCACACCAACAATTTCTGCTTTAGTTGATTACAGAATGGACACATTCCACCCTAAACTACTCCTTTAACAGATTTCTTTAAAAATAGTTCTTCCTCAAGGGCATGAGAGGTGGCTCAGAAAAGCACTGGACAATCAGGATCGTTTAGGGGATGAAGGCACAGCTCCAACTGTTGGTAGGGGCAGACTCAGTTCAGAACTAAAGAGCTGCTATTTGTTTTATTGCAAGGTCTACTGGGGAGCAGGTGGTACCAACCTCAAATCCTAGTAAACCCAATTCCACTACTTCTTGAGAACAAAAAAGCTAAAAATAAAGTAAATAGCGGATTTTTAAGACTATTTTAAGCTAAGTGTTACTCAGGATTACTATTCTACTACATTGTGAAGAAATAGGAAAGAGGAACATGAGAAGGATATGGCACAATAACTATTTATAACCTGAAGGGTGGCACAATTTATTTTTATGGATTTTAAGCTCAGCTTCATTTAGACCAAATCTTCCTCCCAGCTGGAAGTGCTGAAGAGGTATCACTTCTGTTCTCCTCCAGCACAGATCTAAACACACTTGCATCAATATCCATATATGAGAAAGGACAAGGAATGGCTTCCTGCTGAGAATGATCTACAGGGAAAATTTTGCCAATAACAGTGGAAGTACATTCCTGGGTAACTCACAGACATGGAATCCAGAAATGAGAGGTATTAGGAAAATGCCACTGAAAGCAAGAATTACTGACTTTCCCCTCCAGTCCTGAGTTAAAAATTAGCTAATTAAAATTTATAAAGTCATCATACATCTGATAACTATTTTTCAAGATTAACTTCATCTAAATACATTCAACTTCCAATAACTAGCAAATTTTGTCTTATTAGATAATGAGGACATTTATATTCATAGCCAGAAATTGGCACATGTAAAATGTTATGTGAGCTACAAAATCATTTATTCTAGAAAAAATACCAAACCTGATATTATCTTCCATCTCTTAAAAAAATTGAAATCAAATATATACTTGATCAGAACTAAGAAGAAGTTAAATATAAAGACAACATTGATATCTACAAATCCTTTTGGAAAGGACACTTTCAGGAAATGGAGAAGTCAAATCTGTAGATTACATTCAAGGCCAACTTCTTTCACCAATATTAAATTCACACATAAACCTCTCCCCTCTGCTCAAGATTATGGCTTGAAGATGGAAGTCAATCTCTTTGTTCATATATTTTAAAGATATATCACATCAAACTGCCCCAAACATGCTGAACAAAACACTGCCTCTAACTCAGTGACTTTACAGACATTCTGTATATTGAAAAAAAGATATTAGAAATTACCCTTTTAACAGCTAAGGTTTTCTAATAACACTAACTAAAAGAAATAAGAAAAAGCATTTTTTTTACAAGGAAAGGTTTTAAACAAGTAAAAATTGTTTGCAGCAAATTATTTGTATTCATTTTTCTGTCTAAGTTATGAAAATACTCAGTAGTCAGAAAAAAGGCCATAGAAATGGAATAAGGCTAGATTAAAAAAAGCCTTATTTTTCAGCTAAAGTTCTAACCCAAGTGCTCACAGGGGATGAGCTTTAACACATTGCCTTTCCCCCCAAGAAGGTTCTTTATAAAACAAAGCAAAAAAAAGTAAGGGAAAATGATTACATTCAAAAAGCTATATTTTATTGTTATGGCAACTGATGTGCTAAAAATAAAGAAATAAAGTTGTTATGGCAACTAGAATTTTAAAGGCAGTCAAAAGTAGAATAATCAAACATTCTGCTGGCTTAAAATGTATCATCTATGACTCAATTTACAGGAAGAGCTTCAGAGACAAATAGAGGTTGGGTTTTTTGGGGGGATTCTGCTTTAGACATCACAATTAGTACAATTCTAGAGAACTCTAAGGCAAGGGAGCATCTCAAGGTCAGTAGAAAATTACACATGGCAAGTTCTCACAGTCAGGAGGAGGAAACAAACATTTTACCACTTATCTGATGTGCAGTGACCCTACCTAGATCCATAAAATGTACCAGGCTGCCCAGAGAAGCTGTGGCTGCCCCTGGATCCCTGGAAGTGTCCAAGGCCAGGCTGGATGGGGCTTGGAGCACCCTGGAATAGTGGAAAGTGTCCCTGCCATGGCAGGGGTGGAATGAGAGGAGCTTTAAGATCCCTTCCCACCCAAACTGCTCCACGATTCTGTGAAGCTCCAACGTTTCCTTTGGCACAGAAAAGAGATGCTGGGTGTGACAGAAGCCAGGCTGGCCAGGATACTCACATAGAGACATGGCATGTAGACCCTGTTTCCTACAATCACATCAATGAACTCATCAGGGGAACAATCCTCTCTGAACAGGACCTCAGCGTTGAAGATTTCTGAGGTGGACATTGTCAAGGCCCAAATCCCAGCACACCACAGGGGCTGTGCTCCCTGGTGACAGCTTGCTGCCAACCAGCCAGCACCAAAGTGACACCAAGGCTGTCCCACAGCAGGAAGCACTTAAACCATGAGCTGCTGATGGCTTAAAGGTCTCCCAGTTTAGGAAAGGATACTGTATTCATGGAGGATGAGCTGAACCAGCTTCTCAGAGCACTGAGTCAATGTGACAGTGGAGTTGAAGGAGATGCCTCCACCCTTCTTGGGCTGCAGGAGGCAAAAAAGCAATGTAAGAACATTCTGCAAGTCCTACAGCCCCTCAGCCTGTCCAACACCAGGAGCAGCACAGAGTGAGCTCAGCTTTGAGCAGACCAGCTGGGCCTGCAGGAGCTCAGGAAGCCTCTACCTTGAAGTAGATATTTGGTTTGGTCTTGTTCAGCCGGATTCCCACAGATTCCAGTTCCTTCTCCAGCAAGGCCCTGCAGGGACACAGCACCTGTGAGGCTCAGCGTGGCCAGGTGACACCCAGACCTTTCCCTTTTGATTCTTGTGTTGATACAGCCCTGCCACAAGCCTAAACCCCCCCTAGTGTAGGTCAGAGTCTGTGGTGGAAAACCAGGCTGACATTCCCATCTCTGACAGCCGTGCTGCAGGAATGACACTCCAGCTGAGCACCCATCCAGTCAGCAGGATGCTTCTCATGGGATACAACCCCCATCTGGTCCTCCATAACTGAATTCCTCATTCCCCAGGTGCTCTCCACAATTCCTCAGGGAGCTGGCACGTTTTCAAGCCCAGAGCCCAGCCCACACTCACCTCTGCACCTCGCCCTTGGTGGCATCCAGCATCATGATAACAACGTCTGCTGTCCTGGCCACGGCGATCACCTGCCGGCCTCTGCCCTTCCCTGGGGACACAGGAGGGGGATGCACATCAGCAAGAGGAACCAGCTGAGCTCTCTGACAGATAGGGGACTTCTGCCCCATGCAGCAGCTTGAGAGCAAGGAAAAACATCCTGCAGTGCTGTTCTGGCTGCAGTCAGCTGCTGGAAGCCCTGGCAGCAGCTCCAGGCAGCACAGAGAGCTCAGCACAGAGGAGATCAGTGCCAGAAGGTGCCTTAGGAAACCCAGACACTGTTCTAGTGACCCAAGGGAATGGCTGGAGATGTGTCAGGGAGGGTTAGGTTGGATATGAGGAAAAGGTTCTTCCCCCACACGGTGTTTGGGCACTGCCCAGGCTCCCCAGGGAATGGGCACAGCCCCAAGGCTGCCAGAGCTCCAGGAGTGTTTGGACAATGCCAGGCACAGGGTGGGATTGTTGGGGTGTCCTGTGCAGGGCCAGGAGTTGGACTGGATGATCCCTGTGGGTCCCTTCCCAGATGTTCCACGACTCCCTGACTTCCTAAGCTATTTTCAGACACAACCAGCCAACGAAGACAATGACAACACAGAGAGACAAAGCCAACATCATCTCTTCCCAGAATCAGGAGTCATGGGAGGACTGGCAGCAACTCAGGGAATTACTCAAACAAGGTTAGTGTTTAGCTGTAATTCTCCCTCCGCCTCTCCAGCATCTTTCTATACATTTCCTCAGTACCAGAAAACAGATGAGCCACTTAACACTCAGGCAAGGATGTGAGAAGTGAGTGGCTTGCTTTGGCTCCCACCTCCAGGAAACCATCTTTGTGCTACATATAGACCCTTCCGTGGGCTCAGGGACAGGAATCGTGCCTCACATAGGATCAAGGACTCAAAAATTCGGAAAGACAATGCAGGAACTCTTGGCCCAGGAAACCTGTGTGTATCTGAGACACCCAGGGGCACTACTGAGGACAAATCTCTCCTGCACATGAACACAGACATGAGCCAACCTTGTGCTGCTCCTTCGATGATTCCAGGCAGATCCAGCAGCTGAATATTGGCTCCTTTGTACTGAAAGGGAAATGGAAGGATGCAAAGTTGAAAGCTTCCTGCAGGGCACCTGAGCTGCCCCAAAAGCCCCAAATCCATGCTGGGGGCCCACATCCTGTGAGGAGTGGAATTGGATGGAACTGGCAGGCCAGGGGAACTCTGCACAAAGCTCATGGCTCTGTCCTGAGGCAAATTCCAGAGCTGTGGGCTGTGTTCAGCAGCACACACAGCTTGCATTAGATCCTGACCCCCTAAAGCATCCTGTGACTGCAGCTGGACAAAGCACCAGGAAAAGAGCACAGCAGTCACACACTCCCAAGTTCAGGGAATGGAAAGGAAAAACAACCCTTCTTTTATTGGTCTAATGAGAAAACTCAGTAATGAACAAGTGCCACATCTCTTACTGTGACAGATCAAACTATTCAGGGGTGCTGCAGGTAAAAAAACCCTGGAGACACTCATTCCTAGGATTTGCAAGGGATTGGCTCTCCAGCTGTTGCTGCAGCTCACAGCTCTGCTTGAATGTGTTACATTAAACTCCTTTTCCCACTAATACAGTTACTTTCATTATTTAATCCCCCCTTCCATCCTGACCCAGATTTCCTCATTACTCTTGGACACTTTGGTTTGATGCCCTTTATCATTTGCTTTACTGATGGATGCTGAGGTCACCACTAATAAAACCCCTCAAGGACAGGAAGAGCTGCATTTTGTTTTGAAAGTGATCACAGCACAGATTGCCTCTGTAAAGCTTCATTAAAAACAAATCTGTCAAGGTTTGCAGCCAGCTGGTCACTGGCACTGACAGTGGTTAAGCAAAATTCAGCTGAGAATTGTGGTATTGCTCTGGTCAGTCCAAGAGCAGCACAAAAATCCTGCTCAGGCAGCCAATCCTGGAAAGTTCAGGGAAGTGCTGCATCAGCACTGAAAAGTTTCAAGCAACACTCAGCTTTGGAGACCTTTGGATGTGTGTGCTCCTTAGTGGCAGCACAAGCGTGGCTGGTGCAAACACATCTACAGAGCTGGGGGAGAATCCTGCTCACCTCTATGACTCCTGGGATGCAGGTCAGCGTGGTGAACTCGTAGGATGCGGCTTCGCTGGCAGTCGAGGTCATTAAACTCAGAAACGTGGACTGAAAGGCAAGAGATCAGCATCAGCAGGCAGGAAAAGGAGAAGGTTCAGCAAAACAAGCAACACCAAAGTGCTCCTTAGGCTGTGGAAGTTGTGTTGTGGCTGTTCCAGGCACAGGGACTGAGGTGGTGACACTGGCATGGAACTGAAGTAAATCAGTTTTTTTCTTTCCTCAGGACTCCAGGTGGGATCCCACCAGAGGAGCTTTAAGGTGCCATCCCAAACCATTCCATGTTTGTGACCCCGAACCTGCTCTGCAGCCCCTGCAAACTCCAGTGAGCTGGAGACACAGTGAGCACAAGCCCTGACTGACCTTCCCCACAGAAGGAAATCCGATCAGTGCCACCCGGGCATCTCCTGATTTCATCACATCGAAGCCCTCGCCCTTGGCAGCCGGGGATTTGGAAGGTTCCAGCAGCTGAGCTCTGTATTTTGCAAGCTTTGCCTTCAGCAGGCCCAGGTGGTACTCGGTGGCTGCAATGACACAAACCCAACAGCTGGTTGGCAGAAAGTTGCTGGTGATTCACTTCTGGGAGTGAGAACCTTCCTAAAAAGGAAATGCTGATGGATCTTGGTCAGTATCTTAAGCAGTGCCATGCACAGAGCTGCTCCCAGCTGCTCCATCACCAGCCCTGGGCACTGAGAGCAAACCTTCCAGGGACCTGCACAGAGTCAGAGTGGAGGGAAACAGCCAAAAAATTCCCGAGCTAAAGGAGCAAGGCAGAGGGAGAGCAGGTGCAGGAATGGAGCCAGTTCAGGAGAGAGAGGTCACAGGGGGAGCAGCCCCTCCTGGAAACAGCCCCTCCTTACACCTGCTCACATTCAGCACCCCAAAATGACCAGATTATTTTCCACTCCTCTTGTCAACTTTTAAAGACACATTTAACCCAGAGCTCACATGTGTGAAAGTACTTTACTGCCTTATTCTTAGCAAAACACTTGAATCTACACCTGACCCAGAAAAAAAAAAGGGAGGCAGTTGTCTCGCTTTCTAACAGGTAAGGGCATGAAACCAGGAGCTCACAGGTTTATTTCTATTATTTACACAGCCCCCAGCCCCAGCAGCAGCTCTGGCAGAGCCCACAGGGAGCCCCCAGACCACTCAAACACCAGAAGCCTCCTCCTGTGCCAGCAGGATTTGAGATGTCCTCCCCTCCCAGCTCGGGGGGGGGGGGGGGGCTGCGGCTGCAGGAAAGAAAGCAGGGCAGGAAAGAGAGTAGCCCCCGCCCTCTCACACTCCCCAACCCCAGCCCCAGGGCTCACCCTGCTCCCCACCCTGCCCCAGCTCCCAGCGCCCCCGATCCACCCCAAAGACCCCCCCAGTTTCACAACCCCCCTCATTCTGCCTCCCCCGTAGCCCTGACCGGCACCTCTCTCCACAGAGCCCCTCCCAGACCCCACAGCCCCGAGCCCCCACAGTCCCCAGACTCTCCGCCAGCCCCCATAGCTCGCAGCCCCCCTGACCCTCAGACTCTCCAGAGTCCCCGGTCCCCTCTTCCCCCTCAGCCCCCCCATAACTCACAGAGCACCTGTGCCCCCCACAGCCCCCTAGAAGGCCCAGCCCACGCGCCCGCCCGCTGTCCCCGGGTCCCTCAGCCCCCGGCCGCCCTCCGCACCTTTGTTCTTCTGCGTGCGGGCGATCTCCTTCTCGATCTCCGAGATCTTCTCTAGGATACCCATGGCGGGCCCCGCTCCGCGCCCGCCGGAAGCGCCGCCGGCCCGGCCCGTCCGTCCCCGTCACGCGTCCGGGCCGCGCCG
>JAYDZK010000006.1:26258789-26296448 GCA_034509185.1 Euphonia xanthogaster | reverse complement strand
CAGAGAAGCTGTGGCTGCCCCTGGATCCCTGGAAGTGTCCAAGGCCAGGCTGGATGGGGCTTGGAGCACCCTGGGCTGGTGGAAGCTGTCCCTGCCCACCACGACAGGGAGTGGACTGAAGATGAGCTTTAAAGTCCCTTTCAACCCAAACCATTCAAGGATTCCATGATAAAGGTTACTTAATGATTTTAAATTAAGTACTGGAAAGTTAGGATGTACTGAAATTGATTTGTCAGAAGCAGCAGAGTCCTGCCTCTGTATGTATGGAATTATAGAGGTGCCTATGACTACAAGATGATCAGATCTTTAAATTTCTGATATGTCCTTGATGACCATTTCAGGGCTCCTCATTATACAAGCACTTTCAATATCCGAGAACTCTCCTCCTATCCATTATTTCTCAGATTGTCAAAACTGGTACTTCTATTTAAAATTAACAGTTCTGTGTGCACTGTGAATTATCTCAAAAGTCCTACTGTGACATGCCTTAATTAATAATAAGCAAAGTATTTAACAGATACTTCAGGAAATTATGACTAGAAACAGTAACTTGTACTGGAAATATTTGCAATTAAACCATGTACATAGCATGTGCTAGGATCCCAGTGTAAGCTGGCATTTTAACACAGCATGTGCCTTTTATTTTGGCTTCACTGCACTGAAAATTAAAGTTGCTACTAGCAGTATTCATATCTCTTTTCTGACCCACATGAAAAGCCTCTCACCACAATCCACAAGAGCTTTCAGTGAGCAGAACTAGCATGGCCAAAAATACAGCTCAAAGTCAGGCTCTTTGCTTGCACTAAATGGAGAAGAACCAGATTAACTCCTTATTGCAGCAAAAAAATCAGATTTGCACTGGAAATCAAATAATACCCAGGGCTGTGCAACAAGGCTAACACTGAAAATTCAAGTGGATTTCTGTAGTTTTGCTTCCCCAGCCCCAGTATTAATCCTTGAGCCTGGACACACAGTTAACTCATCCCCTCTCAAGCATCATGTGAAGCTAGCATTTCTAGAAATGTAAATTATGCAGGTAAATATCTTACCTATCCATGACCAAGTCAATAGCTTCTGCAAAGGAAACTCCACGTACAATATTCACCCTACATACATTTTCAGGAGTCAGGATAGATCTTAGACATGGGAATACCAAGACTTTAAATCCAAGTTTCAGAAGTGTGTCTCTGCTTGGGCTAAAGGAGCCTGGCTGCCTGTTTCCAAGGCTTGCTGCTGACTCAACCAGACACTGCAGACAGTCCTGAAAAGACAACCAGCTACTGCTGCTCTGAGCTTTCTATGAAATTAACTTCCTCATTGTGTAAGCCTAAACTTAATCAACTGCATGGCTGCCTGAAATACATGGTTTTGAGCTCAAAAAAAAAAAAAAAAGCAGACATCCAAATATTACTCCTTGATTGCCAGCTGTGTAAATCCACTGCTGGCATTCAGCATCAGTATGCTTCTTGTGTCAGAGGCAGCCATTCTGCATTGAACACACATACATGCATGTATAAATGCATCACCAAAGAGTACTCACTGTAGCATTTTTGGGTGCATTTTGTCCCTAATGGGTGTTTATATATTTTCAAATTTCCATTAAAGAAGAATTGGAGAGTCTTTACAGAAAGGAAAAGGAAATCCTAGACAAGTGACAACAAAGCCCAAAAGAACTTTCTGGAATTATATTTACAAAATCATGCAAGAAATGGGGCATGGTTCCAAAAGGTAGCTCCAATTCCTCTGCCATACAGGCACCAAAAAGTGTAATTAGATTGCAATGTTACCTCAACCTGCCTAAGGCTGCCTCACCCATCTATCCTGCCCAGCCCCAGTGCTTGTTCCCATCTCACCCTGACACCACACCTGAACAGTGATCCTCTCTGAGAGCAATGGGGGGAAGGAAATTTTCTAAATAAAACTCCACAATTACTGTGACTAGCCCTGCAAATGCTAGGTAAGGGTACAAAAAAAGAGATGGAACATGCAGTATAAGAAACCTCTCTTGGCAAGCACGCTGTCTGAAACTGCAATCCCCATTAATGACCATTTAGTTTTAATGCAGGCTGTATCTTGTACTACTGAGTCAAAAAAAAAAAAGTTGTATTTTGAAACTGGATCACTTTGAAGACAAACCACCCATCTGAAGACAGCTTTGTCATATGCAGGATATGATTAAAATATGTGACGCTCCATATCATCAGCATTCGGTTGTCAGCTTAAAAAGCTACTGATGAAAACCCTCAGCAAGAAAAAAAATTCCTAGCTGCCAAAATATTTGTCTGCGTCCACAAAAACCTACATAAAAGATTGTTAGAAAGAGTATATGCAGTAGCAGACTGCAAACAATCTCCTTCTGCTTAGTTTACCTCAGCAGCTGCAAATTTGCTTGCTGACAGGAGATATGACTCTTCATTTGCATGACCACACTCATCACTGCAAAGGGAAAAAATTCCTTAATGGATACAGACTGTAAAGAAGATCTACAGGTTTCTAATCTCTTTTGAAGTGATTACTGTAAAATCTACCTCAATACCAGCTCAGGCCCTTAGAAGAATATCCTACAGAACACATAAATAACCCTGTCACTGGGGGTTTTATCATGAAGAAGTCATATGCAAATGTTCAGAAGTCACTCCTAGATCAAATTCCAGTTTGGATTGAAGTGATGTGTTCATCACTTCTGTACACTTCAATATTCTACACATGCAGCTCAAGCTTTGCTGGGTTTGTTACCACTCCACTTGTTCTGAAGTGCTGTCCACAGCTATGGTAAAACATGCTTTAATAAAGGGTTGACCACCAGCATTGGTGTTAATAAATGCATTTTAAGAGACTTGAAACACCAAATGTTGGGATTCTTAATGTTCCTCTCTAAGCACTTAGAGCATTCTTTAATGTTTATAGCATCAAATATTAACATACGAAAATCAGCAACTAATAGTCAGGAAAAGGTGGTTTGCTCTCTCCAATAAAGGTATTTAAGATTTTTAAAGCTCCAGCTCTGGAGTGATGTAGCCTCCTGAATGCCAGTTATGCAATCTTTATTTCAGAACAGAGGCTGGTTAGGATGAAGTAGTTTGGAGAGGAAAGAGGAATACCAAGAGCAAGGTGATTGCCTCAAACACAATTGTCCCTCAGCAATCCCAGCTCTGGCAGTGGACACAGACATTACCTGTTCCTTCAGGTAAGCAGTGGCCCATGCTAACAGGGAAGATCATACCCACAGAAGTCCATAAAGACAATACACCCTGCAGGGAACTGCTAAAACAATCCAGTTTTACTCAGGAATATAGAAAACCATGGTTTAAAATGTCTCTACTACAGCTGCTCTTTCAGCATCAGCCTCATTATTGCTACAGGAAAACAACACTGACTAACAAACCAACACTCAAATTCAGCTGGGATATCTATTTATGTTTTATCCAGGAAGGAATAGCAGGGATTTTTAAACCAGCACTGAGGTGCCAAGTCCTAGCAGCTCTTACCACACTCTGAGGGAACAGTGAGGCAATGACACATCCCAATTCCATCCTACTTAAAAACCACTTGTTATCTGCATCAATATTCATATTTCCTGAGCTTATGACACTATCTGGTGCAATATCAATTCTTCCAGTAACCATCATTTAAACCTATTCAGGCCATAATACTGATACTCCCTTGCTTTTATCACTGCTGGAAACGATGGGCAACTCTGCTCCCCTGGTTTGTAGATAATGGATCATAAATTCACACAGACAAAACAGAACAGGCTCCAAGAGGGCACATGCAAATCTCACTTCTACTCCACCCTTCAGAATAAATGTGTCAATCGATGTGACTTTTAGGGCAGAGAGGTCATACATCACCTCCAGAGCCAGGAATGGTATTGTGTTATTTTCATGTTCTAACATGTGTTTATGTATGGAAAAGAAACTGCAGAAAAATTCTTAATGCAGCAGAATAGTTTATCATTTTACGCAGGCCCTGAAAATAAAATACTACTGTGATATTTTCCACCTCAAGTACCATACAGAAACATTAAAATTTCGATTACATAAAAATAAAAACTACTAATTGATGCTCCTCCTTTATTTCCTGAAAGGACTTGTCACTAAACTGATGAATTCCTTTGAAGATGAAGACTTAGCATAACATTTTCCCTTCTGTGCACACAAAACTGAAAGACTTTCTCCAGATGAGTGCTAAATGAATCAAAACGTGGCAAATTAAATTCACCTTAGGGACATTTTATTCCTGAGTTTGTAAGAGAAATATTAACATTTGCTGTGGAACTAGGTACCCTGGTACATTTATCATAAACTAAACCTTTTATCTGAAGTCTGAATTTAAATGAAGCTATTTGAAGAATCAAAACTGTATCAACTTCTACTCTTTAGAGACAATAATTTTTCACTGATTTCTACTAAGTATTTTCAGTTCATATATACTTTATTGTCCCACAGTATTGCAGCACCACTAAAATAATTCAAAGTAGGTGACTGTAACTGTCAGCACCAACAGATCAGCTTACACCAAAAATGAAGCTTCCTATCACGGCAACCAGCAGGAGCTGATTTGTCCCTACAAACCACATCACATTATAAAAATATCAAGACTCTACTTGCCATGAAATTAATTATCTCAGTTTAACAGAAGAGTTGAGTAACAGTCATCCTATCCTTATCCTTTGAGAAAGCATGGGGAAAAGTAACACCTAAGAAACTGCCTATATATACAGAATTTCAAAGAAACAGGAAACTCAGAAAAAGTCACCAGTTCCTCCAGAGTTATTTTGCTTAATGCCCAAGTGCCTCATTCAAAAAGCAAAGTAACAGGTATCAGCTTTTTCTCGTTTCAATCAACTGAAAAAGAGTCACATTTTTATTATAATGATCATTGATCCTTATGTAATAGGATCTTTTACATTTGTTTAGCATCCTGCTATCCTTGATATCTATTTCCTTTAAAAGTCAAGGGAGACAACTCTGAATTAGTAAGGACACAAAATAAATATGAAAAAAGAAAAAGGAGGTCTAAACTCCTCCATTTTCAATCAGGACACACAGATGCAGCATTCTGAACCAAATATTTCCTACAAAAATACTCTAATGTTTCAGTCCATTAACCAGCCTGCTGTGGCAGCTGGTGAACAGTCATCTTTTTAATTAGACACCCTTACTGATTAATTAGTCTCAGAACACTGAGCAGTGGAACCCTGCACGATGCCACTGGGACAAAATAATATTCCTCTTCCCCTCCTTTAGTGCTAACTTCACATCCTTTGGTATTGCTGCAAATAACAAGCTTGATTCATTTTCTACTCCCACTAAAATAGCCTTCCAGTGTAAGGAATTCTCTCAATTCCCAGCTAAACAGTTTCACACAAATTGTATTTGCTCCACACAAATAAAATAAATTAAAAAACTAAATGAACAAAACCACACAAACCTGGCATCAAGGTACCAGTTTCAAAGTCAACTGCATTTAATCTTCTTTGGATAGAGTGACTCACTTGTGATCTCCTCAGTTTTCCTTTTCCTAACTATGCAAGCAAACTGGCAATAAAAATTAAAAAGCCAAATAAATATTAAGTGTGGAACAAAGAAGCAAATACCTTTTGTTGTTCAAACAGTTTGGATAAATTGAAAACTTAAAAAATAAATAAATGCCTGCGTTAGGTTTACATGAAAGCTGATCTTCAGTCCTTGGAGCCCAGTCTGAAGACAGATGCACCAGGAAACAGAAACTAGAGTTAATTCAATACATGGAAGATTGTGTTTAAGCACATGAAACTTCAACAACAGGTTTTGCTATTTTCATCTATCCTGTTTCTAACTTTTAATTTTGGACAAGACACAATTCCAGAAACCTGGAACCTTAACTTTTGTGTTTTTTTCTTTTGCTTTAAAAAAAGAGGATTTGTCTTGTAGGAATAAGAAATAACAATGCTGGTCCAAGCTGAACAGATAAACTACATATATTCACTCTAAATTGATTAATTTCATCCAGCCCCAAATCCAATCCATTTGCTCCACCTTCTGCAGCAATGGAAAATACTTTCCTATAATTGCTCACCTCTTCATGAGAATTATACTGCTGTGGTAGTGACACCCCTGATTAGTGCCATTTTCAAATTATTAAATTACTGAGATCTGTTATTTTCATGATATGGCAATATTTAATCCCCAAATCAATGCCTCTCAGAGCTTGGAAGAATTCTTAGGATTTTCACTCATATGTGTAGTGCCTTGAACTGTTATTGGTCCAGAGACAAAACACCAAAAAATAGAGTGAGCAGAAAAAGCTGGGTTTTGGCCAAGTCTTCTGAAGCCTGACCCTTTAATTAGTTATTATCTCTAACTGTCCTGGGCACATGCTCATATTGCCAAAGGAAATTATAATAATAAACAAATAATCCTATTTTTGGTTCTCTTACAAGTCATTTGGAAGGACAGCCACTCAATCTTTCTTTAAAAACTTCCACTCAATGTCACCATCCAGTTCAAAACCAAGCATTCTCATTCCTACACAAACTTTCACTGTTTTGAGTAATGCAACACTACCAACATCTACTTCATCTGAGGCTTATTTTTCTGATCTTACTGAAAAAATAATAATAATAAATTTAAAACAAGTTTTGCTTCCTTAAACCACAGCAGCTGCTGCATTTAGAATAAATCTATATATGCTGTTAGATGAACATATAGTTAATTTCTTAAGGGAATTCCTATTGCAAACTGGAACTCTTTTATGAATAAATCATAGAGTTTAGAACCAGAAATGCTACCTTAAAACAGCCCACCCAAAAGTTTTCAAACTACAGAATATGAGTGACAGCCTCCTGTTCCTGTTCTCATTTTACTTACACTACTACACTCAGCCCTGACAGGAAACAAGTCTCACCCTAGAAATTCAGCAGTGAGAATTCATCCAAGAATGAAACCATCTCAGAGAAGCAAAACTCTGATAAATAAGCAGTGTAAGAGACAATAAATAAAACATCTGTCCCCATGCACACGCAACAAGTATTTTGGGCTCACTGCTGCATCACTGCCATCATGTGACAGCAAATTTCTACTCATGTACACAGAGACAGTGCCTGACACCTGCTCTGACAAAGACACACTGGGGCAAGGGGAGCACCATCCTTGATTCCTGCAGCAGACAGTCACCACTCACTCCAGTCATAAACAGGCTACACTGTGGCTTGGCAGCCACCAGTTTATCAGAGCTCTGAATACACCTCATCATGGAAAAATTCATTCCAGTCTCTGGAGAGGAACCAGTGAAGATGAAATAATGCCAAGCAGCAGGAGAAAACACTCTGTCAATTAATTGACCTCAGCTCGTGCACATTTTTCTGTATTCTTTTAACAAACAGGTCAGACATGCTTTTACAAAAGCTCTTTAAGTACCAATATTACCCCTTCGTTATCACAAGCAGATTTTTCTCACTCTGATTTTATTTTCCTTACAATAATTACATAAATAAAAAAAACACATTTATCCCTACTGATGCATATTTGACCTCCCCCTTCCTGTCAGGTGCCACGTGCAGCACTGTGAAGAGCCCATGGCAAGGGAAGTAAGGCAGATTTTGATTGTCATACAGAATACATTTACATATATGTCAGAAATGAAACAGCTGCCAAATCACAACTCCCACTCTCTAAAATTGTATGCAAGGCCTATTATTGTGTTCCAGTCAAAATTCCTGAGCAGCTCATGGTAATCATCAAGCTGGAACTCAGCAGGAGACCCAAGAGAGTGCTTGTCAGTACTTGTGAGTGCACAAGGATTTCTTTCTCCCTTCCCTCCTGGAACTCCAAACTCACCTAGAGATGGGAAATGAATGCTCTGATCTAGGGAAAAGGGAACACAGCACACCAGATCCTTCTTGACAGACTGCTGCACTAGAGGACATGGAGGCCTTTTGCAGAAAATAAGAGCAGCACTGACTTTTCTAAATGAGACATTTTATTTTGCTTCCGGTGCTGAATTGAGACTCTAAAACAAGCCCCAAACTACCCTCTCCTACAGAACACACTGCACCAAGCACTCCTGTAGCTGGGAAACACTGCAGCAGGTTCCAGAGCTTTGCATACAGATAGATAAATACAGGATAAATGCACAGCCAGATTTCTTAGGTGATGGGACTGATAGCTGGCCAATCTAACACAGCACTGCTGCACAAGACTGGAACAGAACAACTACTGTGTCTACACCATGGTCTCTGAATTCAATTTAAATGCTGAGAGTCTGCTGTCACTCAGAGTATCACAAGGCACACATTTTTGGCCTGCCAACAACACAACTCTCACTAGTGAGCACAGTTTCACCAGAAGTTAACCACTAACACTGTACAAAAATCAGTTTTTACCAGATTTCACTCTGTCCCCAGAAGAGGCAACCATTAATCAGCTTGTCAGTACTAATAATTCCAAGTATTGACTTCTTCTTTCAGGCTGTGACAGATTCATGGCAGAGATTTTTCTACTGGTCTCCAGTGCCCTGTATCTCACAGAGGTGCTGCAATTGCCAACTCAGCCCAGGGGTGCAGGTCAGGCTGGATGGGCTGGAAAGGCTGGAGTGCTGGGAGAGCAGGCTCAGAGGAAGGATCTGTAACCATGGGACAGAACCTCAGGGACTGCTCCAGGGACTGGCAGCAATGGGGAGCTGTTTGAGGAGAGAGAGGTTCTGGATATTGTGGGGTGTCATCAGGCAGTGGTGCAAGATCACAGATGTTTGTACTGCCTCCTACTTCTGGGATGGAGCCCACTTCACTCCCAGGACTGCAACTGCAGAGCATCAGCAGCTCCCCCCACTCCCCTAGGACTGGCTCAGGAACACACATGTTCAAGGAATATATGCTGAAGTAATCAAGGCACCCACAAACACATCCAGCTTCCAGAAAAGAAACATCAAGCAGAATGACCAAAACACAAGGAGACAGTGAATTTATACAAACATATACATAAACTGAAAGAATCAAGATGAAAATGATGGGTTTGACTGGAAGATTAAATAATTGTGGAAAAAATGAAGTTTGTGTTGTTGGGATATTAGCATAACAAAAATGCAGATAAAAGAAATCAGTTCTGCTTTCTCATACAGGAGAAGCAAGTGTACAGTCATTAATACCCAAATAACTCTGAAGCTTATCATTATTATTAGAAGTTAGTATTGACACACATATAACCAAGATTTTAGTAGCATATACTACTAAAATATATATTCTACTGCTCTCTCTGCTTAATTCAAATCACTGACACAGCAAAATGAAACTGAAAAGTTCTGTTCACAGACATAAATATCAGACAATAATTCAATTAAAAAATATCAGCTGACACTTTTTTCTGGAGCATCCCATATTAACTCTTCCCAAAGATGGGCCCTAGCTTTGGTATGGCACAGGCTCTCTCCTGTTCATTTCTTTCATGAGTCTTTTACTGCCAAATGATGTGATTGCCAGCAGTTTAGACAGATAGACTACAGAAGAAGTTTTGTCACTTCAGAAGGAAAATTATTCACTTTAGAAAAAAAAAATCTGTTTGCATAAATGCTTCCGTTCAGCAGAGGATTTAAATTTCTCATCAGTAACACTGCAATATTTCGTATTAAATACGGTATGAAATATCAGCTTCCAAAATACACATCACTGCAATATCTCTGTAGTGAAGAGGCCAAGTGTTACAAGGTGTTTTTAAGGCACAAAGCCCCAGCATCAAGATAAACCTTGCATTTTAGAAGTTTTCCACTTTCTCCTCCACCCTGAAACAAACATCTTTCCCACTTTTGGAAAGCAGGAGCAAATAATGGAGGTGGCTTTGATGCACCATACAGCTGACAGATGTCCTGTGAATGGTTTCTAAGGAAAATATAACACAGCTACAACATCAAAATGAAAAATTTACACTAGCCAAACATTCTTCCTTCTTGGTAAAGAAAAAAGTAGCCACCAGGACAGCTCTCATTGTGGGGATGCTTCTAAACTTCACAAGCATAATTAATTATGTCAAATTAAGAGGACAAGTAGCAAAACAATATGACAATATTAGGAAAGTTTGAGTAACAACATCTACCCCAGAATTTCTGTGTGGACAGATAATTCATAAGGCAGGTGACAAACCCAGCACCTGCTCTGAGCAGCACAGGAAATGATCTCCATCCGTTTCTGCCATGAAAGTGCATCTGAGACTGCTGCACTTCCCAGAGCTGTAACGGGGCAGAGCCTCAGAACCCCCAACACTGAGATCACCTCTGACACTGCACAGAGCTTGTGCTGCACAACAAGAGCTCCTCCCTCGTGCCATCACAGACCAAACAGCTCCACAGGCTTCTCAGAAGGCTCACTGACTGCACTGAGGGACACAATGGGAGCTGATTCCCAAAAGGATTCTCCTCTCAGCTCACCCATACAGCAAGGACATTGGTTTCCTACTAGGTCCAAATGTTTTTAACATTCTTTTTTAAAATAAACACCAAAAAGAAGAAATACTCAATTTTGTACCATTTTGTTTAAGAATTTAAACCCCTAAAATTAAGACATACGTAAAATAAACTTTTGAAAAAACAAAGTGATGGATGTGAGTTTATAAAAAACCCACAAGCAAACACCTGAACAAGGTGATGTTCTTATCATCACAGCAAGAGAAAAGAAAGCTAAATGTCAAGTATTACTACAGATATAGGTCAGCAATTCCTATTGCTAATGCCATGCAGCAGGTACCCATGGCAGGAGGTAAAGTCACATAATCACAATTTCAGTTGCTTAAAACAAGCCAAACTGTTTCACGCTTCTGCTGCCCTGCCACTGACTAAAACTGCTGCCTAGCAGAACTCATCTCAACTAAACAAGAGTGAATAAAAGAAGGAAAGAACAAATAATAAATCCCTTACCATTGTGATGAGTAACCTGTATTTATCCAGCATTGCTTGGTTGTCATGGCATCCTGCCAGCAGCTGCCAGATCTCTGCCCTCAGTGCTTCTGGAACACCACTCTTCACCAGAGTGGACAACCCATTTGGCCTCACAACAAGGTTATTGTGCCTGAAACAAAGATAATCATTTACCTGTTATACTTTAACTACAGGAGTCAAAATAAAGATGAAAAATATTAAAAATCTTGACAGTTATTCACTAAAGCAGAGTCAGCAATTGGCAACACAAACTTTTCTTCCACTGGTTATGGTAGTTAGTGTTTGTCAGATGGAAAGCAAAAACTCTGCAAGGATTTACAGTAAGAACCAGTGGCAAAATGTAGTGATACCCAAGTTCTCTAGGTGTGGGGACACTAAGGAAAATTAATAAGCAGTTGCAGAAATCAAACTAAGTTGGCTAATGAAGAACAATTTGAACTGAAAGAGAAAAATATGACATCTGTGCAGACAATTCAATTTAAATATTTGTTCAACATATACATTTTAGCTCAGGTTCAGAAAAATAAATCAAAAATAACGTAAGCAGTACAGAAAAAAATTTTGGAAAACTAAGACAATTTAAGAGTATTATGAAGACTCAATTTCTATTCCACGCGTCATGCCAAGAGTATGGTCCAAGTGCCACAAACCAGGAACACTTGCACACACATTTGTACAATCCTAATACTCCAAATAAATCTGCCTGTTGGTCTGAGCTGGTGCTTTAATATCTGGTTGTACACACACACAACAAGAAATGCAGGAACACAAAAATCACTGCATGTGCACCATGTTACAGAGCTCTCAATCACAGATGTTGCAAAGCTCTTTTGGAGATAGCATTATTTGCTGATCTAGATACAGACCCTCTTAGACTCATGACAATTTTCAGAGCAATGCAGCAGAAGGCTGCCCAAACTGATTTTTAGCTCTCTCTGCTGTAGGAAATGCAGTGCTCTCCCAAGTGCTTTGACCACTGTGGTGTTTTCCAGCTCCCCTGGAAGCAGAGTAGTGAGAGTGGCTGTTCAGCCAAATGCCAGCAAGCTGTGATTAATTAAAGCACCTGTAATTTGAGCCTGGATTTGCAGTGAATGTTTAGAGTACTCATTCTATGAAACAGGTCATTAGGACATGAACAGGTTACCACTGCTGTTTAAATTTAAAAGATACTCTAACCTCTTTCATTTTCCTATGCTTTGGGGATGATATCCCTATTTTTCTAAATGGCCTGAGAACTGAAAAGAATGTGATTATATAACACCCTTATTCTTTTAAAAAACAATAATTATTTTTATTTTTAAATGTGCAGTGCAGTACAAATAATTTCATCCTTATCTTCATCCCTCAGATACCCAAGTAAAAACTTGCTCCTTTTATCTTTTTCAGGCCATTTTGCAGTCAGTCACATTACTTTAACAGTCTTGTGATGGGAAAGAGCTAGAAAGAAAACCAGTATTCACAGAAACATTACAAGCACTAAACACTTAAAAAGACTTGCACTGGTTCTGAGGAGGCCACAGAGATGCTCCAAGGGCTGGAACCTCTCTGCTATGGACACAGGTTGGGATAGCTGGGGGTGTTCAGCCTGGAGAAGAAAAGGGCTGCAGGGAGACCCCATCATGGCCTTTCAATATCTTCAAGGAGCTTATGAAAAGGAGAGAGAGAACCTTTGTAGGGACAGACAGCGACAGGAGAAGGGGGAATGGTTTTAAACTGACAGAGAGGCCGGGTTACATGGGTACTGGGGAGAAATTCTTCTCTGTGAGAGTGGGGAGGCCCTGGCACAGGGTGCCCAGAAAAGCTGTGGCTGCCCCTGGATCCCTGGAAGTAGCCAAGGCCAGGCTGTACAGGAATTGGAGCAACCTGGGATAGTGGAAGGTGCCCCTATCCGTGGCAGGGAGTTGGAATGAGATGAGCTTTGAGTCCTTTCCAACCCAAACTATTCAGTGATTCTAGGACCAGATACTGTGAGCAGTCACAGAATTATGGCATGCATGTTGAGGAATAGATATACAGTAAATACATCAGAAAGTTGAACCTCTGGTTGTGGATTAGTTTGGTTATTATGTGGTTCTGCTCATATGTGTCATTCCCTGAGGACTGGGCAATCAAATGAAGAGATAAAAGGGGACATTCCCATAGAAACATAACAGGGAAATTTTCAGCAATACCAAGGAAACAATACAAGGCAATAACTAACATCCATGCTGTAACATCATCCTAAACACAATCCCAACTGAGAATTAAACAACCAGACTTTACTGGCCCTGTCCTAGGTTTGTGTTTTATGGCAGAAGGAATACCTCAGCAATGAGACCATGCTGGACAGCATTACCAACTTCCACTGCCAACTTTCCAAGTACTGGATGGCTCTTTGGGAAACAGCTTGTGCATCCATAATCCTTGCTCAGAACAACAGAAGTGAGCATAAAATAAAAGCTCTTCTTACTCTATCCTTACCCTTCCTCATGTGGGGGAGTCACCATTCGTGGATGCTGACATCTTTAATTTGTTACAAAATGCTGCAATTCTCCTGCACAAACTCATAAATACAATTTTAAAATAACAGAGCAAGGACACAGAGCAGCAATGCACAGAATATGCTCCAACTTGACAAACATATTTCTGATCAAAGACTGTTATTGATCACTGCTCCTACTTTTTTTTTAAGAAATACTTGAGCAGTCAGCTAAAGAAGCTTAGCTGGCAAGAACAACTTTAATGCTGAGGATGCAGTAAATCCTAAAATAAACAGATAGAGCATCACTTTACAATTGTTTGTTCTATCTTTTGGGTAAATTATTTTATTCTCATTTCTGTTTATATCCTTGAAGGAGAGTGCTGGAGCAGGGTTTCTGCTGAGTCCAATAGGTTACAGTGACATTTTAATGAAATGAAAAAAAGCAATTAAAATGCAAGAAATTTTTCATCTTAGAGACAAATCAGCACACCAGTTCCTCAAGTGGAAATGTTAATTTTGGTTTATTTACATTTTTTACAAGTGCACAGATCTTCTACTAACATATGGCACAGTTTTCAACAACACTACAAGATTTTATTATGATTTATTTTTAGTTTTCAAATCCTTACCAATTCTCACCTGTTACTCTAAGTTTTGTTCTTAGAATGTAACATAACACTATTCCAGAACTCCAGTAGTTTACAAATTTCAATTCTCCACAGGTAATATAGCTCGAGACACTCCTGAAGAAATGTTTGTTAGTCTTCAAACAGGCTGGGATCACCCATTTCTCAACCCATTTTAAACTAATTTTAGGCTGCTTTAACTACTACACAACTCTCTTGATTTATGTGTAAGTTATGTTAGGATTCCAAAATAATTTATTCCAAAAGGCTTAAATGTTTTGTCTTGTTGATTAGCATACTTGAGTAACCAAAAGAAACAGTTGGATACATGAAACTTAAGACCATGAGCTGTGGGTGTCTTGTTACCTCAGCATGCTCATCCACAGAGTCCAGATATGCATCAAGGACACAGGTTAAAAACAGAAGAATCAACTGACAAGGAATTTTTTAGAAAAAAAGTTAAATTGAAAATTGGCATCTTCCAATCTTGGATCAAGAGCAGAAACTTGGGTGACAGAATAGGCAAAAGCAACCAGAAGGAGAGGGCTCAGTTAAGCTCAGTAAAACCTCCTGATGCCTCATGCAGAAACCTCTGTGTGAGACCTCCATACAGATGAGGTCAGCAGTAAGAGGCTGTTTCTCCAAAGCTACAGAGAAGCCAAGTAAAGGGAGGAATTCCCCAAATAAATCCTTAAAATGCTGTTCATCTCTCTTTTTGGAGTTAGGAAAAGGAAACAGCCAATTCCAGATTAAGGGCCTCTGATTATTTTTGTCTCCAGCAGCAGGAGCTATTGCTTACACAGGGAAAAGCAAGTAAGTGGTTCTGGCAGTTGCTCAGGTCTCTCTGAGGCAGCAAACAGACAGACTTTTCCCTCTCTTGGCACTATGTGCTGCTACTGAAGCACTTAATTAAACAACAGAAATAACACCGTTGAGAACATAGTCTGGGCTTACAAATACTCTTCATTTTATTCACCAACAGAAAGTGTTTCAGTGAGGATTCACACTGTTTCTACATTCCTTTTCAAGTGCTTACATATAGCACACTTACAAAAATAGGAAAAAAAGTGCTTCTAAACAAATTAAATGTACACCAGCTGGCATGCATGGCTTAGGTAGGACACATGGGAGCTGCTGTGTCTGTCCCATCCTGGCTCTGAGTTTCCTGAGGATTTAACAGCCAGCCCCAAATGATCACTAAGTTCTGCCCATACCTGTGAAGACCCATACCTGCTGTGTGAGCACATGTAAATACACCCTCAAACACCAAACAAAATGACTTTTGCACATGGTACAGGAAAGATTTGTCAAAAAACTCCAAGTTATCCATATCAGCCCCCTTTAAATTAAGATTAAAAATTACACTTCAATGGGTCTTGCATTTTAGTTTTTAAACTGTGTAAGCTGAAGAATGTCAAACCTTCTGCTCAGGAGCATACAGTGTCATAAACCAAATAAAAGGTAAATATCTAAAAATCTAATGTAAGAAATTAAGCATTACCATCTCCCCAGTAACTCTCCCCAGGAATACAAAATCTTCTCAGGACAATCCTTTGACACATCACCAGTGCCACTGGAGAGTTCATTATCACTCTCTGTAAAAATAAAGAAAAAACAAGAAAACAAAAGCATGCACAGGTTTACCCAAGAGCACAGACACCAGACATGCATACATACAGGTCTCAGACAATTTTTTCTCATATATCAGTTTTAAAAGCATAAAAAGATACAAATTTTTAATGGAATTATAAAGAATGTTTAGCAGACTTCACCAAGCAAGTGTATTAATGAAGTTACCATAAAGTTTAAAAGAACAGGACTAGGGAATAATTCACAGCAGTGTTACCAGAGAAAGGACTGGGACCTAGAAAAGCATTATGTGAGAAAAGCTTAAAGGCTGTCAACTCTCCATTTAATGAAATGTGACAGTGTTACCAAAAAAGTCACATCCACTCCAGACTTCACATAGAAGTCTCTGTTAAAGCAAAGCACATAATGCTACCTTGTTACATCACATCCCTTCGGCTGTCCTGCGGTACCCTGCGCTCAGGAAGCCTTCTCTGAGCCACAAAATCATCTTTTTTTACTGAAGTAAGCCCATGGATGAGCAGAAAAAACCCTGAGACTGTGACATGAAAGGCCATAGTGCATGGAACAGAGAGGAGTGCTTCAAATGAAAGCTCCTAACTATTAAGAATGAAACACTTAGGGAGGGTTATACACCAATATACATATACATATGTTTGTCATATACAAACACCCAAACCCAGAAGGGATCACGTGGGCCTGGAATAACATGCTCAAGAAACCATCCAGACCAAGTGCTCATTGAGATTCCAAGTGTCTCACAGGCCTGTGCAGCTGCCCACAGTAAGCTGGACAGTCTAACTCCATATGGCAAGTCCTCATGCAAATATGGCCTTGCAGGTATTTGGCTTTTTTCCAGTTTTATCTGAATAAAATACTGATAAGAATTAAACCAGAGCAACTCCAACAACAGCAGATGCTGAGAGGCTCCAGCTTTAGCAGGAGACACAAAAAGAGACACAGCCACAGCCCTCTTATCATCACAGAATCCCAGAACAGTTTGTTTTGGAAGGGTCCTTAAAGCCCATCCAGTCCCAACCCCCTGCCATGGCCAGGGACACCTTCTACCAGCCCAGGTTCCTCCAAACCCTGTCCAGGCTGGCCTAGAACATTCCCAGGGATGGGGCAGCCACAGCTTCTCTGGGCAGCCAGTCACCTTCAGGGGCTGCTGAAGCCATGGCCAGTGTGATGTTGGAGGGCTCCAAAGGCTGCTCTCTCCTATGATCTGAACTGTCTCCAGAAGTTAAAATGCATCAAGGAAAGAAGAACCAAAGCTACATCTGCCCCCCAAATCCCTTCAATATTCTCTTCCACACAGCTCTGTCTCATCTTGTTGCTGATCTAATCCCCTGAATTCTCTCAGGTGCATTAAACACTTCAGCTTTATGTCGACAACACAGTTCAGGTAGAAGAGGATCCTTCAGCACTTGTGCAATTACCCTCTTAACTCTTCATCTTTATCATTCCCTCTTCAATTACAGATTTCTAATTTATATTCTTAGCAGTCATCAAATACAAGTCATTAATAAAATATCAGTGCTTGAATTTGACAGTGAGCTGTGAGGACAAAGACAGCATACACTGTATTTCAAGGACAATTAACAGTAAAAACGTTGCCCTGAGAGAAGCATATCAGAAATCACTGTGTTTCAAAATCAACATGACATGGGTGAAAGGCTTCAGCTTGGAACCTGTTTGCACAGCTTTACAGTTCCCAAATACCAGCCCAACCTCCCTTCAAATACTTTCCCATTACAGTTAAAAATAATCCAAACAAAGTAACTACCCACCTGCATCACAAATCTACAAAAAGCTTGATTTTAAAGTTTCCAATCTTTTCCATGCATTCGCTAGACCTAAAGATGGAAATAAGATCTAAAATCCCCAAGTTTATAATTTTAACTAAAATTTTCTATCACAGTGACAGGTTTCCCAGTAACCACAGGAATCAATTGTGTCCCGAGGGAAAAAAAATTATTTGAAGACTCAGCTTCCCCCTTAAAATTGCCAAAAATAGTGTAAAGGCCAATTTCCTCACTTACCATACAGACATAGCAATAACCAACAAAAATAAGGAACTTAATGTATTATATTTGTTTAATTCTCTCCTCTCTTGAATTGTTCAACTGTGTCAGAAAGACCAACAATTAATGTACCCTTCTACTTCCCATGGCAAGAAGAAAAAAAAAATGGAGGAAACCTGTGAGATGAGCCCATTTGCCATTCAGAGACACAGGGTACATGCTAATGATACTGGTATGTATTAAAGTCAAGAAACCCAGCTCACACCAGGAATATATCACAAACCACAATTTCAGAAAGGTGTTATGCATTCAAAGTGAAGGAAGAAAATTTGGCACTAAATGCTGAAAGGAAGAGATTAGACATTCTTTGGAGAGATTGAAGAACTCCAGCACATCTCTACAAGAGTTAATGTTGAAAATACACACAAACAAACCCTGCAGCCTGGAATGAAATCTGATAAAGATGACTAAAATCCCCCCAAACGTTTCAAAATGCAGCTACACTGAATCCTTTGAGCAACAAAGCACAGTAGCTCTTACTGGATCCAAACCTGAGCTTGCCAAGGAATACTGACATCAGCCCACAGAAACAAACCCCTGGATTTCTCACTGAGCTGGTATTCCCAGCAAAATCCTTCCAAGTTCTAAAGGAGACCAGTGTTACACAGCACATACACTCCAGTGCTTCAGCTAGAAAAGTCTTTCATCTGGAAGGCTTGGCAGTGCTTGAAATGTATTATTCAGTTATAAGTCAGAAAATCTCAGGCCTTAATTAGAAATGCCATATGCTCGCTTTCAAAAGATGCTGATGTCAAACTTCAAAATAGAACAGGGCAAAGGGAAGAGAATAAACAGCCTTAAAAACCTCTACTTTGTTTCCATTCTAAAGAGTATTTACATATTCTCACCTCTTAAACCATTAAGGTATAAGCTAAGAAATAAAAGATGCCATGGGAGGGATATTTAGATGTTTTTCTCTGAGTATTTCTACACGTTTTTTCCCATGTTCCATAGCATCTATAAGGCAGCAGAATTTGCCAAAGCATAATTTAATCCACCCTTACTCTGCTGGGAAAGCCACACATCCCTTTTTCTAAATGTTCTGTGCATTTCTCCTTCCTCCTGTATTTACCCTGACCTGTCAGAGCCATCAGCTGGGCAATAAAACTTTGTCAGAGCAGGTGGACAATGGAAGACACCTCAAGGGAGCAAACCTTGGGATTGTGAATGTGTGTACACACAAACAGGCTTTAACACCAACCCCAGGGAACAGTAAGTCTCAAAGGTTTTCTGTTTTGCTTTGAATTGCATCATGATTCACAAAACTCACACAAAGGTCATGCCTCATGAATCAATTCCCTGAATTTAGAGCCTTCTTAAAGCAAGCCTGAAGGATCACACTCCCACAGCAAGCACTGCTCTGTATGGTATCAGCATGGAATAATACTTTGGGCTGGAAGAGCCCTCTGGAGATCAGCTAGTCTGATCCACTCCAAGCTCTGGTTAGATCAGGTCACTCCAGGACCCGAGTGAGAGGTGTGCTGGGTTTGGCTGGGAGCACCAAAAGAGCAGGGGGGCAAAGAAATCTGGGAGGGGACACAGCTGGAACAGATGACCCCAGCTGACCCAAGGGATGTTCCAGACCATAGGGCATCATGCTCAGCACGTAGAGCAGGAAGGAAACTGTGATGTGATGCCATTCATCTTCCCAAGCCACTGTTACACATGATGGAGCCCTCACAGAAAAGAAGACTGGCAGTCTATGGATATACATAATTTTGTCAGTTCATTCCAAGGATTTTACTGCTCTTTTGACTCAGCTCAAGCCTAATTTTTTCTCATCTGCAATTTATACCATTTACTTTTTTTCCTCCTAAACAATTTTAGCACATCTCACAAAAAAACCCCCCAAAACATTAGCCTTTATTGTTTCTTCTCTAGGACATTCTACTTATTTCCTCAAAGGACAAATTCTCCACACTTCTGCTCATTGCCCATTTTCTCCTCCAGTCTGTATTTTTTCTTGATGAGAGATGTTTAAACAAAATACTGAGGCATCCAGTGTTCAAACCAGAAGAATAACACACACAGTAACTAGCATAAGCAAATACCCCAAAGGAAAAAAAACATACATAGAGGAACACAAAAGCTTGGCCTCCTTCCCATCTCTTATTTTGATAGTCCAGGGTATCAAACAGTGGTCATGCTCAGGGGGTAACTCCAGTACCTAGAGTAGGACTAATAGGTTAGCAAAGATTGTAAAAATACTATGGGGAACCAACCCAGAGCAAAGTCAGCAGAGAGGTTCCTCTTTCTCATCAGGGATTAACAAACTCAACTTTGAAGGACTCATACCAACAAAAACTGAGGTATTTAATGTGCTAGAATGTCATCTTTCATCTTCCCTGTTTTCCAATAAAAGGGGTTTTTTGTTTGGTTTTTTGCATTGCACTTTGAAATTTAGCTTTAAACAATACTCCCCTCATCCATATTTTACACCAATTATATAGCTATAGAGCAGCATTTCTGAGTGGTTCAAGTTCTTCTTCAGGAAATTCTACCAGTTCATCTGAAATATGGCAATACCCCAGAAGTCAAAGTCCTTTTTCAGTTAACAAAAACAGAAACAAGGTGGAAAACTAGAGTTGTTTCAGAGATGCTGAGCATAAAAGTAAATAAGTGAAGCACCTCATAAAATGTGCAGAAATGCACGAATAAAGCAGATGAAAAAATGAACAGGTGAGATCTGAGCACTGATGTGAAGGAGAAAAAAGGCTATTTAATGTGTTTTAATTTAGAAGCTGTTACATGTGAAATAAAAAGAGTAGGTGGAACTGAAAAATAATATAGCTAGAGCAGTCTGGAGGAGAAGGAAATCAGGTCTCTAAGATAGGAGGGAATAGAATTGGAATAATTCAAATATGAACAGTTTGATTTTTATGTAAGAGAAGAACAAACCTGAAGGAGGAGCTGAAGTTGGCAGCATATTATCAGATAACAAGACAGTCTTACTGACATGGAACCTTTCCATACATCCAAGACAAAAGAGGATCGTGAGAAAGGCCACAAAACCAGCAAATTTTCATTTGTAAGGTAACAGGGAATTATAGAGCATGAACTATAGTTCTGCCAGGGAGGATGAGAGTGAAACAAAGTTTAAGTCACGAAAGTCATTGTTGTATTAAATAAGGCAGATTTTCAGAAATGTCCAACTTTTAGTGCATTACAAAATACTCTGATGAACAAAGAAGTATTTCCAAATGCCTTCCAAATAACTGATTTATGAAATGACAATCCTCAGTATAGTCTCTTGTTTAGAAGGAAGAATAGTCAACAGCAAAAAAATACAGATTAATGAATCTGAACAAAAGACAACTTACACTGAATTCTGCTCACAAGAACTTTCTGCTTACATTAGTTATGTAACTAACTTGAAAAATTAATTTGGTGGCTACTGAGGTACATGCAAAGAGAGCAAAAACAAAAAATAAAGGTAACGATTTTTCACTACAAGCAAAGCAGTAATAGAAAAAACCCAGTATTTTCATTCCTTTTAATGAATTATATGATACACATTTTTCACTTAGAATCATTCAAACAAAACGTAATGCTGACAAATCACAAAATTTTGATTGCCTTGCAAAAGGCTACAGATTTAATTGTTACTTTATGTAACACAAAACCTGAATCCCAAACCCTGTATTTGATAACCACAGAGGGGGTGGCACAGCACACAGCTGGATGACCTCTGCCTTCCCCACACTGCACACCATAATGCACTGTTTTCACATGTTAAGGACTGTGCAAAAATCTCCCAAAATATTTGTATTTGAGAGCAGTCCTGTCCTGTTGATTGTGTGCAATGGACAGCTAAAATGACCTTTTTCTTTTTAATACAAAAAATTCTGCATTTTAAACCCTATCTTATATCCTCATATATATCTGATATGCCCTACCTTTAAAACACTTTGTTCTATGTCATTTACTTTCAACACAGACCCTGCATCACAGTCATATGAAATGAAAATTATTTTAAAATGTCCTAAAAATAAACCTTAACTGGGCATCCAAGAGATGATCCTCCCCTCATGTATTGCCCATAAAATTGAGCCACCGTGACATCTCTAAATTTGATGTACAAATGCTTAAAGCTGAATAAAAAGTGCAGAAGAATTATTGCTTCAGTTCAGTAGTTTTGCTCCCACACAGATGACAAAGCCAACTAAATGCTGCACACTGGAGGCAGTCTTGTAAACACAAACATGTTCCACACATCCCGTGCTGTCTGATCCCTGACATCTCAGAGAACAGACCAGGAAATTAAACTGGAGGTGTTGCCACAACTCTAGGGCAATGCATCAGTAATTTATCAATTTGTAGATCAGAATCTACTCCCATCTTTGATATAATCAACGAGAAAAAAAGAAATACCAGTGTTAGAAACACTCAGAAGTTATGTATTGCCTGGCATTTAAGGCAGGATGCCAGGCACTTGGATTAGACAGCACTTACACTCACAAAATACCAGAAAGCTAATGATCAATGCTAAAAAAGAAAAGAATCTCACACTGAGGTTAGGGGAACTGTTGGTTGAAACCAGTCTTTTTAATAATCTTTATACAAAAGTGATTAATTTAATTATATGAAATGTACAATTATCTAAGCAGTGGCAGCTTAAGGCCATCCAAAACTTATGACTGAAAAACCTGAGAAGATCCTTCAGCAATAGGAAGTCTGAATTCCTAATAAGCCAGAAGGATTGCAAATCCTTTTTCAAACTGATTACAGACAGACAAGGAAAGAAAACCACTAATGAATAAAGCATCCAAATTATTCAAAATAATCTGCAATTGCTTCCAGACAAGATGAAAACACCAATTTATGCTCATTTTGTGTCTATTCTGTACCACAATCTGAAGAGATTTTATGAGAGCTATAAAAAAACCCAAAAAGCCTGAATTCTAAAAACCAGAATTCACTATGATTCCACAGAGTTGAAACCTACCTTATTTTAAAGTATCTTTTTCTATCATTCTGCAAAAATAAACCAAAGGCATCAACACATTTCCCTGGAGCATCCATGAACCACAGGCCAAAATTAGGGAAATTATCTTTTGCCTTGAACCTCACAAAGGAAATGAGAGGAACAGATTTTATCAAAGAAAAAATCCCTACCCACAGAGTGTTCCCACACACACTGTGCAGGAGTGTTGAGTGGACACTGGGGAAGAAGAGAGGGATAAAAGAGCTCAGGGCAAGTCACACTCCCTGGGTGTGTTCCACTTCCTGGAACAGAAAAACAACTTTAAAAATCCCCAATTTTCCTTTTAATTGATAACCTTGCAATTTCATTAAATACTTCTGCAACCCCACAGAAGTGTTTAAAGTTCGAAACACTTCAAACACTCACCTTGTAACACAAAGGTGTTACAAACCTAAACACAACTGTAACTATCAACTGCCACCATATTAAAAATAACAAGTCCTCTGCACTCAGTATTTTTATATTTATTTAGGAAAGTATCACATGATCACAATTCTCCTAGCAGCACAATAACAGCTGCAGAAGTCAACTGAGTGAATTTATTTTATGAGTTTTTAATAACAAGTGAACTTGTAAGGTGTGAAAATAATCCATTTTGGATTATTTTACGAACAGTAGAGTCCATAAAATGACATCAGGCTTGTCAGGAATATTTTCTTTTTATTTGGATGCTATTCTTAGTAATCTCTCTATTTTAAAACTCTTCCCTTGTGGATCTGCAGAAAGGGCTCTTGTCTGGAGATAGCTACTGGCCAAATAGCCTCATGAATTTAGGATTTGTAACATATCAGTTCATTTTTATGGAGATAGCAAAAAGACTCCAGACAGATCTTCTTTAGGACCCACCAACTTTACTCGGTGTTGGATTAACATAACAAACAGTTCCTGTGAAGCACACAAAGCTATTTTTAATTGGGATTAAAATGCAGAGTTGACTATTTCAACACTAGTCATGCAATTTTTCTCACACAATCACCCTCATTTGTTCACATCATAACCCCTATTTTATCACTAAATACTCAGTAGTTCTATTCACTCCTAAAACATCACCTCCTCTACTCCTTTGCCTTCCTGATTACTGAAAACAGCCTCTCCCCTCCCACCACACCTGACACACATTCTGACTTCCTCTGGCTGATCATCTCTGATCATTCAGCATTGCTCACCTCTCCCCTCCTGTACACACCTTTTTGTGTGACCAGAACAACATCCCCAGAGTTTTTCTGAAACTTTCATGATTCCTTATTCTTTCATGTCTATTTTCAATGTCAAATCCTACCATCTCCACACTGAACTTCCACACCCCTGAAGTTCATTTTTCTTTTGTCTCTTTTTGTTCTTAGTGTTCAGACAGCTAACAGGAATAGGAAGATGAAAGTTTTACTTCCTTCAGTTTTTTATTTTTTCCCTTGGCAAACAAGACACAAATGGAAACAGTTCTGTGTTTCTGGAAGTCATTTGAGAGTGTTCCAGAAGCATCCATAGCTCATGTTTAGAAGCTTTTTGGCAGGCAAGTCATCTTTTACCTGTTTCAGGTTATCTGCTAAACATTCTGTGCTTACTCTGCAGCCATCTCACAGATGGGAACAAGAGCTCCTAACCAGACACCTGGGACCACAGAAAGCTTCAGCAGCAAAAGTAGCTTCAACTCAGTAACCATCAGCTTGAAGAATATTTTCTGGTTTAAGCAGAACTTCTCCTGCTTACAGTCATCCTTAACCTTCCAACTTTATCCTGACTCCAGAAGAAACTCAAATGGAGTCACCTAGTGTTCTCCTGAGATGTTACATATCATTAAAAAAAATAATAATTCAAATATTAGAGCCAAAGGAAGGTCATCATTCCACACACAGTCTGAGCAAGCACTGCTGCTAAAAGCAGCCAACCTATTCACCCTTCTCTCCCCTTTGTTATTTATTCCTGGGACTATATCCTCCTTTAAATGCTTCTGCTGGAAAGCGAATTCCCCCAGCCCTTAAGCTCACAAGCGCAGCCAGCCACTTCATCCTCTGCAGAACAATACTACAATAAAATGCTCTCTGAGCTTTGCTTTCTTCAATACTGCAGTATCCACACCATCAGTTCTGGGCATGCTCTCACCTTCCTCAATGCTCCAGAAAGGACAAAAAGGAGTGCAACCAACTGTGCTCTGCACCTGCTTACAAGGTTCTACTAAGGTTAACAGTGACCTTTTCAGCATATTAATAAAAGCTGATACTCAAATCTACTTGATTTGAAACCTTTCCAGAAATGGTAAGAATTTCCTCATTATACATTTGAATCTTTTAAAAATTATATTTAGAGTTTTATATAAAGCTTTTTATTAAGGAGTGCACTTTACATTTTAGGTTTTGATAAGAGATTATTATTTTTTTTTTTAAACTGTCACCTCCAAAGCAAGGGACCATAAGTGATTGGATTGCCAGAAATATCTATTACAATATTAGTAATTAAAAAACAAAAGTGAGGTTGAAATATCTCTAAGTAACAACTGCAAAATCTTAGCAAAGGTCTTAATTTTTTATACAGCTATTCATATGAAAAATCAAGCTAAAATGTGAAAAAAATATTAAAAGCTAAGAATACTGTTTAGAGAGTGTATGAGCTCCATTTTCTACAAGCAATTACTAAAAGATACTAGGCCTAACTTTAGTATAGTGATGATTTAAAATCATTATTGGCAGGTACCATGTTTGGCCTTTCAGTAAAACAAAAAGAAAAGAATATTGGAAAATGCCTTCTTTTTTATGACCATCTTTATTTATATACTCATGGCACAAGACATCCCAGTGAGCTGTGTGCATGCAGAGCACACAGAAATCAGATACAGTGCATTCTTATACCAGAAAAATGCAATGTATAGAGCTTTTGAAATCAATTAAAGAATATCCTGTGGGCATAGAAGGAAAAAGTAAAAAAAAAAAAAATTTAAAAGGAGAAAAAAGTAAAAAGAACCTGTATAGCCAGGTAGCTATCACACTTAACATTAAAAAAGAAAAAGCCTTCTTCCAAGGCCAAGACAAGACATTGTAAACTCAAGGGGTTTTTTTCCATCATCATAATTAGTACCCTGAAAAGAAAAAGAAAAAAAAAAGAAGAGATTTATTTAGAAAAACTGCCAATGACTCATTGAACCTGCATATCCTCCAGGATAAAGAACTTCTCAGCACAGAACTCTAAATGTGGTTTCCATGAGAACAGAGGCACATCATATTTTTAATGTCTCCTCTGAGGAAGTAATCTACATTTAAAATATGGAAACTAGCATTAGAGAACTAAACCAAAGTTAAACTTAGGTTCATACTCCAGTGGAATACTTGTTCTCTGTAATAAGATAAAGCCACTCTGTAATAGTACCAAGAGGACAGTATCCATGTTTTTCCTAATTGTGCTGCATTCACCACTTTCTGGAACAGCTGCATCCTTCCCAATAACGGCCACATTGAAAAAAAAATTCTTCAATTATTTAAACTCTACCCTATTAAACAAGTCTCAGAAATCCATTTGGCTCTACAGCTCACACATCCAGCAAGGAAAAACACCAACAGCTGAATTACACTACACTGATCCACAAGTTCCAAAGGCCAAATCTGAACTAATTCTTGCTATGAACAGCAAAGCAATCCCAAACACCAATGAAACAGAAGATATCCTTTGGAGAAAACAGCATTTTTGCTATTCAGAAGTAGCACCTGATACAAAGGGGGGACTGACATTGCTGATCTGTGCCTATTCCCCTCCCCTCTCAGGAATCAGATCAAAGTTCAAAGAGCACCTGACTGTGGGGTTTTTGGGGTCACCTGGCACAAGTGGGTTCAGCTTGTGAGAATAACCATGCCTGCCTGCTCCAGCCTCTGTTAATCCCAGGGTTCTGACTCATATTGCACAAGCTAAAATCCAACACTTACCAATAACTAAGAATCAAGGAAGAAATTTTCCATGATAATGAGTGAGACTTTTTACAGTATTGGCAGAACAGTGGCAGAGATCTGAAGAATAGCTTGGTAAACAATCACAGTTCCTGGTAGGTCAGATATAGAGATCAAAAATGGCACAGGGAAAGCCTATTCTGAATGCTATGGGCTAATCCTCAGAGCACAAAGAGAAAACAGTAGGTCAAGGGCCTTCAAACAAACACCAAAACTAAAATTTCCACCCACCAGGAGGGAAAAAAAATCCCAAACCACCAGTGGGAAACACGCTGAGGTATGTTAGCTTTGGAAGGGGCAGGCAAACACACTGGGTCCATGAACTGCAGCAATCCCCAACTGAACTAGGAGACATTTTAATAAACCCTAGATATAAGTGAGGGAAACTAAATCACATCTTAAGCAGACAGGGGATGAGGAAATTCCCCATGTAGCTTGTCTGGGATTTTTTTTTTTTTTCTTTCAAAACAGGCATTTAAAACCTGCTATTTCAAAGCCTAACTTCATGCTGTCCTCTTCAGTAGCACAGCACATTCAAAGCAAATGACTTCTGACCAGAAGAAAATACCTTTGCAAAGCATTTTCTAACCTGCTGGCAGAGCACAGGTGCCTCAGCAATGCATTTGGAAGCACACAAAGATGGACACACATCATCTGCTGCTGCTATTGGAAAACACCCAAAGAATGGCTTGGTAAAAATATTATTACTTCTAATAGAAAAATAATGGTGATCTTTTTGCCCAAAGCAGTTGTATTAAGAATTACTTGAGTAAATTAACAGCAGAAATGTAATAGTATACTATCCATGGAAACTGTAAGTGCTGATTTATCCTTACCTTCTTCCGCCTCATCCTCCTGGGATGACATAGGCCCTCCTCCACTTGTTGGGGTGACTAATTCTTCCTCTCTGGCAGATTCTCTTTGTAGGCTGACAACTTCATAAATTGCATCTCCAGCACTTGTGTGGCTTTTTCCTTCAGACTAAATGAAAATATGGGTATGTATTAAGTTGAAAAACAAGGCTATGAAAGGCTAAACAATAGTTTGGTCAGGATTGCCTCAGATTTCTTTGCCTTGGCAAAAATAGATGACAGTATCTGACAGTTCTGTTTCTCTCAGTTCTACAGGTAGAAAATATAAATAAAACTGCACTATTTCCAAAGCTGCCTCTTAACAACCATTTTCAGTATTGTTCAGAATAATGATTAAAAAACTTGCCAATTTAAACAGCTATAATGAGATTAAGCCAAAGAGAAATCTCCACTAAAGAAAAGAAGAGAACAAAGAGGAAAGATACTGGAGTAAGTGAAACAGGAACTGAATGCCTGAGGGAGGAAAATATAATGCTAAGAGGTTTTTTGTAGGTAAAGAGGATACTACAGAAGAAACAACAAAACCTCAGCCTTTTGAAAAGCCTTAAATTGTGAAAGGCTCTTTTTATTCCTTTACTCACTAAAAAAACAAGGAAAATGTATCTTTCTTCAGCAGAACACAATTTAAAAGACACTCCTTCCAACAAGAAATGTAATGGAACCCCATGGCAGGGGGTCTGGAGCTAGATGATCTTGAAGGTCCCTGTGAATCCATACCACCTCACGATTCTGACTTATGAAAAAGAAGACAGTTAACTACAGTTTAAGCAGTTGCAAGTTGTAAAATAAAAGGAGAATTTGTTTTTCCTTTGAGTTACAGTTATGAACACAGTTATTTTTCAGTGACATGCAGTGATTACTGTATTTTTAGAGAATTGTACATAACTGCAAACTAATGATGGTATTAAATGAAGCAACCCAAAATGTTGTGCTATTTTTTTCTTTGTGCATCTTGTCTAATCCATTAAAATAAGGTAATTATTGGGACATACTAAAATCATCAAATTAACCATGAAAAATAACACAGTTTCAGTTAGATTACCCTCAATTTGTTTGGAAAACAAAAAAAAATTTGAAAGGCTCCACAATACCTGCACTGGAGATATACACAAACTACTGACCAACACTTGCAATTTCAACCAGCTGGTGAAATTATGCAGAGGAGCAGCTTAAACAGGGACTGTTTGGACTGACACAATACAAGTTATTTTTCAGTGAGAAACCTTTCCTCACTTATTTTAGGTTAATAATTGAGACCCACTTCTCTTAAAGCAGAGGCTCCAATTATTAGCCAGTTTGCTTACTGAATTTCTCATGAAGTCAGTTTAATGAATTTTGGGGTATAGGCATGAATAGCCTGAATTTTGTAAAAATTAAGCAGGGTAACATTAGAACTGCTATCCCTGTTTTATTCTCACATAATACCATTGTTGAGTAATTACAAAGTACTTGGTTAAATCAATCAAGTATTGATAGCACTAATATTATTAAGCTGTTCATAACGTTATAATGGGTATCTATAGCTTTTATTTTTGAGAGAGTAAGGCATGAGATACTGTGGGTTCTTCTGTATGTTAAAATTATCACAAGTCTTCAGTTCCTTGCCCATGTTCTGGTTAACTGCAAGACCCATCCATATAAAATGTAAAAAATTTGATTATTGGTTTTCTCTGAAGCACAAACCCACCATTACAAGGACCATGTTCTAACAATAAAAATGTGCATGTGCAATACAGTAAGATAGCTAGAAAGAACAATCCTAAATGACCTTAACCTGCACTTCTGTCAGCTTTTAGCATTCCTTATACCTGAGCTCACCTTACCCATCTCAGTTCAGACTATTAAACGTGCCTGAATCTTTCCTCAGAAGGCTTATGATTTTTCTACAATCTACTTAATGCTCAACTGCTTTCCCAAGGAGCTCTCAAATGGCTGACCCCACTACCATCTGCAGTTATTTCCCAAGGAGTAACAGTGCCCTGAGGTACAGGATCTCTCCAAGGTGTTGGCAGGAACAGCTACTGCACTGCAAACTGCCCAACTGAGAACTGGTGAAATAAAGACTTGATACAAGCCACCCAAAGAGATCCTGGCAAACACAATCAGGACTTCATCTTGCAGAAGGATCACTAGGACTAAAAATAGTCCTTTTTCAAAGATCTGCACAACAGACTCTGAATTTTGCAGCAGGAAGAAATGCACGTGTTTCTTCAGGGAAGAGAGGCATGTGTATGTTTGTCACATTTTAAGGGGTGAGAAAAAGAAAGCACCCATAGTACTTAATTAAAAATGGTACAGTTGCAAGTGATTTAAAAGGCAAGCTGAACTGATTAAAGATAAGTATCTAACAGCTGAGAACAGAATACTTTTAAATGTATTTTCTTTAATGTCAAAATGCAGATATTCTTATTTGCATGTAACAGTCAGCTTTCTCAGATTTCCTTAAATTCCAAGATGCTATGCCAATCTCTAGAAGAAATATAGAAACAACACTGCTTGAGATTTATTTACTCCCTAAGTGTTAAACACAGCAGCAATTTTTCCATGTAACATCAACACAGCTTGGTTTTTTCAGACCTATTGCTGTGCCCCACAAAATGATGGCAACTCAAATAGTCCCATTAGGCTCAGTAAAATTAAATCACTGCTCTTTGCTTCCATTAGACAAAGATCATGCACCCCTGTTCCAATGCCCAAAGTACAACTGGCCTCTGCTCTTCACTTTTTGAGCCAATACCAAGCCATACGTCTGGACAAAGCAGGTGAGCAGTGGCTGCAGGAGGATGCAGCTGCATCATTCTACAGTGAATGGGCAGATGTACTCTGATATGTACCTCAGCCAATGCCAAAACCAGAAGGGACTTGAGCTACCACCATAACAGCCCCACTCTCTCACACCTCAGCAACAGGCTCCTTTGTCTTTAACAGGCCACATTCTTACAAACATCTGCCCTCAAATTGTAAATGTCAGCAGGCCTTGCATTTTACAATGAACAATTATAGAGCCACTGCCCAATTCTACCAGACAAGTGGATGTGCTTTGGAAACTGTAGAGAATTAAAGAGAATTCAATAGGCAGGTTCAAAACAGTTTAAGCCCACAAAACCAATTACTTACAACTCATTACAATTCAGTTTACAAAGTGTGGTGGGTTACAGTTATTTCCTTCACAGCGGCTGCTTTGGGCTTCTGCTGGAAACAGTGTTGATGACACAGGGGAGTTTCAGCTCCTGCCCAGCAGCTGCTGACAGAGTCAGGGCCTTTGCTGCTCTTCGTGCCACCCCACCAGCCAAAGGGCTTGAGGTGCACAGAAAGCTGGGAGGGGACACAGCCAGCACAGCTAACCCCAACCTGACCCAAGGGATGCTCCAGACCATACGGCATCATGCCTGGCATGTAAGATGAGGGAAAGCAGGAAGAAGGGGGGATGTTTGGAATGATGGCATCTGTCTTCCCAAGCCAGTGTTAAACTGTTCCCCAGGGGATGACTGAGCACCTGCCTGCCCATGGGAAGTGGTGAATGAATTCCCTGTTTTGCTTTGCTTGAGCACATGGCTTTTGCTTTCCCTACTGAACTGTCTCCATCTCAACCCACGAGTTTTCTCACTTCTACTCTGCTGATTCTCTCCTCCATCCCACCACGGGGGAGTGAGTGAGTGGCTGTGTGGGCCTTGCTGGCTGGGGTTAAACCATGACACAAAAGCACTCAAACCATACACATGCTACTTAATTCTTATGCATTAGAGCATCCCTGAAATAAACAGTTAAAAGAAACAAGCTGCTGAGGAGCAGGTGCCATACTAACTTTTATAAAGGCCAAATTAGGACATATGAGACTGTGGTGGTGTTTGAGGGTCCCAGGACGAGGGAAGAGATGAGAATCTTGACTCCATGTTTCAGAAGGCTGATCTATTATTTTATGATATATATTACATTAAAAGAAAATTATATACTAAAACTACACTAAAGGAAGAGAAAGGAGACATCAGAAGGCTAGAAAAGAATGATAATAAAATCTTGTGACTGACCAGAGAGTCTGACACAGCTGGACCCTGATTGGTCATCAAGTACAAACAATTCACATGAGACCAAGCAAAGATGCACCTGCCACATTCCACAGCAGCAGATAATTATTGTTTACATTTCTTTTCTGAGGCCTCTCAGCTTTCTCAGGAGAAAAACCCTGGCAAAGGTATTTTTCAGAAAATAGGTCAGTGACATGAGACAAATGTTCTAAATTAAAAAAACCAAAGGCATTACCTGTTTTAGCTTCATATAGAACGTTTCTGTGAAGGTTTTCCTGCTGAAGTACCAGAAGCGCTCGTTGGCAGGATACACTCGCACCACGGTCTCCAGCAGGAACCTGACTGGCTCCACCACCTCAGTAACAACCATGTCCACAGCCACAGTCATGAACACACGCTTATCTGAAACACAAACACGAGAAAAACTAGGCACAGTTCAAACCTGTAAACTGCTGTTCAAATTGAAAATCCTGTTTCATTAATGATTCTATTGCACCTGTTTTATTTGCCTGAGTTCTACGCCCTCCATGCCTGCTGCACAGAAAGAAAGTGTGCATTAACTGACTGATAACTTCAAAAACAAAGATATTATGTCCTTGTTTTAAAGACAGGGGCAAGACATCATGCAAAGAAAACACCAATAAAGTACACAATCCCCAAACAAAAGGAGCATGCAGAGGAGAAGGTCACACTGTGAAGGATAAGGAGTTCTGTTGCATTCTACTAGAAATAATGTGGTGTGAAAATCCATCAGCAGGAACAGTGACACTGGCTGTAGGTACTTGGATATTCCTTTAAGCAAATGACCTGAGCTCTGCCTCGGGACAGGAAACAAAATTCCAAACTTACATCCTCTGATGGGATTTATAAACTTGGAATGTAAGTTCCAGCAATAAGAAACTCTGCTGTATAATCAAGCACTTGAATGCATCATTGCCAGCTGCCCCAAGATGCAGGGGATGAAATTTGTAATCACCTCACAACTAGGAGGAGGAGAATCCCAATGCCTGCTATTCATACTGCTTTGCTGAGTACAACAAATTGCAAATGCTTAGAACCAAAAATCCCAATAACCAGGGACAGGTACATCAGCTCCAAACACTAATGTAACATCTCCAAATCAGCACCACACACTGCTCCATGAACAGTTATTCAGAAGTCTGTGTTGGGCAGGTTTATGCAGAAAAATTCCTAGCAACAGACTCAGGGAACATAACGTTTCATGGATGTAGACATGCACCATGATTGCCAAGAAAAAGTGCATACACCAAACCCCTGCTGGGTAAAGCAAACACACAGATTAGGCTCCACTACCTTTTGGAGTTTCCTCATTAAGTACTAGAAACATGGGTGCATTAGGATTCCACATTCCAGTAATGACATAAGCCTTCCCATCAGAACTCTTTCCCATGGATTCCTAAAAATAAAATCATACAGGATTGTATTACAGTCGTGGGTTGAGATCAAAGTGAGGGGCATGGTGATGAGAAATAGTTCTAGGAACCTTAAAGAACATGAATTAATGGAATGAACTATTACTAGTATGAGGCAAGTAGATACTTCCTGAAGTGAATAGGAACAGTCCCTATGGATCACACAGGCCTGTTTGGTAGCCTCTATAGATAAAAGGAGACTGATGTTCCCTCTCTGAAATTCAGTTAGGGATGTAAGAGTGAGTTCTCCAGATTTAAATATGGAGCAAGGAGGTTGAAAGGAAATCACAAATGTCTATTTCTGTCCTACAGTCAAGAAACAAACTAACAATTAATTACATCCAGCAATTAAATGTACTTGGAATGTGAATATAAATAGAATTCAAGGTGGAGTAAAGACAGAAATTCAAATACAGTAAAAAGGTGTTGTACAGATTTTAGGAACAACACTCCAAAACTCATTTAACTTATTCAGTTTCATAATCAAATCAAAAAGGGAAAAATCAGAACTGATTTCAGCAAATAAATAAAACCAGGGAAAAAAAGAGCTGGTAAATACAATCAGGCCAATAAATGAGTCTGACAAGAGAACTAAATACTGATAAATAGAACCAGCAGCATGAGCACAGAAACAAACTAGGCAAAACTGGGAAAACTCTAAAACCACAAGAGGTCTGATGGGTTTAACTCTCCCAAATTTGCCCTAAACCAAGACACTCTAGCACTTCATAACTTGAAAATGACAGAAATGACAGTATTATCCACAGAGAGAAAGTAAATTGCCATTATTAGAGAAAGGATCACATTGTTTTGCAGTTCTCTCAGACACAACTCTAAGAAATAGAATATTGTAGAAGACAAGTGAATACTTCAAACTCTGGGCAAGAATTTAAAATCAAATGAAGGAAACAGACAAAGTTTTCAGCCCCTTGGAAAAATAAGAGCACTTCCAAGGCATCCAAATATCAAAGCAATTATTTACTCTAAATTTTTAGGGAACATGCTTAACACAATACAGAAAGCTCAGTTATTTGTAACAACCCAACCTCTGCTTCACTAACTGAACAAAAACCAGGTGCCACAGGTTTTGATGTGAAATGAAATGATTTGTCCATCTTATGACTGTAGATATCAAATCTAAGGATTTAAGAAAATGCAAAAGATATTAAAAGCTCATTTTGCTGGAGTTTGTGGTTTTTTTTTTTCTTTTTTTCCAATCACCTTATCTTATTTAACAGGTTATTAGGGCTAAGTATTACCATGTCTAGTAAATGCATGTCACTGTTCTTCACATTTCGTCCAGGGCTTAGCAACATCCCAAAGCACCTGTGAAGTTTATTTAAAACAACAACAAAAACAAAAGGACATATATTAGCTTTTCACAATACCAGAATCTTTGCTTGAACATAATGGACAGCCACCTACTGCTTCTAATTTTAAGAGTACCTTTCAGAGAATTGTTTGTTATTGTTATGGCAACGCTCAGGAAACAACACAACACATATTACAGAAAAGACAATTAAATGATTTTCCAGAATGAAGATGGCAGAAAATAGCATCTGGACTGTGAAAACTCACCTGTCCCTAAAGACCATTTATAATACTGAGTTCAAAGATACCAGCAATTCCTACACATTAGTGATGGAAACTGGCAAGAAAAAATTCAGTCTCTCCTCCATTGATTTAAAAAATTCTTCTCATGTAATCATAGGAAAAAAACACAAATTCATTCATTCTATTATTCACAACAGTATTGCTACAAAAAAATCACATAGCAACAAAAAAAACCCAGAACAACAATTTCCTCAATTTTAAGACTTCATTCTTCATTTTTTAACATCTGAATTTGTGTGACATACAGAGACTTGAATTCCAGTCAAATAATTTTAAAAGAAAATGCTCTTGATATTTTGGATATTTTTAAGAGGAAAAAAAAACCAAAAAACAAACAAAAAAAAAAAAAACACCCCAAAAAACTTCTTCAGACATTCAGATTTTCAAACTTCCTGACTACTGAAGGCAAAAATCCAGGTCTGAGGTCTCTGCAAATCATCTATCTCATTCTCTCCTTTGAACATGCTCCATTATGAATAAAAACACCAAACAGAATTATGTATTTGCAACAAAGAGCAAGCTGACTTGCACAGATTCGTGAAAAACCTTAGATCTCAGGTGAAAAAAGAAAAAAAAAATGAAATTGCTATTTGAAATACTATGGAAAATTGGGGCTGTAATTCAGAGGGTTTTGCTGGAAGAATTTTTCTTCTGTTTGGTTCTCTGATAACCAAACTGCTTTTTCACATTGACTTGTAGAGCTAAGTAATAGGCTGAACAATACTGCTTGGACATATGAACACCAGCAACTAAAATTTTAATAATACTACAAACTGTAAAAGTCTCAAGATATGCAATCACTACCCCACCTAGCTTTCTCCTATTACATTAGGGATATATAGTTTTCATTTTTCACCTCATTACACTTAACATCCACAACAGTACCTTCCACACTCTTTCACTACTAGATGCACAAAAATCTAAGTGGTAAATAAAGCAGTAGACAACAATTTAAATTTATCTATGTCCATAATGCAGTGCCATGTAAAGCACCCCAGGCAGCTCACATGCAGGATTTGGATTTAGCCACACTAACCAGATTCTCTGAGAGACTAAATAAAGTGGGCAGAACCTAACAGCATACCTACTACTTCTTGTTCCTGGGCCAAAATAGCTCTTGGAGAGCTACAACTGATAGTAGTAGGGGGATCACCAGCTCCTGCTACAGCTGCTACAGAGAAATGTAAGGCCAAGATGCAGAAGCAGGCCAAATATTTGTGCCTTTCAAAGACAACAGCTCCCAGATGCTGCTCCTGCTGTGCATCACTCAGATGTACAGAAGTTCTGATGTGTGACAGCCAAAATTTTTGGGAATTATGTTCCCAAAAGAATGGGAGTCAGGAACAAGTAACCCCTGTCTCTCAAAGAAGCAGACTTATGATGCCTCACAGCATCCTGCTGTAAGAAGAGTCAGGGCTACTCTTCCCTGTTATTTCACAGAGGAAAATCAGTTCAAACCAGGTCAGGACCCCCACTTGCAGCAGATGGATTTTACAGAAACAGTTATCAGCACATGCAGCCTCTGACATGAGGGGGCTCAAGCACACACCCAGGATTTAAAATGACTTGCACAGGTTGTGGGCCTCAGTCTCACTTCAGACTTGCTGGATTTCTGCACTTAAAGGTGGCTACCAAGCAGCTCTGTGCAAGTGCACATACTCCACATACTCCACTACTTTCTAGACCAGCAGGAAAAAGCTAAAAGAACTGTAATTGTTATTCACTAATGTATATTTCTATTTATAAAAATGAAAATGCTACCCATAGATAAAACTGATTGTATTAAGTTAACACCATGACAGGACATGGGGGAATGGCTTCACATTGTCAGAGGGCAGGATTATATGAGATATCAGGAATAAACTCTTCCATGTGAGGGTGTGACACCCTGCCACAGGCTGCCCAGAGAAGCTGTTGTTACTCAATCCCTGGGAGTGTTCAGGGCCAGGCTGGACAGGGCTTGAAGCCATCTGGTCTAATGGAAGGTGTCCCTGCCCATGACAGAGCAGGGTGGTCATTAAGGTCCCCTCCAACCCAAACCATTCTGGTATTCTGTGATCTTGAAGAGTTTCCACTACTAATGAGAAACCAACCAATATTTTGTCATGCAGTTCTAAGGATAGCAGCCTAGACTTTAACCTAAGGTATACCTGCATAACTCAGGATTCACTCTCATGTGTGACTGGTAGCAAACTACATGTTAACACCACTGGACTGAAAAGAATGACAATCCTTCCATCTATGAGAATGAAAGGCTATCTCACTCTTATCAACAGCTTCCTTAAAGCCCCTGACCATTAACCAGAATCTTCTTCCTGAATCCTATAAACAACTGAGACTTGACCTCCCCCATGGTGGGACTGAAGCTATGTAGTCCCACACATGACTCAGAAATGAACCACCTCTTCAGCTGCTTTGATCCAAATAAAAACTGGCAAAACCCAGGTCAACAGGGCACAAGAGCAGGAAGGGCCAAAGTGATCCATGAGAGTAACTTTCTGCATCACCCTGACCCAGCCCCAGGCTCTGTCTAAACACCAGGAGGAAGCGCTTTCTGTCAGCAGCAACCAAGCTTGATCTCCTGAAGTCATGACAAAAGATTTTTGAAATCTGTAGACCAGGGACCAAATTTCTTCAGAAATATTTTTTGCATTGTAATTTCCTCTTTGAAATACTTCTGAAGACACATTAAATTCCTCAGAAGCTCAGTTTGATGTAACCTGCACTCATCTTCCATCAGTTTTGAATTTTTAATCTTCTCAGGAGTAAGTACATAAAATGACTTACAAGCCTGTGTATGTCATTTCAATTAAATAACTTCTAAACAGCAAAGCTTGTGGTGATAAAAATAACATCCCCAATTGATTATTCTAAACTCCACCAAAATAAAAGCTAATTTCTAAGATAGTTTTACATTGGGGTGAAAAGAAATAATCAAATGCTATTTGTAAATTCCTCATTAACTGAGCTCTGGAGGCAAAATTGTTTAAATTACAATTACACTGAAAAGAAATATTTTTTTTAAGTCAATGAGTAGCAAAAGACTAATTTTACAATACAAAAACAATTATAAAAATTTCTACTGTATATTCCTCATCTAAAACTAGTTTCCATTCTGAAGTAAAAGCTTGAAACCAAG
>JAYDZK010000006.1:26244820-26258689 GCA_034509185.1 Euphonia xanthogaster | reverse complement strand
GACGCTCTTCCGATCTAAAAGCTTGAAACCAAGTATAGAGATCAGTCAGGTTTTGGGAGGGTTAGGGAGCAGGTTTTCTTGATTCTCCTTTTATCTTGAATTTCCTTTTCACTACAACCAAATTCTCCCATTGTTACTCGTTTGCTAAGATTGCCATCTGGTGGCACTAATTTTGTTGTGCAATCATTTGAGTTATTGGTACATTTTTTTTCTATCACATAACTTGCCAAGTCAGAGAAAACCACATTAAATACCATTCTTTCAAAAATCTCACCATCATTTTTGTAAGATTTTTACCTTTCAATGGCCAGTTCTTTGTTGGAAAGTTGCTGAACTGTGATCACCACTTTCTTCTCAATTCCCTGTTTAAGCTTGAAGTACAATTTATCTCTATCCTTTGGCACAGGGCTAAAAGAATAGAAACATCCTTCAGCAGGTATAGAACATGAAATGTTAAACACAGAAGAGATTATGCTTTCTAAATTTTAACTTAATTCAAAATTCATTAGATTAAAAAAAAAAAATCAAAAGAAACCACTAGACTGTATTTACTCAAGAAACTTCGTTTGAGTAAAGTTTTTAAGACTTCTTACTATCTTTTCCATGTGCACAGGCATCCATTGAGTATCCCTAAAAGAAATGATGCAGTGAAAAGAAATTCACTTGAAGAAGATATGCTGAATTTTTATCTTTTTACAGAAAAAATACAGAGAAGAAAACTGTACCATCAAAAGAGCAGCTTCCTATTTACACCATGTCTGCTCTTGAAAAGAGGTCAAAAGAATTTTGTTGCAATACAGCAGCTGTGCATGTGGAAAGCAGCTTTGTGTTTCTTCCAAAGAGATTTCTGCTTTTCCCTTTCCATTCTGATTACCTAAAATTTCCTTTTCCATCATCTTCTTTGACTTCTAAGGAGACGCTGAAAGTGTACACATCACTGTCTGGGGTGGGAAGAACAAAGTCCTTCACATGATCAGATGCTTGCTTGGAAGAACGCTTGAATGCTGTGGAGAAACTGTACAAAATTCTGCTGACCTGCAGAAAAGCAAAATCATGAATAGCCTGATCAAATATAAGGGTGTTTTTTAATGAGGCATCGTGAGGTTTTTGAAGGTCAAAAATCACTTGCCTCTTATACAGAACACAAATCATGCCAGATGTACCATAAAGCACTCAACACCACGTGTTCATTAACCAAGCCACTTCAGTAACAACATCTATTTCCATTCCTGATACATTCCCTGCTCATGTCATGCTCAGTGAGTTAATATAAATTAGATTAGAGATTAGGAATGCAGCTCATTAGAGGACCTGCATAATGTACTTTTCAAGTTGTGTTTTTAACAACATAACATACAACTTGCTCTGGCAGATGTCAAAACCCCAAGGAGATTTCTTCTTTTTCAGCCTCTTTTTTCCCCCTTAAGAAGTCCTTTTCTCCCAGATTGTCACACAGTACTTTCTAAAACAGCTAGGGGAGAGCACTGTCAGATAGTTCTTTTTAATTCCAAAGGTACACATTGCAACTCCAGTAACAAACATACCCTAATGAGGCCTGCAAAAGCCCCAAATGAGGCTTTCCAAATCTTCCCGTTACAGTGCACTTTGGAATTCTGTTGAAATACTAAAACCAAAAACTTAATCATAATAATATTCATGTATGACTAGCTGCACATTCTGCAAAACTCATTCATGTGTGCTAACACATTTTTCAAGGCACTATATATCATTTCCATGTTGGGAATGACCTCTTCAAACATTGCTTGTATCCTTTTCCCCAGTCACTGCACACCACAGAATACTTACAGCTTCTTTAATCTCACAGGAGAAAACATGGATCTGGAACTCTTCTGTCCCACAGCTGCTCTCAGTAAATGCAAAGCAGTCACTCTCTGAAGTCCCATTTTGCCCCCTCACACAAAACAACACCTTATAGATGGGAAACGAGGCTATCTCCAAATTGCTCAGTTGATTAATTATTCTGGCAAGAAAAGGAACAGAGAAGATCAAAGGAACAGGTCAGTAAAACAGACAGGCCTACCTAAAAAGCTTTTCTACAATTAGATTAACAAGGATCTAAATTCTAATTACTGCTAGATTCAAGTAGATGAGGTGGGCAGCAGGAACAGAAATGTTATGCTTTACAAATTAAAGGTGTAAATGTTCCTGAATGTAACATTTACTTAATTTTTTTTATATATCATAATACAAATACAGCACCTCTAGATCAGACAGTAAACAATGGCCATTTCTTGTGAAAAACACAAAAAGTATAGAAACCACAGAAAACCCTAAAAATGTGATTTGTATACAAAGATCAAAGAAAATGCAACATTAAAAATATCTGTTTAAGAAACAGTTATGAAAATTATTTCAGAATCAACAGGACTACACAGCTTAGAAAATGCTGCCACATTCAGGTGAATATTCAGCACAGATCTAAGACTTCACCCAAAATTTTAAAATACCCTTAAAGACAGAACCCAAAGAATATTCCAGAAACTTAAAAGCAGTAGTGGTGTTTCAGAACAGACTGGTGGATAGTGACTTTTAAAGAATAACAAATGTTCTCCTCTATCTTTTCGCTACTGGTCCACATGCACGTTCACATCAAGGACCAATAAACATTAGTCACCTAAAATCCCAAATCTGTAACAATAAAAATACAGGCCTAATCTAAAGGCAAGAAGAGCCCTGGGAGGATCCAGCACCCTGTAATTTTGGTGGGACATAACTGGAACCCCACAGGACAAGCATTCAGACAGCAGGTATGATCACACTCCTCAAAGCTGACACTAGTATCACCAAAGCTTTGAGGGAATGCCTTATGTCACACGTGGATTCAACTTTTCAGTTCTGTGTAGGTTCTTAAGCAGCCCCACATTTACTGATCTCCTCTGAAATTAACTATCAAAGGAACCTGCTGTTTCACTTGCAAAACAACCCTCCTGAATGGCCACACAGAGTAGAAAAAACAGGCACAGAACACCTTACATCTTGTGTAAGGGTGACTGTTGCCATTGTAGAAATACAGAAATACAGTATTTTCTGATGTCAAATGAAACTCAAACTCTCCCAAGAAAAAAATGGAAGAAAATAATACAGATTGTTGAAGGGCTCTCTTCCTCCACAAGATGACAGTCAATACAGAAACACAGCTCAGGCAAGGAAATCTAATCATATCCTTCAGATACCTTGATATCAGGCTTAAAAATAAACATCTTCGATATTGAGATGTTCCCAACTTCTGGATATAAAAATGCTACAGGTGCATGTTTGGTGCACCCTGATCAAGAACCTTTGACTCCCTCATCACTAATTAGAAGACCCTTCCCACACAGGGAAAGTAAATCTCTTCTAATATCTGGAGACTGGCAGCACTTGCATCATGAGGCAGACATGGGTCAGAGCTGGCTTCTGCACAGCAATGGCTGCAAGCAGAGACTGGCACCTCAACTCTGAAACATAGATGGGAGAGTCTAAACTGACACTTCAGCAGCAAACCCAAGGCCAGAAGGACTCCTGCAACTCGTGGACCTTGGAGGCACTGAGAGACTAGGGAGGTCAGGAGAGCACAGGTATTATTAGCTCTCCCTCCCCACTAGCTCTCTTATTATCATATTTGAACAGATACTGAGGTAGAAAGAGATGCTTTTGCTGACACTGTGGGGTAGCTGGTACCACCAGCCATGCGCTGCATGGTAAGCCTGAGCACACATTTTGCTGCTTCAGAGGAATTTCTCTAAATTAACTGTCTTTAGCAAGAACCTCGGGCACAAATCTAGCAATTTTACTTCCCTGTGCAAATAACAAAGTGAGAAACCACTTATGTTTCTGCTTAAGCAACAAATGAAACTCCTGTGGTGTTACCTTACAGATCCTTCTGGAATGTTTGGGACATAGAGCGTTACAGGTAAAGGGGCTTGACTTGAGGACTTCATGTTTGCCATGGCATGTAGAGCTTCTGGTTCATTCCGTGGGGCTGACACCTTTGTACAACCCAAATAAGTCAGTTTGTTAAACAACACACTGTCCTCTTCCAGGGGTTCACTGGGAGAAGATGGCCTTGGTGCAGAGATTTCTGAAAATGAAGAAAATGCTTCTTTAGCCATTTGCTTTTATTTCCACACATTTTTTATTTCCAGTGAGTTCCACAGCCAAATCTCCTACATTTTCCAGGAAAGGACATGAGAGCAGACAGTTCATCTCCAACAGCAAGAAATTCTTTTGGCAGCTTAATACTACTGTGAAGTCTGTCCTAATCTAATTCATGTTTCCAAGGGTGGCATGGGGACAAACTGCATTTTGATTCTCTTTAGCACCACAGGAACACAGCATGGACATTCTGAATCTTTCTAAGCAGTCAAAGAATCACAGAACCATAGAACATTAAGGGGCTGGAATGGACCTTGAAGATCACCTAGTCCTGACCCTTCTCTGTGCCCTGTTACTTCTATTCCTTATTACTAGATACTGCCATAATACTTAGAATCATGAAGGCTGCAAAACTGAATTATTCCTGTTGGGGCTGAAGTGCGGCAAGAGAAACAAATTCACAAGTATTTCTTTGTTCATTCATGCTAAGGGCTGGGTTTTGTTTGAAGAATGTCAAACAGGAAGACAGTAAGGTAACTTTCTCAGAAATACAGCAGACATGTAATTAAGAGAAGGGTGTTTCCACTCCATATGAACTATTTCTTTTATTTCCAACAGATGCTATGGGAATTAGCTGACAGAATGCCACAGAAGTAGCATGCTATTGAGGTAAAAAAGAATTCTAGTTTAAAGAACAAAAAGATGACCACAGCCTTGTATTCCTAATATATGTAACAGAATGCATGTATTTTTATATTGCAGATTTTCTATATGTATCTAAAAAAGCTACAATATATTTTACTTAAAATATATACAATATAGTTTACATTAAAAGCTTTCAGTCCTCCCCTCTCCATGAAAACTTCATGCACCAGGCAAGTACCACAATCATTCTTAGCAAATATCAAATCCTAAGCTAGCCTTACTGCTACCTGGTGATAGCCTCAGAGATGGCCAGCTCAATCAGTTTACTCAGGGTGTATTTCATTTGCAGGTAGCACTATCCATGAACGCTGTCCTGAAACTTCTTGAGCTCCAGCAGCAGCAGATCCACCTCAATTATCAGCAACTCATACAATCCTCACTCAGCAACTCATACAATCCTCACTCCCAAGCAGGTATTCTCCAACATAGTTTTAAAATGAAGCTCTGGAAAGCCTTATATTGATTTTAGGGTTAACTTGAAACTGCATAAAGAAAAAACCTGCCATGTGTGGCGAAGGGGGAAAGCACTGAGGCAATACCTGTAGCAGAAGGGTCTAAAACAAGCTGCAAAGCTGGCTGGGCTGTTTGTCCTGCTGACCCATCTCCAGCTGCCTGGCCACTACCATCACTGAATCCTTCTGGGAGTGCAGTGACATACTGGTCTTTCTCAGAATCCCGCAGTATCTCTTCCATTGCCTTCTCCAGCTCCTCATCTCCATCTGAAAATACCTGTAAGCAGAAGGAGATGATATTTTTTAAAGGTACTTGTAGTTTTACTTTGACTATTAGTTTTCAAATAAACAAACCAAGAATCAATAAAATTGAATCAAATATAATCCAGTGTCACATTCCCTTACACAGAATGCAGATGTTCTCAAAGTTAATCCAAAAACCATTCATCAAAAAACTACAGACTTCTCTCAGAATAACAGATTTGTGTATTTAGAGTCTCCATTCAGACTAGCGATCAACAGACTTTGCTATAATTAGTCTTAAAGAAAATTTTACTTTCTTAGTCATATCTAGTCCATTTCAGTTGCTTCACCAATTTTCCCACACGTAAGAGTGGTGCAAGCCTAAGGAAACTAAAAAAAGAGTTTGAGATACACACTCCCTAAAAGAAAAATAGAATCTTTCACAAGTACCAGCTTTCAGGCAAAAGAAAACCACAGCCAATGCTGCATCATGGATTCTGCCTCCAGTCCACCAGCCTCCTTCCAGACTAAAGAAGCAGATAATGTCTAATATAGACAGAAATTATCAGCTGTAAATAACTGTCAAAGAGTACAACAAAGACAGACTAGGCACTTACTGTCATTTCAGGGGGAATAAATTCTTTTTGTTCCAAGCAGAGCAAAACCTGAGCAGGGCATTGGCAACTACAGGTCAAACTGCAAAATTTGTATTTAATCAATCACCTGTCATCCAAGTGCTAAAATATTCTGCTATTTAGAGGTAGAAATCTTTTAGAAAAGGTCCTACTCATGCCTAAAGTAGCACTAAGCAGGAAAACTAAATTAGAAACTAAAGTGCAAGACATGGTGCAATCTATTCCTATATAGACTAATTACATGCTTTTAAGAGAATATTCTTTATTGAGGGGTCAGAGACTGTTAAGCTTTAAACCAAATCTCATTCTTTGTAAAGTCCTTTACTAATGTATAGATCTACAGAATACAACAAAGCTAACTCCCAAAGAAGTTATTAAAAGAAAACCTGAACTGCCACTTTTGAACAGATTTATTTAATCGAAGCTGTTAATTTCACTGGCAGTCAGCAAGGACAAAAATGACAGTCTAAGACTCTCCTCAAGCACACACCAATTATGCACTCTTTCCATCAATACAAACCTTGCTACACATCTAAAAAGAACATCAGAGCAAACCTTTAGCTGTGGCTTCTCATCATTTCCAGAGGCATCCTCCGATTTCTGATGAACCAAGACAAATTCTTCATTAATTAACGTGGATACGGTCTTAGGAATCCTGCTGGCTTTGCTAAATGATGTTTTGACTTCCATCTCAGGTCAATATTCTCCTCCTGCCACCAGAACCTAATAATGAAAAATGAATAAATAAATTATTAGTTTTGAAGTTGTACACAGTATGTTAATAGGTATAATATAAAGATATTGTGGGATAATAAAATACATAAGATTATACTACTTTATTTCTCAAACTCTGATTTCATTGGCATAAGGAATCTGATGATTTTTAGGCTGGTGTTTAACAGTCCTATGATTTAACAGCAGTGGCTGTTATCTATGCATAACAAATGAAGAGGGGTCACCTCAGAGCTTTGACTTCCGCTGTTTTTCATCTTCCAGAGTCTGCTTCCTCTACCTCCCTAATTTGTGCCCCTGGTTCTCCCTCACACAGGTATTTTCCTTACCCAGAGTGTCACAAAGGCCATGAAAAAATGCAGATTACCTGAAGGCTAATTTCCCAAAAACTGCATACTACGTGTATGCTCTGCACATAAAAACATTGCTTAGCAATCACTTATGTTAGGGGCTTTAGTTATCCTTTATATCTATAAGTGGTGAAGCCAAAAGTGATACTAAACCACAATCAGATCCTTCTTGCCTAACTTCCCTGAAACCACCTGCAACAGTTAAAATTAACCATACCATTTTAAAATATAAACATAAGTAATATAAATATAAAATATAAACAACGAAACTGTAAATATTACAGCAACCAAGAACAAGTCTTCCCATCTCTGCACAAGAAAACCCAAATCTAGAAACAGAGAAAGGACAAAATACTGTTCAGCCTACACATTACAAGTTCACATAAAAATACAGAGCTGGACATTCCAAGCATGCCAGCATGAGGACACCTATTGTAGGTAACCACCAAATAAAGCCAGCATGAGCTACATGAACTCAGAATGTCTTCCCTCACTCCTTAGAGAATGAAGAGCTGGATCTTAAACTTTATTTCTTATCTGTTTTTATATTTTCTGTGTCAAAAAAGGGAAAATATATTTTCAGACTTTATAAAGAGCATGCACTTCTACACATGGTCTGCTTCCAGCTTCCTGAAAAACACTGCTCTGGCTGAGTGCTGGGATGTATTGTGCTTAGGAGCCAGAGCTCAGGTGAGTCACACACAGCACAGGGGAAAAAAAAATCTGTGACTGTCACCTTTGGGAGGCTGGAAAGTGCCCAAGGAGGAACAGCTCAAGCCACATCTGCTGTCAGCAGGAACAAGAGGAGGTTTAGCTTCACCCTGCCCTTCCCAGCAGCACCAAGGAGCAGAACTGCACCACTCCTGCTTCTCTTCCAATTCCAACCACGCAGTGATCAAGAGAAGAATGCTGACTTAGGTCTAGCTATAAGGAACCAGAAAAACAGCACATGAAGGAACAAAGACGTGTATGTTCTCCACCATTTTGAACAGGTGTTACTTATGATGTTAGCAGGAACTGAAAATTTAGCAATTTCAAACCAAAAAAAGCAAGTGTGGGAACTAGACAACTTTCAATACTGTAGTATTTTCTACCATTTTTGAAATGACAGTTAACATGCTTTCACCCTTTTTAAAGACTTGGCTTAACATAACTTACATGTAACTCCTCAAAAAGTTTTCCCTCTCCCTAACCAAGCCACAGTTTTACCCATCAACCCAGTGAGGGTATTACATGGGGGAATCCCAGAAAAAAGAATTCAAGTTCTTTAGATAACTGACTTATACAGCATAAAAACTTATTAGAAGTCACCTTACAAAAAAGCCTCTAAACAACAGCTGGAATACTCAGACAGGGGCTACAAATTTGGATGAGCAGTTTCACACACTCTGACACTTTTCAGATCTCCAGACCAACCACAAACAGGAATATTTTCCTGACAAACCATGTAAACTGAGTTCCACCCAGCCTACATAATGGACTCACTGCTGCAATAGGTCAATTTTTTAAAAGCATCTTTGCTTTAAAGATTTTTTTTGGCAAGGGAAAGACAAGGCTTTACCACACAAGTTTTTAAGAATGTTACAAAAAGTTTATAAACTCCATGTACTTAACAAGTGTTGTAAAAACATTGCTGAAGAGCTTGTTTGCAATAAACAGCAAATCTAGCTTGAAATACTAATTTCAAAGTAAACCCTCTATATGAAAGTGAAGGTCAATTATTACAGAATTCCTTGAAGGCAATGAAAGGCCATTAGTTACGGTCCCCAAAAACAGTATATCCTGAAGAATCATTATCTTTGAAGTGACATCAGCACTGGAAAAAACAGTAGGGGTGACTGTCAGTCACATCATGAGCAAAGGCCCAGGCTATCACAGACCCCTCCTTCTCCCACTGCACACCTCTTACTGCTGCACCTGATGATGACAAAAATGAAGCCTCAACCACTGCTTCCAGCACATCTGCAAAAAGGAGGGATCATAAGATATCCTATTTTGACAGTTTTTTGTGTTTTAGTCTATTTAATTTTTGAGCTTACTTATGGGAGAGTAAAACAGACACTCTGAAGTACAATGGTTCTACTTTATCATCATTCTAATGAAGATTGCTAACATCAGATTATCAACAACTCTTTCTGCAAAGAAATAAGAACCAACAGGCACCATGTGAACTATGAAATGCTTTCTGTAGCAGTATCTCAATAATAAAAGGAGGAAAAATGTACCATTTGTAAAGCCAAAGAAAAGTAAGATCGTGCAAATATAGAAGCATACTGACACACTAAATACTTATTGTTGCCCCACATGGGTAAATGGAGATTAAGAGAATTTCTGCTTCCTAAATATTAATCTGAAAGTAAATATTCTAAACATTAGATAACAGGGAGGCACTCCTCATTCAGGTCAGATAAAAGCAACTGCAAGAAAGTGTATGGCACGCTGTGAAACTGAGTTACAAGGCCTTGAATGTGTTTAAGAGTGTGCTCCAAGCCTGCCTTTACAGGCAGCTTAAACCACCACAGCCAGTGCAGGCACACACCTTTTTCTATACACAACTACATTAACTGGATCAATTAGCACCCCAGAACTCCTCATTCCAGTCCTTCATTACAGACTATTCCAACCTACTGTCCATGCTGTCCCCTCTCCCACTCCAGTACAAACAAAGCCACTTTAGCTTCAGTTTGGCAGTAAAACACAAACACAAGCAGATCAGGCATTTGGGAAAAGCTTTATACACCATATTTTATGATGAATCTTTGACCAAAAGTAGGTTTTAAGGCCAGAGACAAACTATCATGATCAAGTAATTTCTTCAAACTAAACAATTTAAACTCTGACATGTACCTTACTCAAGAGTATAGCTGTGATTCTCATGAAGACTATTGAGATTTACACCATCTTAAGTGGTAAGCTACCTAAAGAGAAAAATGTTCAATTTTTTCATTATAAAGACACAATCTAGTATTTCAGCCAAGAGCTTTTGAGGAAAAGCAGTAAAAAGAATTAAAATCTTTCTAAAAGAATCATGCATTAAGGTCTTTTGAGGCAGAGAAATACATCTGAAATTTTTTTTCTTCAGTAACAAGAAGAGAGACACATGCACTCTGGACTTTCCAGTCACCAGCAGTGAGTGGATGGTCACTCTCACTTCCCTTGTGTCATTGGCTCTAGTCCTCTTTTTAGTCACCACCAAATTATTCACTTCAAACCTCCCTTTTCCTACATGTGTAAAGAAAAAAGGACAGCTGACACACTAGACAGGAACAAAATCTAGGAACAGACTCCTACTACTAAACTCAAGCATCTCATTTTTCAATTGTCCTTTTTGAGGAAAAGTTTAAGAATGTAAGAATTTATTTCTGACTGCATTAGTCAGGACATATAGAAGCTATTCAGTCCACAATCACATCAGGTTTATTTCCTGATGACCTCAACAGCTGACTGCTGGCTCAGAATCCTGAGGAATGAGGTTCAGCATTTGCTTTACCAGCTTAAAGTTTCTGGGAGGGCAGCAACCAGCAGTGAGGAGCTGACAGTCAGGGAGAGGAAAGAGCAAATCCAAAACACTTCAGCTGCCTCAGCTCCTCAGTTTGAGCTGCTAGTGGAGTTCAGTTCCAAAAGAAAAATACACTCTGTTCTGCCAACGGTGATCAAGGATTGAAACATGGTCAGAGGGTACCTTCCCAAATCCTCAGATCCAGGAGGCAGAGTGGCTCCTGCAACAGCATCTTCCAAAAGACGACAGCAAACTCTGCTCTCAAAGACTGTGAGGAAGTCATTGCTACAGAAGAGGTACCTTGAACAGACATTCTCCTTCCTATAGAGAAGGTATCTTCCCCCCCATCATTTGGTGAATAATATCCTACACACAAAAAAATAAGGAACAAATACACAGGAGGAATTTTTTCTAAACTCAGTGAAAGAAAACCTACTATGATAAAAGAATTTTTTTTTTAAATAAGGGTTTCAGAAAAGGTTTTCTGACATGCAGATTTTAAGACCAAAGAAGTTTTGAGATACAAAGAAATTATTCAGACAGTTTTAAGAGAGAGTGTGTGAAGGTGTGGTATGGTGTGTGGTTCTTGCTCCAAAATATATTTTAAGCCATAGAGACAACACAAGGACTGCAGAAAAGCTGTTGCTTTTCTCTGTGAGCTTTAAGATGTAGTTTTGGTCAAGGCAACCTCTGTGATGTATGTCAGTTCCCAGAGTTTTGCTTATACACAGTCCTGGATAAAAGGTAACTAAGCCATGCTACTCAGACTGGTTTGGGTCCAGTGATCAGAACTGACCTTCACTTATGTTCAGCACTAAGCTGTGGAAGGCTCAAACCCAGCAGCTTTCCCACTTCACTCCAGAGAGGCACCCCAAGTTCACTACAGCTGCCTTTGTAAAGCAGCCTAAGTGATTAAAGAGCAAGAAGGGTGAAGAACAGTGACTCTAGAACAGCCAGGGGATTCAGCACTGAATCACAGCAAGGGACACAGGACAGAAACACTCCTGATCTGTTCCCTCCATAACTCTTCCATGTACTCACACTGAACCCAGACTTGCCAAAACACATCCCATGCAGAACACAAACACCTAGGCAGTGATGTACATCCATGGGATTGTAGAGCAGCACAGGCCAAGGCACTGCTACAGCACACACTCATCATCACAGGAGGAAGAATCAAAGCCTCTAGAAAGCCACTGACTTTCCAGAAGGAAACTGCTTTGCAGACCTGATAGATTCAAAGACTTCCTCTGCAAACTGGTCTCCAAAAGTAAACATACTTTTTACATTAATCGGTCTTCTGAAGCAGGTAGCAGACTTTTCTGTATTTATTTTGAGATGGTATTTGATAAATATTTCAAAGTTACCGCTCTAGGTCACTGTTGGTTTGCAGAAAGAAAAAAAAAAGTCTTTTGCTTGAGTATTATAAGCAACTAAAAAATTAGAAAATGTGGAGCTATGAAAAGACAGCAATTAAGGAAGACAAAGGTTGACCTATTTTCACTAAGCAACAAGAAACATGTTTTGAAAGGAAGTTTCTTACCTGCTTGAAAGAAGACAATCAAGAGCAGGCTAATCAATACTTCTTTTTTAGCAGAGAAACAAAATCATCCTGTATTACAAACAGGTTTGTATTAAAGGCAGGCTTCAAGGCCACACAGTTTGCCTATCTCAAACTGCAAAAACTCCCCAAAACTGGGAAATAAGTTACATCTATTTTCAGAACTATGGTTCCTCAAGAGAATCTCTGGAACCTTTGTGAAGAGGAAGGTCCAATAGAGCTGTGTGGAAATTAGTCTTCTGCTAACTGAAGTCTGAAGTAGAAATAAACACCAAAAGGCATGGTTTATTCCCTTTTTAGAGCTAGAGGATACAGTGCAGGACAGCAATATGAGCATTAAACTGACAAGCCTTGCAATCACTCCATGACTCACATTTCCAGATGACTGAAGTGGTGTGGGGACTCTCTAACTCACCCCTCAGGGAACAGGACATGGACAGTGCCTCACACACAAACACATCACCAAGGGTCTCAGCCACAGCTTCTCCTTTTCAGACATGTACCAAAACTCTGCATGAGCCTGGCTCCCACCCCATGAGCTCCCTAACTTTAATGGGGGGCACCTTCCCCAGAAAGCCCAAGTTCTGCGAACACACAAAGCTTCACCTTTTCCATGCTTCTTCCCTGATGGAAAGACTGAACAGCCCGATAAAAATCTATATGATTCTCTATGCTGAGGCAGTACAGCTCACCAGCTGCTCCAAAACCCTTTGCTCTACTGACTGACATTTGCAAAAGAAAATTCTAGATGTCATAAAATCAGTTTGTTTAAATCTCACTGACCACAACAGCACTACAATTTCAGCTTTCATACCAACTCCTCTCTGTGTAATCTTTTTATGAGAAACTGTCTATGTGCTCATACTAAAAACTGTTGTATTATCCACAAATTGTTTCCCAGACTTATCTCTGGCAGTGAAACACTATGTAAAGAACATAATGGAAAAAACAAACAACCATTTATTTGGCTTACTGATACGATTTCCCAGGAATAAAATCAACTTAATAAGCAACAGAGCTGTATCACTGTATTTTAAACACATACATATATGTAGATAAACAATCCTTATTTCCAGAAAAGCACTTAAGAACAAAAATCTTCTCAAATTAAAAAAAAAAAAAACCAACAGCAAAACAGAGCCACAAAAAATAAAGCAAAAACCCCCACAACTAGAAAGCAACCACTGGCTTATTTTGGCAACACTGTCTCCTATGAGAAAGCAAACCCCCACTATGTAGCCAACGGCAAATAATTAGTCTGTTCATGACGGCAAACTGTTTGGAATTGTTGTACTGGGTGCCTAGATACAGAGGTTTTTCCAGATCCTCTTACACTTCAATAGTCAAAAATCAAATCTCATAGCCAAAGAAGAGCAATTTAAGGAAAACAGAACCAAAAAAGAACTACACAAACAAGAAAATGTCTGCTCTCCTTCAGAAACATACTACATCTGCATCTCCTCAAATAAATGATAAGCAGCACTTGTCAAACAGACCTCAGTGTGAATAGTGAGACATTTAGTGGAAAGGAGAGAACCAGCTTTCCTGACTTCAACCTCTGTGTTACACACAACCCCCTGAAGCACTTAAATATTAC
>JAYDZK010000006.1:26230482-26242349 GCA_034509185.1 Euphonia xanthogaster | reverse complement strand
GTCTTCATGTAAAGCTGGCAATTTGCTCCATGGTTCATAATTGAACCCACTGGTGTTCTGGGCTGTGTGCCAGGGTCTCTGAGCCCCCCAGCAGGGGTCCCAGCAACTCCAGACTCCCAGAGGGATGTCCTGAGTTCCGACACCCTGGGGTCACTCCCACCATGAACAGCAGTGGGAGCGAATCCATCACAGAGCTCTGGCTGCTGCCAGTTGTGCTCCAGCAGGGAACAGGTCACAGCTCTGATCACGGGGTTCAGGGACTGCTGGCTGTTAGCAAGTGCCTGCTTGCTTCTGGCATGCCAAGGAAGCAGGCAGCAAACTCTGTTTCTTGGTGGTTTGTTGGTCAGCATCAAGGATGAGCACGGGCCTGAGCTCCAAACAGAGCTGATTTTCCAGTTGGTCATCTGCACCAAACAGCAGGGCTTGGGGCTTATCTAGTATTCAGAAAAATAAATGTACATAAATATATATATACACATATATCCATCTCTATATGCTCTGGGTGGATTAAAAGATCGCTCACTCCAAAAAAAAAAAAAAAAAGTTCATTTTCACATCTTTAGTGATTTCAAAAACATTTCAATACACAATATATGGCTGAAGAAACAAATATTTTCCTTTCTCAAGCACCTTCCCAGGCAACACTTGACTTTTTCTTTTTAACCAAAGCAATTCATCAAAACTGCCATGAAAACAGAAATATTGTTGGACTATCTAAACATTAAACTGTCCCCACAAAATGCCACAGACAAAACTGCTGGCATCACACTCATTGTGCAGATCTGATGTCTCTGCACCCGTCCTGCCAGAGCTCAGTTTGCATTTGCTACATTCACATTGCTAAGTTATAAAAAAAGGGCTGCAGATGCTGCATTTTGGGGGATGCTGTTCCCCCCAATCCCCAAACCACTGCCACACCATCAATGACTTTCTCAGCACAGCTGCTCCAAGCATCCCCACACACAGGTTTCCTTTTGCATTCATCCTCATAAAGCTGCTCACACAGATACAGCCCATCAGCAAAATGTAAAAATAACTGAAAAGATATAATTAGGGTGGATGTGCTGTGGATTTAATAGGGTTTTTATATTTCTTCCTTTGCTGGCCCATAAGGCACAAATTCTGGATGGAGAGAGGCTGATGGGGAGGGAAAGAGAGAGCTTTGCTGTGGAACATGTTTGGCAAAACCCTCAAATATTTTTCTCAGTTTTCTATTGCCTGTATTTTTTATTGAGCACCACAGAGAAATTGCAGCAGATTGATTCTTTCACAGCTCCCCAAAGTTGAAATGCTTTGGAGCCAAAAGCTCAATGCCTGCCAAACTTCATAATTAACTGTAATAACTCTTTAATTTGAACTTTAATTCAAACACCCATGTTTCAGGGTGATTGGAGGGAAGAACAAAAAAAATAAGCAAAACAAACCAAAGGTAACCAGCTCTGGTAAAATACAGAAGCAGCCCCAAGCTTGTGCTGTGCCAGAGGCAGCTGGAGATCAGCTGTCCTATCCTGGTCACACAGAGGCATTGTCCCATTCCAGCAGAAAGTGAAGGAGAGGGACATTGACATCAGACACCAGCAAAGTGACAGGCCCAAAGCTGCCCTCACTGCCCTGGATGGCAGGTTTTCCAAGGCCACCTCTAGGGATGAAGGCATCAAAGCCATCCAGAAGGCCACCAGCTGGGACTTTTATCTGAACTTGGGGACAACAAAGCCATCGTTAAAAAAAGACTAAAAGCAACCTAGGTGAATTTGCTCTAATGCAACCAATTTTATACATTAAATGACACAGAAATTGGCTTCTTTTCCTTGTGAAGGAGGGATGAAAAACATCCAGTCCTGGATCTGCTCCCCCCACCAGTGGTTTTTAATGGTTCTGTCACTGCAGTGTGAGCTGGACCAGGAAGCATCAGGAGCACAGGAAAATGAGGAACCCAAAGGAGGAATGCTCATGCAGCTTCTGTTCCCAAGTAGACAGGAGTCGAGCTGTCAGACTGCTCCTGCAGCCCCAGAGCCCTCCCAGCCCACCCTGGCTGAGCTCACTGTGATGGGTCCTGTAGGGAAAAGCAAATTGTTGACACCAGGAGCAGGAGACAGAGAGGGAATGGAGGTGATGGAGCTCAGGAATGCATTCACAAATTTGGCAGGGCTTCAGAGCTGTCAGCCCAAGCCTCTGGGAAGAAGTTGAGGATTAACAGGGATTTCTGGCCTGCTCTGGGTTGGAGGACACCAAGGAGCATCCACCTGCCCTGTGGATTCAGCCTGGTTTGAGCTGGAGTCAGCCTGAACCACGGTGGCTTTTCACCATTACAAGCCATCTCCTAGCATCACTTCCCAGGGATGCCAACATTCCCACAGCCTCATGCCCTGCCCAAGGGGCAGGAGGGAATGCCAGGACTTGCCACTCAGAAGGGAGAGCTGGGCAGCTGCAATGAATGCACTGATAAAGAGATTCAGATGATAAGGCTGGCAGTTCCTAGCAGCAGATGAATGGCTTTTGTTCTGTGGGTTACAGAGCCATTAACTGCACAACCACCCTGCTCACTGTCATTAGTGAGCAACCCTCCTTTATCCACCATCCATCTCCAACTCCTTCATCCACACGGAACCCCTCTCCCCCATCCAGTTGTGCTCACAAACAGGCTCTGATGTCTCTCTTGAGGCAAGCTTGTTGCACAGAGGGGCAGAGGAAGGATTTCATTTCCCCATGCCTAAGCTGCTCCTGTAATCCTGCAAGGAGTTTCCTTGTGAAGCACTGGCCTGGCTCAGAGCAGCTGGCCCATGGCCACAATTCCTTCCACTCTGAGCACACACAAAAAGCCAAGCGAGAGGCCAAGGAGGGGGTGCTGAGAATTGAGCACCAGCGAGTCAATCAGAGGCAGGCAGTGTTCATTAGTCCCCATCCCTTCCCCTGCCACGGCTGCCCCAGTATGCAGGGACAAGGAGTGTCTCCTTGGGTCAGCCAGGGCCACCCAGGAGCCAGCAGAGAGAGGACAACTTGAGGAAGTCAGGGTCTAAGAATGCAACCCCAAATTGCAACTTACAGAGCCTGTCTTCTGTGAGCATGGTCAGAGCCATCCCATTGCAGAATTATTTCTGTTTTTCTTGCTTTTCCTAAAACCAGGGGAAAAAAAGAAGAGAGCTTACCAAAGAAGTTCCAGGTGTTGGAGAGAAACCAGCAGACATGTATTTTCACTCAGCAGTAGGGTAATGGGAGAGGCAGGGATGTTCCCCAGGAAGCTGGAGAGGAGCTCCAGAGCAGGAGGGCCATTGGAAGCAAGAGGTAGCAATTGCTCCAGGTTATGGCATTGGCAGAGGCTGGCAAAGTAAGATGTGGTAAGTGGCCCAGAGAGGAGTATTTGGTGCTTTGATAGCACCATATTAATTGTTTCCTAAATAAAAAAAGCAGTAACAACAAGAATCTGTCTTTGTCACTGCTCAAGGGCTATGACAAGGTCTTCCCACCAGCCATGGGTTCCATTCAAGGTTGATTTAGACTCCACCAATGTCACAGGTGGGACGGCCACAACACACAGAGTAACACCGTACAATATCAGAAAGCTTTCAACCCATACAGACCATCACCAGACCCCTTCAGAAGGATGAAAGTGTCTGCTCCTCTGGTTCTTTGGCCCAGCCTTTTATCCCCTCCTGCTGATGCCTTGCACCTGTGTGCCCTCTGTTCCCTTTGGTGGTTGGTCAGTGCCCCTGGGCACTCCATGGCTCCTTGCTGTCAGTGCTGCTCACCTGCTGCTCACAGCTGTACCCAATTAGGGATGAGGCTCAGCCCAGCCCCACTCCCAATCACCACAAACTGTGTCCCTACACAAACATGAATATGAAGAGTGACCTAGAAGAGCACCAGCATCCCATCCCTTCATCCAAGTCAGAGTCAACTAATGCAAAGTCACCAGTGGGGTGTTCAGAAGCCCCAGCAAAAGCAATGATAATAAACTGTACAGCTGCACTGTGCAAATGCAGGATTGCTGTGGCACCTCACATCAATTTCCTGGGCAATGTACACAACAACTCACCTGCTCTTTCCATACTCCCCAATGAGACCCCTGGAGCTCAACTGTGCCAGAAATAACAAAAAACAGAATCACAGAGGCCAGAGAGAGAAACTGGGAGAGACTGCTGGAACAAAGATCACTTAAGTTGGTCTTATTACACTCTTTGGTTTCTCTGGCTACTGTCAAAAGCTCGATTCTAAACCACACTTCAGTCTGACCCCTTTATGTTCAGTCTGACTTACTGATGTCTCTATATGATGAAAGAAAAGAAGAATCAGGAAGGGGAAGCTATAAGGGTCAAAAGCAAATTATTACTTCAAAAACCTATGGAGAACTTCCAACTTCACATTACTGTTTCAAAACTTGACAAAATATTTTCTTGGACATTTTGATCAACTCATTTCCCCTTTCCCCTCACAGTTTCTGTAGACATCTAATAGGAATAAACAGTAAGTTTAATCTTCAAAACAATGTAAAAATCAGTTGCTGACTTCCATTCCTTACTTATTTCCTCAGAATTGTTTAACAGTTGTGTCCAAGAATAATTCTAGTTATCAGTTCCTGACTTCTTGTGAGTTTCTACTGCCAACACTAATTTTGAACACTTAGGATCAAGTATGGCAGGGTTAAAAACACCTCTAAGGGTATGAGTGTACTTCTGTAAACAATCACAAACTGTCTACAGAAACAGAAGGGACCAATGTCACCAGACTGCCCGACCCAAGTTCCAGCTGAAGTTTTACTCCAGAAACAACTGCTGGCACACACAGAAAGTTCTCATTTGACTCCACTGCTGTTGTACTCACAAACACTTAAGTTCAAGCAGAAGTACTGAAAAGCTACCCAGATTTCAGTAGTATTTGGAAGATGAAGGAGGTGGAAAATGGCCTTAAAAAAAGCTGCAAATCTTCCTGCCCTCTCTGCTAAGACCACAGTTCACTACCAAGCACCAAAGCAAGCACAACAATGCACAGAGCACAGACCAAACTCAGCAGCCAGCACCGGGGCAGCCATGCAGCACTGCCACCAACCAGTTATTTGAGAGTTCTCTTCAAAATAACAGGAAATTATGAAAGTAGACACCAGTGGAATAAAATAAAATGAAGGGTTTACAGAATGAAAAAAAAAAAAAATCCATTTCCTGCCACATGTATTTCAGGTCAGTCAGTCTAAATCATATAATCTAGTATTTGTTTCTCAGTAACAGCTAATTAAAAAACCTCCAAGCTTCTAAGGAAAAAAAATACCAGCTTGCACCATTCAAACTCTTAATAAAGAGAAAAACACCAATATCTTATTTAAATACAAAGAAAAAATAATTATTTTCCAATTATTTTCGAATTTTAGTCAGCTTTTAAATTTCTCCATCGACTTCTAAATTAAAATTCTGGACCTTGTATTTTGTATCTAAATACACACGGGGAGAGACAAAGCACTAGACTAAGAATATTTGCATTTTATTTTCACACTGATTTGCCTGCAGAGGCCTGAGCACTGAAAAGGCACAGCATGCCCTTTGCCCTAAATTAAAATCTTGGGACAAGAATAAAGAGTTAGAAAACAAAGAGAAAAATAACACATACATACTTTAAAAATTATATTGTATTTGTTAAAAATATAAATAGGTATTTGTATTTTTACAAATTTGTGTACTGCAATAGATCTGTGGATCTCAGCAAAATAATTTTGTCTAATTTCAGAAAAAACAGTAATATTTTGCATAGGCAATAGAAGTACAAATTACTGTAGTACAAACTGTCTTACTGAAAGTAAGATTTAAAGATTAAAATGACTGAAGTACAAACTGTCTTACTATGCTGAAATAGAGGATAACAAGACACCAGATCTCTGCAAAGTGCAGTAATCAAGTCAAAGTATTTAAATTGATCATCTTTAAACTGTTTTCCACTGAAGGAACTTCAGAAAAGGCGGATTGCTACAGAATTTACAACCAAAACATTCAAGCCCACCTGGAAACATGCCACTCTTACACCACTGTGAAGCTCTAACAGCTCCTGAGTAATTGTACTCAGCAGAAAAGCAAAGCATTCAAATGTAACTACTTCTCAAATAAACACTGTAGGGAACAGAGGAGGAAATTCATTTGTGGTTAAAACAAAAACCAATTTACCAGAACAGGATTCATTTCTCTAAACAGTAGCAAAGATTAACAAAATTAACTATACAATTAGTTTACACTAAAAGTTAATCCTTTGAATAAGATTCTTGGACAAAGCCTCAGCTCCCATTCTTTTTCCTTCCAAAACATAAAAATTAAGTCATATGCATGGACAACTGCAACAGATCAGCATCTGCAATTTGCTTTCGACCCCCAAAAAGTGTGGCTGTGTGACTTCAGGTACATACAACAGACACGACCTAATCAGAAAGGTCAGCAATACTTGAACTGAAAGCACAGCTAACTTAGCTCAACACCCTGAAAGTCAGAGGTTTAAGGATCACTTACCACTGCCAAGAAGTGTAACCTCAAGACTATCCCATAATGACTAAGTAGGTGTCTTCTGGAACCTTGCACCATCACACCTTGCAAAACAACACACAGAGGGTTTGGTGATGAAAGTATAAATAAACAAATAATAAATACACACACAGAGACACTAAATATAAGAGACTTCTGAGAGTCATGTTTATTTATTTACCTGCAGGAGAAGAATGTGGATTGGTCATGACTGGTTACTCAAAACTGATTTCTTTCATCAAAAGCATTAATACTACACAAGTTTTATAGCACATGCTGACAAAGGACTTTGTTGTTAGTCACATTCACACTGATTTCATTCTCACCTGTGCCACTGATACACTGTATGACAGAAACCAACTTATTTCACTTCTAAGCCCAAGAATGACATGGAAATCTTACTAAGCCATTTAGCAAATGGCCTTCAAGACCCACTCTTAGATTCACTCACTGACTGAAATCCTGTTCTGACAGTTTACTGCTTCTAAAAATACCTTTCTCTTTTCTCTTCTCTGCCCTTTTACCTTTTCTTCTCTAGTTAGAAATCTTGCAGGAGATACCAAGAATTTGAGCAATTAAGACAGGAAGCTGTCCACCATCATTAGCAATGAGCTTTACTATTTAAGAGTTTGCCAGCAGTCTAATGTAAAATAAAAGATCACACATGAAGGCAAATGTGCAGATTATAATTTTACCATTAATTACCACAGTTGATGTGCACTGTTTTGCATCAAAGTGTAACTCCACTTAAAATTTCTTTCTACTACAGCAGGAAACACCTCAGAACTCCCAAACATGCTAAAAAGGGTATTTCTAGTCCACACAAACTAAAAATATTACCCATATTATCTATACCAAAGCCCTGTTTGGACAGAGCAGCCAGACCATACCCAAGGCATTACCTTGATACCACTGAATCACCAGAACATCAGCACAAATCACACACCAGTTAGGAAATTGTAGGATACATCAAGCACCTGCAGAAGGTTTAAACTAACCAAGAACTTTGTTTCAGACAGTCTGTCTACACAGATTGTAACTCAAGAACTCATTCCCTTATTTGTCTTGAATAAAAAAATGCTTCACTATCCAAAATTTTAGCTTAGCCCAGTATTTTGGATTCATGCATCAACAGAAAATAATTAAATTAATTCTAACTGTAAGCATTTATGTACAGAGGGCATCAAATTTTTATCCACCCATCTTGCTGTTAAATATTGGCATCTTTTCAATGAAAGGGGAAGGGCATAGACTGTACATTTCTACAGGGAGTTAGTTATTTTAGTGATGGGGGAAGAAAATGAATTAAAAAAAAAAAAAAGATATGTGGATAATTTTTCTCATTGCTTTGTCTCCTTGGTACAAATTGCACTCTACATCTCAGGCAGGGCTTACCCCCTTATACAAGAGCTTGATACTGCTTGCTGCTTGTTTAGGGGGAACTGAAATCTTCCATTGAACCACAACAAGCTGAGGTTAGAATCATTCTCTAACCAACACTTCAACTAATTTCAAAGTTTTACATATTTACACATTTACACATATTTACAAAAGTTTTGATCTCTGCTTCTCAAGCACCCAGCAGGCAGATAGATGCTGGAGAAGCTACCCAAGAGCAGCCCAAAGACACAGACTTTAGGATGGCATTAGGAAAAATCAACATTGGCAGCAGAAGGAAAGGCTCTCCTTGCTCCGTGGAAGAAGTCACCTGTTAACAAAGTACATGGAAAGGGTAACATACATGCAGCTTTTCTGCCCCAGTTTTCACTGGCAAGGTCCACTCAGAAGCCTTCCAAACCCCTGAGCCCAGCAGCACAGTAGCAGTCTGCCAGAGTGAGAAGTCCCCTCCAAAAGAGAAAGATGAAGTTTGGAAGCACTTCAGGAAATTGGAAACACACAATCTATGTAACCAGATGGGCTATATGTAAGAATCCCGAGGGAGCTGGCCAGTGTAGCTGATCTATCACACTCTACCACTTTTTAAAAGGCCGTGAGACTGTGAGAGGCTCCTTCAGACAAGAAAAAAGACAAATATCACAACCAATTTCAAGAGCAAGGAGGAGGATCCAGGCAACCACAGATCAGCCAGCCTAACCTAAGTCCATGAGAGGATTATAGAGCAAATCCTCCTGGAAGGCATCCCTCTACTCAAGGAGCACAGGAAGCTGACAGGGAATAGCCACCATGGATTTAAGGAGGACAAGTGATGCCTGAAGAGCACAAGAGCTTACTGCAAGGAGATGGCTGCTTAGCAGAGGATGGGAGAGCACTGAACACAGAAAGCCAGTAACAGTCTCCCACAGTATCCCACAGCCAAACTGGTGAGACAGGCATGGGGTAAGGGAGCAGTGAGGTGTCTGGAAATTTGCCTGGACTGCTGAGCTGGAAGAACAGCCACCAGCTGCACCAAGCTCCATCCAGTTGCAATGGCATCCCCTAGGGATCACCTGGATGAAACCAGCAGCAGCACCCAATGTCTTTAGGAATCATCTAGACTCTGGGACAGGCTGCATCCTCAGGAAGTTTCCAATGACACCAAAGTGGGAGGAGTGGTCAGCTCCACTCAGACCTGGACAGGCTGCAGAAAGGCACCTTGTGAAGTTCAGTGAAACCAAGTGCTGTGTCCTGTACCAGCAGCAGAACAACCTCCTGTGACAAGACAGGCTGAACACGAACTAGAAAAGACTCACTTTTCCAGAAAAGTATTTGGAGATCCCAGCAGACAAAATTGTGAAAACAAGTCACCAGTACATGCTCATAGCAGAGGCAGCTGAGCACAGCATGGGCTGTTTGCAGGAGCCCAGGAAGGATCAGTCCCCTCTGCTGAGCACCTGTGAGCCTGGTTTGGGCTCACAGTGCAGCCAGGTCTGGCTCCCTGCTGCAGGACTCATACAGACACTCTGGAGCATGTCCAGTGGCCAAGCTGGCCAGATGGCAGGAGCACATGGTGTACAATGAGAGGCTGATGGAACTGAGTTTGCACAATCTGCTCAAGAAAAGAGCTCTAAAGAATCCTTATTACTGTCAGCTCTCTAAAGAAAGGTTGCAGAAGAGAGAACTGGACTCTTCTGGATGATGGACACTGACATGTTAAGAGGCAACAGACACAAGCTGGAAAGTAAATTTCAACTACCTTAAAGGGAAGGAAGGAGGGAGGAAAGAAAAAATCACTGAGTGCAGTCAAATGTGGAAACAGATTGCCCGGAAAGGTGTTAAAGGCTGGAACAATCTTATCTAAATTATTCCTACTTTAATATATGCAGGGAGCTGGATTAGATGACCTCCAGAAGCCCCTTCCAACCTAAATGACTCTGCTTTAGGAATTTACTGTTTGACCTGCCAATTATTCTATATTAGAAACTTTCCTTCAGCAGGTTTTGCATCAGGTTTATTACTTTCAATCATGTGTTTCAAAACTCCAGTTCTCCTGTACATAGTCAGCCTACATTCAGTGTTGTACACAGAAATGTACATATCTCTTATCTTCTTGCCCTTAGAACTTCTTCCCTTTGTACTGCTGTGCTTCCCCCACAAACTGGGAACTTGTTTTCAGCATTTGAAAAATTCTGCACTTTTAAGCTTACCTGATCTAAAAAAACCCACACCCTCTTCAATATCCTGGCTCATGATACAGGGATGATAAGAGTAGGAAAGCAGGTGGCTGTGGTGCATCTCACTGTGGCAAAAGCTACTTTTTCTCTCTGACCACTTAAAAACATTAAAAAGATACTTCTGCTACTCTTTCCAAAGAGTAAGAAATATTCCATGAAAGACAAAACCTGTCTTCCACAAGGGCCTCACTCACCTTTCACAGCAATCTATTTTACTAAGCAGATTTTGGTGCCCCATTTATGTATTTATGTTCTGTTTACAAACAGTCACACCCAACAAACTAGTTTGTCAGCATCACAAAGTTCCCTCTGGGAACACTCCTGACAGAAAATTTAAATAAACACCTTAAAAGCCACAGAGGTTTTCTAATAATCTACACATTGGTTTTGTTTCTCTTTAAAGTTAAGAATACAGGAAAAAGGTGAAATAAATAATTTTCAAACATGTCAGTCTTTTTTATGGACTAGGGCTCTATCAAAGAACAAAGAATGCCTTCACCAATCCAAGTTACAATAATGGCTCCTTCAACAGCTGTACCAGTATAACAGAGTAAGATTGAGACAGGAACAAACTGCCAAAGATATGAATTTCAAAAAACACATCTTCTCAAATATACTTGAAAACAACTTAACCTTCACTAAAAGGACACCTTCAGGAAGCTCAATGTTAATGCCTGAAAGGTGCATTTTAATTCTCACTTAATAGGTCAAGATTAAAATTCATGGGGAGAAACTGGAAATTATTACAGGAATGATTAGTGTAGCTGGTGGCCCAAAGAGCAAACAAACCTTCCATGGTGTATTTCCACACATTTTTGCATCCTTTTTGTTAAAAGTGCCCTTTTTTTTTTTTTAATACCAAGATCAAGAGTGCGAGTAAAACCTATCAGTCCATGGGGTGCATAAAATGAGTATAATCCCATGACAAATTAATCTAAACTAGAAATCAGAAAGTGTGTAATTACTAAGGTCAGCCAAGTTTGAAATAGCCTTCCTATTACAGCAGAGGTAATAGCAATATACAACTAATTATTTTTAAATTAGAGCTGAATAAATTTACAAAAACCCCTAACAATGCCGAGATCACTCCCTGAAACTAAGAACTCTCCAAAAAGTTCAGAAAGCAGAACAGAGGAACAAAGGAGAGAGAAGAAGAAAACCACAGCAATTTCTGTGGGCCCATGGAAGAACACAGACACATAGATGGCTCTTGAGTCCATTTAACGTTGTCAAATGTCAGTAAAAAATTACACCATGGCTTCATCATCAATATAAGACAGTGTTGGCAGGAAAAAAAAGAGCCACCACCCTTACTATCATTGCCACCTTCACCACAAGTCAATCACACCCACAGTGTAGGTTCTTCCAGCAGCACTGGCTTCTGCCATTAACTCAGTGACCATAAAGGCAGGTCCCAGCTAAGGACATCACAGCACCTGTGACTGTTCCACTCTCTCCCCTGCCAACACTCAACTTCCTCCTCTGGGCTGAGCCAACGTCCCCATGGCCAGGCAAGAGAGCTGGGTTAGGAAGTTGTTGTAATCAGAGTACCTCAAGGAACAACAACAAAAAAGAAACAGAAGTACATGTTTTTAACCAGATCAGTTCTTTTTACTCACTTCCTGACTGTGGAAGTCCCTTTAATGAGAGAAGAGAAGGAGCAGCCACAATGCAGGCTGTCTTGAAATGCTAGGGAGTACACCAGGAACACAAGAAAGCCACATTATAAACGTGATCTTTTTGCAATCCCCTTACTAAGAGCACC
>JAYDZK010000006.1:26211078-26230382 GCA_034509185.1 Euphonia xanthogaster | reverse complement strand
AGCACCAAAACTTAATCTGTGAATCACTTTTTAAAGAACTGAATGCTATTTTTAACAAAGCAATACATTTCACTGTAACCATTTTAAAACAAACACTGCAGAGCAATTGTTACAGTTCTCATCTGTACAGCCAAGCTGTTCATAATCCCTGAGTCCTTTTGGAAAAAAAGCAGTTATTTTAAAAATCAAATAAATAAAACAAAACTAACCCAGCATGATTTTCCATCTCTGCCTAAAAGAGAAGGAAGTAGTGGAAGGCTCTGTCACTCATGAGTTTTGGGGTTCATCAGCTGGTGCTGGCTCCCCTCCAGACACTCAGTGGCAGCATTCTTACAACACTTGATTCAATTTGTGCTTACTGTAACTGTATTTGTAGTCTTTTCAAGATTAAACTACAAAGTAAGTGATTAATCATATAATTATTACCATCTAACCCACATAAACAGAGTTAGCTACAATCCTACTTAAAACCTAGACAGAGGCATAATTTGCAGAACCAACCTTATAGGCCCAGTAAACCTTTATACAATCTGGAGGCAGTTTGGTCTGACAGGCAGTCAGGATCTGGCCTATATCATGGAGGTTTGGTTAAATAAAGCCACAGCACCTTTTCTGCACTTAAAGGGATGACAAAATGTTGCCTGTACCATCAACAAGACATCTCTCTGGAAACTGAAAGCACACCTGCCCTTCTGAAAGTTTTAGCTGAAAAACAACGTGGTTGTGAGACCGGAGTACGACAGGAAGAGAGACAAGCAATGCTTATCTAAGCAAGCTATTTCTTAATTGTCACTAGACTGTGTCCTCTGTTTTAAAGAAGAACTGACATTTTGAATCTTTTTTCCCCCTCTTAGGCCCACGATGGATGGATGCAGCTGAGAAATGGGGTAGGATATGCCTTATTCACAGCACTATCAAACCAAGCACTCGTGGCAACACAGCTTCGAGAGAGTAACAGCAGGAGCAAAGTACACACGACACTGCAGGAACTTATCCAGGAGGAGAGTCAGCAAGTCCATTTCCTTCACTGCCGTCCCTGCTTCAGATGGTATCAGCAGGCTTTCAAGTACTTTTATCTAAAGACAAGAATTTTGTACCAGCTTACGGGCCGGGACAGAGTGGAAGAGGACTTAAAAAATAAAACAAACCACAAGAAATGAACAAACAACCAGGGGAAAAAAGAAAAAAAAAAAAAAAAAGGAAAAAGACAACCAGCCCAAAACACAACATAACGTAGATGAAATTGAATGAAACTGAATGAAACTGACGCATGCAGACGGCACGGATTTAGGACAGTAGTTTGCTAGTCTGGGCTCTTGGGAAGTGACTTCACTTTTCCCGCGGAGGAGGCAGGGAGATAAACGCTTCCCCAGCGCTCTCGCATTCCTGACCACGAAAACAACTTTATTTTTCAAATCCTGCACTGTGCTCCAGCTCCTCTCGTCCCGGAGCGCCACTGCCCAGGGAACTCCAGGCGCACAGACAAACACCAAATACCACGAAGCGGCGGAACCATCACCCCGCGCCCCCGGCCAGCGGAGCAGCCACCTCAGGTCAGCGGGCACCATCCATCCATCTATCCCCCGTCACACGGGCTGGGCCGGCGGCTCCCTCTCCTCCCACGCCCGTTCTCCTGCGGGAGCGGCGACCTCCCCGCCTGCGCCCCTCATGACACCCGCTCCGCTCCGCTCCGCTCCGCTCGCCCCGGCGGGGCAGGCCCGGGACAGCGCCGCGATCTCTCACCGCTGCAGCCGGGCCGTCCTCCCCGCGCTGCCGCTGCCTCCAGCCCGGCGGGGCCGCGCAGCCGCCTCAGGGCCGGGACAGCGTCGCCCACATTCCGGCGGCGGGAGGGCGGGCGGGTGCGCGCGCACGGCTGACACGGCGGGAGGGCGGGAGGGAAGGAGGGACGGCGGAGGGACGGCGGCCGCTCTCGGCAGCGACAGCCCCGGCGGCTGCTGCCCGGGGACTGCGGGGGGCGAGCGGCTCCGCGGCCGGCCCGGCCCGCTGGCCGTGCTGAAGTCTCGTGCGGCCCCATGGGAGTGCCCCTTCTGGGACACAATTATAGAACAATTATATGGTTTGGGTTGGAAGGGGGCTTAAAGACCATCTCATCCCACACTCCTGCCATGGGCAGGGACACCTTCCACTAGAGCAGGCTCCTTCAAGCTCCGTCCAGCCTGGCCTTGGACACTTCGGGGGATGGGGCAGCCACAGCTTCTCTGGGCAACTTCTGGCAGCGCCTCACCACTCTCACAGGGAGAAATTTGTTCCCAATAGCTAATCTAACCCTGCTCCCTAGTGGTAAGCAATTCGTCTGGGTCCTGTAACTACATGCTGTTGTACGTAAATTCTCCCTGTAAGTTCCCTTCAGGTACTGAAAGGCCACAATGCCTTCTCTTCAGCCCAAAGCCTTCTCTTTCCCAGGCTGAACAATCCCAACTCTGTCAGCCTTTTATCACAGCAGAAGTGTTCCATCCCCCCATCATCCTGGTGCCTTCTCTGGGCTCACTCCAACAGGTCCGTGTTCTTCCTCTGCTGGGACCCCAGGGCTGGAGGAAGGTAGGGGCTCACCTGAGCAGAGGGGCAGAATCCTCCCCTCTGCTGCTGTCCATGCTAATTTTGATAAATGCTTCTCTCTCACCTGTCAGAAAGCATTCAGCAGGCACTGAAACATGTCAAAATCCTCACCCACAACTGAAGGACAATGGAATCAACCTATAAATCATGGTGCTCTTTGGCAAAAATGAATTAAGCTTGCCTTCAGATTTTTGTACCCTGGTCTTGCCAAGCGGGGTAGATGTGTTTGCTTATAGACAGTGGTTTGGTGTGGTTAAACAAATATTTAAAAAGTAAATATCTACGCTTAATAAAGTATCAGTATTGTTTATGTTTAAATAAAATATGTTTAAATTACGACAGCTTGTCTTGTCAGGTTGTGTGTGAAACAGATTACATTTAAACTACCTACAGCATCTGTACAGCTTGTCTGTTTTCTCCCCATTTCAGATGCGGTTCAGCAAAAGAGTGGTGCATGGGATGGGCAAAGAAAGGAAAGTGAACGTAAAGCAAGGGAGGGGCAAGGGCAGACAATGCAAGAGGGGTCATGGAGGGGCAAGGATAGGCAAGGCAGAGGAAGGGCAAGGTAAGGGGTGGGCAAAGGAAGGAAAAACAAGGCAACACAATGGAGAGTCAAGGTGAGAAAACACAAGAGGAGCAAGGCAGGGGAGGGGTAAGATGGAGGCAGGGAAAGGCAGGGAGGGGTAAGATGGAGGCAGGGAAAGGCAGGGAGGGGTAAGATGGAGGCAGGGAAAGGCAGGGAGGGGTAAGTCAGAGGGGCAAGGTAAAAAAAGTCAAGGCCAGGCAAGAGAGTGGCATAGGAAGGGCGAGTCAATACAAGGCAGGAAAAGGGAAAAGGGAGGGGGAGAGAATGGGGCAATGGAGGAGCAAAGGATAGCAAGGAAAGTAAGGGGTAACAGAGGGGCAAGGCAAGGAGGGGAAGGGAAGGAAAGGCAAGAGAGGGATAGATAAGGCAAGGCAACGGAGGGGCAGGCAAGGCATGGCAATGAAAGAAAGTGGGAGGCAAGAGTAGGCAACACAAGGTAGGAGAGGCCAGGAAAGGAATGGGAAGGGTAAGCAACTCAAAGCTTGTTGAACCAAGACAACATAAAATGTGTATCTTTTCCAGGCTGGTCATCTCCCATCAGAGGTCTCAGTGCAGAGGTGCTTGGGCACAGGGGCCTTGATGCAAGGGTGCTTTGTTAGGGATTGTTCTCCTTCATACCTTGGGTAGTTTTCAGACCAAACCAGCTCTCAGGGGCAAAACTGCAACAAAATCCTGTAAACTCTGCTAATAAATATGCATTAAGTGCCCTTGCACAGAGTGTTCATGTGCACAAACACACGTGAATGTAACAGATGATACTGAAAGCCAAACCAGGTGGTTATGTAAAGATGAGCATAGTAGTAGTCTTAAGACTGAATATGAAGAAATGAGTGGTAACATGGCAAAACAAACAAAAAGGCAAAATGTAGCTTCTTTCAATGCAACAATTAATAAGATAAAAATTATCAGTGACATTCATACAAATTTGTCATTTTACACCAATAAAGCTCAGCAAAATTTGACTGATCTCAGATGTAGAGTCTCTTTATCTTCCGGACAGATTCTTCCCACCAATCACTCCAACGCTGAATTGCCAGCAGCTGAGCTGCACTTTCTTCCTTGATCTGGGCAAACAGCTGTTCAACTTTACTTTTGTATTTCTGTATAAAAAAACCCAACAATTGAGGACAAAATTAGTAGTGATGAAATATATTTTTATTTGCCTAAATACAGGACCTGATCCATTGTGTCAGAAGACTGCATAGAGGCCACTTATTTTTTGCCTTTGAGAATATAACTAATATGAATAATTAACTATTAGCTGTGTTCCTTCTGTGTTCCTTTTAAAGACTTCTGAAATTAAATTATCAGCAACATTTAAATTTTGCTAAAATGCAAGACCTCCATCTCACTTCCATTAGTTCTGAAGAGTAAGGAGTTGCCTCCTCTCAAGACAACACAGGATGCACTCAGGCTCTTGCTGGAACTTTTTAACTCAAAAGTATGAACTGAACTATTACAAAACTGCTAAAAAGTAATTTCCTCTAGACAGAAACTTGTAGACTACCATAAAAACCCCAAGGCACTTTATTATTCTTAAAGAGTCCATGCTCCAAAACATAAAGTACTGTATTTTTAATGCAACACACGTGCAGGAAAATACTCCTGTCATGTGCATTCATTTTATAGCCAATCCTTTTATCCAGCCATTTGTATCCAAACAACCACATTCCCTTCAAATCTGTGCTGTAATCAGGTTCCTGGGCACCAGAACTAGATACATGAAACACACATGCAAATTGATAGTTTTGATGGCATTTGCCATCATTGACAGTATATTTTACATTCCCCTGTTAAAAGCAGATATTTAAAAAAAGTTAATTTAGTTCAGTGTGAGTACAGTTACTTCCAGGTCAGATGCAGAAAGACATCTCCAAGTGATTTAACATAAAAATATTCTCAAAATAGCAGTGCTCAGCTGTTAGGAGAATATTTTCCTCTGTGCCAGTCAGAGGCAGAGTTGTCTGCATTCTTTTAACAGACTCAGTAAAGAAAGAGTGATTATTTTGATGGTGGAAACAGTCATCTGTGATAGTTGTGGATATAAGATAGGTATGAAATATTTTACAGCTCTTCATCTTTTATGAGAAAATCAGCTTTTGTGATCTAAGGCTGGAGCTGTAGGCTTCAGAAAGAAAGCTGAGTGAAAACAAGCAGGACTGCAATGGCACTGGGGCACAGCTACTTTTGGGACTATGATGCTGCCAAAATGCAGTGTCCTGTTTCTGGCACCATCCATGCCTCTCTACTGAAACAATTCCCCTTTCTCATGTCTCTGAATGAGAAGACTCCATGAGGAACCAACCCAGCCTGCTTCTGACAGCATCGCAAAGAAATGGACATGAGAAAGGATTCCTTCACACAGATAATATGGCCTTCAGATCAGCAAACACTGTGTACTTTAAAAACTTACACACACAACTAAGATTCTGTAATTGTCTTCTTAAAATCCCAAACCCACTTGAGAGTCCTTCCCCACAGACCCACCTTGTATGCAGCCTGTCTTGCATCCACCACTGCCAGATGGCCCAGGGTAGTCTTAGCTGTTGAAACTGATGCAGTTCCTCTGCAGAGAATATAGTCTGGAGTGTCAGGAACAGAAGTCTCGGGTATGCCTGGCCAAGACCTATAAAAAACCAAACCAACCAAATCAAACTCATGAGAAAAGAAGTTAGAAAAGAGAACAGATCATACTAATTCAAGTCACTTGGATTAAGGTGACAAAGATCAATGTTATTTTTTTTCTTACAAAAGGTTTACCCTAAAATCATCTTTGTTTAGTACAACCAACTGTTCTTTCAAAGCATCAAGTTCTCTCCACAGTATAGAATTAATTTCTTCTGAATGACAATACACAGATTATTCATAGAGCTGAATGTAATGAATTGATAATTAGTGACAAACAAGTGGCATAGCAATGGCAGTGACATGGTATTGTTTTACAATACTATATGTGATTCACGTTTATTTGGATCCATTGCAATTCTTTCTTTAAAATCATTACCCACTCAAACCACCCCATTACTAGTTCAATGACATTACTAATGATGAGCTGCAGTTTCAACAAGTGCAGCAAAAAACTATCAGGACAGGGCTGGTTATGAGTTCAGAGCAGGGGAATTAGAACAGTGTCCAGTATCTCCAAATACTACCTCCTTCCTCGTTTGACTAAGTGTTGAACTTTAGAGGTTCCTGGAGGAAGTTCAGTTTGTTCACAACACATTAAAGTTGGCATCTTCCCTGTGGGTATTTCAGTTCCTGGGAGGTAACAGAAGATATGCTCAGCAGAAACAAAACAGTGTCTGTAATACAACTGTTTTGGAATAATTGTGCAGCTCAATGCTCTTCACACTCAAGAAATAGCTTTGCATGCTTTATTATGCAAATCTTTTAATTGAAATCAAATAATCTTAATATCAAAGCCTCCTCTTCCTAGGGACAGACTGCTGCAATCTTTGACAAGGGAGAGGAGGCCTGAACAAGCAATCTCTTCTTTTCTTACCTGCTACTTTTACATCATCAACAGTGATGGTTTCATCTAGTTCCAACAGGAGCTTTTCAGTGAGGGCAGCCAGTGCAGAAAAAAAGCTCTGAGCACACTCAGCAGCACAGTCCTGTTGCAACATTGGAGACAAGTGAGAGGATTTCCTTTGATAATTGCATCTCCTCTCCTTTTAACTTGACTCTGAAAGACTACACAAATATCAAACCCTGGCATTCTGCAGCAGGTGCAGATAACAGACATAAGGCTCAAAGTTGCACATAAAAGGGTCTTAAAGTGTCTCTGCAGTATTCTTAACATTGCCTGATTATCTAAAGATCAAAAAACTGTAGAGTTTTGAGTACAGGTACCTAGTAGTTACACATTTGGGTTAAACGTGATAAGAGAAGATCATTCTGGCATTCAGGTACTTTGGGGGGAAGTGCTTAGCCCAGGTGTTACTCTCAATCAGGTATTTGTGTTTCTGTGTCTGTATGCAGAGCTAGGAGTAGAAGGAGATACTATGGAATTTAAAATACCAGTACTCTGCAGACAGTGTAGAATTTAGAGTAAGTGGCCTGAGAGAACTAAACGACAGGCTTTAATGCTGGGGAACCAACCTTCTATTAACCCGGGGGGTGAAGGGGGAAAAGTATTTTGATTCCTGAATCTCTCCTGTAGATTCAGCTTATTTCAGTTCTTAATCTTATGTAGAAAAGTGTCATTATTTGCACTAATGAAATGCACAGAGAAGAAACCCTTCCAGGCATCTGTTATCTGGAAATAAGAGAACTAACCAGAGCATGTCACCACCACAACCAATACTCCTCCCCACCATTAAGCTCACAGCCAGTAGATTCTATGAATAAGGTATCAATAAGTTCCACAATGTATCTAAGCAGCTCTGTGTGTGCAGATATATTTATGTCTATATTGATCTAATCCTGACAATGCATCACTTAAAATACAGCAATATATGAACAGGATTGCTTAAAACTGAAAAAAAATTCAAGTTTCCTTTGGATGGGGAGGAAAAATGTATCCAAAATGCACCCTTCTTTCCAAATACAACATTTAAGTTCACATTAAGCAAGGGCTTTACAATTACCTGCAGCATCTTTGTGTTGAGGTGAACACCATCAGTTTGATCTTTTTGCCTTTTTATTTCCTCTTGGCACAAAGCCTCCAGCTGCAGGGAGTTATTTGGGTGTCCTAGGGAGTAATGTAATTTTCTCCGGTGCATAGTCTTTTAGCAAGTATGGAAGAAAGAAATGCCTTCAGTAAAGAATATACTGTGAGTCATAAAGAGGAAGAAGTAAACCACAAACATTTTCTATAAAGGTATTTAGAAAGAAAAGGAAAATGGAGCCACTTCTTGGCTGTCTGGATATAAGCTTTGCAGTGCAATATGCACCAAATTGCCTCTCTGCTGGCCTCTGGTCTCACTTGGGGATTCATTTTCAACAAAAAATCATCATCATCTCTTCCACCACGTGGTAAGGAAGGTATTTTTTATATCTCTCTATTTGTAATTTTTACATTTCTACATTTGTAATTTCAACCTAATTTTTAATACTCAGACACAATCTCAAGACACTTGAGCATTTTCTGTGTGATCTCCATTATGATTCTGTTCTCAGTTCTGATATTACTTGACAAAATATTCCTCTTTTATGAATAATGGTAACTGTAGTATTTCATTATCCCTATATCACAGTTCTTACAGAGGAGTGCACCATACAGTAGGAGCTGTCTGGCCATACTCCAAGGTCACAGCCCTCACAGAGTTGACAATCCAAGTGTAAGATGACAGGCAGAGCTGAGAAGATTAGAAAGAGGCAGCCCAGTGCTGGAAGCTGGGAGAGAAGGGACAGAGTTCCACAAAATCCAGACCTTCCAGGAGAACTAAGGAGACTAAGTGCAAACACAGAAAACTGTTTCTGTGGTCAGCTCAGCAGAGAGTGATGAAGCAAACAGTGAGAATGAGAAAAATAAAATGTTATCACTCTGATGCACTTACCATGGGTTACACTACAAAGCATTCCAGGATGTCCATGATACATACCTTCATATCGTCCCAATCTTTCAGCTGCCTGTTGAAGAGATGCTGAATATGACCAGTAAAAGAGCTGAGTTTCTGCTCATGTTCTCTTAAAAGACTTTCCACGACCAGTTGGGAAACAGAAGAGAGATCCTCCTCAAACCACTTCAGCTGATCCCGAAATTCTTTTTGGAAAAGACAGGGCGTGCATGTGACAGAAACAGCCTGGAATTTTCTCTCATAGAGATTGTGTCCCTGACATTCCTTTTTCTAGGTGCAATGCTTTGAGAAACACACACCTGCTCAAAGATGTGACTTTGTACAAATCTTTAAACTTAGTCAAGTGCCCTTCTGCTACACTTTTTGTAGCTGATAATACATACAAAAAGAATATTGGCTCAATTTCCAGTAAAGTCAACTGGAGTTTTTCCACTGAGTGTGATGGATTATGACAACAATGTAATTCTTGGTCACTGCAATTTTCACCTTACATACTAAAAAATTACATACACAAGAAAATGCAAGTCTTAACTGAATGAATTTACCTCTAAGACAGAAATTGTAGTAATCATCTGTCTGCCTTTGGTATGACAGTAGTTTCACTCTGAGCATTTCTGCCCAATGTTCAAATGTGTCTGGCAGATCTTCAAGCATTCCCAAGTAAGGATTCTTCTTGTTTCCATAGAACTCCTGCAGAAGGGAAAGATAAACCAGAAAAATGTTGATAACACACTTAAACACATCACATCTAGGTAAATAACAGTAGGAGAAGAAAGGAAAATTTCTGGAGTCTACCAAATACTGAAAGAAGCAAATAATTTCTCTGACACAGGAGTACAGCAGAACTTACTAAAGAACATAACATTCCCTTACCTCACCAAGGCAGAGCAAGGTGTTGTTACCATTCCAGAGAATATTCATAATAATCCCCTTAAAAGTACTGAAAACAAACAAACAAATTTAAAAATATCACCACACTGTAAATAATCACACTGGCAGTATTCACTGTTTTTCAAGTATTTTGTTCAGGTTAATTTTAGTACATTTTTTGGAGCACAGACAAACCAATGTTCAGAATGCCTAAGAACCTTCCCCCACATTAGCACAGCTTCCCTTCATATGCAGCCAGGACAAGGGGCTACTGTAATTGCTCACTGGAGAGCACTGCCATGTCACTGGCACAAAATAGCAATCTTAGCCAAATTCCCATGCCCAAAGAGCTTACCATGCACTTTAGATAAAGCAAAAATATTTCAAGGTGGGTCCAGCTGTTTACTGGAATTATTTTGAAACACAATATGGAATAAAATTCCCAAATGCTTAAACATCTTAAGCATTAATTTGAATAGTTTTGCATAGCATGTACAAAATATCTCAGTTTTATAGACTACAGCTGCACATATGAAGAAACAATAAATAATTTTCTTAGAGAAGGGGAATGGAACCTTGTTTATTCCCATTTATGGAATACTGAGCACAAGAATGAAGATATAAAATGTATTTGTCTTCTTAGGTGTGAAAATAATCGAAAGAGAGGTGTTTTTACATTCCCCACCCACGTCTGATAAATGTACAAAATGGGCTCCAATAAGACCTCCACTTCAGACATTAGACAGAATGAACCAGATGACTTATATCTTTACTATTATTATACTGCAAAGTACTGTTCTGGAAGTACTTTGACCTATAAATATCAAGGCTAAATACCTCAAAATTCAATGGTGAACTCTCTAAGTCACAATGATAGATGATAGATAGATAGATACATACATACATACATATATACATGGAGGGTTTTTATAAATTAACTTCTTGTTCTGAAAATATACGACTTACTCAGAGTTTGCAGCCTTCTTTCCAAATATCTGGGATCTCTCATCCTTGGTAAGAGATTTTCTGCCTTTTTCACTGGAAAGGAAAAACATTAATTTGAAACTGTCCACAAGTGTTTTCCTTCTCTGGCTGATGACTTGAGCTAGTCAGTCATATGACAGACATGAAACTGGAGAAAAATTAGATAAAACTTAACTCTAGAACCAGTATTCTGTGTGTCCTGGTTCTGGCCAGGACAGGGTTAATTTCTGCAGCAGCCAGGAGGGGGTATGGCCAGGACCTGGAGGTTGTTCTCTACCTCCCATCATTGTGGGGGTGGTTGGAAGGGTCCCTGCTGTTGGGGAATGTGGTGGCAGTCTCAGGGGTTTGCTCATGGTGAGCATTCACACATGAATTACTTGCCTCTCTTGCACACTTTGCTATTAACATTGCTGCTGTTACTATTAGTTTTTTTATCTCATTGCTGTTTCTAATAAATTGTTCTTATCTCAACTTTATCTTCACCTTTTGTGCCTCCAATTTTCCTCTCCAGCTGCTGCAGGGAAAGGGAAGTGAGCAAGCAGTGCACAGTTTGGAGTGTTTTGCTAGCAGCACAAAATTGGGAATACCATTCCCAAACCATGACAATATAAAGATAGTATTTTGATTGAAAAAGATTCTCAGAGGTCTCTTCTAAACTCTCAGTTAAAAAAAAAATATTTTTTGTTGTTTTCACTATTACAGTAGTTCATTTAATCAATCTGTGGACTAAGCTGAAGACAAACTATTTAGACACACCTGAAAATTAAGCCACATTGATTTAAGGGTTAGTCTAAATTTCAACAACTTCAAAATACAAAACAGCAGCAGATGAAGGAGAAGAATAATAATATTTTTCCAGTCAAAATCTGGAGGGGGGGGGGGAATCCACAAAGAGATTCCAAGTGATAAGCAGCAGATGGAAAGAAGGCTATACAAACAAGCAGTAAGAATCTTTCAGTGAATAGACAAAGTTTAGGTAAATTCTTGCATAGGAATATTTGAAGTGGAATTCCTCCTTTTAGGGGTCTCACCTTTTTTTTCTCTTGGTTTCATCTCGAGATGACCTCTTGCTAGAAGACTTCTGAGAATGTGCATCAGATACCCTCTTCTTTACTGGGGGAAGAACTGCTTATAGTTAACAAGGAAAGAAGAATATTGCACAAATGCCACCTGAAGTGCTTCTTATGTGTATATATATTGTATTCTTATTTCTATAATGTTTCCTTACAATATGGAGGGGACAACTACAGGAACAATCATTTCTGTCAGCCAGGCCTGCAGTAACCCAGAAATGGCAACAGCAGTAAAGGTTATGTGCTGGGGCATGAGTCCCAGAAATGTCACAGAAAATACATGGTAGATGGAGGAGATTTAAAGCAAAGTGAAGGCAGGTAAAGAAAAAGAATGAATGGGTTACATTCACAGTATTGGTGGCCATGGGGACTTGCAAATGTGAAAGCTTTGGAAATGGCTGGAAGAGTCAAGGTCTGCAGAAGAGAGATGAGGAAATGGGAACACTAGGTAGGAAGCATCTGGGGTTACCTCTGTGCTCACCTTCGAGGAGATGATGATACAGTGTGAGAAGAATCCCTGATTCGCTATATACTTCATGATTTCTATTCTGCTTCTTTTCTCAACCCCATTTCCCTTTTGCTATCACAAACACAGGCATTCTTTATAATATTATTATCTCATTCTGCAGCTTTCATTGCTTTAGGAGCCCAAAATCATCTTTATCTAAGTAAAGATGTTCAGGGAAAGAGCTGAGAAGCACAACTATCTCAGAATTCCTAGCATAGAAGCCACTGGCCTGGACCATGCTAGACCTGTGCAGTAAAATGCCAGGAACTGCAATTTACATGAAAAGAAAATATTAAAAGAAAAACAGGCACACCTGCATTCTTTTTCCTCCGATTTAGGTCTTGGTATTTTTTTGATGGGTCAAATCTGAAAAGAAAAGAAAATTAAGAGCTAAGTACTACTGCATATCCTGTCATTTTATGTTCTATACTATATTATATACCAAACTAAACAAGTTCTCTATCCCTATCATGTGCTAAGTGAGTTAAATTTCTGAGATCATATTTAACAGATAGGGTTACTTCTACAAGTGACATTGTATATACAGTTAATTTCATAGGACCAATTGTTTAACTGGTATTTTGGAATTTCTACAAGCAAAACTGCATTCAAATACTATTTGCAACTCAAACATTTGTCACACTCTTCATTTTACACTTTGTATATTCCGTCAACTACATAACAGGTAGTCACCTTTAACTAAAATAAGGCTCTAGAAGACAAAAATTAAATACTTAAAATTTACCATTGTATACTAGATGTCACTCACAAAGGGGTATTTTTGGCTGTGAGAAATCTTGGGTTTAAAAGAAAACAGTCTCAGCTAGACTCATTTTTAAACTTAGACTGATTAGAAAATATCTAGTAGCATTACCTATGACCAGTCTATTCACTAGTTGTGGGCAAAGAAAGTATAAATAAAGGCATGGACAGAAAAATACCTTTAGGCTAACAAGTACTTACCCAGCTAAATTTCCAATAACTTTTATTGCCAAATCATCAAATATTGAAGTACCCATTCCACTTGGATTTAACAAAGGGAATTTGTCAGGATCCAGTCCCATCACCATCATTTTGCTCTCATCTCTGAGACTCTCTCTTGGAACAGCAGGAGCAATGAAATCTCGTGACCTGCGATTCACATCAGGAGTGGCTGAGGGCTCTTGCAATGTCCCATCTGTGCCAGCAGTGGTGAGGACCTCCTGAAATGGGAACAAAAATGAAGCTCTGTAGACCACAGAGGCAGTTAGTGAAAGCATTCCATGTAATGGCTGACTACTAGAGCAGATTTTCTAAACAGACAATATCTTGCTTCACAGGCTGAAATAAATTTTTTGTCATTCTAACAGCAATGTTGTTACATCTATTCAGCTCTAAAACACTTCAAAGCAGTTAAGAGTAGGTTCTCATAATAATCATAAACAGTATTTAAGGATATACTCTTAAAACAATGATCCACTGAGATTATAAAATAAAGACAGACTTTCCATAAAAGGGAGGAAAGAAAACAAAACCTGTTTGATAAAAACAAAATCCCTTCAGGACATATTTGGGATTTTTTTTTTTTTAATAATTTAAAGAAACCTGTGAAATATGTACCTCTGAATAGTGCTACACCTTGAAAGCAAACTCTTGTGAAGAACTGAGCGACTCATTGCAATGCCATGTATCTCTTCAGCATTTTGTAAACTGACTGATTTACTCAACCTCTTAAAAAGCTGTCCTAATGTTACAGTGTCTTTGACATCTCAGCATGATGCAGATTCTCTTTTCATTTGAGAATTCAAAGCAGAAATTCTAAAAAGCCATTAAAACATGTACATATGAAAATTCTCTCAATATTAAATAAAATACAGAGAACATGAATGTTATCTTACAGTGGCAGGTGGGATCTCTGCTTTTATTTCAAAGCAGTCAAGATACTCGCACCTCTTTTTCAGCTCTTCCAACACCTCTCTGGCAAAAGCATACAACTCTTCAGAAGTTAAAGCCTGAAAGATATGATAAAACAGATGGTATTTACTAAACTGACTGTTCTAACCTTTTCACATATGCTGACTCTTGCAAACAATATTATTTGCCTTTGTTCTGTCACCAGTTTATGTACACGTACATGGAAGCAATGAGATTGTAGAAGAGGCTGAGGTTTTGGTTTGGCAAACAGGAAAACAGGTACTGACTGTCCAAAAGGACTGCTGGGGTTTTAAACCCAGCTGGAAAATAAGCACCACACAGTTCAACCCTCCTTGCCCTGGTGGAATAGGGAGGAGAATGAAAGGAAAACTTGTATGTTAAGAACAATTTAATAATTTAAAGTGAAATTCAGTGATAATGGTAAATAACAATTCTAATGATAATAAAAAGTGAAAAACAAGGGATGCACAATGCCAGTGCTCACCACCTGCTGACCAATGCCAGACCCCCCCTTCCTAAACCCAGGCTGGCCCTTCCAGACATCTCCCCCAGTTTACAGACTGGACATGACAGTCCATGGGCTCCAATATCCCTTTCTTGGCCAGTTTGGGTCACCTGCCCCAGCTATGCTCCCTCCCAGTTTCCTTTGTGAACCTCATGAGTGACAGAGCAGGAGACAAAGAAAAAAAAGTCCTTGGCTTAGGATAAACAGGACTTAGCAAAAACTGAGTTATCAACACCATTCTCATTCTGAATCCAAACCACAACACTGTAACAGCTACTGAGAAGAAAATAACTCTATCCCAGCTGAATCCAGGACAAGGACCTTTCTGAACAAAAATCTGTGTTTCTGCCCAGCCCCAAATATAAAGAAACATAAGTCTTCCTCGAAAATATTAGTTTATACCAAATTAACAACAATTAATAACAAGTCAAATTAAATACCATTTCATGCTGATTAGAAGTTACTTCTTTATCTGCAGTAGAATCAACATAAGCATCTTTCTTCTGCTGGAGCTTTTCCAGGTAAGACTTTAATGTGAGTGACTGCAAATTGGATTTTGCTACCTAAAGCAGAAGCAAACTTTAAGAAACAGAAGTAAAGTCCCCATTCACAGGAATTTCAGAGGCTCCACTATCAAACCATTAGAACCACTGATAAAAACTGGTTAAAAATCTCCAGTACTCAGAGGAGAAGCTGAAAACAGTAATTCACAAAAGCAGCTGCACCACACAGAAATATTGGTGAATTCAAATGTACATACTCAGTGTGCTGCAAGGCCAGTGTTCCAGCACAGCTGCAGCAGTATTAAAAATAAACTTTAAAGTGGCAGAAAACAGATTTTAAATTAACATTAAAAATTATGTATTATTTGTCCACTATGAATTCAGCCAAAATCTCCTCAAAGGTATAAAAGAAAACTATTGTATTGAATTTAAACAAAGTTCTGATGTTTCTGTTTGTACCTCTGATTTGATTTCCAGTCGTAGCTTTCTCAAATATTGATGGATCTTCTCTATAAAGGCTCGACTCAGAGACAGAGAAGCAAACTTTTTTCCAGACTGCTTGAAAAGTTCAGCAGCCTTTAAGAATGTCAGAAACAAAAGACAGAACAAGATAATTTTTCAGTTTTTAAAACTTAAATGATAGAACTTGCCATTCTACTAATTTTTTACGTCATGTAACTGCCAAACAGGATAGACTTATAGTTCTAATCTGAAAGCAGGCTAACTGCAATTTGCATCAAATATGTCAATAGAAAACATGATTTGAAATAATGTAATTCTGCATACCTGCTCCAAGCAGCTCGATTTTATTTGCTCCACATCTGTCTTGATTGAACTTTCAATCAAGTTGATTTGCTTACTTTCCTTCTGAAGACACTCACTGAACAGCTTTACCTCCTCAGATGCAAAGTCACCACTCTCTGAAAATAATCTGAAAGGAAACACATAAACAATTGGCTGGGAGTCAATTTACTCTAAGACCATTTTAGCTAAACAGCCCTGAAACAACACAAATGTGATGAAAGCAGCATAATAATTGTGGTTTAACAAGACACATTTCTTTTTCTAAACAGGAAACTAGATGAATAACAAAATAAACTTTACTTTTACTGTTCTGCCTACACAACAAACACCAATTCCCAGAACGACGTCACCATTTATAAACACTTCCATGAAATCTATATACCTGCAACTTTTGAGAAAAGTCACATTCAAATCCCTTAATTTTCCAAAAGCTTCCTCCAAGTGCTGCTGGTAACTTCTCACAGTAACCCTGACTGACTCCAGATGGTTGCAGAGCTCTGATTCCACATTATTGCTGGAAGAAGCTGACCTAACAGCAAATAATAAAAGACAGGGGAAACATGTCTGAAGAGGAACACACGGGACAATTCAGCAACTGCTGGCTGTAAAGACATGAGAAAAATTGAGGACTCCAAAGTGATTCATGACTCTCAAAGCATCTCCCTGAGCTGGGATGGTTTGGATGAACCCATGGAAGATATCAGCAACAGCGGATACTATTGGGCACTTTTCTTCAAAAACAAATAATCAACTGATATTACTGTGCACATTCAGTAAACTGGATAAAATCTAAACAGATGAAACATCTTTTCTACTTAAAGACTGCCAGCACTTTGAAAGGAGATGAGAATTTCCATGTGTTCAGTCCTGATTTTAATTTCTTCAGGAAAAGAGAATGAAATTCTTTATGTTTTCATGTTTTATGATGTAGTCTTCACTGAAGAGCTGATTGCTCTTACATATAAAGTTACATATAAAACAGGTTCAGAATGCAAACCATAAACATCTCAGACAGCAATCTGGAGTAATTAACTAGGGAGATTGACAGCAACAGCAGTGGCACACTTACTGCTCAGTCACAGGAGCGTGGAGCAAGTCATACTCCAAGTTATGGACTCGGGAATGGAAGTTTGTGTTGAGGTTATTGAGCTGGTCTGAAAATCTGAGGAATCCAGCTTTCTCCTTTTCCAGGCTTTCTGCCAGCACTGCACAGTGGCACTCAAGGTGCTCTTTGTGAAGTGACAGCTCCGCTGAGAAGAAAGGAAGTTTACAATAGGGACATTATTTCCTCTTTACTGTGAGCTATCACAAAGCCCAGTTAACCTGTGATCAGCAGCAGCAGCAAAATAAACACAGCCAGACCTCATGGTAGCTAAAACATACAAATTAAATTAAATTAAATACATTCAATTTGGTTTCTTTGACTTTTCTCCTGCGGAAGACATATATCCTTAACAGCTCCTAATCCATTCAAACCACAAATGTCTCTTGTTTACACTAAGCATTCTTTTTCCTTTTTTTTTTGGTCATTGCTGATATCTCCATTATTTCTCTATTGTCAGTCTTGTAACAAAACTAAAGGTGATATTTTTAATGGAAAATACACTTTTCCTGGTTTTGTGAGGGAAAGAAAAAAATCAGCTTTGGTCTTTCTTCTGGAATGATAACTGCATAAATCAAGAGCCAGCCAATCACCTCAAGAAAGCTACCAGAAGAAGCACACGTCCTCACTGCAGAAAAAGGGAAACTGAAAAATTATTTGCCCGTTCTCCAAAAGAAGAATTTTTTAATTTATGTGTTAAAGACCAACAAGCCTGTCTAAAAGATTTTTTCTCACCATAAAAACTTGACACTTCCCATGCAGAAAGAGTTTTCATTAGAAGATGCTCTGTAGCTGCTCAGTGATACATCAGAGTTAAATCCTCCCTCTCGTGTTTTCAGAAGCTTCGCCCTGACATTTTGGCTCTCTCAACTTGTTAATTTCTTTTTCTGCAACACTTGTAAAATATTTTTTGTACACCACAAACTCTTGTTAAGTAATTTCAAGGTAGATGAGAATTCACAAACATTTACAATATAATGTTCAACATCTTCTACAATCCAGTTGTTAATCAAGGCACTGCTGTCTATTTTTCCAAAAATAACACAGCACAAACCAGGAAGAGCTATAGAAAAGAAATGTCATTTTAAAAATATGTGAGTAGCATAACATACTGGGAATTTATAGACACTCAACTGCTTTGTATTGTCCTCTATTACTGAGTCAACTACTGCTGAAACAGATTTTAGCCCACTTAGGACCATCTCTAAATGAAGACATGTGATGCTCAGAATACAAAAAAAATGTCATTACCAGCTCGAACATTGTAGATATTTGTCTGTATCTCCTCCTGCTTTTGTTGATGCAACTTAAGATGCAGCAGGAATATTGAATTCAGCTCCTCTTTCTTGGCAGCTACAAAGACATAGGAGTTGCACAAGGATTCTGCACACCATTCCTCCAAGTGTTCAAAAAAGCAGAGGCGAATCCTATGATTGAAAAAGAAATATTACAGTGAGGAATAGTAAATCATAAATAAGAATTTATTGAATATATTATTTCTAAGAATTCAACTTCTGGCTATAGGAAGGTACTGTTTCAGTACTATTTGCACAATACTGGTAGAGTTTTTGAGCTAGCTGCTTAGTACTGAGTACCAGGCATTTTACCTTCATGGCTCTGCAGTAAATTTGGGCAAATTACTTGTCTTTCTGTAATATGTTTTCTCACTAAATAATTTTCCATAAAATATGAATTTTCTGTAAAGGTAAATGTTTTTGTGGTACTTCGACAGCCGTGGATACAAAGCAATGTAAATATTTTCTCATATTTGTATCAATTTAAAAAGTGGAATAACATAATAATTGTACAATCATAATTTTATAATTAAAAATCTAACTATATAAATATCTAATTATATACCAGTAATTAGATAACTTTTGCCTCTCTAGTCTAATGTTTCTTCTAAACAGCTGAAATTTGTCCATCACATAAAGAGAAAGAAAGAACAGAAATTTTTCTCAGCTCACCTTTCTTTCAGTTCAACAAACATGGCTTCTGTGAGAAGTACATATTTCAGGTACATAGGAAGTGATTCTTCTTTTTCATATTTTGTAAAATAACTCTCTGTGGTGTCAGTCTTTCCTGCCTGTTCAAGTCCAAGAACAGTGTAAGTATTTCCACTAGTAGAAGAAAAAACCTCTGTGGCAATTTCAGCACTTTCTCCCTCTCTGCTCTTGGACAGTTACTGGGAAATGGTTGGAAATTATCACATTACTTTTAAAGGTATCAGCATAGAATCAACAGTGTACCAGCTAGTGTAAGAATCTTAAGGATATTTAAAATAATGTTCTCATTCTCAATTTGGACATTTACACAGTGCTGGATATATTTATATATTTATATATTTATATTTATA
>JAYDZK010000006.1:26197873-26210978 GCA_034509185.1 Euphonia xanthogaster | reverse complement strand
GATCTATTTACACAGTGCTGGATATATTTATATATTTATATATTTATATTTATATATTTTTATATATTTATATATTAATATATTTATATGCCGGTAAGGCAGAGTTGACAATGTTGTAAAAGGTTTTTGTTATGGTAATAAATTCATGGAAACTGAAAAATTAATACTTAGGTACAAATACTTGGCTTAAAACATTCACCACAGGCTAAGAACACTGTGATGAAACACAGATTAAAACAATTATGCAAACGGTTTTTACAAGGGTAAAAGATCCAAAAGAATGGTTGTGAACTGTTTTATACACTCCATTTTCCCATAAAAGGATCTAGACCCCTGTGTGCTTTGTAAGCAAACTAAACAAGAATGAGTAGAAAGTCCTTTCTCAGCAAAAAGACTTCCTATTCTTCCTTATTTTGGACAAGACTGCCTTCACCTTCAAACTTATTCTCTTGCTCACTTACCTGTGTAATGCTTAGTCCCTGTTCTGCATGCTCATTTTCTTCCCTTTTATGAGGAATACTCTCCTTATCTTCCTCTGTTTCTTCAATTTCCTGTGCCAAGATCACCTGTTTCTCTGTTAGCTTTATTTCTTCAGCTGATTTATGACAACTGTCCCCATCTTCTGGCACCAGTTGAGAGAGGTGATCATCCTGCTCTGCTCTGGGCTGGGATGTCCTTTCCTCGAGCCCTGGGGGCAATTTTGGATGCCACAGTGTCAGAAAGACCTAAAGCTATTAGAGGAATCTCCAAAGGAGGGACACAGAGATAGTGAAGGGTCAGGAGGGGAAACCATACAAGGAGTGGCTGAGGGCATTTGGTTCAGCTGGAGGAGACTGAGGTCACATCTCACTGGCAGCTGCAGCTCCTCTCGAGGGCAGCACAGGGGCAGCTTTGATCTCTGACCAGGGACAGGACCCAAGGGAATGCCTGGAGCTGTGCCAAGGGAGGATTAGACTGGGTATTGGACTGGAAAAGGTCCTTCCCCAGAGGGTGCTGGGCACTGCCCGGGCTCCCCAGGGAATGGGCACGGCCCCAAGGCTGCCAGAGCTCCAGGAAGGTTTGGACAATGCTCCCAGGGATGCACAGGGTGGGATTGTTGGGGTGTCTGGGCAGGGCCAAGAGCTGGACTTTCATAATTCCTATGGATCCCTTCCAACTCAGGATACTCTGATTTTTCTCTCCTTGCACGATGCTCTCAGCTTGCTGCTCCACCATATGTTCACCTTCTGAAGCCTCAACTACTTATTTACAGTTAAAGCAGAGTTCTTCTGGTAATAATCCAAAGAAATACAGATTGAAAAACAAGCAAGCAGAAATACCTGTTTGGACTGTTGTGGTATTACCTTGATCTTGAACTGTGGAGTCTGTCGTGCCTTGCAAGTTCTAAAAGGAAAACAACAACAAAAACCACCCGCCACACCATTTTAAAATATGGATTTGCTTTCTGCTAAGAAATCCATATCCCTTCTCAAAATGTATCTATTGAATAGATCACTCACTAGCTAAAGAACTTGTAACACTCAAATCAATTACTCTGTTATTTTGTAGTTTTCTGTTCAAAAGCCAAGTGAATTTGCTAAAATTCTGTTTGTACCAAGGACAGAGTTAAAAGTGTGGGACTGAGAAATGTTTTGGTTTCCCACTGCTATCTCTACCAAAACCACTTTATTCAATGGCTGAAACAGTACTTTATATAATCTGAATTTTAAAGGTAATGTAAATTTTCTCTAAAGTGAAAAAGTAATACACCAGTAAGGTTTTAAACTGGAAGAAATTTTCTTTTTACCTGTTTGAAGATTTCCTTCACACTAAAATGCTGATTGATGGATATACTGTAAGAAATCAACTCCCACAAAATAGCTTTTGGATAAGCCATTACTTCATTCATTACAATCTGCTTGAATGTCTCATTCCTGTCAAATTTAAGGTCACTGTTTAAGAAACTCAAGTATGTATAGAAATAAAATTAAGTGTGACTACAGTGCCTTTAAATCTAAATCTAACTTCTTTGATCCATCTCATAAAACCTTTAGGCTAAACGTTGCCATTGATCTGTTTGTACTGAATACAATCACATCCTGGCTTATTTACAAATAAATAAATGCACAAAAGTTAAGAAATATTTGCAATAAAGCCTTTTACATCCTTCCCTTTGGATGGAGAACCATTCAAACACTGCTTACATAAGAGAAGTCAAATTACTGTCTTCCATGTTAGTTCTGCACTGTGCTCAGCTGTGACTGAGCCTTTCTGGTTTATTTTCATTTTACTTGAAAATAAAAACTAATGGTTCGAGCCAAGTCTAGATTCAAGAAGAATCAATGTTCACACTTGTTTTCATTTATATTTACATTTGCTTTGTCTCCTCAACAAAGATAGTTATGGGGAATTTATGTACGTGTTCAGATAGGTTACATTGTATTTTCACTTGGTCTGTTACCTCTGGCTTTTTAAAAATGGTTTGAATGATTACTAAGAGTATCAAACCCCCAGCTCTAACCACAGTCCCACTGGGAGGTGTGTGAAGGTCTGTGAATCTGCCCCTCATGTCTATATTGCTTTTCTAATGTACCTCTGATCTAACAGGCAGAAAAGACCTCCTGCGTGTGAGAACAGAGCTGCTTCCTCTCAGGTTTCACACCTGCTGCTAAGGTCTTGAGCAAGGAGAGCAGTATTGTACCAATTTTTATATGGTTTTTGCAAATGCCTAATCATGAGAAGGATAACAGAGAGCTTACCAAAATAAATACTTTGGCTGCTGAAAGATCTTTGTCCTTGTAACTTTGAATGAGATCAAGTCTGTGAGTGCAGATGTGGTGGTGCAGACCAACTTCTGATTCCTGTGATTCAACAATCTGAACCACTACTTTTACCTTCTGAATAAGGCATGGATGTGAGGGCATGCACAGTAATACTGATGTGGTATGGTTTTTGAATGATAACAGTCTTTCTTTGTCCCATTCCTAAACTGTGGGTATTATTTGCCTTAGCTTTGTTCAATATGTACATTATTTTATGTTCTTACATGAAGTAAAACTCTTTTTCCATACCTTCACACAACGGCATAAACAAGGTGTAAGTAGTACCACCCATGTTAAAATATGCTTTACTTTTTAAATTTGCAATACAAAATTCATACCTAGTTCTAATTTGATCTAAAGAAGAAAGGGCATTCTCCAAATATTGCTCCAGCTCCTCTTCACAGCTGGCCATTTTCATTTTTTCCAAAATTGTATCCAGATTATCTTTCAGCACCTAAGGCCACATTAAAAAGCTAGTAAAAACAGTTTAGTATATACTAAAATCTCCATAACTATTTGGGATTCAAGTAATTTGATTATGTACATATAATTCTACACCAAGACCTTAGCAAAACTCATCACCTATGAAGATCTTCCTAGACAATGAACAGCTCTGACACTGCCACCCCAAGCTGGCTGTTTTAACTATGAGAACTTGGCATCCAACCAGACTCCATACCTGCACAAGATCTCATAATAGCAACTTGCAGCCACTTTATACAGAAAGCAGCAGTGATCTTTATCACTTTTGCCATATCAAGAATAAGACAGGACTGTCCATTCAGTGCGAATCAAGCAGTTAGCAAAAATGCACCTGACAGAATGAAACTGAAAAGCAGAAATTCCATATAAAAGTCAGATACTATGTTTTTTGTTTTATAGCAGCTATTTTGAATTCCAGAGGGTTCTTTGTATTAAGAACTCCTTTCTTTACATTATGCCACATCCTTGTTTTTATGTTTATACCTGGATTATGTTATCCTGTTCCAATCTGTATTCATCTACTTTCTTCTGAAGCACATCCTCCTGCTGGGACAGTTGGAGTAGATGAACATCCCAGAGACCCATGGCCTCCTGAACACAGCTGTACAAGCCTTGACAATGCTGCTCATGCCATTTAGCCATCTCCTTAAAATCACTCTAAAGAAAAACATTCAAGTGAACAAGTTTAAACTGCTGGAAGGTGAAATGAATAAGAGGATAAGTAACATGATAAAAGGCTGCCTGGTTATTACATGACTAGTATTCAAAATGGTGTCTTCTATGTGGAGAGTAAAAAAAAATCCAGGTAAACTGGCTAAGAATGTGGATTTTTATTCTACAAGCTGAGAGTATCAAAACTTTTGTTTATTCTGACATCATAAAGCACTGAATCACATTCTGCAATTTATCTCTTTAGGAACAACTGCCTGGTCATTTTTATTGCCAGAATCACAACATACCAGATTGGAAGACATTTGGGAGATCACTTAAATCGATTCCTGTGTCTTTTGGCAGATTGGGCCATACCTCATTCATCTCTATCATACGTATTTCAGATATAAATTATAATAAAAATACAATATATTAAAAATAATGAACACAGTAATTATGAGCTCTTTCACGTGAAACTCTTCCACACCAAACTTTGTTTCTTTGCAGTGTTTAGTCACACTATGGACCTGTTTCTAATATGACATCAATAGCCTACAATGCAGAAGGCATTGTAGGTGGGAGCACAGGAAGAACAGACTAATCCCAAGGAATGATAAAAATAAATGTAATCAACATACTTCCATGTGCTCCAGTTCTTCTTCAAACCTATTTTTTAGTTTCTCAGTCATCTGAATCATGTTGGAATACACAACTCCAACATCTTCTGCTGTGCAAATGTTCTTATCCAACAGGGTCATCTAAATGAAAAGAATAGCAAATTATTGACATGTATGACTTTCAGAGAACATGACTAAATTTAGTGATTCTTTTCTTGTGATGGACAGAGAACGACTCAGCCTCCTAGATCCCACATTCTGTTAGTCAACATTACAATTCAGCTGAATACAGAGGGAGAAGTTGAGGCAGACGTGGAATTTCATTGCCAAGATAAGACAGGTTTAGCACAAATGCTGAGCACCCCCTTCATTACTTTTACACATTTCAAGTACAAATACCAAATACTACTGTAAAACCAAATGGATGGTTACTTTTTGAACAGAATAAGACAGAGGTTAAAAACTAATTTCACTTGTTATCTCAATGTTTGGTAGATCCTCCAACACATTTTATTGTAAAGACACACTACTACAGCTACCATACCCAAAGCTGGCACACTCACCTTGCAGGTCAGCACTTTTTCCTGACATTTGCCCTGGACCAGCTCGTACTGCACACGCATTTTCTCCACACACTCTGCATTATGGGTGTCTGAACGATATGGAACACACCACAGTCAAAATTCTGTATTTCACAGTGCAGTGTGAAAAGGAAACCTGACAGAAGCCCTGTGCTGAATCTCAGCAGAGGGAACTGATCCCAGCAGTGTCTGCACACCTGAGTGACACCAACAACCAATCAAATAAGATGTTTTAATACACAGCTGTTTATAATTATGCTTAAAAGTAGCAGGTTATTTATAATTGCTACCATCTTATTTGCTACCATGCAGGCTACAAATATCACAACAGGACATGCTATGGAGCAAGAGAAGGAAGGCACACTACAGGACACAGAGAAAGGAAGCACCTCTAGTACTTCTTCCCCTCTCCTTCTCCAAGAGTTAAAAAGGAGTATTTTTGTACGGTTGAGAACTGATCCATGTCAAAATTAAACTTTTATTTCCCCAGATTAATTCTAACTAAGACAGTTCCTGCTAGATGTCACCATGTACAAGTGTTTGTACCAGCCAAAGGAAAGTGATGTCCCAGGCAAAGGAAACTTGTCACAGCTGTCACAGGCAGCTTCTTTGGGTTTTATTGCCAGCTCAAAGCAGCTGAGAAGGTATGTGGGAACACATGGAACAAAGAACAGAGAAAACATGCACTTTCAAAGCAACTCATTGCCCAGGAAAAATGCCCAGCATCATTGCCCAGTAAAAAAGAAAGTATTGCTTGAATTCCAGACTGTTTTTATGATTTCCCAACTTACCTATACTTTTGTTTAAATTCTCCAGAGTTCTGTACCATTCATTTATGTCAGATTTTGTATGTGTTGGAGGCAACACGGCACTATCAAAGTAGGAAACAAGAGTCAAGTATCTTCAAATACGAACCAGTCAGTTGTATATAAAACTACTATAAAATACAAAATTATGAACCAGAGTACCCATACTAATGTGCTTTATTTTATTTACAGCCATCTTGGCAATGAAAATCAACCAAAGAGATTGCTGTTGTTCTGTTTACTACCCAACAAGGAACTAACAGTCATCTACCATGTTCCTACATGCACTGTAAATAAACTCCCTGTAAATATTGTAAAGCATTGCACCTGAAAGTGCTTTTGTGTTCAGGATGGATATTCAAATACAACAGTGTTAGATTTCTATCCATACACCTCTCTTAATTTATTATACATGGAGAAAAGAACCACCAACTTCTAGCTCTCCACCATCTTTGTCTGCCCATTTCTACCACGTTTCAAATGTCAGTAAGATTTACTTTTGCATTGCTGCATTTTTATCCCTCAACCACCACCTATTTAGTGTAGCTGGTGCACTGAAAATCAAGCATGCATTTTTTCCATTAAAAATAGCTGCAGAAAAATAGGTTTAGACCCTGTCTTACTGCTGAATTTAACAATCACACACTGACAGAAAGCAAAGTGCATTTTGTAGCCAAGCCCCCCATTAACTCCAGAAAGAACTGTTTTCCTTTATGCTATATCCTTTTCTGTCATACCCAATGTGCTGCAAAACCCCCAGTCTCTGTTCACTGAGTACAATCTGCTCCTTTATCATATTTTCCATTTCCATTTTCACAGCTGGGGGATTCTGTATTTCTTCACTTGCCATAAATTCTCTGCAGGATGGAATAAAGATATGTATAATGGAAACATGATATCATACATTATATCATATATGATATGCATAAAGAAAAAATAGACTTTTTTAAACTTGTTGTTTTATAGAAACTACAAGTGAACACTAGTCACTTTGTATTATTCATTGTCTAAAATAAGATTTCAATATTTCTGACCTGAAACTCTGAACTACACAGTTCTTTTGGATGAGCTTCCAGTCCTTGACTCTCTCTTGCCATTTCAGTTGATGCATTTTTTCTTTCTCAAGCTCTGATTTCATTAGATTAAAGAGCAGCTTGGCAGTTGCCCTCTCATTACCCAGCAGTGCTCTGTTTATATTCTGTGTATTAAAAAAGTAAAACCAGGAGTAGAAGCAGCATACAACATGCAAAACCAAAAAAAAAAAAATTGTGTCTTCTACACAAAATGAGGGGGAAAAAGAATACAAAGGATAACAAATGCCATGCAAAGTAGAAATCTCTATATTTCAGTGATTGATAAGCAGAAAAAATTTATTCCAGCTGGGAAAAAAAAGACATTCTAGGAATATTCAGACTGCTATCCTGCCTCAGGTAAAACATTTACCATGGCCTTATCATTAATGAGCCTGTGAACATCAGCTGCCAAGAAGAAGGAAATTTCCTCCAGTTTCACAGTATACTTGGTCAGAACATCTGCTATCTGTGCAATAAAAAAATAAGGAAAAACAACAACAAAAAGTTAAATATCAGTTTCCCAAGTTAAAAAACTACATGAACAATTTTTCCATTAGAATGAATTCCATTAATTAATTATTCCTTAATTAAATCTATTAAAGTGAATTAAAATTAATTGGATGACACACAGATTAAGAAGTAAATTTTAAAATATTAATCTTAATTATCTTGAAGACTGATTTTTTTCAGTAATTCATAAAAATAGTAACTAAAACATTCCACTTTGCTACTACTCATCTGATTTCTCTTTAATATCTCTAATAATTGAGTGCTCTGCAGACAGGTTGCAATATGAATTTACAAATCAAACCAAATTCCTTTCAAATATCTGAAGGGATTCCACCAGTGCCTGTTTTAAGTGAACACGAAATTAAAGCAAATGTGTTCATCTCTGACATTTGTTGTAACTAATCCAACCGAAAGGTCACTGGTGATACTCTTGGACCTTTTCATCATACCTGAACTACAGAGAGGAGAAATTGGCACTGGTAGAACAAACACCTTTTCTTTGCCTACAAGGACAGTGCAGCAAGCTCTTCTATAGTCTATTCATTTTTTTATCCAAACATTTCCTATGATGTCCAATGGCTTTTACAGCTTAGGTTGAAGACTACAAAACTGCAACACATTTGCTACTGACACCCAGCCAACCCAAACTAAAATTGACCTAGGTCATGTCTATGCTCCTTCTCAGCTGCAGAATAGGTAGGTCCCTCCAAAAATAACAGAGCAAATGAAAGTTTGTCCCCCCAAAAATAACGGACCAAATGAAAGTTTCCCTCCAGGGAAATAAAAGCAGCTTACATATTCCTTGCACCTTTAGTATAGGTAATTGTGAAAGAAAGAAACACCTTCAAACTAGGAAAAAAGTGGCTTCTCTTGATTATGTGGGTGTAAAATGAGTGAATACTTTATTGGTGAAAAGAAAGCAATCACCACACAACAGAACTACTGGCAGACCTGTGTCTCCTGTGGAAACAAGCTACTCTTTGCTCTGCACCCAGCATTATATCAGCAAAAAACAATCTTAGGCTTAAGTAACAGTTATTAAGACTGCAGCTCACTTTCATGGCTCGACTCCTTTCAATCTCCTTTAGGGATTCATCCACTGCCCTAATCCACTTCCTTCTGTTTGAGGACTCCTCATGGATCTTATTCCAGAGTTCTTCCAAACCCTGCAATAAAAATCTACATCAATTTCACTGAAAAGTGAATATGTATATAAAAGAAAATTTAAAAAGTAAAACCCCAATAATTTAGGACTCCAGTGAGCCATAAGAAGATGTTACACAGAGCAGATACAAGTAACTGAAGTTGAGCCAATGCTCTGAGCTGCCTTACTTCAAATGAGAAACCTTCCAAAGCCACGTCAGACGCAATCTTTTCAAACAGAAGTTTACTCTTTTCATCTGATTTCATCACTTCAAGCTGAAGGAATTCTTGAAGATTCAAAACAGAGGCTTCCATCTCCTACAATGGTAGGTCAGTGTGATCATTTGAATATTGGGCCCTGACCTTAGAAGAGCCCTCAGGACTGGATTACAAACTCCTGCCTTACCCTGCCAATGCAGTCCAGCTCCTGCTGCATTTCGGTCACTGCTCCATGGTGATGCTTTTGCCGCCTTTCTGCCAGGGACCTCCATGCACTGCTGCCTGCTTCCTCAGGAACTGCCAAGGAAGACACGAGGATTCTATAGCCTGGAACTGTCACTGCAGAACATGGGATGCATGAACAATAAATCCCTAAATCTACACTATGACTGCTGTAGTTAGTGCAGCTTTCACAGCATGCAACACCTTTCCATGGGAAGTGCAATCTTAGCAAATGCAGGTTAAAAATACTAGGGCGTAGTTTAAAATTTCCTTTATTAACTTCTGATTTTCAGAAGGATTTCTACTTCCATGGGAAGTGCAATCTTAGCAAATGCAGGTTAAAAATACTAGGACGTAGTTTAAAATTTCCTTTATTAACTTCTGATTTTCAGAAGGATAATAGCATGGAACTAAGCTCAGGTATGATGTAAAAAAATTGCAACATTTCGGGAATGAGGTCTGATTACATCAAAACTGGAATTTATCATCTAAACATAACCTGTGATTGACTGACAATGTCACAACTGGTTGTTTTTTTTTTCTCTATTAGAAGACTCTTAATCTTCAAAATTACCTACAAATCATCAAAAATGTGTCAGGCCATTTCTGAGCTTGATTTTTGTTGCTTTGCAGGAGAAAGAGTCCCAATGTGGGTGTAACCCAACTGTATTCTCCTCCCCTCTACCTCATTTTGTGATGAGCTGTTAATGATGGGTGGTTTTCAGTGCACATCTGACCCCCAGGATTCAAGCTGAAAATGAGACAGGCAAACCCTGCAAGGTGAAGTGTTTCTTTATCCTTAAAATGACTCAGCTGGGAAAGCAGCAGCACCACCTATCCAGCAAGGGTCATCTGTGCTAATGGGCCATGATGAACTGAGTATGCACTGACAGAAGAATGGGAAGCTGAAACGGCTATCAGGGACTCAAAAAAAAAAATTCTACATAATTCCATTGTGATTACATCATTCCATTGGGAACCTCCCTGCACTGGGGGATGTATATAATTTAGGCAGTCTGGGGACTTGGGACACCACCAGCACTGCACATCCAGAGGAGGAACCCGAACTTCCACAAGACCACCCCTTCTGACAGCACTGCAACCACCGCAACCCTGACCAACAGGGTGCCAGGCTGTACTCTGACTTTGTGGTTTTCAACCACTTTTTCTGTATCATTGCATTTGCTGTAATCTTTCTATTAAATTGTAACTCCAATTTGAAATCTCTCACTAGGTATTTGTGTGGGGTTAATTTCTCCTGCTGGTTTACTTTCAAACCAGCACAACTTTGTACCTTGTTCAGCTAAACCTGTTACATGTATCATATCTCCTGTGACTGGAAATTAAAATTGATGGCATTAAGGGAAACCAGTTTTACCAACTACATCAGGCAGGCCTCTGACTTCCTCAGCTGAACTTGCATCTACACTTCCCCATGCCTCTGGAAAAGTTGTAGGTTGCCTAAAACAGAAAGAGAAAAAAGCTTCAATTTGTACTAAAAGTGCACCAGAAGAGGAGCTAACATAATAATATAATACACTTTAATTGGCAAAATGTAACATTAAAGTGAACATAAGCATCATTCTAACTTTAAAGAATGTAATTCAAAGAATCAAAGTTGCTTCTTCTGAGACAAACTGAAGTCTGGGTAGATCCCAACTCCAAATCTATTAGGATGGCATTACAACAATACATGCTAGATTTAGAACCTGTAAGCTACAGAGGCTTACAGAACAGCTCTAAAAGGTAAAAGCCTATTAACTCTTCAGGAGACACTAGCAAGAAATGTGGAAATAGCCTTAATCTGCCCAGTGCTTTTCCCAACAGCTTGGGCACTGTGTTTCTCCTTGGGGTCAGTGAGAATCCCTGTATCATTATTCAGCAGCTGCCTTAGGGTAAAAAAGGATGGATGCATTAACTTCATTCTTGTTCATTACATTATCTTACATCATCATGTAAGCCATTTACTTGGAAATACAGCCTAAAAAATATGTGTCAGAGTGGGTGTATATCTAGATTGCTATGAGCAAAGACAATTTCTTTTTAAAAGGAAAGCAATACAACATGCCTGCCATTGCATGCATGTTGTTAGCCTGCACTTCAACGGGCAGAAAGCAGTTCATTATACTAAATTTACGTTTGGAAGGAGACAGTCTATTACAAGTTGTTACTGCTATGACCAAGAATTCAGGAGTTTCTAATTCCCAGTGAAAATCTGTCAATTTCATACCTTTAGTTAGGAACATATAATTTGGGGTTTTATGCTTCTGTTCCCTACCTATCTGACTGTGGTGTTTTTGTGAAGTCACTGATGGGTGTTTTTCCAACACATTTCTGTTGATTACTTGGTAATGGCATGGCACCAGCAAACATTTCTGAATGCTTATTTAAAGTGAGCTTTTTACTCTTCTTAGAGCTCCTTGTCTTATTTCCTTCATCCAAAAGGTGGGCTAAGTGCACCTTCAAAGAGCCACAATCTCAACAATCAGAATTGCTTCAAACCTACAGAATGGAGAAGAGACAAAATAATTAATGAAAAATACGAGGGGAAAGACAGCAGTAGAGAAAGGTAAAATAATGAACCCTGCATGCCACACACATAACCATTTTTATCTATGGCTATTTTCAAAATGAGAAAAAAAGGATAATCTTTTCCTCAGAGAGGAAAAGTGGAGCAACTGGATGGTGTTGCCTTGCTTATAGTTACCAAAAAAGTTAACAGCAGAGTGAGAAATGCCTGAATCTGGTTAACTGTGCCTCTAAATGTTTTACTGTTGTGTTATGATTCTGCCTTCAGTTAATATAACCTGATATCCAACAAAGAGATGGGAACACATGTAGATGCATTGGAGAGCATATGCTGGAGATAACACATTCATTTTTTACTAAAACAAACCAAAACCAGAAATGTTGAAATTGACCTGGGGTCATTTCAACAGCCAGAAAACTGACTAGCACAACAAACTCCTTTGGCTTTTGCCAAATCCTTTGCTATTTTTTACCTTGGCCTTGAAGATCTGTTTGCAGCCTTCCCCTCTGCGAACATCTCACTCCCGTCCTGTTGAGAGCTCGTGGCTCATCGCAGCTGACTGGCCGGGCTTCCAGAAGAACTGGCAACTCCAAGCTGGGAGCCGAGAGAAGATGCAACACTTCACTTGGAAAAGGGGGTTCCTTGCTCCTTGAATCATAGAATGGTTTGGGCTGGAAGAGACCTTAAAGATCATCTTAGATCATCTTCCAACCTCCTGCCATGGGCAGGGACACCTTGCACTAGCCCAGGTTGCCCCAAGCCCTGTCCAGCCTAGCCTGGGACACTGCCAGGGATCCAGGGGCAGCCACAGCTTCTCTGGGCACCCTGTGCCAGGGCCTCAGCACCCCCACAGGGAACAATTCCTTCCCAATATCCCACCTAACCCTGCCCTCGGGCAGTTTGAAGCCATTCCCCCTTGTCCTGCCACTCCAGGCCCTTTTGCAAAGTCCCTCTCCAGCTCTCTTGGATCCCCTTTAAGCACTGCAAGGGGCTCTAAGCAGTCCCTGGAGCCTTCTCTTCTGCAGACTGGAACCCCCCCAGCTCTCCCAGCCTGTCCTAGAGCAGAGGAGCTCCAGCCTTCAAAGCAGCTCCGGGAGACTCCTGACGCTGAAACTCCACGCCTACCGCTCACCTCCCAGGCCCTGCGGGTGTCGCTCCCGGTGTCGCTCGGGGTCGCTCCCGGCTCCCTCCCCGTTCCCCGCGGGGCCCTCAGGCGGAACCGCGCGCGCCGTTGTCAGACCAACGGGACGGGGCGGGGGGGGGGAGCGGGGCCGGCACAGCCTCACGCACCGCGCCCCCGCCGGCCGCTCCGGGCAGCATCCGGCAGCCTCATCCCGGCAGCACCCGGCAGCCTCATCCCGGCAGCACCCGGCAGCCTCATCCCGGCCGCCTCATCCCGGTAGCCTCATCCCGGCAGCACCCGGCAGCACCCGGCAGCCTCATCCCGGCAGCCTCCTCCAGGCCGCTCC
>JAYDZK010000006.1:26181400-26197854 GCA_034509185.1 Euphonia xanthogaster | reverse complement strand
CTGCCCACTCCTCTGCCGAGGGAGGAGCAGCTGCCGCATCTCTTCATGTTCCCAGCACCTGAGCAATTGCCATGGAATAACTTCCAGCACCGACCTTTCAGCTGGAGCTCGCTGTTCCCTCTGCAGACTTCTCCCGTGCTGGGATCACTCACCTGCCCTTTGGCAGCCGGTGACCCCTCAGGTGTGACCTTCCAGTGGCCGGCCATCCATCCATCCATCCATCCATCCATCCATCCATCCATCCATCCATCCATCCATCCATCCATCCCTCGGGCTCCCGGGGATTCCCGCCACACACCGCCTGCTGCCCGGTCCTGCCATCTCCTGTCCTGGCACGGAAGGACGGGAAAATCACTGATCTCCCACTTACCATGGAAAGCACCGCTCCTTCGGAGAAGTAAAAGTTCTTCTTCGCGCAGAAGAATTATTTTCATAATTTTATTAAAATAAAATTTTATTTACTAATCATTGCCTTGTAGCACTCTTGTTAGGAATTTTAAAAAACAATTCCATCTTACGGCCACATAAACAGAGCAGGTATTAGAGGGCATGTTCAAATCCCCCAAAATTTCTGTGAAACAATTAGGAACAGAACCTAGTTTTGGCTACAGGTGACTCACTCTTCCTGTGAGTTATACTCTGCTGAATTGTCAGGAATGGAATAATCTGCACCGTGGCTGATGCAGTGTGGCAAAGAACCATCTCCTGCTGGTGGCACATTTGCAGTGCAGAGCTGAGAATGCCCAAGATGAGAACAGTGAGGTCTGGGCTGAAATCCGTGGCTGGGGAAGGACAGCAGCAGTGAGCCAGCCCTTGCCTTTGCAGGGCACTGCCAGGGCTGCAATGGCAAAGGCAGTTCCTGTGCCTTGGCACTCAGTACTGCTGCAGCACTTGGGAGTGAGGGCCAGCTGGGAATTCTGAGTGTTGGGCTTTGATCCTTGGCATGAGAGCCGCTTTTTTCATTTTTTTCCTTCCCTGTGTTCATTCACACTGGCTTATGTAAACATTTGTCTATATATTGACTTTTATCTGCAGGAGCACTTAAGAGTTTGGCTGTTATTAAGACCCTAAATTTTAGAACAAACTTTCAGGTTTTTAAGGAAGTAGTGGATAGGATGCCCTGGAAAGAGCTGAAGAGAACTGGCGCCCATTTAAAGTCATTTTTCTTAGAGAGTAAGTACAGCCAAAACCTGTTGATAGCTGCCCTGAGACCTGGGAAACAAAAGCTAAGCCATGACAACAAAACAGCTATTTTACACTTATTAATTTTGGTTATCACATCACATGAAGGCTTTAATCTTCTCCAGAATTTCAGACTGGTCTCAATGCATTGATCTTGGTTTACAGAGACAACAGCAGGTAGTATTTACTGACATGCAAACGCCTCCTTCTGTAGCCAGCAACTAATCTCAGGCTGGGCACTTCTGAGCAGCAGTCTGTGATACTGAGCCCCTTACTGTGAAATGCTTGCATGGCAGTGGCAGTTCCACTTGCAATATTTTCCTGAGGAGCCAAAAGATTGGTTGCCCCTTTCTCCAGCTAAGAGATCCATAACCATGGAATGAGGATCCTCCTTCTGCTGAAGGGTTCATCACATTGATGTGACAACTCCACGGAATGTTTTCCTTGGCACAGCTCCCACACAGCCAGTTCTGGTGAGGACTTTGATCCTTTGATCAGCCAGTACTGTTGGCTGAGGTTGTGGCAGCCAGTGGTGCTGCTCAGCCCAGCTGTCAATACTGCCAAGCCAGGTTTGCGTGGTGCAGGATGGACCCCACTGCATGGTTTGCAGTTCACAGCCTGAGAAAAATCCATTTGGATGTAGAATTCTCTTCACCAAGATAGCAGTGGATGGTTGGTGCTTGAGACATGAGCCCAAACCTGACAGAAGTTTTATGTGTGTGACCCCACAATTCCACCAATTCCATCATTCCCACTAAACAAACTGTTGGTGTTCAGATAGAGAATGCTGAGTACAAAGAATTTGTCCCCTTTGAACATTCCCTAGCATCTAAGATGTATGAGTTAACAAATTAGAATGCCAGCCCTGGTAAATTGTCCCTAAGAACAGCAGCCAGGGCATATTTGGGGTGACCTAATGGTGGCCTTCCAGTTTCTGAAGGGAGCATATGGGAAAGATGGAGAATGACTATTTCCAGGGGTCTGGGGTGTCCAGACAAAGGGGCATGTCTTCCCACTGCCAGAGGGCAGGGTTAGATGGGAAGAAATTTTTCCATGTGAGGGTGGTGAGGCCCTGGCACAGGTTTCCTGGAGAAGCTGTCCTGGAGATGGCTGCCCCATCCCTGGAAGTGTTCAAGGCCAGACTGGACAGGGCTTGCAGCAAACTGGGCTAGAGGAATGTGTTGCTGCCTATGGCAGGGAAGTAGGAACCAGATGATTTACAAGGTCCCATTCTAACCCAAACCATTCTCTGATTCTCTGAATGCAGATGAGTACTACAATAATAATAATAATTTTAAAACATTTTGGTGATTGTCATCAAGAAACAACATTCAAGAGGAAAACATTCTGAGCACAATGGTGGTTTGTGCAATTATAATCTCTTCTACAAGGTCATGAAATTAAAATTTATGTTAATTACAGCCCATGGCAATGATTATGCTAACAAACTGTTCCACTAATTATATTTAGGTATTTAGATTGCATTAGCCAAGAAGTTTTATGCAAAGATTTGAATATTGCCTATATCTCATAAATAATAAAGACTATTAAAGGAGATAATACATGCCTCAACCCACTATTACAGCAACACGTTTTAATTCAGTTGCTTAACACACAAGTTTAAAAATTGAATTAGGAAACATAGATACTAATCAGTTCTATGAGATTCATACTTGCTTATCTTTGAACTTTTTTTTTCTGCTTTAAAGAAGATGGAAATTCAAGAAATGAAGTGAAAGATCTTCCCTTTTCACAATGGAAGTTTTTTTTAACAGGTATTAAAGCTCTTTGAACCTCCCTCTGACCAAACTAGTACATATTGGGTTTTTTCCTTCTGCCCATGAACCAGGGCATCCAGCCTGACCCTCAGTGCTGATCTCCCCATGTCACTTACAGACTCCTGAGCCAGCCCTAGGGGCAGCCCACGCCCTCCACCACGCACCCACTCTGGGTGGCTTGGCCCTTGAAAGCAGCTTCTTCTCTGGCCAGCTGAGTATTACAACTTCATTGTATATTTTTTGAGAAAGACAAATGGAAACTCTTGCACACAGCAGTTACTGCCACAAAAATTCTTGTCCTACAGTCAGTCCTATGTGGTTCTCTTACTCAGAACAACTCAACATGCGTGATGAATATTGGATAATATTCAAAAGAAGTGATGAAGGATAATATTGACAAGCTTGAGGAATGGCTGACAGGAACATCACAAGTTCAAGAAGGGCAAGCCCAGAGTCCTGTTTCTGCAGAGGAACTCTACCAGGCAGGCACCAGAGCATACTGGGGCCACCTAGCTGGGCTGGAAAGCTTTTGTCAGGAAAGGCTTTGGAGGTCCTGGAAAGCACCAAGGTCAACACAAACCAAAATATGCACTCTTCTGGGATGCTGAGCTGCACTGAGAGTGCAGCCAGCAGAGCAAGGGAGGGGACCCTTCTCCTCTGCTCAGCTCTGGTGAGCACCCCTAATGCTGGCTCCAGTTTGGGGCTCCTCAGCTCAGAAGAATGCAGTGAAGGGTTGTGAGGATGATGGAGAGACTGGAGCAACTCCCCCGTGGAGGAAGATGGAGCTATTGGGCCTGGAGAAGAGAAGGCTTAGGGAGATCTTATCCATGTCTATAAATACCTGAAGGGAAGGATCAAAGCAGATGGAGCCAGGCTCTTTTCAGTGGGCCCAGTGACACCACCAGAGTGAGTGCTCACAAACTGAAGTACAGGAGGTTCCCTCTGACCTCCAGGAAACACTTTGTCATCGTGAGGGTGACTGGGCACTGGCACAGGATGCCCAGGGTGGTTGGAAGCTCCTTTCTTAAAGGGATTGAAAAAATGCTGAGACACGGTCTTCTTTTTCAAACTTGTCCACAAACTAAAAGAAAAGAAGAAAATGCAAAAGAGGCCTTTTGCTAACACTTAAGGAAACAGTTAAACTGTGGTAATTTTTAAAAGAAATGTTTTCTTTCTGTTGATACTTGCTTCAGAAGTATATTGGTTTGGTACATTATTACCAAATTAAATACTTTTACTAGTCATTCCAGATAAGAAGATGCAACTTCAATTACATATTATGTTTTGCTTACAGAGTTTAGCAATATGACAAAGTAGATGCACACTTCTTTTCTTAAAAATTCAGTAACTGAAATTTTCATGAATAAGAAAGCTTGCAAAGTTCTATTATAATACTTTCTATTAATGCCTTTTACTGAGAAAATTTAATTAAAATCAGCAAACTCACAGAGAGAAAGAATAAATTGAAATACATCTGTTTTGTGCAATTAGCAAAGTCCTTTTCAAAAAAATAAAACCCAAGCACCCAAAGACGACCAGCACAAAAGCTGTTTGTAGTGACAGTTGAGTTGACAAATGATTGTGAACAGAATTTTACCAGGGCCAAATGAACTGTCTTGTAAACCATCAGGATGATCTAATTCCTTACAGAAGTAGCTATATCATGGTAACATTTTATGAGGTATTTAATGAACATTTACAAAGCTGGGAAAGAAGGACAAAGAATTAAAACACTGCTCTCAAAAGTAAATAGTTTTCATGTCATTTTATATCTATTTCCTGGCCTGGGGAAATTTTTCTTTCCAAACCTGCATGATGCACAATACACAGTGAAACACTCTTTGGAGCATTAAAAAAAAGTCACATTTATAAGTAGCATGTGCCTTACAGCCAAGTCTGACAAGTTCTCCCAAGAGACACACTCTCTTTTCCTCTGCCCTGGCAATGACCTAAGGAGGACTATTGTAACACAATGTCCTGGGCATGCCCCCTCCTGCTGCTCTGGGCTGGAACCAGAGCAACTTACTATCATGAATCCAGAGAAAAAAAATAATATTTCTTGCTTACCTGTAGAACAGTAACAGAGCATGGCAGCCATGGCCCTGCAGAAGCAGTGTAAGCTGAGTTATCACTGAAGAATTTCTTACTGCCTGTCAAATAGAAGAAGTCAGGTATAATCCAGAGATATCTTCTGAGTAAATTTTTTATTTGAATGTTAAGGTGCTGAAATTATTCTAGGTGGCTCCATTCACGTTCATCCAAAATGACTTGACATTTAGGCATATTTCTGCAACATCTTGCAGGTTAAAGGATAAAACCAAGATAATTTATTTTTGGTTGTCAAGCGCAATAATTCATTGCTGCTGTAGCTCACATAGGGAAAAAATCTGTTCCTCAATAATTTAATACTTAGAAGTAATAAAACATCTTTTAGAAAAAAAAAAATGAAGTAAATAAAACTGAATAAAACCAGGACATCTGTCATGGACAGATGCAAAAACATGATTATTTGCACTCTAGTGAGACTGGAATTAGACTGGAAATGTATCATATCAATATTGATTGCTTGATCTTTATGAAATACCTCAGGCTGTGCTAGAGACATTGCCAATGATTAAGAACAGGTGAATAATTCACCTAAAGAGAAGGGAAAGATATAGAAGAGAAGAAGCAGGAAAAGGGAGACAAAAATTGCACTAAATGAATGTCAGGGGTTTCTCACGTATGAGTTGACATCTGTTGCTACATGAGCTGTGCCTGGAGGTAGAAGATGCCTTGGGGTGAGACTATATATTTGTTGAGCAAACAAACCCAGCAAGGATAAAAGTGATCCTGGGTTCATGCCTTACACTCAGCTGCTTCAAGCTACATCAGTGCATATTGATGCCTCCTCAGAGTCTTTGAGCACTGTTGGAACCCTGGATGCTGAGAATTTTAAACTTTCTGTGCTGAAAGGCACAGACACACAAGAGAACACTGCATTTGACCTGAAGCTGTGAAGAAGGTTTCCAAAATTGATTGATAGCACTGGGATTGTGGGTGTGTGGTTGTTAGAAGTTGTGTAATATCACAGGGTGGAAAACTTAAGAGTGTGGGATTTTAGAATATAGAAATAAATATGAAGCAAGATGGAGGTTTTAGGGTGGAGGCACATTGTTCTTCTTTACCTTCTTCCTCCTTCCTCATGGGTTTGGGTGGCATTATGTAATTGGGCAGAAAAGTCCACATTTTGGGCTCTTTGGGATCAGTTATTGGGTTAAAAGGGAAAATAATCCAGATGTCAGCTCTTAATTGGATAGTTTAGCCTTAAAAGACCTTGTACCAAGAGATTGTTGGCCATTTTGTGCCTTCTGATGAAAAGCTGCCCAACTCACATAGTGAGACTGTTTTACTGATAACAAATAATAAACACCTGAGTCCAAACATGAACTACTGTCTCAAGTGCCTTCAATCCCAACCCAGGGAAACTGATAAGCAGTATCTTTCAGAAACCTCCACATCCAAGAGACATTTTTGCTTCTTGCTTCAAGCCCCAAATGAGCTTGTGTTGTGCATCTGAGCTCTGTGCACCAGGCACATGCAGGATAAGGACACTTCTGCTGCTCAGCAGGCTGCTTGCTGATTTGTTTTCCTAATAATCAGAGCTTGCCTAGCTCACAAAATTAGGAAACAATGAATCCTGCTGAAATCAACTGTCTGAGTGCATGCTTTATCCAGAGCTGCTGAATCCCTAATCCTTACAGAGTCATTTCCAAACAAACAGACAATCAGATACGCTTCAGTTCAGAAAATATTCTTTACCTTACCTACACATTACAGGAAGCTGAGACTGTGTGCTTTGGTATTGAAGAGGCCTCCTGCAATTGTATAGATATAACATGAGACAATTTCCCCCACAGGAAGATTATATTGCCATGGTAACCAAGAAAGGAAGTCGATTTACCATTGGAGTTCCCATTTCCCTCAAGTTCTGTATTAGCATTTGCTCATGTTATGTTATTTAGAGCCAGAGAACTTTAATCAAAGTTATAACATTTCTGGAAGCAGTGGGACTTTGCTTACATTATGGGAAAGTGGCATATCTCCTTTCAAATAAGTAGGCTTCAATGTAATCATAACATGATTTGGCTTGATCTTTAAAGCTCCTCTGCCATCAGCAGGCACAACTTCCACAGTGGAAGGCAGCAAAATGGAGATCTTGCAGTAGATCAAATTGCTCAACACTGGCCAAGCTGATAATGAGCACTTTCAATGGTGAGGCATCCATAGGTTCTCTGTAGCACCCATTTGAGGGTCTCACCAGCCTCGTTGTAGAAAAGTTTTTCCTTTTAGCCAATCTAAACCTCCTCTCAGTTTGAAAAGTTGATGTCACGTGCAGAGACTCCTTTGGGTTTGGTTGGTTTTTTTCCCAAATACTCCAGCTCCTGAGTACTTCACATTTGCCCCTTGCATTGTATACAATCCCTTATGTCAAAGCTCATGACTCAGTGATGAGCTGAAGGAGCTGCTGTTGGTGCTGGTGCTGGAGAGATTTTTGGTTGGGGTCATTGATGCTGCAGGATGTGACTGACATTCAGATAACAGCGTCTCTGTGAGGGGTTTGTGTTAGATGATGTGTAACTGCTGAAAAGGAGATTCCAGCAGGCACCACAAAGCTTTCAGCTGGTCTGAATTCACGTGTGGGATACCCCACAGCTGCTTGTAGTGTCTCACCATGGAACCTCTGTCCAAAACCCCTGCCTCTTCCTGTGGGGGTGTAATGCTTGTCAAATAAAGATTATTTTTTTTTAAATCACGAAATAGGATTCAGAATTGAAAGACAAAGCTTGGCCAAGTTATTTGGTGACCATCTGATTTTGATCAGCTGGTAGAGTAGCAGATCAGTTGCAGAAGTCAACCTTCTTTTGACTGCCTTCTTCTGATAACCTTCACATTATGTGACAGCAAAAAATTAAAGAACCTCCTCATGACTACAAGTCTTAGTGTATCTGCTCTTTAATTCATATTTTTCCAAGGAATGTTCTGCATCAGAAGAATTAAAAAAAAAAAAAAAAGTAATTGGAGCAGAGGGCTGTACTTTGTGAAAGAGTAGTTATGACTGAATAAATGTCTCTGTGCCATTCAAAAGTGAATGTCCTTATGCATCCAGACAGAATGCTGGCCATCTCTGATGTGCAAGCTATTCCTTTGGACAAGTCACAAACAGATATAAAGAAATGCCAGATTCACTGGGAAGTGATGAACTCAGAAGTGGCAGGGACACACTGCAAGTCAGTGCTCAGAGGGGGGGTCTAATTCCCATCTCTACAGGGATTTGTCCATTAGTGTCAGAACACAGCAGAATAGAGCCTTGCTGCAGGTTTCCCCCAGACAGTGCTGGAACTTTGTTGTAACGAGCTGCAGTGACACACTCCCACTCCCAAACTGCTAGTGGCTTTGGAATAACTTAATGCTTCATGCAAAAACACTGCTGTGTAAGAAAACAGACAGTAATTGCTGTATTATGGTTTAAAGAGGTCATGGAAAGTAACTCATGCAGTTTCTCTTTGCTCTTTCTATCCCTTTTCCTCTATTTCCTCCTTTTCTTGTACCTCTGCTTTAAAAGGGGATAACTAGTTAGAAGACAATAAAAGGTGATGGGGAAAACCCCCTTACCACTGTCTGCTTGAATTGTCATCCATAATAAATATATATAATATTTTGTACTCAGCAGTTAGAGAAAGGGCTGTGTTTGTTCCATCAGGAGCCATTGACAAATTAACATAAAATGACATTAATGAAGAAACAATTATTTCTGAATGTCTTTTATTGTTTGATATTTACTATTATTGTCCCTTAACAACTCTAATCACAGACAGTGCACAAATTCACTCACCTCTCCAGCTCCATTTAGTCCAAAACAGAAGTGAACAACCATCTTATATTACACTTCAATCATTCTAATTGTTATAAATCATTCTTACTTTGCAGGAAACAATTTGCCAAAGTGATCCTAACAGCAGCCAAATTGTTCATGTTTCCATGCACACAACAGTTCAGTATGGAGATCTGCAGTCTGTTTTTTCCTGGACCTTGACTGCATATCACTCCAAATACCTTCCCTTTATAAACACAATTTCACATTATTTTTTAAACAAGCTTACAAAGCAAAGCTGAATGTGATCACCTAACACTGTTCATTCAGCAGGCAGTATGGACAGAATGGGAGCCCTGCCGTGCCCAGGCAGAGCAAGGAGGAGAGAAATAGTCAGAGAAGGGAGAGAGAGCAGAGATTATCAGCAGTCCTTAGATCCCACTGGATCCTGCTGTGTGGATGGTTCTGGAGCTGAGGTTGTGAATGAACAAAGGAAGTTCACCCCAGTAGGCTCTTTCCCTTAATTCAAACAGATTTGCAGGACTCCTCTGCTGGAATCTGAAATGCAAGGAACTCTCAGAACTTTGGGGCTCTAAGCCAAAGCTTAGAATTAAACACAGGATTTGATCTGAGACCTTGGGAAAGGCTTCCAAACTCAGGTGCTAGAAGCAAGAAAGTGGATTTATAGTTTAAAACAGAGACACATTATGTAAAGTTTAGAGTTTTAGAGTTTAAGATATAGAAAAAATAAAAGCAGTTGCAGAGGTAAACAAGGAGTTCAGAATGCAGTACTGCAGGTTTGTGTGTCATTACATGTCTGGTTAAGAAAGCTCACACTGTAACACAAATCCATAAGATGAAATATTTAAGGATTGGGTCAAAACCATAAATACCCTTGTTAGCAGTGTTTTATTGGTCAATAACTCCTTAAAAGGTCTTTTAACTAAGGGTCTTGGGACCTTCTGAACCATGCTGTAACAATGTGAGCCTAATTCACCCTTCCTGCCTACAGAGAAGATAAGAAAATAAACCACATCATTAAAAACAATTCAGAGGTCCTGTCTCTAATTCCCTTCAAAATTCCCCACAATGAATTATCCCACTCCTCTGACTCCTGTTTGGACATAAAACTCTGGTGATGTGAGTAGTTTTCTGTACACAATATTTGAGATACAAACATGCCTGGTCCTCCACCAAAATCCCAGCTGTTTCCTAACAGGCATGTTAAGGGTCATGTTATCACAGAAGAAATAAAAAATTAATAAATTATCCAGCAGAACAGGTTAAATTATCAAATATCCAGGGAAATAGATCAACTATCAGGGAGCAAGGCTAGATGTCAGGGAATCAGAAACACAAATATTGCCCATAAATTTCAGGAATTTTGGGTGAGCTCCCAAAGAATGAAAGAGTAGGAAACTTTCAGATCAAATAACACTCACGGATCAGGGCTAAAAGAGGCCATTTGAGCATTAAACACCTCTGAAACCCCAGAAAATGGACTGAATATGTAGCATTTGAGTATTTGATGTACTGGCTTTCTACAAGTCTGAACATACCATGGCTGCTGAAAAGAGCTTTAGAGAAAATGTCATGGTGGGAAAAATGTCTAGAAGAGAGTTACATAAATATTGTGCCTGATTTTTTTAGGCAGGAATGCATAAATTAGATAAGAGAAGAAAGAAGCCAGGAAGACAGAATTTTAGTGCTGCTGTGAGCAGAAACCTGTGTCTCAGAAACGTGTTGCAGGATATTCAGTGGTTCAGTAACACTGGGTTTGATTAACTGAACCCAAGCAAATTGCAATCAGGGGAGAAAACTAGTGTTTCACATACAGAATAATAATCTTATTAAATAAGAATTACTGTTGAAGCTGCTCCAATTCTCAAATAATCTAATAAATAAAAAGAGGGTTAATGATAGTACAGATTTAATTTTAACTAGTGGGCAGTTTGTAGGAAAACTGCTCATTTACTGTAAGAATAGAGAAAATAAGTTGCACAGAGTTGTTCCTTTGCATTTTTGTTTGTTTGGTTTTTTGTTGATTTTTTTTTAATTTTATATTAGATTTTTCATTTCAGAAAATCAGCCTTGGAGAGTTTCAGGGAATGAGTTGATGAAGGAAACTAAGGAGCTTAAAGTTATATAGGATTTTTCATTTCCAGATATATATTACTTCTTTAATCTCATATCATGTACAAGAGGGAAAACAATACGAGAGAGGACTCTGAATCTGAGGAGATGAGTAACTCCTCCTGAAATCTTGTTAGGGGTAAACACCAGGCAGTGATAAAATAAATGGCTGAAGGAAGAAGTGCCTTAAAATCAAAAAGAGAAAGAGAATTTGTACATTGCTTCAGTCAAGATAAACTAGTCTTTGAAAAAAGAGATGCTAAAACAGATGGGGAAAGATTTTGTGGTCATATAAATTAAAACAAATAAGGAAGAAGGGGAGATGATCTGCTATAAAGGCATTTGACAATGAAATTACCCTTTAAAAGATAAGGCTCCCAAATCAATACCATGCTTTAATTTTCACTAAGGAAGAGGTAATGGAGATGAGACCGTGGTACTGACTCTAACTGGAATAACAGTCAAAGGTCTGAGATTTATAGAGTATTTGGGGTTTGGTTTGGAGCAGTGCTAAGTAGAGCTGCTCCAAAGGGGGAAAAAAATACAATGTAGAAGAAAAGCTGACCCTAAAGTCTAGTAAGAAGAGTTAGTTTTAAGAGGGGATTTCAAGATCTCAGCAGCAAGAGTGAATAAAGTGCAGAAGAATTCTCCAGGAGTGATGCAGGAGGAGTGGAATGGCTGGGGATGCTCACAGACACAGAGTGACAGATAATGAGTTGGAGTATTTCTGGCTCTCATCCATCAGGTCCATAAACATAATAGCTAAAGCTTTAAAGCAGATTGACTACTTGTCAAATAATCTAGGAAAGAATTGGTAATGATGCATACATCTGAATTCTGGATGAATTCAGCTTGTACAGTGCTGCTGCCTCTAACACCTGAGACCAGGAGTAGTGGAAGTGAGGTCCTGTGGCATTTTCAGGGTCCCCAGGATGAAGGAGGAATTGAGAATTTGACTCTATGTTCTTAGAAGGCTAATTTATTATTTTATGTATAGTATATTAAAGAATGTTATACTAAAATTACACTAAAGAAAAAGAAAGGATACAGACAGAAGGTTACAAAAGAACAGTAATGAAAACTCATGACTGCTTCCAGAGTCCTGACACAGCTGGCTGTGATTGGTCATTAAGTTAAAACAATTCACATGAAACCAATCAAACAACCACCTGCTGGATAAACAATCTCCAACCACATTCCAAAGCAGCAAAACACAGGAGAAGCAAATCCGATAATTATTGTTTTCCTTTTTCTCTGAGGCTTCTCAGCTTCCCAGGAGAAGAAATCCTGGGGAAGGGATTTTTCAGAGGATGTGATGGTGACACAGGTGGTGTGTGATGCACAAGCTGGGCCCCACAGCAGGTCTGCCAGACAAACTGTGCTCCCTGAAGGACTGCTCCAGGTCACTGCAGGACCCACTCATTCCTGGGCTGCACCATCAGCAATTTAGGACATCTCTGTACCAGTCTGTGTGACGGGAAGGTGAGGCTAAGTGTTTTCCCTTTCCTGACCACTGGTCTTCTCTTGGGGGAGAGTTAAGCAGCAGCTCATGGCCAGGCATGCCTGGAATCATGCACAAACTCTCATCCCATCAGATGTGACTTTGGAGAAGACACCAACATCCACCTTACCACAACTTCTTTTCAGGTACTTGTAGAGCATGATCAGATCTCTCCTGAGCTGCTTTTTCTCCAGACTAAACATCCCCAGTGGGCAATGGTGAACATTCCATCTATTTTGGGCCTTTTTGTGTGGAAAATAGAAAAAATAAATTCCCGTTGCCTGTTTGCATGTTTCTGCATCAGTTGCAGTATAAATCTTAATTTAGAAGCTCAGCATTGAAGACACAGTGGCTTTTAACACAGGTCTTTGCAGAGCTGCAATCAAACAATGGGCAGCATTTATTCCACTCTACAGCATTTCTATTGAGCAAAGTATCAGAAGCTCATTTTTAAGAGTAAAAAAGAGGTATCAGAACCTCTTTTTTTAAGAGTAATGTAATGTTTTGGGGTTTGAGTAATATTCCCACAAAAAATTGCATTAATTATCAGTTATCTTACAAGGGGAGAATAAAGTAGATATCCATTAGTATATTAACTCATTGGCTGTAATGGCAAATAATTATTCATCGTTGCAATCTCTTCTTGACATTTCTGCTGGTGGAATTTTTAGAAATACAAAATGTCCTCAGGTATATTAGAAATCTATTGATGGATGTTCAGTTGGTATCAAGCCCTTAGAGCAAGCTGGTCTTCTGGATTGCTGCCTAGTTAATCTGTGATTAATGAATGCTTCCATTTTGTATAGGAATTTGGGAGCCTGTGTTCTTGGCGTTGTTCAAGTATGTAAATGTCTTCCTCAGATAAAACATGACAGACAACACCTAAAATACAAGTGCTTTGTTCTGCTACCTGTCAGATCAAGGGAAAGGTTTGCATTCTTAATGCTATGAATTTAATTGGAAGAGGAAATGAGCTGGCAAATGCTCTGTATTCCATCCTTTTTGTGGCATCCTCTCAAGTAATTTTGCATACTGAAGGGCAAGACCAGCAGATGAGATACATTGATGTCCTTAAATATAATGCATTTGTAAATAAAGACCTGTAAATCCTTTAAAGTAAACACTTGATATGCATTCTTTAGGAAAAAAAAAGGCAGATGACCTTATCAGGTGTTCTGCTGAAGGTCTGGCTGGATGTCTGAAACTTCAGAAGTAAGTAATGGTTTAAAAATCTAATTACTCTGAGTGAGTGAAGTCCTGAGTGGTGATAAGTGCTGGAAAGGTCCTTTGGAATTAATGGGAATTGTAGGAACTTCGCAATTCCTAGAATTTGCCCCAGTGTCCATAGAAAAGGCCTCTTTTAATTGTTGGTAACTGAAAGGTTATTCTGGAAATGGAACAGCAAGCTGCACCTGCACTGGGCTGCAGTCATTACCTTGCCATTATTTCTTCTTTAGGGCTTCCAGAAGTAGCTCTTGAAGCTGAGAGCTGCAGCCTACAGCACATCACATGTTTTAGATAGCTACTTTAATGAAAACTCAGATGAGTGTAAGGTCAGCCTCTCCACAGCACATTCTAATTATATTTCCACTTTCCTTCAGAAAGCAGACCACATCTGGCCCAAAGACAGAAACCCATTGTGCCAGACATGGAAGAGAATAGGTGTTGTTTTGTACTTCCCATCTCGGAGAGATAATGACATGGAAAATTAATTCTCTTCCACTCTTTACTGATCTTCCATCTGTTATTGTGTTTGTGTACAACTGGATACAGAAGCTAATCACAAATTTCTGTTTAAAAGAGGTTTTTTGTTGGCTCCCACATCGACTTTAGCTGATACAGACAAGGTTGTTGAAGCAGAAATGTTGCAAAGCAGTGTGGAACATTGCTCAACTGTATGTGCAAGACAGGATTAATAACATCTGATGTTGGATCCTGGCAAACCAGGGCAAAAACCAGATGTGCACCAGACTTTTCACTTAGTAATATCTGTCAAAATGTGAGAGTGAAGGGAACAAATCTGCATAAAGTCTTGCCTCCTTTAAAGTGCTCAGAATTTCAGAAGAACAGAATTTCACTACAGTGTTTTCAAAGAAATTTAAATTACTGCAAGGGGAATAGACAGCTATGGAGGAAACAATCAATGCCTGTATGGAAAGTGTTCTTGATTCTGTTACTCATTTGTTTTTGCTTTGTGTCTCAACAGCACCAAAGGGAGTAATTTCCTCTTGAGCTCTTGGTCAGAAAAGCCAACTGAACTTCCAAAAACCATCTTAGGATGAGCAGCATTACCATAAAGATGCAACAGCCACACCTTGATGGGATATTTGCTCATAAGGGATGAAGAACATGAGAGAACTCTGCAAGAACCTGGGAAGCAGCACTGAGTCGAGTGACAAGCACCCCAAGAGAATAAATCACAAATTATTCTTCTGGAAAGCAAAACTTACTGTAATCTGTTCTTGTCCATTCTGCCCTAGGGTGCTCAAGGTGCTGTATGCTAAGCAGTTAATAAATATTGTCTTTCTGAACAGACTGCCCTTTGTCACTGTAAGAAATGTCTCCTCCTGCATCTGAATCATGAAAAGGCAAACTCTCAGTGGAGGTCCACCCTGTAAGTGAAAGAACCCAAAGAGAGAAATAAGGTGTATGGGAGGGATCCAGGCAGAATGGATCAAAAGATTTGGCAAAAAAATAGGTTGTGGTATTGTATTGCTCTTTGAGGCAGTCAGTTGCAGGAGCTGTAACAACAAAATACTGATTTAATGAGTTTTGTGAGCGATTGATGCTCTGGAGGGCTGTGATTTTTTTCCCCTTTTACTTTGTGTAAACAGACTCCAGGAAGCCTAATTGAAGCATGTGAATTGTTCCATTGAAAGTAATAAGATTAATCATGCTGGAAGCAAAAAACATTGTTAAGTGTCTTCCTAAACAATGGCTCGGGCTTCCTTAGGGCCCTTTCATTGTTGTAGTACCTCCAGTGGAAAAAATCTGCACAGTGAACTGCTGAGATGATAAATCCTGTTTCTTCCCAAGAATGTTGCCTGTAATTTCCCTGAATGTCAAAACTTTGTTAGCATTTTCAGTTTTATTTTTCAGTACGGCCATCTTCTCCATGATGTTGTCCATATTTTTAGATCAATTTCAAAGCTTGTAAGAATGTTTTATAGATAAATCATTGGTTATTTATAGGTAACAGTAAAAACCAGTGTAGAATATATATGAATATCAGGATACAGAGGTATCAGTAAGATGGATATGTTGCTGCCTGTTAGCTGGGAAGGTAAACCCTTTACTCATCTTATTTAAGTTTTTATTTTCTGTGTCTTTCGCCCTAGCATGTGTGTGACTATAATTTTGGTAGAAGACTTTTCCTGTCCTTTTCTATCTGTGAGAAACATGCACGAGGGAGGAGATGGTTCATCCTGCAAAGGGCACTCTCTTTGGGGAAATGCCACAGCATCACTTGTGCTGATGTGGAACACATGCAGATAACAGTGAAAATCACCAGGATCAATGGGAGCTGGTACTGTCACTGTGGCCATCCCCTTCCAAATCTGGGCTTTTGTTTTCCTGAGCAGATTTGCCTATGAATACTGTACACCATTAGATTTTACGTGGAAAAATGACAGCTTCTGGTCCTAGCAGGTCTGCTGGGTTTTCAGGAGAAAACACACGTGCTCAAATGAAATCCCAGGTTTTAGAGTAGCAGGAAGGTGCACCAACTTAACTCTATCTTTGGAGCCAATGAGGTGTGGATGTTTTTAGGAAGCCTTCCTGACCTGACGGCTCGTGAGGCCCAAAGTGGGGGTAAGGAAAGGGCATAAAGTATTGAAAAGTGGTACCACATGTTAAAAGATGCCCTTCTGTTTCTGGCAACTTTTATGCATAGATATTTTCTGTTGCAAAGGAGCACATGATTAAGAGACTGTCTTGGTTTGGAAAGACAGGTGCCTGCTAAGGAAGGCAGGAGCCTCCCCTGAAATGGAGAATGCAAACCCTCCCC
>JAYDZK010000006.1:26127211-26141135 GCA_034509185.1 Euphonia xanthogaster | reverse complement strand
CACAAAACAAGTTTTGTTAGCTGTGACTCTTCAACCCATGTTACAAGTTAGGTCCTTGTAAACACTTGACTACAAACCATCTTGCACTGTGACCTTCCCCAAAGGCACAAAGACATTAAAATGTACTGTTTGTGAAGGTCAGGGCAATGAATGGTGCCAGAGAGGCTGGGGATGCATCTGCTAAAGACACAAATATCACGTATTTCTGGGTAGCTATATCCAGTTATCTTCTGGAAGAACTGAATCAGAGACTCTCCCAGCTAATGAGAGAAGAAATGTAAGAGAGACTAAGGTGATGTCAAGATGATGAGCTGAAAGATATTTTGACTTATTTTTCAGTTTTATTGTTTTTAACTTGTATGGGCTCCAGAGCCTGAGATCAGTGAGTAATTAGCTTCCAAGTCACAATTTAGTAATCAAATGCACTGCAGGGTATGAAAGAATCTGGGCCTTAAGCTAGAAAGTCACAGAAACCATTTACCAGCTAGGGAAAGAGTTAAGAATTCAGAATAAATCTTTGATTTTTGTGGATAATTTACAAGGTATTCATAAATTGGTTCTTTATAAGAAGTCAGTTCCAATTTTGTTATGGTTTATTAGTCAAAACCTCCTTTTATATGTACACTGAGAAAGCTGATGATCCCACAATGACTTGGCCAAGGACAGATCTTTGTGGGTAAACTGTAACTTTTAAAAACAGCAAGCTGAAATAAGATCTAAAATCACAGGACTCTTAATTGGACTGGGCTATCAGCTCATCATCAGTTAACCTGGCTGTTGGAAACAGCACCTGAAGTCAGGAAAATTGTCCTCTGGATGCAAAAAACATCAATTGCCTGGGCAAGAACTAAGCAATCATTTATAATATGCAAGACTTCAAGCAATCATTTATAATATGGGCATTTTGGGTGTAAATTTATGTGCTCCAGCAGAAATCTGTAGGATTTTTTTAGCTACTGTTTAGGTACAAGTGTTTGCTATCACTGACCATCACAAGAATGTCACTGTCATGTTTACAGCAACTCAATTAAAGTATAATATTGGAATGAAAGATGAGCAGGGCATACAGGAAGCTCACATACAGCTTAACAGACATTAAAAAGATTGTAACCACCTGTCAGAGAATGAATGAAAGGTGTGAATTGTGCTCATGTCTAGAAGAACTTAGGTTATTGTTATAACTGCAATTGAAAGGAGACACCACTACTTTTAGAGCATTAAATACAATATGTTCAGTCCCAACTACTCAAATTAAAGGTCAACAAGTATGAAGGCATGTGCTATAAGAAGGGAAAAAGCTATTACTGAAGCTGTTGTTCAAAACCAGCTGATCTGTTACTGCTTGCTCATCATTTTCATTGTCAGTATTAAGTGTTTAGAAAATCTAAAAAGAAAAGTTTCTAGTTTCTTAGATAATAACCTCCCTCCACTTTATTTCTTTCACTTCCCTAAGAGAGATCTTATGGATTTCTATTTATTATATGTGAAAAATTTGTTTGCCAAGTGAGGGATAAGGAGGAAAAGTGATTAAGCAATCCAATAACATTTATGATGAAACCTAAAACTCTCCCATTTGCCTTTGAAGTCTCTCAGTCTTGTTTTGTGTCTACTGTGAGAATGAAGATAAACTCAGTTGTAGAAAGAAAAGAAAGGGATTGAGCTTTTAAATCTTCTTATACTGATAATTGCAAGGTGTGATAGCTCTTTATACTCTGTGCTTTCATATGACAAGGCCCTCAATATATTAGTTTAAACACATTCTGCTATTTTTAGAGATGGCTCCTCGCAGTTTTCCTTGTATTTTACTGATCACCATATTCATGACAAGGAGAGAAATACCTGAGACAGTTTTGGGTTTTTTTCCTTGGTCTAAGAAGCCAAATGGTGGTTGAGTGCATATTTCACAAGCCGAATCTGCCAAGTCTTGGAAGGTGATTTTGCTTTCCCTTTGGTTTCCTGCACCCTCGTTGTGGTGGGTGAAGGTTTGGGTGGAGATTTTGCTTGGCACTGAGTGCTGGCAGCTGAGAAAATGTTATGGCATAGAGTGGAATAGGGAGCAAAGCACACTTCCTGGACTCATCTCGATGTTTCCAAACTTCTGCTCTAAATAAACTCCGTTAGTTAAAACTATGAAGTCTGTGAAATTTCCAAGGATTTCCTAGTTCCTGCAGTGCCTCTGTCAAGCTCTTAAACTGAATTGCAAGAGCTATGTCTTAACTTCAGTTCATCTAAGGATTGAACATTTTAAATGATTGCATTGAAATTTAAGGAAGTTTTGTTATCATAATTCTCACACTACCTCCTAAACTCATGAATTTCACTTCTTGGGGAGTGGAAAATAAAGATGGACAAGTTTTATGAGCAAGCTTCTATCTTGGGATGTAAATAATTGAATAGGAAATGAAATAGTTTCCATTATGTATGAATGATTGCTTCTCCAACAGACATTCTAATTTAATGCATGCATGTCCATAATATGACTGTATATTGAAAATTGAAATTCAAACATTTTGCCAAGAGGCTCACTCAGACTGTGTTTCTGAAAGGACAATGGATGAAGCAAGGAAAAAGCAACATGTTAGATGATACACTGCATAAAAAAATTCCAGAAATTATCTGCATTTTGAGTGTTCTGCCTCCCAGCTGTTCTTCAAATATGAAGCACCAGCCAAAATTACACTGAATAAATAATCCAATGTTTCTAAAGGGCTTTTCATCCCTTCCAGTTTCTTACAGGGTTCTGTGCTAGCACATCAGGCCATTATGCAAATTTAGAAGTACAGCATGGAAGAGAAGAGGTTCCACACAAATCTCATTTTGTCAGGTTTTTTCTGTTTCTGAAGTGTCCTCACTTGTAGATATTTATTTATAAAGGTGTTGTGTGCAGGATGTGGCACTTTTCATGTCATCTGCAGAGCTGAATATCCTGTAACTCTCAAAACTTACACTTCCAGAATGAACCACAACTTTTTTGGGAAGTTGTTTAAACACTCAGGAGAATAATCTCATTTTCACAGTTATCACTGTGGAAACATCTAAGCTAATACTTATTTTCCTACTCTCTACAAACTGAGAGTTTGTTCCAGAAGTGCTTAATAAGGAAAGTCAAGTTAAAGTTCAGAAGGTGCTTGCTATTTTACAGTAAGGTATATATTACTTCTTCAAGAGATTTTGGGCACTATCTTTCCCTGAAGCACAATCAAGAGGTTTCTCCAAGAGAATTTATTTTCTAGGGTGGAATTTCCTGTTGGAATTAGAAAGACAAGCATGGCCCTGTGTCAGCAGTGGTGCTGTAAACAGCACTCACCTGAGCTGTGACAGGAGACTCCTGACTCCCTACCCAGACTTAGACTGAGCAAGGATTTTGTATGCAGGCGGCAGAAAAGATTTTCTGCTTGGGCTCAATGGCCTTAGAGGCCTTTTCCAACTTTAAATGTTTCTGAGTGATGCTAAGACTTGATGAGGGTGTAGCCAGTGTTTCAGTATGTATGGATGAGTACATACATTCATTTTCCCATTTCTCTGGGGGCTTTTAAAAGATTTTGTTGCTTTAACAATCTTTGAGAAGTCTTGGATTTTTTTTTTTTTTTGTATGCAAAATAAGATTAAGAACAGGCATTTTAAAAAATGTAGCTCCAGTCAAGAACCGAGTGGATATTACAGGTGTTCAGGTCAGTGGATTTAAAATAGTGCAGCACAAACAAAAGTGAGTAGATGGCAGACAGAGACTTGTAGAAAGACACTTTAGCAGATAGAATATGCATTATGTGCACAGAGAGGGCACTCACACCACCTCTGTCAGAAATCTTGGGCACTGTTGATAAGAAGTTGGAGGCATAAATTTCCATTCAGTCAAAGAAATACTGCCAGGCATTAATTCTATTTAAGAGCGCTTGAAATAAGCACGTAGGGGAGACTTACACCCCCAGACTGACCAGCTGTGTCCAAAATTACTTTCTCCAACACAGAAATAGTCCACAACCCCATTCTAAATGATGGTACAGTCTCTGGGAAGAGCAACAGCAACCTGAGACATATGGATTGCTGACCTGAGCACACAGTTTTTCTTTCTTGCAAATAAATCACCACGTTTATGGGAGGAAGAAAGAACACAGCAGCTTTTATTCTGTGTTAGTAACACCTCATCAAATTCAACCACTGTCATCATCTTTCTCCCTCTGAGGTATTTGTTAAGTGAAGAACTGTAGTATCAGAAAACAAGTAGAATTAGTTTTCAGGAAAGTGAAGTATTAAGTAGGGCTTCTTGGAGTGCCACAGCAAAGCTGAATTCACTTTGAAACACTTAGGTTGCTAAGGAAGAAAATGAGACCCCTTTGATCACTCTTTATACCTTAACTATAATAAAACAGAATTGAACACTATACAGTCTGCTTCCACTGTTAAGAATAAGAAAATCATGGAAAATGACAAAAAAAAAATTCCTATTGTTATGGGGAAAAAATTGTAAAAGGGAAAAAATTAATGTAATTTGGTAAGGGATGTTGAACATTATGTGGAAATGGCAGACATTGCCAAATTGCTATGATTCTGAAAAACATGAACTATTGATCCAAATACTGGTGGGGAATTATTATTATTCTCTTTCCCTCATGCCCAGCATTCAGAGGTGAATAGGGGTGTGAAGTGACTGGCTGAATAATGAAAGCAGCAGGATGAAACATCAGTCTGTGCAAAACACCGCTTTCATATTGATGCTGGAAAACATGCAGGCATAACTCACACAAAACACTCAAACACAGGACACCAAGGTCACCAAGTAACAGCTCTGAAAGCAACTCTGGCTCCACATCTGAAGTTTTTAAGCTGGGAAAAACATAATTTACAGATCTTTATTTTGAATTGTCTCTCAATAAGTGTCAGGAACTATACGGCCTCTCTGAGGGCTGCTGCATTATTTACTGCTTACTGTGTTGTTAGGGAAGAGGCAATACAGATAACACTACAGTATCCTAAGAATAATCCTCACCAAGGTCATGTTTCTGGGGAAGAATGTTTCTGCCAAAAAGGAATTTAATGAGGTGACAGATTGCACAGGATAATCTCCACCCTTCCTGACCAAGAATACAGAAATAATTCTCCAGGTGACCAAGGAAGAGTTTCAACCAGGAACTAAAAGAAGATACAGAATCTCAGCTTCTACAGAACCTCTTGGAAGGGCCTGAAATCTCATACAATTTGCATTGCCACTGCCATTTCCAAAGGCATGATTCCCCTGCATCTTGGTAGGGATCACCAGCCCTTCACAGGCATGATGGACACTCTGCCCCATCTCCAAGGTGGTTGCATATATTAATAGTATAGTATGTAGTACAAGTTTGCCTATTTTTTAAATTTGAAACTGGGCTGTGACTGACACTGCTTAAGGTCACCCAGAAAATTCTGCATTTGAATAAAATACCATCTGTAACATATGAATGAGGGCCCAGATAAAATTAGATTGCAAATCCAACGGTAACAGTACAGATACTGTTAATTTTCACCATCATTGTAATGGGACCTAAACTAAATTACTGTGGGGAATCTTCCCAGAACACTTTCTATAACTTCTTCCTCAAAGGTTTCTTTTTCACTTGTGGAAACCAAGTTGAACAATTTGAATCTTACTGGAGAAGTTCACAGGCATTAGGCAAGAAAGGACAGCACTGAGAAGGGCTTATAAACAGCTTTTTTTTCCTGTGAACTTAGTCCATACAAGATTTTCCTCTGACAGATTTTATTTCTGTTAATTCATTGTGTCTCTGAGGTGCAGAGATCTCTGCATTGATTGATTGCCAGCAGGTTTCTTCTGTCCATTCTAAACCCTGCTGGTGCTCATTTCAGCTTCATGCTCCCTCTTCAAAAGCACAAAGCTTTCAGCACCTTGTCTGGCTTTAATTTTCCAGAATTCCCACACATTTAAAGCCAACCCACCATCATAGTCAGTACTTTTGCCATGAGGTACCAACTTCCCCATTTTCCATTGGGTTTCCATGTCACTCACCAGCTTTCAGAAGGGTTTTGCAGAAGTCCAGAAGCAAAGGTACCATTTTAGTCCAGCTTTGTCACAAGGAGTGCTCATCCTGCACCACTTCAGAGAAGTTGTCTGCAATTTTAGTGACTTCACAACCTCGTTCAAACCACATATGGGGTAGCTGCATGAAGTTCATATATGTTGCTCTTATGCATTGTTTGCACTGAGCAATTTCAGACAGAAATGGGAAGCATTAATTTGATGCACAGTAAGTGAGGAACACACAGTGCATTGTGTGAGCATCACTGCTGTTCTTAATGATTATTCTACAATATTCTGAAAAGGCAAAATAGCAATGACTTTCTCTGAGGCTGAGATTTGACCAACCACTGCAAGGCAAAGCTATTCAGCTCAGACACACTGTTTATATTGACCAAAGAGTTATTCAAATAATTTGTTGTCTTCTTTTTGTATGCGTTTTCTGGCATCTGATACAGCTTTGAGCAAGTGCACAGCAATTTCTAAAAGCATATGATGATTGTTTTAGATGAAGGCTGTTCAAAATTGTTAATGAAATTCAAATTTTCCACTAGCAGTGGATGTACCCAGTGCTAGCTGGGAGTTTTAAAAAATGGTAAAAATTTAATAGTCCAAGTATATAAAATAAAAAGGTGGGGGAGAAACTCTTATTTGCTTAACTCTTTCAGGCTCTCTTTACACCCAGTGTTAGAAGTCAGTATTTGCATCAGAGCAAGAGGTTCACTTACCCCCAGGCGTTAGGAAAAAGAAGCTTTATGGATAGGAATTGCTCCTAAAAATCCTTTAGTTTGACAAAACACAGTCTAACCAGTGTTTTCATCTGTGTCAAGAAAGACTAACACAAAGCAGCATGACAGCTCCTGAAGAGCAACTGCAGTGGGAAACACAGAAATGGAGGAGAATCACCGAGTATGAATAAACAAAGCAGCAAGAAATAGTGATATATGAAGAATATGTGCCAGGGAATGATCCCTAATTCTTTGGGATAATTATAGCTGCTGAACAGAAGGGCTGAGCACCCCAGGCCCAGCTGATGCTCACGAGGGACCCTGCTACTCCCTATCCCTAATAAAGCAGCTTGCTCTTCATAGGGCTTAAAGGAAAACAAACAATTCTCAGTATCTCTCTCCAAAAGCAGCAAATGCACATTTTAGAATTAATTAGGACAAGCTGAGTGTTTCTCAGCTTGAGAGATTTATATAAATATTTTAGGCCCTCTATCTGGCAGGATTTGGGTGAATCAATGTAGCAGAAGAGCAAGGAAAGACCACAAAAGGGAGATTGTTCTAGCACTAACAGCACTGCAGGGCCCACACTCCAAGTTGCTCCTTTCCCATAGGAAATAAGCCCCTAAATCACATTTCAGTGCTTCTATATTCTCCACTGTGTTTTCTCTCTTTACAGCTCATATGGAAACAGAATCAGACATGGCAGTGGTTTGCCTTCTCTAGCATAATTACAGGCATATCTGTTCCTGTGTGTAAATTAGTTTACAGCTCTGCTGTGTGTTCTACAAGATCAGAGGCTAATGGAAAACAGAATAATATTGAGGAAAAATAAAATTACTGGGAACATGATAAATTACCCAAAGAGTGTTGATGTGACAAAATTCAACAAGAGAGACATTGATTGACAGGTTTTAGTCAGATATTTATTCTAGGACATGATTAACAGCCAAATGTACATTTTGACAAGGATGTCAGTACAAGGATAACTTTTAAACTGCAACTAGATTTTATTTTATTGCTTGGTTTACTTTCCAAACAGTTCAGAAGTAAAGATGGGCCCATATTTATACTTCCAATAATGATGATCACAGGGACTTGTCAGATTTGGTGATATACTCCATAAACATGCAGATAGGACCCTAAAGTTTACTTGGCTAAGATCTTGTTTAGATAACATGCTGTACAGCAAAACTAACACAGCCATTTACTTAATTTTCTAGGATCTGGCAGTGCCCTGATATGCTGTAGTGCTTAGAACAATGCAATATCATGCATCTGAATTTAGGAACTTCAAAGCAACATTGGAATTACCTCTTTTATTTTTTTGCACTTTGCAAAAGGCAGCACAAAACCATGTGAGTCTCTAAAAGCTTTGGAAATTCTGTGAATCAAGCACATCATGCAGCAGATAGACTGCTTTTCATTATAGCAAGTATCAATTAAAGGTTTTTCTCCTCTTTCTTCCTTTCATTGGGAATGGGAAATAATTTTCCCATTTGAGAAGCTGTCAGGGGAAGGGTGGCTGTTGTTCTGCTCAGTGAAGTGTTCTCAAGTCCAAATGAGCAAGTTGAGCTCATTAACTTATTCCTGGTTATTGACAGACTGAAGCATACAATTATGATTCGTGTCAAGTATTTCCAAACCAGCTCCACTGTTGATTCAAGCTATTTGTATGGAGAGCCAAAAATACCTCCTCTTCACCCCACTCACCATCTTTCTGTCTTTACTTAACAGCTGTTGCAAATGACAGAAGTTCCAGCTCAAAAACTGCCAGCAGGCTTGGGTATTTTAAAAGTAGATGAGGCACAAGTATATTTATGCTTCTTTTCTTGGACATAATAACTGTTGCCTGTGCAAAATTCCTCTGCATAGTTACTTCTATTTGTTGCTTTTTTACTAGTTTATTATAAATCTCTATGAATTATTTTCAAGCATATATTTTCTCAGGGAAAGTAGTCCTGGTTGTCTGGAGATGTATTCCAAAATAAAGAAATCTTGCTTATTTATTCTGTCCTTGCATGGAAGTTGCTCAAGCAGTTTTGGTAATCTTCCAGGATAATTTGTGAAAATTCTTTATATTCTTCATAGTTCTCTGCATCATTTATATATGGAGACACCTGAGTTTAATTTCTTTTGTTGAAAACACCAGCACTCTTTGTAAGAATTTATATTTTGAGGGTGATTATAATTTTTCTTTTGTTCTTGGTTCCTCTTTTAGCTCTTCTTACAATACTGGTAATGTAAAACATGCAAGTGAGATCATTACAAACCAGGATAATATCACAGTGTTCTGGCATTTAGAAACAAAAAGTGAGTCTTCTTAAGTTCTCTCATCTTCTTCATGATGTGAATGCTCTAATTGATGGAAATGTTTGATTATGGTAATGTTTAATTACTTAGAAAAACTTTACACACAGACAGAGCCAAGTATCCCAGTGAGATAGTGGATAATGGTATCAGAACAACATTAGAATAAATCTGTAGGTGTTTGAGAAATCCTGAAGAGAAAACAGACATAATTAAAATAACTGTTAACTCTTCAGCATTAGGTAATGTTATCTTAAACAGATTAAATACTTTAGTGTGAAAAAATATTTCCATTTTTTTCAACCTTTTACATTTCCTATTTCATCTTCTCTCATTGCCCATCTGCCTGTGCCTTTCCCGACTCAAATCCTGTTCCTTCTAACCTTTCCATACGATTTTGCAGAACTGTAGGATCATGATGTACATCTGCCATGTGCTTTGCCACCAAAAGAGGGAAGAGTCCAGATTGTGCTCTGAAAAAGGAGAAAAAATGGGAGACTCAGACTGCAGCTTCTCCCTACTTCAACTTTTTAAAAGCCCTTGATACACGAGAGAATTTACAGATGGTACCTTGGGTCTAGTTCCAAGACAGCATTAAAACCTTGCTCAGTCAAGGGACAGGTCAGCAAGGAGAATAACCAGAAACCCTCCAGTGCAGGGGGATACAGGATGGGTAAATGAAGGTGGTATGGAAGGCAATCTTATCCCCCAATGAGCTGCAGCTGAGCCAATTACTAAAGATTAGAAGCAGGCCTGAGCTTAACTGGCCTCACCTGTGGCCAATAAGAACGAGTGGAATAAAAGAGTGGATTGAGGGGATCAGGAGTCAGATGGCTGCTGCAAGGAGCAGGAACAGGCAATGCCCAGAGGAGCTGCTGGCAAGAAACATAGAGGAGGTATGGAGCTCTGGTGCTGTGAAATCCTTGCACTATAGTGATGATAGAACTCGTGTTGTCTAAGGCAGCACTCCAGTGCATGCTGCCTCCAAGGAACAAAGGGAAAAGTGAACCTTTAACCATGATCGTGGTGAGTATTGATGGTCAGCCTCACTGCAGTCCTAGCATGCTTTTCAGCACCTGAGTGCCATTTCCTGGAATTCACATTTTAATTCTGAAATCCTGTTTATTTAGATTTTCTTTTCTTTTTTGTAATTCCCTTCACATTTAGGAATGGAAAGGTGCAGGAATGCTATCTGTTACGTTCCTTTGTCAACAGAAAAGGGGCCTGGACAGCTGTTCACTTTCCCTTTAAAAAGGGGAATTTCTCAACAAAGACAATGAGTTGTACTATGCTATCTCATGGGATATTTCCAAATCCCATAATAGCAATCACATCTCATCAGAAAGGAAACATACCATTATTTATTTCTACATATATTGAACACAAATATTCCCTAGCAATATTGTTCCTTCACCTGTTTGCCAAGTATAACTACAATTTTAAAAAGACAGAAAAATTTTAGTCAAGTCCCCCATAATGTCCTTTGTATTTGGAGGTTTGTTGTAGATCAGAGGAAATCAATGTGGGGATAACTTTTCAAATACCAGAAGCCCTGGCAAAACAGTGAAATGTACATAACTCTGAATATAAATAACTGTGGTACTTCTGAATCACTGGGAGACAGCCTATCCAACACAATGTCTTTGATGACCACGGATTCTCAGGGATGCCAACTTCTTCATTACTATTTAAATGACACAGCAACTGGCTCACAAATACTCATGTGTGGCTCTATTATTTTTGATCCAACATTATCCAAAGTGGGAAGACATTATTAAGCTCTGAAGACCCTGCTGCAATTATAAAAATGCAAAAGAAAGCAGGCTTAGGCAATTTCGACTTGCTCTTTCTTTATTAAACTTTTCCAGCTTAGGAAGATAAAAATATAGCAGTTTGCTGGTGCACAATTCTTTTAGTCTGCAAAGCAAAATTTTCCCTAAAGCCAAAAGCTTTGGGATAATACTGTCAGCCAATATTTGCCCCAGAGGGAAACACAAACAAGATAATTTATAAGTGTGCTGGGTTTTTTTAAAACTCAGCAGGAAAATTAAGCCTGCTCAAACTGCCTCATTTTGATAGTGGAGGAAAAATACCAGGAGATTAGGAATTGGAGTCCCAATTTACTGAAGAAATTGCAATAAGCACAATGATATTAATGGAAAAGCATATAAAAGAAAGAATGATTTGCCCATAAAAAGATCATTCACCACCCAAAGATGTCACCTGGCCCACAGGGACAAAATCTAAGCGGCAGCTCTTCTCAGACAATAAACAACACCCAATTTCTAGGAGCTCTTTCCTATTTCTCAAATGCACCTCTTCATCTAGAGCAATGATCCAGGTTCCAGCAAATGCAGACTTTTAGGGGTGCCTTGGATAAGAAAGCAGGATGAAGTTGTCTGTTCTCTGATATGTTGGCACCTATAGGAATGGCATGAATATAGACGTGATACTTTTTAAGCCTCTAAATTTGGTAGTTGGCTTGTCTCAAACTTCCACCAAAATGAAAGAACAGATGAGCTGGGCATGTGATTATATTGGTATAAACTCAGAGTCTTCTGTATATTGTGCTTGCATGTAAATGTCAGCTAAACTGCAGGCCTAGTTGTGAAATATATTAATTTTAAATACAAACTTTCCCTCTTCTACCAGCAGGTGCCCTACCTAATATCCTTTCTTTACATCCCTTGTGACTGAATGGATTGCATTGCTGGATTCCTTGTAAGCTCATCCTTTTCCCTGCCAGACTAACAGGTGAAAATCAGCTGTGGAATTCCTTACCAGGCAGTGATGGTCATGCAGGTGTACCCCATAACCCGGCTAGGCAGAAGGTGAGCTCCCAGGTGTGTGTCTGTGCCCCTTTGCTCTAAAAGTCATGTTGTCAAATACATTTAAAGTGTAGAGCACAAATGTTGTGCTCCCTCAACGTGCCCGTGGTCTCCCTGTGATGGTTTGACAGGTGCCCAAATGCCAGAGAAATCAGCACAGGAAAAACAGAGCTTGAAACAAAATGTCACAACATACAGAGAAAGTGAAGCTGAAGGGTGAGTGACACTACTCAGTCCCCACCTGGGGCTCTTATTTTTAAAGCCTTGTGCTTGAACTGAAGGGTACATAACAGTTAAAAAAAAATTAAATTATTAAACCCCGCTTTCCTTTAATGCCAGCCAGTACAGAGTAATGTAGCTAAAGTAATTTCAAAGTGAAAAAGAAGAAAGGAATGAGAACAGAGGCTGGTAGATAGGGAGTAAGTGTGTTCAAAGCAAAGCCTTCTTATCCAAATGAAGAGAAATGAGGAAGCAGCAGCAAAGAGAGAAGTGCTGTACTGTAGCCAGATCTACCTTGACTCAGCTTATTTTCTCCATCACTGCAGAGGGAGAGCTGCACCATCAATCACAGCCAGCATGACTTCTTCCTGTTCAATACACAGCTTGTCAGGCAGGTAACTAAATGCAGGATATTCTTCAGCAATGTATCCTAGGACAAGAATCCACACGTTAGGCATGACTTTCACAATAAAACAATTAATTACTCAGGTTCTCATGGCTTCACATAAAGCTTTGAGGGCAATTTCCCAACAGGCATTCCCAGAGCCTAAATGAGCTGAAACTTCATGGAAAAGTGTGAACTTTATGGCAAGGGGAGCTGATTGTAACAATACATCTCCAACAACATCAAACTTCTCCTATTAGAATAAATTATTAATGTGCAGAGCAGCCAGTATTTGCTGAGTAACTTCCATCAGAACTTCCTTCACATCCTGGGATGAGCAGTGTGTCATTTGTTGCAGGCAGCAGGCACCAGCTGCTGTGAAATTCCTTTTCCCAGTGATTCATCTGTGCAGCTTGGAACAGGACTCTTGAATGTTGAAGTGGTGAGCTCAAAGAGGTGGGATTGTTCTGGGAGATCCCTCTGCAGGAAGTAGGAGGGGGAAAAAAAGGTGTTATAATGCAAATTTTCTTGGGAGTTTGGCAAATCCTTGCTACAGGCATTTTGTTTTCAAGGGTTTCTCTTTCACTTGTACTCTATTTGTTGAATTCCGTGTCTTCAAGCCAGGATTTTGCCATGCAACAAATCTCAGGCTGATTCTTGAATAATGAGAGGATTTCTTGTTTCTTCCAGCAAAGACACAGACTAATACAAAAGTTACAAACACCTTTCTTATATTCAGTGGCCAGTATTGTTTTAGGAATAATTCTATGAAGGTGAATTGTCCTTCTTTGATGACATTTGTAAAGCTTTACATAGTGTAGAAAATGATGATAGGGAATTTGGAACCTCTTCACAGGGACCTGAAACATTCCTCTGCAAACTGTTACTTCCAGGAGCAATTTCAAACTACACAGGGTTTTCAAAAGTAGTTTTTTAATATCAGCGAGATCATAATTTAATAACTATTTTCCTCAGCACAGAGTATTTGCAAGTGCCTTATATAAAGGAGAAGCCCTGTTCTGTATAATTAAATTATCATTTTGCCTTCATAATAATCGTGAAAACAACAACATCTAATATCTATTTAAAAGCATCCTCAAGTATTTCTTGTATCCTGAATATGCAAAAATTTTACTCCATTCCAGATGTGCATTAAGTTCACTAAAAAGCCGCTTTTATTTAGAAGATATTAAAAGCATCAAGATCATCATTGCTATAATATTTTTCTCTTGGTCTTTCAAGACACTCATAAAATGTCTTACAGGGTTTTTCATTTCCATATCCAAATGTGAACTCACACAAATAGATTTAATTTTGAAAAGACTGACTTTCCAGCCAGATCACTTCCTGCTTAGCGAGTAGGAGCAAGAATTTAATGACTTCATTGTTTTATTTTAATGAAGTATACCACCTTAAAAATAAAATATATATTTCACATGTATTTTAT
>JAYDZK010000006.1:26098669-26115579 GCA_034509185.1 Euphonia xanthogaster | reverse complement strand
CACAGGGTGCCCAGAGAAGCTGTGGCTGCCCCTGGATCCCTGGCAGTGTCCAAGGCCAGGCTGGATGGGGCTTGGAGGAGCCTGGGATAGTGGGAGGTGTCCCTGCCTGTGGATGGAGTGGACTTTAAGGTCCCTTCTCACCCAAACCATTCCATGGTTCTGTGAACATCTCTCTGCCGTGTCCTTCTAACAACCACAGCAATCTCTGCTGCAGAAGCAGGAAATATTTAGGTGTTCTCTGCATATTGTCATATAGTCTTATTTTTAATGAGAAGTTCTTGTTTTTTCTGAAAATATTGAGGGTAAATGTCCTGAATCTTTGGAAATCTGGTTGAGTAGTGCCTGCTTCTGTGTAAAAGGCAAGCTTTGGTACTACTGCTGGTTTGGAAGAGGTTGTGCAGATGAAATATGTTTGAAAAGTTTGGGTGCTCACCTAAAACAGGCCATCTCTGTGTGCAAATGAAAACAAGTATTATACAGTGTTGCAAGCCAATTAAATCTCACCTATCTTCAAAATATTGTCTATTAATTCTCATAGAGGGGGGAAAGTTATTAAATATTAGAACTGCATTCTGTAATGGTGGTGGTAATCTCTGTATCACTACTCCTAAAGTATTTGAGGGTAAAAGAAATTCAGAATGAAATGTAATTGATTTTCTTTGGAGAAATGGTAAGTTGTATGACTGACATCTCATGTGCTGCTGGGCTTTTCACACTGATTTTACTTTAACTTCCCCCTGTGTGGGTGAAGAGGATGATTGCAATGCAGTTCCCTTTCCCTTCCATATTTGCATTTTACTCCGTGATGTTTGAAATCTTTTGCCATGGATTTAGTGGTGGTATTTCTCCTTAAGAGTCTGAGCAAGGAGAAGATGCTCCCAGGAAGTATCATGATGCTGTTGAGAGCTTTTCTATTTGGAAGTCACTTGTTGCTTTAATATATCAAAACCCCATGTACTGGATCAGCAGAGATCCTGATTGCAAGCAAAAGAAAATAAGATCAGCAAATTTCGCTGATGCAAAAGGTGATCTAAGCCTCAGCAGAGCAAAGGCTGTCCTCTGTTAAGCTGATGATATGAATTAGTAGAATTAATTCAAACCAGGCTCTCCCTGCTGAGAAAAAAAACAGCTAGATGATCTTCTCTGTAATGCTGGGTGTTTTTAGCTTTCAGGTTGCAGTATCCCTGTTTTCTCTTGGCAAAGGGCTTTGTGCTGAGTGCAGCTTCCCAGGGAGGACACAGGGCAGCCGTGCTGGTTTGGTGTAAAGCCATGGTGTGTTTCCCTGTGCTCCTGGCTTTCCAGCCTGGAGCAGATTCCCTCCCTCCCAGGCACTCACTGCTCTGCTCACCTGCCTCTCTGGGACAGCCTGCTTCCAGCAGGAGGCTGCAATTGCAATCAACACAGGACTCGAGCATGCAAACCATTCATAGAAGGGCAGAAAATGCTACATTTCCTGGCTTTTGCTCCAGTGGGTGAGGGCAGCATGTTCTGTCCATGGCTCCCAAGGGACAGAAGTCACCACTCACTTTAGCTTTTCTTTTCCCCCTAGTGCCACTGGAAGATGTTGCTCCAGGGTGTTTGCACCACTCATTCTGCTGTTCATTTAGCCCTGCTTATTTAGCAAGTCAGTGGGTTAATTTTCAATATAACTGCACTATTCCTGCCAATATGAATAATCTGAAGAAGGAGAAAAAGACCTTATATGAACTTTTTTTTTTAAATATTTTTTTCCTTCCCTCCTTAGGCCATTGGTGCACTTCAAAGGCAAAAGTGATATCTTTTTGGCTCAAAAAATGCCTTTTGGCTGTTGAATAAAACCCAAAAAGCCATCTTTTGTGGTGGAGGGTAGCTGAGGAAGAGAGATGTTGCAGTGGAGAAGTCCCAGGTGCTAACTACCAGCACCCCTTGTGCAGGACAAATTCAGAATTCATTTCTGCTTTCTTCTTCTTGGGAAAAAAAAAGAAATGGAAACCAAACAGGCCTATTTTTTTATAGGAAATAAATGTAATGAGTAGCAGTAAGTTAAATCCTCAAGTTCTGCCTGGAACAGGTTATTTCATAGGAAAAGCCAAGGGTGGCTTTTGTAGCTTGGGGGTTTTTCATGGTTGCATGAAACTTGTTGCTTTGATCTCTTGAGCATTGTGAAATTTTAACCTGATTTCCTGTGTGGTCAGCACGAAAAGAAACTGGGGATGTATCTGCAGCCTGAAGATGATGCAAGATCAGTTATCTCAATGCAATAAAGGTGAAAGCAAATACACCTGTTGTAATAGAAGAATTAGCATGCATTTGTTGTAAATCACTGGAAGTCCTCCATTTGTATGAAGTGTTTGTGGAAGCAAAATGTGTTTTGTCAAGGATGCAGCCTTTGACCATCAGAAATAAGAGGTGAGGGCGTAATGAGTGGATAAATGAAGTGTTGAAAAAGCTGGTGAAAGAAAAAACACATCATAGACATTGCTCAGAAGAAAGAAGAAAGGAATTGCTGAAGGTTTCCAAAGGTATTCTCTATTCTAAGAGTTGAGCTCCCCCATTTTTAGCTCAGAAGAAACCTGGGGTACAAAGCACAGCATCTGAGAGTGCCTCTAGTCTTCTTCTGACCCACGTGTAAGATGTTAATCCTCAACCTGCTGCATTTCATTTGGGGGTGGTGTAGACACTTTTGATCTGCCTGAGAGATTTTTCTCACCAGCGTTTTGCAGATTGGAGCCTGCAAATTGCCTCTCAAATCTTGATAATTAGTTATGGTGGGTGGTGAACATGAACTGCAAATGGTTTGAGGTTTTCTTCTTCTTTTTATTTTTGGCTTCTGAAAATCTGTGTGCCCCCAAAATGCTGTGGAAGACAAAAGGGAAGATTACATTTGTGCAGAAGTGGGGGAGGAGGAGGAGGAACGGATGTGTTGTTCTGCTGCCCTGTGAAGTGCTGTGTTTCACATCCCCAGAGCTCTGCCAGGCATCCCACTGGGTGAGGACCAGCACCTCTCTTCTGAGTGATCCCCAGACCTCATTCCTGAGGGCTCTGGTCCTCAGGCAGGGGAGCTTTCTCAAGGCTTGGGAGCATCCTGCTGCCCTGTACGACGGATTTCATCCCCTGTGAAATTAAAGCTGCTTTCCTCCCACTCTGTTCTTGGTATTAAATGCTCTGCTGTCCCTGGGTTGTGTTTAGTTACCTGTGTCTCACAGCACTGTGTTAACAGCAGTCCAAGGAACGTACCTGGAAGTGTGGGTTAGACTCACCTTGGAGGTCAGTTTTCAGTAGCTTTCTCAGCCCAGTTTATTGGCACCAGGAGAAGTTTGCCTCCATAATCCAGCTATTAATTGTGTGGCTTTTTCAGGTGCTGCTGTGATTGCTGTTCTTTAATGTAAAAGGTGAAACTTCCAGTTCTTGTATCCCCATCTGTTTCCTTTCATCACAGTATACCTTCAAACGTGACCATATTTTTAGAGGTTGATGTGTGCTGCCAAAATGCTGCAGGAAAGATTTGACTGTGGATATTTTTTCCTTTTCTCCCCCAAAGAGCTTTATCCTTCTGCATTCCTGTTCTGTATTTCCTTGCTCCTGATTGTTAATGCAGCTCAGTGGTCCTGGGACCATCACCATCCTGGGCACTAATCAATAATTAAGTATTTTGCAGTTTGTTGTGCTGCATGCTGGCTGTATAAGGCTTCATAAAAAATCTCTTTCCTAAACCCAACCCACTGCTCCTTTGTGAAATACGTTTGGGTTTTATTATTAAGCAGCTGTTTTGCCTTTTGTAAATGGTCCCTGCTGAGAGGCAGAAAAGGAAACAGGAAAAATAATTGAATATGGCAGGAGCATAATTCATCCAACAGGTACTTCTGTGCCTGCAGTGCTGCTGCTCAGAGAGGCTGAGCTGTGGTAGGCAGTAATTCCCCCATGACAGCCTCCTACACAGGTCTCACCCAAACACCTCCACATCCTTTCCAGGGTTACATCAAGCCTTCCCTTGCTCCTTTTCCTATAGTTGGCCACACCCTTTCCCCTGGAATAATACTACTGGTTGTATTTTAAACCAGAAGTCACTTGGTCTGTCAGACAACCAGACTCTGTTGTTTATGTTTACCCCCTCATTTGTTTCAGCTGCTCCATTAGAAGCTCTTGTCTTTAACCAAATTTATGTCCTTTGGGAAGATAAGTCCCTGTTTAATTTCCAGTCCAGGTAGCAGTTCTCTCTCCCAGTCTGCTGTTTCTCTTCCATCTCCCACACCCCTGTGTCTTTACCTATCTCCAAGCACAGCCTGGCTGATGCTTTAAACCCCTTTGGATGCTTGTTTCCCCCAACAGTGGGATGAAGACCTTAGTGCAGGCTGTCACTTGGACCCAGGAGAGGATGAACTGTCAGCTGTGACCCTCCCTGCAAAACTGAGGAACTTCCCTGGCTTTATAATGACTTCTCCTGTAAAATCTAGGTTTTTGGGGATGGGGGGAAGTTATGTAACCATACAGGGTTGAAAAATAGCTCCAGAGGGGTGTGCTCGCTCCCTTCCACTAACAGCAGCAATGCCTGGTGTTAGGTGCCCAAAACATTGGCTGTCCCTGGATCCCTGGAAGTGTTCAAGGCCAGGTTGGATGGGGCTGGGAGCAGCCTGGGCTAGAGGATGGTGTCCCTCCCTGCCCATGGCAGAGGTTGCAATGAGATGAACCTAAAGTCCCTCCCAACCCTGATTTTTCTGTGATCCTGTAAAATCCTGTGCTTTGGGGTGGGTAATTAGCTTTGTCCAAGGGGGAAGAGAATCCTTGGGCAATGAGAAATTCTGGCTCAGGTGTGCCTGTATAAGAAAAGGAGAAAAGGAGCACAGCCTGTTGGGGGATGTACTGAATAAAACTAGAGAGGGGTGGCTGCTGGGAGCAGGGGTTAGCACGTACACATTGTGTGTTCTGGAATGCCCTTGCCAAGTGGAGGAGAAGCACCTGCTCTGTTGCCCTGTGCAGGGAAAGGGGAAGCTGGCTTTGAGTAGGAGTTAGAGGTGGTTCTGCATCCAGAGTCCTTCCCCTTGCTTGCAGAAAGCCACGGTCTGCTAAATGGAATCACTCTGAGCCTGGCCACCACATCCTCATGTCTGTGGCTTTGGGGATGGGCAGGAAAATCCCTGCAGAGGCAGGAGCAGAACCCTCCTAGACCATGTGCTGGTGTGTCACTGAGCTGCCCAGTGCTGAGTGCTCAGGGGAGGGAAAGTCACCGTTTCCCTTGGGATTGCACATTTCTGCTGGAATGGATACTGCTGTGTCATAGAATGCTTTGGGTCCCTTGGGGTCCTTTGGGAAGGGACCTTTAAGATCATCCTGCTCCAGCTCTCCCTAGGTGAGAGCGCTTGTCTGATGTTACACATGAACTTGTGGTCAGCATGGAGCAAAATGAGCCACAGCCTTGTAAAGTACATGCTCAGAAATAATGAATTAAGAAATTCTGTGTATGCTCTTATGCTACAGCTGAGCTAAAAGCCTTGGCAAAAGGGAGAGTTTCTTGCTTTTCTTTCTTCTGAAAAGTTTGGCTGGTGGAAAGGCAAACCAGGTCATCTCACCAAACTTTGAGGTAGCTTTTGTTCCAGTGCAGAACCATTTAGCAATAAACAGTTCATTAATTTGAATTTCTTTTTAACCTAATATATTACAGTTCTGGATTCGATTTTTCTTTTCCCTTTGTTTTATGTGACATCTGGACTGCTCAGGGAGTGTTATTCCATCTTGAAATGGGGGTGGTTGTCTTTTTGAGCGATGGAGGTTTTATGGATTGAGTAGAATAATGAACGCGTCGACGAAAGGTAATACAGCTGACTATCGCCTTTCACATCTGGGAACAGAAGATCTTTAATTGATTTAGAGGGGTTATTTTGTCCCAACACTTGCAATTCACAGCTCTTAATCAGTAAAATGCTTTTAAGAAATCTGGCATGATGGGTAGATTGGTAAAAGGAGCGGGAGGAGCAGATATTGATGGTTTCTTATCTCCTCTCCCAAAACCCTCTGTGTTGTGTGAGAATAGCTGTCTGGGTGGGAAACAGAGCTGCATGTTGCTTTCTTCAAGCCATGGATTAAAGAATGGGGCTGGAAGAGGCTTTGAGTTCAACTGCTCTGTCCCAGGGCAGGGTGGAGGCACCTTTATCATGACCTGCCTGTACCGGCAATATGGTTTTAGCAGCCCCAGGCCGTGGAGGCTGTGCCCTTGTGCTCCTCCTCACAAACTCCACTTTTTATCTCCTCGAAGCTCACCGTGTGGAGGGTGCCTTGTGTGAACGTTTTCCTCTCTCTCTGGCCGTGTTTAGGTGGAAGGCACGCGGGAGCCGAGCAGGGAGCTGGATTGTTCCTGCGAGGATGAGCGGGCGTCGCTAGAGATGATCTGTGGTTGGGTGCAGCTGGAGCTGTCTGAATGAAGCTATGGGCTGTGCCTCCGCCAAGCATGTGTCCACTGTTCAAAACGAAGAGGAAACTCAGAAGGGCAAGAACTACCAGAACGGAGATGTGTTTGGGGGTGAGTGTCGCGGGATTGTCTTTCTCCCGGCACCGTGAGTGTCCTGGAAGGTGTAAGAGGGAGTCTTAACCTTTCACCAAACACAAAGCAAAATTCCTGTCAAAATATAGCACAGTGGCAGAGCAGTTGGCCCATGCAGGGGAGGATACCATGACACTTGAAACAGAGGTGAAATCCTTAGTGAAAAAATAACATTTCAAGTGATGTACGGTACTACACTGTCTTTACCTCCACAAGTCTGGGAATAGTTCAAAGGCAGCGAGTTGCACAACCCCCTCATGTATTTATATCTATATTTACATATGTATTTGTATATATATTTATAAATGTATTCATATATCTTTATGTATGTATTTGTATAGTTATTTATATATGTATTTATATATGTGTCTCTGTTATATGTTTATATGCCATTGGGTACCAACATAGTTGACTCATTTCCTAAAAATATAAATTGGTAGGAAGAGTAATTCCTCACTTCTGTAAAGCAGTAAAACATTAGTTCAAGTCCTGTGGCAAACAGGGTTTGAAGGTACAGTGGAACTAGGAACTGAGGGATTTAGTGGTGCTGGGAATGTGGGATGAAAACATCTGGTTCACTGTGAAGACTGGTCTGTGATCCAGGTCTGTGCATGAGGAGAGGTAAAGTGATAAGAGATAAAATCATAGTCAGCTTCATGGGGTTTTTTTTTGCCCCAAGTTCTGTCAGTATACACAAAGTATTTTTAGATAAAGATGTAATTCTTTAAGTACAGATTTTAAAATGTCAGGAGTTATCTGAAAGACTGTTCAGAAATGAAATTTCTAGATTTGCCTGGATACCTGCCTGAAAGTTAGTCCAGCTGTGAATAAGCTGCCTTGGTACTGAGTACACCAAATCTCCCTGGTGTTTTTTCCAGCCTTTCTGAGGGCTGCCTTGGTCTCCCAGTGGATCCCAGAGTAAGAATTCCCAGAGGTGTTACCTGAAGAGAAAGCAATTGTTGAACTTCAGGACTGTTCAGCCCTCTTTCTCATCCCTGGGAGATGCTGAGTTTGGAACTGTGAGCTCAGTACATTGCTTTTGTTTAAAATAGGCTTTAAGTGCTGTCATAAACAGAAAATTCTATCAGTTGCTCAGAGGAATTTCAGTGTAGATTTTAGCTTATACTTAGTGAGGGAGCAATTTTTGGCAAAATGTGAGTCTCAGTCTTTTTCTTTTTTTTTTTTTTGGTGGTGGTTTAACCACATGCTGTGGGACAAAGATCATAACTTGAACACAGGAAACTTAAAGTAGCTTCTGGAGTCAGAGGATCAAGAAGATTGAAGGGGTTTTAAAAGCCTCCCATTTATAGAGCTGGACTGGTGTCAGCAGTATCATTTAGGTATTTTGGGATCCATTTGAGTGCTGTAAATTGTTCTGTATTTTACTGTCAGGAGTACTACCTGCTCTTAACCATTTCCTGGCCCATGCTTTAGTTTAGGTGTGGGATTTGTCATTCCTAAAGACCTCAGTCCGTGACTGATTGCTTCTTAGCAGAGTTGGAGTCTGACTTAACTCACTGAATGGTGACCTTAGGAGTCACATTTCCCCCTTGCTGTTGAGAGACAGCTTCTAGGGCAGGAGCTGGGTGCAGGAGGAGGCTGAGCTGGAGTTTCACAGATCACCCAGTGCCACCCCCTGCCCTGGGCAGGGACACCTCCCACTGCTCCCAGCCCCATCCAACCTGGCCTTGGACACTGCCAGGGATCCAGGGGCAGCCACAGCTTCTCTGGGCACCCTGTGCCAGGGCCTCACTGCATTAAAGAGGAAAAGTTCCATTCAGCCCTTTGCTAAGTCAGACTTTCCTCAAACCTCAGGAATGTCAAGCACATCATGAATTACAACTGTTAATTTTCCTGTGCAGTGTTTTATACAGCAAGAGTTCCCAAGAACATCTGTGCCTTAAGAAGTTTGAAGAAATTAATAATATTAGATCAGCACCTCTAAATCATTTGCAATCTAAGGATTGAAGTGTGGCCTACGGCAGAGTCATGGACCATTAATATGTTGTCAGAGATGTTTAATTATTCATCAGTCATTAACTCACCAATTGTTCTATCAAAACACTCAGTTTTTCATGTAAGTGCTGAAATTTCTTTTTGTTTCCTTATTCTTAGGTGTATTTGGAAATGTAATGAGTTTTTAATATTTATGTCTGAAGATATTCTCAAGAAAAAAAAAAGTATAATATATTGTTAACACCTGCTGAAGCAGTAGTGTTTTTATTTGTCTGGTAGTTCCTTGAGTGATGATCTCAACATTTTTTTCCAGCAGAATAATCTTTACAGTCCACTATAGTGGAAACAGGAGTGCCCCCATCATTATGTTTTATTGTAGTTATCACAGAAAATTGTGTTTATTTTCTTTACTCACATCTCCTGGCATATTCAGTATGCTCATTTAGAATGTGACCAGTCTCCTGCCAGGTCTTTTTGATTTTGTCCCCAGAAATGGCCCCAAACTGATAATCTTTCTGACTTTTCTGGAGGAATTGATGTTGTTTTTTTCCTACAGAGTATCATTGATCTAGGTGACATTTTTCTATTGTCTTGTACAGTTTAATGGATTCAGCCTTTTATCTCATGTTCTGCTTTTCATGAATTCAGGTTTATTTTTCTTTATTATGTACTAAAACTTGTTCCATCAACTTCCCTCATAGTTACACTATCTTCCATGACATATTTATTGCTTTCTTCCACTGTTCACCTGCTTTGTCATAATTTTAATCCTAGAATTTGTACTAACTCCTATACAGGAGAAACTCCATGGTTATTATGTATTCTTTTGGGCACAGGCATGAAACAAGCAAGATGTGAACACATGTTGCTGAAAAAACCAAATCAACCAACCCAAGAAATCTGTGGTTGGTATGGAAGAATGGCCCTGATTTTTAAAAAATTATTAATTTATTTTTTGAAATATCATGTCTTTTTACAAACAAACTAAAACAGATTCTGTGATAGATGTCCAGCTGTGAATTATGTCCATGGATCATGGGCCAATGTAATTGCAAGTGAATAAGCTGAAATACAGGAAGTTGCACTTTTTGATTTTCTACTATTTTGCTTTTGCTTCCTCTCAGTGTTCTTGTACTGTTTCCACCAGAAAAAGGAGCAAAGTTGCTCTCTTTTCACAGTAAAATAACTTTGATTCAAAACTCCAAATGTCCCAGTTCCACAGGGAATATTGGATGGAAGCCATCAAGGATGAGGCCGTTGGCTCCTGTTGGCTGCTCTGGAAGTTCCTTCAAGCTCTCGGATTCATTACACATGCACAGAAGTCCATTAAGGCTTGGATTCCCTACAGGATATTCCTCTTACCTACCAATAGCCCTGCAGTATGGAAAATGTGAGTCACTCAGGAATTCAGGCAGAATTCCCCCAATAAATCAGAAGCCCCAGTCTCACAAGGACACACGAACAATGGCAATACCAAAACATGATTTAAAACTGTGGCTCTCCCAATAGTCATCATTTCTAGTTGCTTCATTTTGATGAATTCAACTTACCTATAACAAAAGGCATGAGAAAAAATCCAGAAATCTCCCTACTCTGGCTAACAATATCAGTCAGGGAATTATCGGTGGGAATTATCAATATTATAATTTCCTACTGCAGTGAGACAGGAACAGGAGCTTGGTGACATCTCGTACATATGATGTGTTCTACAAACACAAAATAAACACAAAATCTAGAAACAACCAAAACCTGACCAAAACAGAAGTTTAGTGGAATGATTGGAAAACCTAGGAATAAATATCTGGTGCTATAACATGTATGGAAAAGAGCTCTATTGGACAAAGACAGAAAAAAATATTCCTGAGTAGGCTTTAGGTCTCATAATTGCTGTCTAGGTCTTTATTGCCAAGTCTCCACCTGATACCAAGCACCAGTTATCCCTCTACATCAAAGAAGAAGTTACATTTGAAAAAATCAGAGCAGGTAGTCTTTTTCAGTTTTGGCATATTTCTTTTTTTACACTGTAAATGTGAGTTAAATATGAGTATGAGCTAAAGACTGCCACTCCCACTGATCATCACAGCACAGTTTAATCCAAACACAGCTCCTTGGTAAATGGATATTAATGTCTTTTTGCTTCCAAGGCAGTGTCAAAGCCTCCTGGAAAACATCAAGTTATGTGTTGTAAGTTCATTAACAGAGTTTGACTTTTCCCAATCACTGTGTTCCAGATGTTATTTGAGCTTCTTCCCCTTGATGCTCTAACCTATATGCCCCATCTTAAATCTTTCCTACAGAAAACTAGCTATTTTTTTATAGATATAATTCGTTAGAGTGCCCCAAAGGACTTGGAGATTTCACAGGTCTTTGTTTTGCTTCTACACTTTTGGCAAAAGAAATAAAAAGGGGAAAATTTATGCTGGAAGAATGCCAAGAGCAGCCCATTCAATCAAAGCAGTATCTTGGTGCAGAGACTATTAGTCAGTCATATTCACATTCTATCTAAATAATTAACTTGTAGCACAGAAATTCTAAATAATTGTGATGTCCTTGAATTGTTCATGGGGTTTGCTGTTCACATTGTCTGGAGTGTGTTTGCTTCTCATATTGATTGGAGTAAAACCCATTTTTAAAAGTATTGCTTATGCTGCATGAAAACCAAGAGTAGCCTACTCAGTGTATTATCTGGAGATTTAAAAAAAAAAAAAATCAGTTGCACTAATTTTACTTGCAAGTACCACTCCTAATAATTCTGTGTGCAGTAATGAAAATTGATATGAGCTCCCTTTTTGCAATACACAAATTGGAAAGACCATAACATCAACCAACACAAAGTACTCAGGAAATAAAAGAAGGAAGTTTTTAAGAATCATGTATCTTAACAAAAGTTTTGATGTCTTGACATCTTCTGAAATCACCTCTGCAAAATGGAGATAAAGCAGATATATTTGTTGTTCTCTGAGGGAGCAGAGGACCTGTTTGGCCTGAAAGGCTGTGGAGTCTCCATCCTTGAAGATGAGAACCCAAGTGCTCATGGTGCTGTGTGACCTTCTCCAGCTGAACCTGCTTGAGACCCTCCAGAGGTCATTTCCAGCCTTAACCATTCTGTGATTCTGCTTGTCAGGGACAAAATAGAAGTTTTCAGAATGCCTTTTTCTCACACTCTGCGTGGGCAAAAGATACCACGTTGTAAAACATCTGTCTAATAGGGGAACAGAATGGTCTCTGTCACAAAAACCCCCTCTACAGCCCATAAACCATTCTGGAGGAACTACAAACCTTCATTGTGAAGGAGAAAACAATGGGATGAATCTGCCCTAAATGCCTGTGTGGGGCACCTAAATGCTGCACAGCTCAATGCGGGCAGGATTGGAACAACTGTGCTCTTGGACTGTCCTTGCAGCTGCCTCATTTTTTCTGTATATGAATTTCTAGAAGGGTAATTAGTAACAGACATATTTAGAAAAGGAAACTTTAGCTTGGAAAGCTGCAGTGACCAGTAAGGGCAAGTTTCAGACTATTCATGGAACTCCAGGCTCTGGGTTTGCTATGTAATTTGCCCTAAGTAGCAACTGAATGAGTTATTTTCACTACCAATACACTCTATTTCTTGCTTTGTTTTTTTTTTACTTGCACCCTTCCAGTCACACATTTGCATGAATACAAAATTGCTGTTTCCAGGCTACAGCATCTTCTGTGTCCTTGCTTTTGTTAATTATAAAAGCAAATAGACCACACTAACTTGCACAAGTGTACCACATGGAGAGTTATCTCAGCTATTTGAGAAATAAAAGAAAGTTAATTAGTATTGCTCTTTCTGACATTAGTCCTTCAAAGAGTTGTGGATGAGTCTGAGTGGCCTTCTCTTGATGCTGTGACCTTGCAGGGGACAAATATGCACATAATCTTTACAGCTGTAATTCTCAGAGCTACAAGAAAAAAAGAGTAAAAGAATTTAGATGGAAGGATGCATACAGTGGAGATTAGTGATGCAAAATCCAGATGAAAATAAAGAAATGTATTAGCCCCCTAAATAATTTTAGAAAGGAATTAAAAACAGTAAATGAATGAAATAGTCAAAACTAGTATTTTGCAGGATGATCCACAAAACAGGCATATCAGGAGACTTCATGGTGTAAATGTAGTATGGTAAAACAAAAATGTTTGGGGAAAACATTCTGAAAACTTCCCAGAAAGAGCTGCCACAGGCCTGAGTGCTACAGGAAAGCACTGGAGCCTTGTCTTCACTGCACACAGAAGGGAATAAGGGAAGTCATGGAATAAATCAAATGGAATGTGATGGAATAAATCAAGTGCTGCACCTACTTTGGGGGAACAACCAGAACAACGCTTCTTCTCAGTGGCTTGTGTCAGGCAGGTTCCTCTCCAGGTGTCCAGGTGGTGCTGTCTGAGTGGTGCCATGTCTTTCAGGGATCCATCCCTGGTGTGGGCTGGAAATAGCACTTCATAGTGATGAGTCAGGTGTGAGCTTGGTGTGTTTGTGCTGTGTTACTCTTTGTCTTTGCTGTGTATTTAATGTTGTTGGTTTATTGGGGTTTTTTGCTGTTGTGTCCTTGAATTCAGTCAATAAGTATTTAAATTAAGCATAGACTCCCCTGGTTGTGTGGCATAACTCCAGGTCCCCAGTGATCAGCTGGACAGACCTGTGATGATAGTGAGCAGCAGGCATCAAAGGCTTTGCTTTACTCCATCCTCATGTTCCAGGTCTGTGACTCTGCTGTGACAACCTGGGGGAAAGCAAAAGCAGCTGAGGCTGTTCCTGTGAAAACACCAAACTGCCCTTAGGAAAACAGCAGAAAAGCTTTCTGTGTTCCTGCATGTCTACTTCAAAATACAGCAGAAAAGCTTTCTGTGTTCCTGCATGTCTACTTCAAAACACAGCAGAAAAGCTTTCTGTGTTCCTGCATGTCTACTTCAAAATACAGCAGAAAAGCTTTCTGTGTTCCTGTATGGCTTCTTCAAAATAAAGTAAAACAAAGAGAGAAAGTTAAAGATTTGAAGGCCTGAAGAAAAGATAATTTCCACTGACACACATGAATTAAAGGGAAAGTGGAAAATAGATAGTGCTCCTATTATTTAGGGCTTTTGTTTGCTTTGCTTTTACTTAAAAGTACAAAACTCAGTAAAGGTTTATGACTGCTCTGGTGGGCCCAGCTCTACAATTATCAAGGAATTCTAGAATAATGTAACATATCTGACAAATTTATGAACAGGATCTGATTCACAGTGTTTCTCAGCTGATCAGAGCCTCATATAAAGCAGCACTTTAAGCATAACAAGCTGTTATTGATTCTGTGAAAAAAAGCAAACATAAGCACCTCTCGTTAGTATACAACTCCCTGATTAGCACTAAAGGTCATACACAATCTGATGTGTTCCTGGCATTGGACATTGAATTTTCCTAAAAGTTAATTCAAGGATTACAAACCTCTCTAGACTACATGGAAAGCTGATAATTATTCAAGTGAGGTCCCCTTGTTCTGTCTATAGTCACGTTAATCAGCAGCATGGCTGTGCTAGCTCAGGAGCTGTTGGATAATTAAAAATACATGGCTGGGAAGAAGTCAGTCAGCAGGGAATGCCCCAGATACCAGCCAGCAAAGTAAGTAGAGAGGACATGTAGATTTCTTTTTTTTTTTTTTGTCCTTAGTCCATTCTCAAAGATCATTTTCTCCTCTTTATTGCAAGACATGATTTAATTTTTCACCAATATGAGTATTTCTAAAATACACTGCTTCAGGTGGGAAGAGTAGACATTCCTCTGTTGAGCACTACAAATTGGTAATGAAACACAAATTTCTGATCCACAGCCGATGTTTTCTTGCTAGAAACCTTCATATGTTTATTGCATGTTGCAAATACCTCATGTTTTTAGTACTCTGAAACACTGTCAAATCACAGAATCATGGAATCATAAAATTGCTTGTTTTGGAAGGGACTTTAAAGCTCATCTCGTACTTCCTTGCATTGAAAACAGATATGAGCACACAAAAATAGCATATATATATATATATATATATATATACATAGTCATAAATAATATATAATATATGTTTTGTCACCCTGTATCTAGCAGATATAATAATCTTATTACACAGATAAGCATAAACATGGGAAGAACATCCAATGTCTAAGGGGCAGAGTTTAATGTCAGAATCAGCCAAACGAGGTATTTAAAATACACGTGCAAGTGGTAAAATCTCCAAGGCAAGCACAGGAGTGGCACACAAGCAAGCAAGGCAGCTGATGAAACCAGAATTAACAAGAAAGAAGCTTAGCAAAACCAGATCAGTATTGTCTGTGGTCCTCAGAGTACAAGAAACAATGCTGGGACCAGACGAAACCACATATTTTCTTTTCAGAAAGTTGCTAAAGAGCTTATATCAGTGATGAGGAGGAAAGATGGGGAAGGGTGTTGGTCTTGCAGGTCCTGGTTTTTGGTAGCAGGGGAGTCACAGAGCACCTGAGCTGGGCAGTGTGTACCACCCCAGGCTGTCACCACCACCTGGCAAATGCCACGAACAAAATGCCTGATGAGACCCTCCAAGCAATTTTAAATAATGGCAGCTGCAAAAGCCACGTTTAGTTTTAATAATTTTTCATTTGTTTTGGAGAAAAAACTCCAGCTTAAAAGGATTCAATATTTGTTAATATGGAAGAATAATCTCCTGAACTGTGAAAATAGAGACATCATGGTTGAAATAGCACTATAAATTAGAAAGGAAAAAGGATTTGCTTCCATACAATTAGAGAGTTTAATTTATGTTGTTTTGTAAGGCAATATCATTTTAAATCATCTGTCAAAAAGCAAGTTGTTCAGATCCCTAACTTATTCAGATGCTTATCTTGTTGAATTTCCTGAGTTATCACTGCATTTTAGATACTGATATGTGACAGCTTCAATGGGTGTTTCACAGACACCTTTAAGAGTCACATCTTTCCTGGTAACCAAAGCATTTTAAAAGCCTTATCTATAAATATGACAGCTTTCATAATTTGAAGAAGAAAATTGTCTGTCATAGTTTTAAATTAAGCAGATGACTACAAGATTGTTAGATAACTACAACAGGGTTCAGGAGTAGCTTTTTGAGCTGTTCCTTTCTTCTTGTCCCAACCCCTGGTGTTGCTCTGTTTTCTCTTTCACATCTGTCTCTCACATTTCCCCCAGACATCCTATATATATATTTCTATATATATATATTTATGTTTATTTCTGTATAAGCTAAATGGTTACTTCTCATTTTTCCATTTGCCTGTGCATCCTCACCACTAACCTTATGTGGCTAATGAACCACCATGAGTTTTTTAACAGATTGAGGCTCTTTTTGTTCACCTTTGACAGGTCATGCAGTGGGGTATCCTCTTCTCTTTCTAAACATTTAGCTGTTGCTCACTACCTTTGCCATTTTAGCACATAGCTTTTGCTGCAACTCTTGCCCAAGCCATTCATCATAAATCAGCAGTTAAAGCACATTTTCTCATTTTCCCTGGAGCATTTCTAACCTATATTTCCTTCAGCAGGAAAGCTGTGATGCAGAGATATGGTGGGATGATTGGCACTACTGGAGTGGTACAATGGATGGCTTCACACTCTCCTGAAGAGCCACATGAGGAATGGGAGATGGTCGTGCAGCCCTGGGTGTGAGGGAGGGTTTTCATGGTCTGGAGCTTGATGATGGTGAGGAGAAGGTTGTGTTTATGGGTGAGAATTGGGGGAAGCCCAGCAGGGCAGAGATCCTGGTGGGATTTTGTAAAAGAGCACCAAACACTCTGTGAGGTTGCTGTAAGAAGCCTTGCTATTGCTGACCCTTGTTCCCATGGAACTTCAACTTACCAGGTGTCTGCTGGAAGCATAACACAGTGCAGAAAAAATAATTCAGGATGTTCCTGGAGTGTGTGAAAGAGAACATCCTGACATAGCTGGTGAGGGAAGGTGCCTTGCTGGGCCCTTCTTTGCAAACAGAGAAGGACTTGTGGGTGAGGTGGTGAAGTTAGACCCACTGTAGCACCTTCTGGCACAAGTCCCCATTGCTGAGCTGCTAAGTGTCACTGTCATATTTCCTGAAAAATCCCTTCACCAGGATTTCTTCTCCTAGGAAGTTGAGAAGCCTCAGAGAAAAATGTAAATAATAATTATCTGATTCGCTTCTCCTGTGTTTGCTGCTTTGGAATGTGGTTTGGACATTGTTTACCAGCAGGTGCATGTTTGATTGGTTTCATGTGAATTGCTTTTACTTGATGGCCATTACAGCCAGCTGTGTCAGACTCTGAGGAGGCAGTCACAAGTTTTTCATTATCATTCTTGTTAAGCCTTCTGTCTGTATCCTTTGTCTTTAGTATAATTTTAGTATAGCATTCCATAATATAATATAATATAATATAATATAATATAATATAATATAATATAATATAATATAAT
>JAYDZK010000006.1:26079156-26098569 GCA_034509185.1 Euphonia xanthogaster | reverse complement strand
AATATAATATAATATAATATAATATAATATAATATAATATAATATAATATAATATAATATAATATAATATAATATAACATAACATAACATAATATAATATAATATAATATAATGTAATATAATATAATATAATATAATATAATATAATATCACAAAATAATAAATCAGCCTTCTGAGAACTTGGAGTCAGATTCCTCATCTCTCACCCCGTCCTGGGGACCTCACAAACTCAACAGCTAAGAGGAAAAAGCAGCAGCTGCACCTGGGCAGGGCACGAGAATATTCCCCAAAGCTGCTGATTAAAGGGGTAATTCCTGACATGAGACCCATCTCCTGTACATATCCCAGCCCTTCACTCAACAGCAAACTCACCCCCAGCAGCAGCACTGTTTCAGGCTGGAATTCCTCAAGCAAACTCTGAATTCCAAGCTGAATTCCAATCTCTCTCCAGAGAATGTACAAGCAGCCTCTGTTAAGTGGAACATTTCTTACTGTTCTGCAAATAAATGTACAGGAAAATCTGCTGTTTGCTTTGGGTGATGGAGCAGTGCTCCCTTGGCGTGGTTGCAATACAGGACATAAAAACCTGGAATATTTTGAGGACCATGGTGTGCATGTACTGCACTGTGTCAGCAGATCTGTCTGGCTCTGCTTTGGGGAATCAAGGGAGCAGAGGCAGTCCTGAAAGCTCAAACTATGCTCTGAACTTCTGCCAGCTGCTAATAAAGGTCAAACTAAAAATGACAAGAATGTGACTAAAACAGTATTGCTGTATTTTTGCTCCTCCTTTGCACACTAAGAAGAAATCATCTCTTTATAAATCTATCAATTACTGGAAATCAGGACAAAGATACCCCAAAATATTGTCATAGTCCTTAGCAGAATACAATTTCTCTTCCAGCTTCCAAATCTTTTAGGATTACATCAGCGTTTCTCTTTAATTAGAGGAGAAATGTAATTTTAAAGGAAAAGCTGAGATTCTCTATTGTCACAGACACTAGAGTTCACAACTTTAAAATACCAGCTAACATGCTGCATTCAAGAATTTGTGGTAATTTCTATTAACATGGAATTAGCTGTTATACTCTTGGTACTTTCGAGAGTCCTGGATTTCAGTGACATTTATTTTTAGTGTCCTAGCATCCACCAACAACAAAGTGCAGCAAAAATATTTTGATTTTCTTTCAGTCTGTTTCATGTCCTTTCAGATGCTCACAGCATCCCCAAGATGGCACTATGCCATAGAAATATTAAGAGAGGACACAGAAGTTGAAATTAAATCATGGAAAATAAAAGCATCTACAACATTTTGCAGAACTGATAAAAATAGAATTGAATGTGCATATTTAAACCAGTGCATAGAATGCTAAAACATTACTAATATTTAATTAACAGCAATCATCAAAATGTATTTTTTACTTAGAAGATTTTTCTGAATATACTGTAGAAAGGCTTTTATTATATATATATATGTATATATAATATATATAATTTTCTGTGTACCAGTTTAATGAGGGGTGCTGGCAGTGCCAATCAATTTCTTGGTGTCATCAGTCTAACAGGCCAATCATTGTTAAATACTAACATGGTCAAAAATATATTTTTCTGGACAATTTTCTGCGTGTCACACCATGTATGTGAGGTCATGTGAAAAGGGGAGATTTCCTCAACTCTGCCAACAGCACAAGGGAGAGCCCTCAGCAGCTGTCCCCCTTTATTTGAGTGTGTTCCCTGCTGCCAGTGCCCAGGAAGGATTCACAGTGACAGTTTACAGAGTAACACTCTTTATTAATATCAAATTGTGACAGGTTAAGGTTCGAGGATGCTTGGTGATAGTGTCTGACTGCAAAAACGTATTCAAAGCAATACAGAGACAAGCTGTAATCCCCAGCAAAAGTACTCAGGGCAGACAGTGTGGTTCTCACACAATAGGCATCCCTAAGGGTCTCCTGTCTCTCAGCCTGTCAGCTGATCCCTGCAGTTACAATGGAGTCTTCCTTCAGTTTTCCCCATTCTCTCCTCATGTTTATTTGGTTTCTCTACGTTTAGGTGGAGCTTGAGTGACCCTAGTCATCCATACCTTTGTTACTGATTGGTGTAGAATACTCTCAATTTGCTTTAAAGAAAATCTAGAGAAAATAAAATCTCACATGGCCAGTGAGAGGGGGTTTGACCTTGGAGGTGGGTATACATTGGGGTGGAGGTGTGTATTAATATTGCAATCAGGTTATAAAGAGCCAAGTTTGTCCAAGGAGAGTGCTTTTGCCCCAGTCATCAGCAGGATATCTTCTCCTCTCTCAGCTGGAAAGTGCCACTGAGCTCCTGTGAGGATTCTAGCAGGGCCTGCCCACGTGTCTCCACTCAGCTTCACCCTCCATCCCATCCCCCTGAGCAGGTGCTGTGCTTGCAGGTTGTGGGTGTGGAGAATCACTGTGGGATACACGAGGGACAGGACTGTTAATGGCTACTGACTCAAATAATCCACCCCTTGGCTACCCAGGTGTGAAGTGTGCACCCATCCAGCTGGGTGTTGAACAGGACAAGGACAAATCCTGTGGGCTGGGATGGTGCTTCCTCTCATGCTGACATCCTTGCACAAGGGGCTCAGCTGTGACAACTCCCCTCTGGAGAAGCACTGAGGTGTTCACACACAGCATGAAGGACTCACCCCTGCTCATGGTTAATGAACTGGTGTCATCAGTGTCCTGTGATTACACGATCCAGTGTAGAACCCTGCCCCAGGGGAGGTACGTTGTCCCTCTTGTGCTGAGAATGACACAGGACCAGGCTGAGGCAGAACTGTAGAAAGAACAAGGAAGGCTTTATTCGAGAGAACCACGCGGTTTTTATGGAGTGATACGATACATTCTGTTTGGTTGGCTAGTTAACAAAAACATCTTCCTCACACACTGTCCTTGAGAAGAACACAAAAATGAAGTAGAAAAACACCACCTGCAGATTGTTTATGCTTAACAAGTTATCACATCCTTACAACTCCCTAAAAATTCTCACAAGCCTCTGTGAGAAACGCCTGCCGTATCTCTCTCTCTGTCCCATGGCATCCACAGTACCTGAGCCTTCCTGAACCTGGACTCTGTTTCCTGGGCTTTTGCCACCAGGTCCAGACTGCAACCATCACTTTGACAAGAGTGGTACCCTCACCACTGAGCAGACCAGAGGAAGAGGACCGATGGGATGCTGTCAGGATCCAGGAATGGTGATATTTTCTACTTAATCTATCTCTCTGTGCCACTGTCTCTCTCCCCCTGACTCTCCCTTTTTCTAGATGTTTCCATTTCTCCCTCCCTACCTCACATTTGCCAATGCATTCAGAGGGGCTTGTCACCCTGACTTTTTAAGATTTTCTAAACCTTCTGATGTTTACTTTCTTGTAATGAACTTTATCACACACTTTATGTAAATAACTTATTGTTTTGCATTCTTTTATAAAGAGAAATTTGATGGACTGTTGGTTTGTCCAGTGTCATGGGAGAGTGGCACTGTCACCCTCCAATTCACTGTCACTTTTGGAAAACTATAAATGTTAAAATCAGAAATTAAAGTTCTCTTTTTACCTTAAGAGAACTGTGTGTGCACATTGGGTTATTTCGTGTCCTATAGAAACGGGGGCTAAATGATATCCTAATGTTATTTATGAATCATTTAAAATTTGTTTGTGGTCTGTAGGAAGGCATTCTTTTGTTAAAATTATTGCTACATAGACTATGTCACAAGAAATGTGTTTCTAGAATGCTGTGCTTTGTTTTTAGACTGTTCACAAAATGACAAGCAAATGAATTAAAATATGTCTTTCAAAACAGAAAGGTGATACTTAAAGACTTTAACAAGTGTGACAAAATGATCATTGTCTGCCCAGAATTGTTTATTTTTAAGAATTACTGATGAAGACTTGAGAACAGGAGATGCCTTAACAAATGCAGGGCATAAAAATGGGCATAAAAATGGAGATAAGCAGAGAAATGACAGCTGCCTGCTCTGAGAAACAAAAGCAGCACAACGTCACTCTGCTTATTCATTACAGCTGGGTTCAGTGAGCTACTCAAGCAAGCGTGTAATTTAATTGCTTTCATTCATAGACATACCTACCTGTTTAAAATAAGATGCTGGCAGGGAAAAAATTGGTTAGGTATCTCCCTAAACTAGATTTCTTAATCATTGAGTGCTCTCCATTGCCTAGAAACATCTGGAAGTTCCCTAGAAAACCATGTGTAATCAGCATTCCTGGAAGTGTCCAAGGGCAGGTTGGAGAGAGCTTGGAATAACCTGGGCTAGTGGAAAGTGTCCCTGCCCATGGCAGAGGATTGGAACTGGATGAACTTCCCTCCCAGTCAGTCTATGATTCTACCCCAGTGAGATCAAATACATAACTTTATGTGAGTTCAGGAAATTTTGTAAATATGTAGCTACCATAAAAGCAAAGGAGCAGCACACTGATGATGTTATTGAGACAATTTCTCCCCCTTCTTTGGTTTTACTTCTGGAGAACCCAATAAAAGCAGATAATTGCCCACTGCAGACAATGATAAGACATCATCTGGAATTTGAATTACTCACTCAGTGAAAGACTTTGTGGTAAAAACAGACAAGCAGAAAAAAAGATCAGCATTTCACAGCAGGCAGCTCACTTGTAACCTTTGCTCAGTGATACTCCAGTGTTTGCTCCCAAACACATTTAATCTGCTTGTTTGGAGGATGAAGGAGATATTCAAACACAGCAAGATGGGCACTTATGTCATATATTTGTGAAATTTTAGGTAAAAGAGAATGGGTTATGTTAACAATGTTTTCACCTGACTGGATCAGCTCAATTTCAGTTTGATACCAAAATCCACAGAATGAAGGAAAGGCAAAAGAGTCTATAAGCTTGACTCAAGACTGGGTCAAAATACATCTACCCTATGGCTGAGTAAGAAACTCTTTATGGTCTGAGTGCCATAAAGAATAAAAGACTAAATTTTATCTTAATATTGGAAAAAAATGCCATGACAGATTATTCCCTCCCTAAATTTATACTCTTCATGGAATGCAAAATTCTGTATTCAGCATGACACTTCAATCAACTTATTTTTGTATAGACTTGGGTCAAAAATCAACAGAGGTACTTCAAAAACTTTTAACAGCTTATTCTAGTTGTGAAAGTTAAATCGGGTTTTAACAAGGAAAGGTGTTCAGTAGCTTTTCTTTTATTTTCTTTTGCTGTATCTGTAAATCATGAATGTGCTCATTGCCAGAATTGCAATCATTTCAACTAATCTAAAATTTCAGAACATTTCATTCTGGGATTGCCAAGCTGCTAACAACACTTTTTTATTATTACAGTGTACAGCCAGAACAGAGCACAGACAAATACAAAAAATAAACTAGAAAATAAAGCAAACCTTTCTAAGGTTATTCAAGGCAGCAATTACAAGACACTTCACTGTGATCACCACAGGGATCTGCACTTTGTCCCACCTGCCTGCCATGTTCATCTTAACCAGCAGGACCTCCACTACAGGTCCAAGGCTTCAGGGACACACACCATGACCAGCTGCACAGCTTTGACACCAGACTTATTTATATTTATTTCCAGGCATGCTACAGTAAGGAAAAAGATCACTCATCATATTCCAGGGTCTTGCTGACCACTTCATATCAATGCACATACATCAGGACAGCCTCAGCACATACAGCCTCTGCACTTTTCCTGACCTTTGACATCCATTTTCAATAAAAACTAGAAATAAAGTTAAATCAGCTTCTTCCTAGTTAGAAAAAAAAATTTATAAAAAATGCCATTTAAAAAAATGAAAAAAGAAATTTAAAATAATTTTCTAATTTCTAAAATTTTATTTATCAAGATTTTTCCAATTATTTATATCTAGCTTATCCTGCTTGAGCAGGAGGATGGGACCTGACAATATCCAGGTGTGCCTCCCAATGTCACTGATTTAGTCTCATTCTCTTCCTCAGTCACCATTTTGATGGATAACAATGGCTTCACCTCATAACTTTGCATGAATGAATGCAGAATTACTTCACTAATTTGTATTTGACGATCATAAGGATCAATTAGAAGGACATTTAAAAAGGTTTTTGTTTTTTTTTTTTTGGTTTTTTGTTTGTTTGTTTATTTTGTTTTTTTCTTTTTTCAGGAGAAAATGAGTTTTGAGGCCTGGTAAATCTCTTTCTTAACATCAAGAATGAAAAAAATAAAAACCAACCAAAACCATCCACAAGTATTCCAGAAGAGATTTGAAATACATCTCAGAGTGAGCTCTAGAGATGAGACAAATTTTGAGAGCAACATGATGTTAATTGCTGAACACTTGGGACTTTGCACAGCAACATGAGCTTTTTTTTAGTATTAGGGATGTGTCCAGTAACCTAATAGGCTGCATGTGTGAGTCCAGTACTAATTACAAATCAATAGAATTTGTCTTTAACATTCAATACTTCATTGAACTGCCTCTGCTGATCTGCCAATGCGTCAACAGGAACACTCTATTTGTCCATTGCCCTGAGTGAAAACTCAGCACCTTAGAGGTTGACCCTCTTTCTCTTCCTTTTAATTTTCCATCCCTCACATCGTATGTGGGATGGGCAAAGAAGCCTATACAACAATAAATAATATTTTTTTTTCCTTTGTTTTGTATCTCATTGAAGGCCAACACCTTGACTGCACTGCTGCTGTTGCTCTGAGAATTATCTGGGGAAATATATTAGAAATATAAGAAGGGACAGACTGACAGGAAAAGACATGCAGGATTTGGATAATACCAACAAAAAAAATTGCAAAAATAGCTGAAGCCGTCTTTAAAGGAAAAGAGCCTATAGGGAAAAAAGGGATGAAGATGAATTAACCCATTTCAGGTTAATTGACTCAGATGGGGTTATTGATGCCTGTGAGGTGGTCAGTCCCATGGCACAGCCTTGGCAAAAGGGCTGGATAACAACATGTCAGATAAGAATGCCAGTGTCAGCAGTGCCTGAATTGAGAATACAGAGATGTCTGAAGAGGGTCTTGTTCCAAAAATTATCTCATTTACCAGGAAGAGGAATACGTGGAAGTGGAAGGGGAAGCTGAATCTTTCAGGTGCTGCTTATGGAAGGTTATTGGAACTCTGTAGGTGTTCATTGATGTTGTGTGTCTAGACTTTTTGTTTACCTGTTGTGCTGCTAAGAATGATCACAGTTTCAGAGTTCCTTGCTGCTGGTTAATGGTATGTCGCTCCTAAATCAATAAACCACTTTAATTCTGATTTAGAGCAAACTATGTGAACTAAGCAGCTTTTGCCTGCAACAATAGGAAAGTCTTCATATTAACTGAAATTATGACACAGTTGGTATGAGAAAGTATTTGTTAATACTGTTCACATAAATTGGCTTTTTTTTTGGAAGAACTCAGCAGAAAACAAGGGAGGAGGAGCTCCCTGTACTTTATGCTCACTGTCAGAGGTCTTGTAGCTCTGGCTTCTTTTCTTACTCAAGAGACAAGGCACTATCAAGTCTCCCTGAACAACCCTTCTGAAGCCTCCGGTTGTGATCATTCCTGCATGCCCAGTCATGTGGCAACAAGGGGAAGTGACTTCTGTGAGCTTTACAGACATGGGCAATTGTATTGAGTTTCATTGTCTATATCTAAGAAAATCACAACACTAGTATTACCCAAAAGCCTTCTTCTCAACAACCGAGTCTCTTCTTGCTCTTCTGGCCTCCAGGTTGAATTGCAGGTCAGTTCTTACTTCCAGGTTTAATTTCCATCACTCAGCAATCTTCTGGGTGCTGATGAAGGATTCCCATTGCTTGCTGAGCCTTGGGAACTCCTTTCCATTGCCCCTAAGGCCTGGATGACACTTGATGGCAATATGATACCATTTCTACTCACAGATCCCAGAATCATTAAGGTTGGAAAAGACCTCCAAGATCATTGAGTCCAACCTGTGACTGAACATCACCTTGTCAACTATACCATAGCCCTAAGTACCACATTCAGTGATTTCTTAAACACTTCCAGGGATGGTGACTCCACCACTCCACCACATTTGCTGCAATGTTTCATGCTGAAACTCTTTCACCTGATCCAGTCACCCTACTTGGCAGTACACAACATAAATCACAAAACAAAGCTAAATATACAGGCTAAAAAAATGTATCATTTTTATTACACAGAAAAATATTATGTAAATAAACCAGATTTTCTTCCTGTCGTCATTCCTTTCCATCTGCCCTTAATAACACACAATTCTGTGGCCCAAAGCTGGAGGGAATCTCCCATGGACCAGAAAACCCCAGGCTAGAGCAAATGTACCAGAGGTTCTTTCTTAAAGGCATTTACAGCATAATGGATATGTAGTTCCCTGAAGAATTTCCTTTGCCAGGCAGTTGAAAATCATAATGTAAAGTAATTTGAAAGGTTAATGATCAATTAGACCTGGGGGCAAACATTAACTGGAGGGTGTGAAGGAGTTTGTCCTTTGGGTTTTCACTTTTTTGAGATGCTCCATCAAGCCAAACCTTCAGACTTTAGCTGAAATGAATAACTCATTCAGTGTTTCTTCTAACATGTAATCTTTTCCTTTGGGGAAAAAAAAAAAAAGTGAAAAAGCAGAAAGAGATTTACAACACTAAGAAAAAAAAAAAGTTACATATGTTTAAAACATCTCCATAGGTGATGAATGCATATTTTTTCCCTGCAAGAGTTTAATAGGAATAAAGAAGTAAACACCTACAGAGCCATGTCTGGCAATGCTATCATCTGAATTTACCTCATGGATTAGAGCTCAGTTTCTGAATGAAAACTCCAGTGTGGTTTATACACTGCATCCTTCATCTATCACCCAGTTTTTATTCAATTTTCTTTAGCACAGAGGAAAACTTTTGTCACTTCAGTTTTCTAGAAAGCTCTTGCTATCCTGAAAGGAGCCATGGGTAGAGAAACACTCTAACATACCCCACGTTGTGCTGCCTGTGCATTTCCTGTATTGGAAATATCTGCTTCCTTAACTACTGGATAAAGATCATGGGCTGAATGCATTGGCAAGGATCCATCTTCCTAAGATGTCCAGAAGTACTTACTTACTTAAAGAGGATGTAGTCAATAAATACTAGAAGTTTTTTAGGTTGAAAAAGACCTTTAAGACCATCAAGTCCAACCACTTCCCCAGCTCTATTGTCTCTTTATTCTATTATTTCCTATAATCCTGCACAGAGTAGAAGAATAGAACTTGTTGTAAACCTTGATAGAGAGAAAAGCAATTTAAAATTAGATTTATATCCATTAGAAATGCAGGTACCTCACTCCTTGTTTCTTGTTTTTTATACCTCATTCCTTGTTTCTTGTCTTTTTTATTCTTTGTGAGAATAATTGTGGCCACACTAATATTTTGAGCTGATTTTGAGGGGAGCCTCTACCACCATGACAGAGCAAGAAACCCATTCTGTAAAGCTCAGACTATGTAGGATAAAACTGCAGCATCAAATGCTGTATTGTAGGAAAATGCTGAATGGGATTAATTAGAGTTATTTTAGGTAACAGAAGCACTTCATGTGTCAAGCATAGAGTTCAGAAGACTAATATGCACATTCTCCTCCATCAGTCTGTTAAACTGCCATAGGCACTGCTAGGTACTAAAATAGAAAAAAAATAGCAAATTAGTTCATGCTGAGATCCATGCTCTGAAGTAATGCTTGCAAAACCCAGCGCGTAGGCTGCAGCATGGCCATGACTTCATAAAGCATCCCAAAAACTTCTTGGAAGGTATTTTTCCATAAAGTATTCACAAAGCATCCTAAAAACTTCTTAGAAGGTATTTTTCCTCCTTCAGAGTCCTGCTGATTAGCTGCTCAACTTCACTGGCTTCATCTGGTTTCCATAAAGCATTATCTTAAGGACACTGAACATCTGAGATTACAAGGCATTTAGTTCCCCACATTGCAGGATTCTGTGACAGAGCTAAGGTGATTTATAGAGGGCTATGGAAAAAGTCTGGATGAATAACCATAAAAATCCCAGGGTTAGGGCGCTCATCTGTTACCAAACTGGACCTTATTGTAATGCAGTGAAGAACACAATTAATTCAGAAGCCTTTGACTGCTTTCCATGCACTAGAGGCTTGAGTCTATTAAACCTACATAAGTATTGGGCATTTATTAGGAATGAATTTTAAAATTGTACAAATCCATTTTTTATACAAATAGCAGAAGGCGCCAGACCAGATTAATGACTAAAGAATTGCCTGCCAAATTTCTTATTTAATTAAAACTTTGTCTTTTCGACTCTAAAAATGAGAATAAAACCACTAGAAGTGACTTAAAATCTGTTTTTCATATTATGTAAAAATAGTTGGGCTTTACTAATAATAAAATTTTCTGGTTTTTGTGTGAATTAGTTTAAAAAATAGATTGTGCAGTAGAATTTAAGACTCAAATTCCGTCACAGAAAAAATCATTCATTCAATGAGAAATAAATTATTAGTAAAGTATTATTTTGACATCACATTAAAATAAATCATCATTTTATGTTTATTTGTTTGGGCTAGATCAGACTTTCAGTGTTCCAGCAGCTCTTCACGGATGTCTGAAAATGCAACACTGTCCTAATAATTTTAGGATCTAAAACCATGCAAATTTTGGGGTTGTTGATCATGGGAGGATCTCAACACCTGGTCTACTGACTCCTGATGGGATGGACCTTTCTCAGAGGGGAAAAAGAGCTCTAGCACAGCAACCAACAGGGCTCATTGACAGAGCTTTAGAGTAGCTTGGGAGGGGAAAGGGGACAAAGCCAGGCTGGCTTTGATGGGCAATGGGATGGTGCCAAAACTGGAGGAAATGAGCACTGATGGGATCCCTCAATCTGCTCCACGAGGTGCTGGCTGCAATGAACCTCACCTGAAATGTTCCTGCATCAGCACACTCAGCACAAGGAACAAACAAGAGGAGCTTGAGGCTGCAACATCCTTGGCATAAGTGAAACGTGCTGGGATGAGTCCAGTGACTGGAGTGCCCTGATGGAAGGTTCCAAGTTCTTCAGGAGGGATAGGCAGAGGCAGAGAGGTGCCAGAGGGTGTGTAATGGAAGGGTTGGGATTGAGAGCCTCTGGGTAAGAATTAAAGGGCCAACAAACAATGTGGATGCCACTGTGGGAACAAAGCTCTATCTGCTACCCCCTGAGGCATAAGAACAGGCAAGAGAACAGCAATCTCCTCAGCAGCAGGAAAGCTGCCATCTTCCTCAGCAGCAGCAGAACTGCATCTTCTGGTCTCTTCTCGAGTTCCTTTCTAGTGTGTGGTCCAAATCCATATTCTCTTTTCCAATTCTCTTTTCCAATTCTTCTAATGAGGCCTTGACACAGTCCTGGCAGTCCCAGGCAACCCATTCCCAAGAAGATGGGTAATAGAGAGTGTAATTCATTCTTTGAAGTTCAGCATACTTTGACAAGGAAAATGAAGTACCAGTAAGATTTCCTAATGGAAGGATCTCATCTGCAGGACAACTACAAAACTATTTCAAATTAAAAAGACAATTTCACAAATGCAGAACAGAAAAAGCAGTATTTCTCACATTAAACCTGATTCCTGTTTGGTTTTGCCCTCTTCCCCTCTAAAAACATCCTGCAAATATTCACCTGGAAAACAGAAGTGCTTCCACAAATGATAGGCTGTTTTTCATCCTGGTGGGTCTATACAAGGGTGTTTTTCAGTTCCAAGGAAAGCATCACCCAAGGGGAACCACCACATTACAGCTTAGGCATTCGAAGGTCTTGTCAATCTTTTTGATGTTAAATCTCTCTCCACAGCTCCCTATAAGGCTTGTCTCACCTTGCCTGGGGACTTGTGAATACATTTTGTTGTTCAGTAAGACACAATACTAGAAGAGCTACAACCACAGCACTTTAAGAGTGTCTCAGTAAAATCAGCCTAGCTGGAATGCTGATAACTGACACTACCACAAGATAAAACTCTCCATTGTCTCAATGAGCTGCTTAGGTAGCTGGTCTCACCTTCCTCAAGAGCAGACACAGACTTACAATCAGGCTTAGACTTCCCTGAGAACAAGCTGCCTCTGTCTCCAAATATCTCAATGCAACAGGCTCTGTGAGCTTAACACTACATGAATTATTTTTTCAGAGTTGGTAGACAGTGAGCTGCTTAAAGTGATTAACAGTCATTTTCTACAAACTGGATTATTTTTATTATTTCATTCCAAAAGGCACAAAATGAGCTAAGGCAATGTACTGAGGGGAAGATAAAAGCGATTTCTCTATATTTCTTGTAAATTTTTATCTTTCCTGACAAGGTTTATTAACGTGTTGTTGGCCCTTGATCACTGGGGTGGGAGGAGTAGCACTCTTGAGAAACTTTCCTTGTCTCAAAGTCACTGGTGCTCAACTGCAACATCAACTGCTCATCCTCTACCTGTACTCACTGCCAAGCTTTGACAAGTATCTCCAAAGCTCCCTTTGGGCATCAAATCCCAGACCTTTAGATTGACTCATTGTAAATGTTTCCAAAATATCAGGTCTCAAGCCAGAAGCATTTTTAATGACCTTTTTGTGTTCATTCCATTGGGGAAATCATTCTCTGCCACCTGTTTTTACCTTCCTACATCTTCTATGATCTCATTTCAGTAATTCTGGTATATCACTCTTACATAACATGGGAAAACATGCCAGCTGAGAGACATCATGACACAAACCACCCAAAACACCTCTGCTCCTGGCAGCCATATTTGATGTGGTGATTATCCCATTTCATTAGACCACCCTTCTCCCCATCACCTCTCTCCCCTGTTTTCAGATGAATCATACAATCACTGAGCTTGGAAGGGGCCACTGAAGGTCTGTGCTGCAGTTCAGATGAGGTTGCTCAAGGTTTTGTCCAGTTGAAAAACCTCAAAAACCTCCAAGGATGGAGCCAGCACAGACTCTGTGCAATCTGTCCTGCTTTTTGCCTGTCCTATTTTCAAGCACTGTGCCTCTGAAAAAACCCAAAGCTGCTGCTTGCAGGATGCACAGAAATGGTAACAGAGCAGCAGTGGAAGAATTTAAAGGCAAAAGTAGTCAGGCCTACAATTCCCAGGAACAAGCAGGGAATTTGCTGAAAATGAGGGACTTTGTTGAAAATTACTAGAGATGGAAAAAGAATTTCCTTCAATGCCTGTTTTTCCTGCCCTTTCTAACAATTGACATTTTCATAACACATTTTGAGTACAGAACAACAAGAAACACCCCTCTGAGGTACAGAAAGTCAAGGCATGGCTTTAATGGAACCCACCCCAACTATTTTAAAACAAATGCCATGACAATTTCAAAAATTCTGTGGCCAAGACAACCTCTAATAGCTGCCTCCTAATATATTCCCTGTTTGCATTTTGCCTGCCATTACTCCTCTATGCAATATGCTTTACTAGAGATGCTAAATGGTTTTTAAAAATTGATTAAAGTTGACTAAGCTTCCTGTGTCTGCTTGCTCATTCATACATTGGAAAATGAATCAGCAATGATTTAACATGTAGGAATTTCGCAACAAGATGCAACAAAACTTGCATGCTGGACCAGAGATATTTATTATATTAATTATACAACATCTCTGTGCTAGAAAAATATTTAGTCAGATGCTGCTGCTATTTATCTCAGTGGCTTTTCTATCTAGGATAAGCTCTATGGATTACTAGGATTTGGCATAAATGTTACAGTAGTTAGTACCACAGATACACAAGCATTAATGTTTTTTGCTATCACAGAAATACTTTTGGAGTAAGTTAATAACTAAAAAAAGAGTTAATGTTGTTTGTTAATGAGTCTTAGAAGAATTTCAGTTTTATTTAACTTAGAAATTCTGAATCTGACTTTTTGATGCTTTAAAAGTACACAAACTGTGTACTTTTGCAGTGGGAGAAAATGAACTGGAGGCAATTTGAAAAGGAAGCTCAAAGAACCTTTCTATATACATGCCTTTAAATTTTTTATATATATATTTCTACCAAATATAGTAGCATATTATGATAAATATACATATATCTCAAGCTGTTTACTTTCTGCAAGATTAACAGAGACAGCTTGGGTTTTGAAAACAACTAAATAACTGCTTGCTGTAAATTTCACATTAACTGTGTATTTTCCTTTTTAATAAATATTTCTAAAAACCATTGCAGCCTTGACAAATGCAAAATTGAGTGTGACTGGAGAACTGTTTTGACTTGCCTGCTAAGAATGTCAATAATTATGTGAAAGCATATCACATTTGGAAGTACTGAGAAATATGCTAGACAGAGCTTGAACTAGATAACCTGAGAGAGCAGAATTAATTAATTAGTACCAGTTGATGTATAGTTTGTGTAGGGTAGCTCTAAGCTCTCAGTGCACTGCATCCCTAATTTTGTACATTATATAAGATGTATAAACCTTCACTGAGAACATAGGCAAAAGTGTGAGGATGTATTTTTATACACCAGACACAAAAATTCTGTTCATCACACAAAGGTCTGTTTTTAAAAGAATATAGGTTTCCTTTCCCCAGCCAAAAGAGTAATCTCTGTCCAGGCTCACACTTTCAAGGCCACCTACATTCAGAAGAGCACAAAAACTGTGCCCTGTACATAGATTTTAGGGAAACTTTTAAAAAGGCTGGGAACATTTGCTGAACTCTAACCTTCATATCCTGAACTGAAGACTTCATGGCTTAGACACTTCTCTTTCTCTCCCTGAGTTTAGTGAATTCAGAGTGAAGTTATCAAAGAAAGTTTTCCTAATAGAGAGATTTTAACTGCTGAAGCATTTCCCAAGGGGAGTAACAAAAGTCTGGTACTAAAGCTACTGGAAACCAGCCATGATGAAATCCTGGCACACATAATTTAAGGAAGACTGCTACACCAGCTCTCGAGGGATCCCCAGGTGTTCTGTTAAATAACTGCACTCTGTGGATAGACAGCACACAATTTACTGGCATTAGCTGAGGGAAAGGGACTTCTCTTTTGGACAGAGATGGGAATTTGAGACCTCTGAAGAATCTCAGAATATTCTGGGCTGGGAGGGACCCACAAGGATCTTCGAGTCCAACCCTGAAGGGAATGGCCCATGTGGGGATTGATTCCAAAACCTTGGTGTTGTCAGCACCCTGCTCTGACCAACAGAACCACTCTGGCACTATGTTAGAGGGATGTAAAATTCTGTCAGTTACTATAACAACGTCTTCTGACACTTTGGAGCTTCAAAGCTGTCATTGCATCACAGTGAGGAAGAGAGCAGACATGTTTTTCTGCAAATTCTTTGCACACACACACACCATATATGTACATACACATTGTGTAATCTACATAGTCATACAGATTATATTCAGACATAAAACTCATCTTGTCATGCTGCCTGAACCTACTGAAAGCAGTGGGGACTTGTTGCTATGGAATTCTTCATCCTGAAAGAATCCTTTTAAACCTCTTTTGTTGAGCCAAATGATTTGTAAAGGTGCCTCTGGGTTGGTGCTTTCAGCTATACCAACTAGTGCACATAGGCTTGTGCCAGCAGAGAAAACAGGACAAATAACTTTTATCCCATTTTTAAAAAAACCCTAATCATTGGCTGGCTAGAGTTTACACTAAAACTAGGAGGGAAAGCTTGTTTTATCATTTGATTTTTGCATTGTTATGTTATTAACTGTCACCTCAGCTTTCTCTGTCTGAAAAGTGCATTGGATTAATTTTGGTAATCCTTGTTTGAAATGTAATTCAGATTTCTTTATAAGACAGGAAAGAGAAGAGGTCAGGGTCTAATTAATCAAAGTGACACCCAGCTTGTATCTATCTTTTCATAGGTAAGTGTCAGTGTTCCTGAAACAAGAAGAGAAAAAATATTTAATCCTAATGACATCCAAGGTTCAGCAATATTTTTCTGGACTATGGTGCCTAACAGAGATAGATGATGTTATTTTACCTTCTAATGGAAAACTGCAGAAAGATAAAAGGTAATTGGGAAAATAAAATTCTTTTCAGGAAGCTATGAATTTAACTCTCTTTAAAGTACAGATAATTCTCTTACTAAGCCCTTAAGAGGAATGATCATGTTTTCTGCTGCACTGACAATGAAAGGTAATCCAAGGAGATTATATTTTAGCAAATCATTAATTACATAGTTCAATATCTTAAACTGTATGGTAAACAGAGGAGATGAGCCAAACAACCCAAATCTGTCAGTGCTTCATTGCGTTAAGAAGCTGATGGGTTTCTTTACCCCAGAAGAGATTAATGTGGGTTTTTTTCAGCTGTTTGTTGTGAAGCTGTGTGTCTTAGATCAATAGCAAGCACACAAATTTAGGGGTATTCAATAGGTTTTCCCTCAATTCAAGTGCAGGAAACTGAATCTTTGTGAAACATGCTTTTACAAGTGTAACAATTCAGTAATCTAGAGAAAGAATATCCTGAGCTGGAGTGACCCACTAATAGAAAAAAGTACTAAAAAGGAGACAGCAGAGTAAGAATAAATCAAAGGTGTGTTATATGTCTCAATGACTCTACTGAGATGATTTGTGTTAAAATATAAAGGGATGAAATAAAGAAAAAACCAACCCAGAATTATTTTATATATGTGATTGGAGGCCAGATGGGTGTGCAGAAACAAACCCTGGTAAGCTACCCTCCCTGTTTTCTCAACCTGTGCAACTGTAGGGATCTAGTCTTAGGATCATGGAGACAAGGTGGAAAGGCTGCCATGATCAGAGAATTGCAATGGAGAGATGCAGGCTCTGTAGGAATGAGAGGAGGCAAAGAGGGGAAATGGGCCTTGCCCTTCATGTGAGAAAACACTGAGGGGGCATGAAGCTGTGCCAGAGGATGGATGAGGAGACCAGTGAGAGTTTATGGGTTAGAGGAGAAAGGTAAAGGTCTGCTCCAGCTGCCTGACTGGAAAGTACAAGTGGATGAGGACTTGTATAGACAGATAGGAGCAGCTCTGGTCCTCATGGCGTTCTTCAACCACCCTGATATCCACTGGAGAGACAGCACAGCAGGGCATGAGCAATCCAGAAGATTCCTGGGGACCATCAAGGAGAATTTCCTCACCCAAATGGTAGAGTAGACAGCATGGAGGTGTACTGTGTGGCACCTCATCCACACCAACAATGAGGACCTTCTTGTGAAGGTCAAAGGCATTATTAGCTTCAGTGGCCATGAGATTGTAAAGTGAAGAATAATTAAGAGGAGAAAGAAGCCTCCCTACAGGTTGAAGAGCTGTTGGGTAAGACATTAGGAGTGCTGATCTATCAGTAATGATGTTTTCTTGTTTTGATTGCTTTGTTTGTCCTGCTAATTCCTTGGCAAGCGAATGCCATGGTGTTGGCTAACACAGACTATCTTGCACATTCCTGTGCAGTTGCAGCCCTCTTTGAAACAGAAATCTCTGCCTTCAGCAGCCCTCTTGTCCATTTTACACGTGACCAGTGGCTGTAGATAGAAGCAGCAACATCTTCAATAGGCCACAGAAAACCAGTTCCATCCATAGTAAAGGAACAGCTCCTGCCTTGCACAACCAACACGTGGATTCTAGATGGATATTGTCTGCCATTTTCTTGCCAGATCCAAGAGCAGAAAGAGAATAAGCCCAGGATCTGGATGGAAGGAGGAGGAACAGTGCATCACAGTCCTACAGATACAGGGATAAAGAAGATGTTGGCAAACCTTTATTGAGAATGAAGGCAGGTTTGTCAAGGTGAGCCTGGGAGTGCCACCATAAACTTACACACACAGGGACAGTGAAAAGTAAGAGATAACTTTTAAAATACACTTCAAAAATCTTTTGGTGTTTGGCAGCTAATAATTTTTCAGCACTTTGGCTGGAAATAGTGCTTTGCCTCCTCCCAACCTTCTGCACATTGTCTGTACTTGTGTCTCCATGTCACTGAAATGCAACAGTCAGGGACCTCTCAAAACCTTTCATTAAATGTACAAATGTGGTTATATTTTTAAAGGAAAAAGTAGCTTAAATATGTCAGATTTTGAGCTATAGAGATCTTCTCTGCAGCATAGAAAAGGTAGATAAGGGAAAGTATAAGCAAAACACAAAATTGGAGGAATACATCTTTGGTGCCTTTAATCCTTCAAACTGATAATGGTAATCCAGTACCAGAAACAAAAGAAAGTACTAGGAAAATCCCAAGACATTAGATATGCAGTGCAAACAGACTAGTCTGACCTCTTCATAAATCACAAGAAATAAGTCTACATTCCTAAATTAGCTACAACACTGCCTAATTCCAGTAAGCCATGGGTGAATTTTAATTTACAGCATGTCTAAATATGACTGAGAATACTTGGAAAGTCCTAATGTTTCAGATATTTTTCGTCTTCCTTTTTTGAAAGCCAAACTCTAAAGTTTATGGAGACGATGAGAGCTTGCAAAAATCCCAAGTTTAAAAATAAGCATTTTTAAAATCTCTAGTTTTTCACAATTAATTGATGCTTTCAAGATCTGAATAATTTATAATGATAGCAATCAAAAGCAGCTGGAGTGACGTTTTGTGATTAGGAAAATAGTGGTTTATTGATGGTGTTGTACATTTGTTTATGGCATTTTTTTTTGTGGTAGCCAGGGCCACCTAGAAATTTCATCTGGGAACCAATTCTTCCCAGAGAAACTTCCCCAGAAGTGCTCAAGGCCAGGTTTGGATGGGGCTTGGACGAGTAGAAAGTTTATATGGGCTTTGATGCAACAGGATAATCTGTGAGTTCTAGCTCCATCCGGCACAAGTCGTTTATACCCTGAGGTGGATGTCTGCTTCTGCTTGAATCTCTAGACATTTGCTTTGGAAATATCCACTCTTTCCTGTGGTCTTGGATACAGCTCAAGTCACATCACCCAATTATCCTTAGCATTCTCTTTTCTCTTTCTATTGTTACTATTTCAGCAACCCCTGGTCAACAGCAGACCCTGGACACAAATGAGCAGATGACCACTGAAAAAGGTATAGGTATGACTATTAGACAGGAATTTGGCTCTTGGTTGCTTTCCTAAAGAATTTCAGGGAGGACATGACAGGCTGTACTGGACAAGAAACCCACAGATAATGGTTCTCTGGACCCTCTGGTTTAAATTGGAGGTGCAGTGTCATCTGTTGCCAAGCTTATTTTGAGGACTCACTCAGTTGCCTCAGGGCTTTTTCTCCTTTTAAGAATATATTGTTCTCTAATCAGTTTCTTCTGCATTTGAACCACTGAACAGATGCACAGACTGTCCTGGCTCCAGATCTTATCATTAATTGTCCCTCTCCCATAAAGAGAGGACAAGCACCTTATTTCAGCTTGCATTAGTGACCCTGCCACAGTCATTACTTGTCCCAGTTTGTCAGCAATCCAGATGATTCCCTTCTGACTTGCTACTCTTCTCATTTAGGTTTGGATAAGTTTCCTTCACTTTTCTTATTC
>JAYDZK010000006.1:26066267-26076935 GCA_034509185.1 Euphonia xanthogaster | reverse complement strand
TATAAACATATGCTGCTGAGCCACATTTGGGGATGCAGTAAATTATTTCTGTTTGAACAAGATTAATATCTCTGCTGTAGCATCCTGATCTATTTTTGGGATTGCATCAGTCTCATGACCACTGCATGTTTTTGTCTCAGGTTTTTTCTCAAAGGAAATGACAACAGAGATATTGAACTGGTTTAGGAATATTTCTCTTCACCATCACATTGTGGGGATTGTATATATTGAAAGCTATTTCTTAAATTCAATTTAGGTAGAAAATGTAGACCTTTGGAGAATGTCTGACTGTGATTTTAGGAACATAAATATACTTAAGTACATCTCAGACTGGGAAAGTTCTGGCCAATAAATTTCAAAGAATTCTTCATGATCCAAGAAGCAGATGAAGTTTTACAAAGTGTCTGCAATATTTGTAAAGGAAGTCAGGATACCCTGACTGTGCAGGCAGGCACACAGCCCTTAAATCCTGCTCATAGCCCTCCTCTAAGTCCCATTCCAGCAGATCCATCTCTTCACTGACCCAGACACCCTGAGCTGGAGCAGCTCTGCAGGTGGGGTCTCACCTGAGGGGGCAGAGGAGCAGAACCCCCTCCCCAGCTGCCCTTGCTGGGGGCTTCAGGGCTGTGAGAGCTCTCATTGCCAGCTCGGGTCCCGTTTTTCTCCTCCAGTATCTGCAAGTACTTCACCTTAGAGCAATGGCTTAATTGATTAATTTACTAGAGAACTAAACAAGGAGAATCAGAGCCTTTTGTCATTGCGTGGTGTATTTGCCAGGCATTGAAGTGTTGGAGAAGCTGGTGGAAGCTCTACCCTTTCAGCTTGGTCAGGTTATTAGGTTGGTACAAGCAGCTGCAGTTTCCTTACCTTAGACTTTTGGTGTTTCTGTGCCATTGGTATTATGATATCAGCCTAACCATCCTCACTACATCCCTTGGACAAACCTGCTCTCAGTCTGGACTTTAAGAATTATTGTTAGCTCTAACTAGAGACCAAATCAAACATGGACAGCTTCCAGGAAAGCTATTTCCTGTTTCCACATAGAGGACATTATTTACAGCTCCCACATGTAATACACAATTAGAGTAGTAAATCTATTTATTCACAGAGAGAATCATGAGTGCCAAGTAAGTAGGAAAACTTAGAGGCAAGTATTATAAAAGCATTACTTTTGCTTGGAACACTATTAGCTATTAACAAACATGTTCTAACAAACTGAAAAATGTCCAGAGGCCTAAGTGCTAAATCTGCATAAAAACCAACTGATTTTTAGCCTGTTTGAGTTCCTTTCTGTTTTAATTGTATGGCACTTTCAAAGGATAGGAGGTGTATAGCTGCCTTTTGTTAATATCACATTTTGGTTCCAGATGAAACTGTTTCCTTTCTTCCTCTCACTTAGTTTGCAACTTTGTCCATTCTTATCTTAGAAACAAAATCATGGAATGTTTGAGAATGGAAGAAACCTTTTTTGGAGATCATTCAGTTCAATGTCTTCCATTAAGCAAGTTGCTCTGAGCCTTGGCCTGAAAAGAAATTTGACTTAAAGGAAATGTGACCTATAAAACCACAGGAATTATTCTATATGGTCCCCCTCCTCCCCCTTCCCTTTTGGGGGAAGATACTGAAAACAAGAGATGGTAAATAATGTGAAGTCTGCCCCGTATTTCAGCACATGCTATCTCTAGATTTTCCTATTTCACTCAAAAAAAAGCCATCATAACCACGGTTGGCAAAAAAGTCTCTACAGAACTCAATTTCCTTTGCTTTTTTTTTAGTCTTTTTAGGAGTGAATAAACAAGCTAAGCTATATAAAGCTAAACTGCTAACACCCCTGAACATTGTCCTCCCTCTTAGTAAGACTGAAATGTGTACAAAGGGCTCTTTCAAACCTATCTGTCTGCAGCTACCATGTTGCAGGTTTTCCACTGCAGTTTTCAGGCCAGCCAACAAATAAAAAATGTACTTTTTAAGCCAATAAATTGTTCTACTCACTCTAGAGCAACATGTTTGTTCTTGTTCAAAAGAAAGACATTTCATACAATAATTCAGAAGCAGATCAGTGCTGTCCATAGAGGAGAGGTCCCTGAGCACAGGGAATCAAGTGTTTCAGATTTTTTCTTGGTGACTGAGAAAGGGTAGTAATGCCTGTGTTATCAAATACAGTGTTCTTAACAGAGCCCAGCTTTATTCTATGTAGTATTTATGTGTTATTTCAGAGAGAAACAGCAAGACAATAGAATGATTTTTGCAATATCTATAATTTCTTACCTTTCCTATTCCCCCTTCCCTTTTAATTACCATAATTTGTGCCTTATCTCAGAACATCTTAAAAAACAAGTCTGAAGATTAAGTCTCATAAAGTTGATTTTGCATCATATAACACACAGTCCATTCATTCCTGCCTTGCTCTGCAAAAGCAATGGGGATGATGTTATTGGCCAGCCAACACTCTTCACATCTTGCTGGTTTTATTCCTTGCAGATGACTTCCTGCATCCCATCTGTGCAGTTTGATCTCTTGCAGGTACTTGTTATTTACACATTTGTGGCTGGATGCATTACAAAGCACTTGATGATATAAATGTTAGCAAATCACAATGCACTGTTGTTGTTAAACTGCATTCTTGGGTTTTGTTTTATTGAGTTTGGGGTTTTTTTCCTCTGTAGGAAAATGATTAGTTCCTTTGTACTCTACATGATTTGAGTAAACACCCTGTAAATCTTTGAGGTTGCATATGCAAACAATGAAGGCCCAGACTCTGCTTCCATTTCTCTATCCAAAGGTGTATCGTTAACTGGGTATTAAATGTGTTAAAATTTATAGCCTACAGTATTCAAGTACAAGTAGAAATCAATTATTGTTTCCTATTAAAGTAGGAGTTATGGGCTATTAAACAATGTCTCAAATGGACCAAGGTTATTACTGGAAAAAAAATTAATGGGAAACATTCTAACTCAATACACTCATGAGCTCTCACAGCAAGACCCTTAATCGTTAGTGCTTCAAAATGATGCAGCATTACTGATCAATACAGAGGTAAGAATGGCCATCAGGTTTTATCAGACCTCTGTGTCATGGAAACTAATGAAGTTTATGGAAAAGTGACACATGTGCTTGCAGACAAGTGAAAATAAATGAATTTGCTGCACAATTATGTGCAACTAAGTGGCAAGTCCCTGATGATATGATACTGTCATGGCACAGCTCAGTACAATGCACTTCATATGGGTTTCTAGTGCTCTTCAAACACTGATGGAGCTTTCTGAGAAACAGCAAAATTTAAAAATGAGGGTAGTTATTCAGCACATTTTCAAATCTCTAGCCAGTCTTTCAGATGACAGCTAATTTAAATAAACCATTCGGTTAAGATTGTGAGGCTTGGTAATAAAAGCATTGCTATGATTCAAATATAATAAACACACTACACTTACTTTATTCACTAAACATATTTTTTAAAAATAAGATTAGGTTTGTCCATAAAAGTAGACCAATGCTGCAATTATTCTTTTAGTTTTGATCCAAATCCCACTAGAGGCAATTGAAAATCTCCCAATGCCTTAGATGGAAACAGGATCAGGCTCTTCTGTTTTTAAATTTACTTTGGCCTGGGAAAGAGCACTGATGTCTATTAAGTGGTGGAAAAATGAGTAACTACTGCCCAATTTTAGTATATAAAACTTTTATCTATGTAAAATACTGCATAACACAGTTTATTAATGGGTAATTGCAAGGAAATAAGAAAAAGCCAAAATTTCTTTGCAAAATGACAAATTGAACTATATTCAAAGATATCTTTATTTATTTATACATTAAATACTGTCTGTATTAGATGTGTAGTTGAAAGATTTCACTCTACTGTGTAATTAAACACTTCTTTTACATGCTTCCCATGCATCACTGGAAGATGGAATTCAGTAAACCACATCATCTTTGAGTTCAAAAGTGAACAAAAACATTGTCTTGTTTCTGTGAGGAAAGGAGAAGAAATTAGAAAAAAAAAGTAATTAAATGAATACAGATGAGATAGTCCTCTTTTAACCTGTAACCCCCAATATTCTAATACTGGTAAAAGTTATCAGAAAATTCTTTATCCCAAAGTTCAATTTTTAACTAAAAGGAGGGATAAATGAGGATGCAGAAAGCCCATCCCCATCACCCTACCAAAACAGCATGGACTCAGTGCACTGACACGTCTCCTTTTTCACTCCTTCTGTCTCCTTTCCCCAAAATCTTCTATCCCAAATGATGTCCTCTAAAGGACTCTTCCATTGCAGATGGGCACTGCAAAGCCACTGGGAAATGACTTCCTCATTTTTACCAGGTCTCCAATATTTTAAAATTAGATGCTCATATAATTATATATGCTTATATAGTTATACAATTTTATGAGTACTTAATTATGTTGTAATTGTCCACTCTTTTAGGATTTCTCCTTACTCAAGAGAAAAGGAAGTGAGGAAGCTAGATTTTCAGAGCAATTGAAAGAAATTAGATGTTAACTCCTTCAAATCAAATAAGTGGTGCCTGACAGGAGGCCTGTGAGGTTCTTCAGTCACACAGTCCACATATATACTTATATGGGAATTTCCAAAACTCCCATTCCAAAAACACTGGTGTAGTACTTAAAAATTATTTTCCCTTTTTAGTTGCAAAGATTAGGAGAGACATGAAGGAAACACTGGTGCTTCAAGATGTGGAAAAATTATAATTACACTGACTGTTTTTTCTACAGGGATGGCGACGATTCTGTCTCATATGTTCAGCAAGAAAGGAAAGTTAAATCCATTTGGTAGTGAAATAATTCTGAACAAAATAATTCAGTCAATCCTATTAAATATTTCAGGCTGAACTAGTCCTCCCCTTATTATTTTGAGGTCTCTGTAGGCTGAGCAGTTCAATGCCAAACATGCAGTGCAGCCCTGTCTTCCTTCCTCACCAATTTCCACTTCTGAAGAATGAAATGAGCTCTCATGCAGATCTCTTTTACTTGATTTTTCCCACTTAGGAAGCTTCATCCTGCTGGCACTAATTGCTCCTGTCACTGGGTTCTCTAAGCCACTGACAGATTTTAGCACCAAGTGCAATCCTACTTAGGACAGACTGGGAAAGGAACTTCCTTTCTTTAGAGTGAGGGAGCTGTCCCTTTCCAAAAACACAAGCCTGATCAAGCAAAACAGTCAAAGAAAAGGTGTCTGAAGATTCTCCTTTACTCTTCATTTTTTGAAATGTCTCTGTAATGTGCAGATAAAACATCAATGCCCCTGCAGAAACCTAGGAAGAGAATCTGCAAACATCCTTCCAAATCTTTTTTTTTTTTTAATATAAAATGTGAAGAGACATTAGAAATCACTGTGGAATCCCCATGTTTCTAGATATTGATTATTCAACAGAACAAGGATCTAAGCAGCATGAGCTCATGGCTCAATCAGTCTTGCTTCTCGCAGGGGATTTGACCAGTAGAGCTACCAGACGAAATTGGCCTGTGATTTTATGATTCTGCATTTAAAGGGTGCAATTTAGTGACAGACAACTTGATTTGCTTATTGTAGCCCTTCAGGCATCGGGAAAGCACTGAGAGTTTAGGAGCATCTTGATTTTTGGGAGGGGCCCATGTGCAGGAGAAATGTGCCCCACCTCTGGCTGTGGCTGATGGGAGCATGTCACAAGGGGACAGCAGGCTTGGAGAGCTCCTGAGGAAGACAAGGAGAGCCATAGTTGATTTCTGAGGGAAATTTAATCTGATTTAGGCAATCAAGGGAAATGTTTAAAGAAAAAAAGGAGTGAAACTTGGTTGCTTTCTCTACCTTCCCACTGCCTTGCAATAAAAATATCTTAGTATTGGATGCTTTGTGTCATGAGAAGAAGCTACATGGAGGTGTCTGAACAAAAGTAAACATACTCAGAAGAGACTGACTTTATTGTCTCATACTGTATTTGGTCTTTGTGACTAGAGTGGTTTTGTTCACTCAGGGTTTGTCTGTGACAGTCACACAGGGAACAGCTGTGATTCCATTTGTTCTATGAAGAGAACTATTGCTTTATCAGGGATCATCGGAATATAATGGGAATACAGGAACCAAACAGGATGGTTTGGGTTGGAAGAGACCTTAAAGCTCGTCCAGGTCCATCCCCTGCCATGGGCAGGACACCTTCCACTAGTCCAGGTTGCTCCAAACCCCATCCAACCTGGCCTTGGACACTGCCAGGGGTGGAGCATCCACAACCTCCAGGGCACCAGTGGATGACCTTGCAGTTATTCTCCTGTTATTCAAAAAAGTAGCTAAGTGACCATCAGTTAAGCTTTGTGGAGAACAGCAATAAAAGCAGGCGAGTTAAATTTGTCCAATTTGGGGAAACACTCATTTACAAACCCACACACACCCACTCCAAATATGCTGGCCCTGGATGCATGCCAGGCTGAAACCACCTGGGATCAAATACCCCAAACCCTAATCCATTTTATATCCAACATAGACCAGACCATCAGATCTCACAGAGCTGCCATAGTGCAGGGAAATCATGCTCCTTTCTACCAGCTGAGTTTATTTCTTAGTAAAAAATGCAAGATGCAAAGTGCAACAATATTGTTGTGCATAAAGAGATCAGACAGGGATTACAGAAAAAAGGTAGGAATTGCATACTGGTGTACAAGAATCTACTCATGTCCTATCCTTATCTGACCTCATTTAATCTCAAGTTAAATAAATAATCCAATGCTGTATTATATTTTGAAATCACTTCAAGTTTTCTTACCTAAAAGTGATGCTGTTCTGGCAGAATATTTCCAAAACAACCGTCCAAAATTTCCAAAGCAACAGTCCAAGATTTCCAAAAAAATAGTTTTAGTCAAGTCTAATCTGTCTTTTAAGATGTCTAAGGCCTTCACTGTCCAAGTGCCTTGAGAATGTCCAATAGCATGCTCTAATCTTGATAACCTGCTAATTAGCTGCCACCAGCATCTGGTGTCCACGTGTACCTTGTCCTTGCTAGGAGGAACTGGTGTTTTCACACACATAAACTCTCATTCAACGTGTCTTCATGCCAGCTTTAATATTTGTAACACAAATCTTCACTGAGGGAAACTGTGCAGGCATGTGCAGAATTGTTTTGTGCCAGTCTGGTACAGAGCTACCACACCAAGGAGTTGATTTATGGTGCAAAGGACATAGAGAAAAAGAAGTGTGAACAACAGAGATAGAACATTTTACAGCTATTAACAGGGTGCATTTACACAGATGAGTGAAGACTGTTGCATGCTCCTCCTGACTTAAGATTCCTATCCTATGATAAAAGACTTCCAATCTTTACGAGGCAGTAATCTGAATTTCATCAGAAATGTTCTATTTTAATGCTGAATGTTTAGCTTGATTTTAAACTCCTGAAATGAATGCATTTGCTGAGGGTTTTTAACAATCACTAAAAGTCATTGAGGGTAACACACAGCACTGACTCCTTACAGGAAAAAGGCCACATTTCATCTTTTTATGAGACATGAAATTCAAGATGATCTGATCAGAAACTGTTTTGGTTTTTGCCTGCTGAGGATCTGAATTATGATTCATAGAATAATTCATTGGTTAGAAATGTGCAGATTTATCAATCCATATATCCTGACTTACACAGTAATGCAAAAGCAGAATTTCAATTCTTGAAGCCACGTTTTCTAGATCTCTGCATCTCCAGCAGAGCTGTGAGAGGATATAGAATGTCTGGGTCCTGGCCATGCCCCTCCCAGCTACTGCAGAAATGAACCCTGCTCTGGCCATAACCAGGACACAAAGAATTTTTTTAAATTATCCCTTACTATAAAATAAACTAGAAAATGCAATTTTATGAAAATAACACAATACTCCTGTAATGTGATGGTGAAATGTGACAATTTTTTTTGTTAGGGTTGGGTTTTTTCCAGTGAAAAATGAAAATTTCACAATGTTTTCTCAGAACAAAACCTGGAGCTCAGATTGCTTGTTTTTCAGAGCCCATTTGTAGTAGGATATCCATAAATTCTTTCATTTCAAGATGCATTTCACTAGTTCTTGGACCTGTTTAAATGAGGGTGATGTTGCCTGTGTGATTCTGTACAAAACAAACGTAGAGAACAAGGGGAAAACTACATCAAACAACACTCTCAGATCAAAATGGGTACATGTGCATGGAGCTTTTCTAGGTTTTCAATTTCTGTTTAGCCTGCTTCAGGAGCACAAAGATGGGAAACAAGTTATTCTTGCATGTTTAAAGCCAGAATTTAGATTTAACTGCAGTCTTTTGATATCTGGAATGAGAAAGGAGCAAGGCAAATGGTGAAATATTAGGTAGAGACACAGCATTTAAAAACAAACAATGTGGACTTCATTAAAAAAATAAAAGCTTCCCCACAGGCAATATTAATATCAGTTTTATGGCTGAAAAAGAAAGACCCTGTTTTGTATCTTTTCAGAAAATTATTCTAGGTCTTCAAGACACCTATTCATCCATCTCAGTCAGCTTCTGCATAGTCCTGTGTATGGCTGTAAGCTCATTTTTGCACCATGGACCAAAGTAAAAAACATTACTATTATCTTAAAGTAAGGGTAGAATATTTATTAGATTTGAATATTACCAATGCTTGTATTACTGAGCCTCAAACTTTTAACAGAAAATTTAATTCAGCTTTCATCTGAACAGTCTTGGGTTTGAAAACATTGTAAATATTCACCCTAAAATGAATACTTTGTTGTCTAGAAAGAGTTCACATGACAGTTTCTTATTTTTCTTTAAAACAAAGCAAACCACACCACCAAAGTTCTGCTTCAGGCTGTGAATTAATCCTCCTGACCCACACAAAAGATATAATGTTGAGTACCCACCAATTCCCAGTGGCTGATGAAGGAGCTGTTCTGACAACTCCAGGACAAATTTTTTTAAGAGACTTTGTAAGGAGGCACAGAGTGACAGGAAAAAGGGGAATGGCTTTAGGGTGAGGGAGGGCAGGGTTAGGTGGGATATTGGGAAGGAATTATTCCCTGTGAGGGAGAAGCTGTGGCTGTCCCTGGATCCCTGGCAGTGTCCCAGGCCAGGTTGGATGGGGCTTGGAGCAACGAGGGACAGTGGAAGGTGTCCCTGCCCATGGCAGGGGTGGTGCTGGATGGGCTTTGAGGTCCCTCCCCACCCAAAAGAGTCTGGCACTCCATGATTCCATGATTAATAACTGTAAAAATGCCACTTGGGACTAGATTGTGTATATTTTTCATTGGTTTAAATAAGAAATATTTCCCTAGGTGTGCAACCTGCTGTTGGCTGATCTGGGTATCACGAGGAGGGAGGAAGGAGGAGCAAAGAGAAAGTAAGAGTTTTGGGCAAGATCAAGAGTGGGAAATAAACACCAAAACCATGTACACAGGAAAAGAGCCACTGCCTAAATCCTACTTGTGTCATGCAAGGATCCAGGATCTCTGAAAAACATCTCAGAGATAAGTATTTCTCCAGCCTAAGGCACTCAATTTAAGGCAAAACACTTCCAAAAATGTATTATTTACAGCATAAAATCTCTTGAAATCGACTTTCATGAAGTAGATAATCTCCACTGAATTTTAAATTATTCTTAAAAATTGCCTGCCTAATTTATCCTTTTCATCTTTGGATTCCCAGGCTGGAGAGAGACTCTGCATTTCTCAATGACTTTGAACAAAAAAATGTTTAAAAAATTAGAAATTTTTTTTTTTATATATTTGGATTTTTTTTCATCCTAAATAGTTATGAAAATCAGTGCATATAATTTCTTATTCTGCAGGAAAAAGGTTTTTGGCAAAAAAATGCTGTGGTGTATCTGTGAGAAGGAGGGATTTCCTTTTTGTATTTTTTAAATAGTTTAACCAGAATAAATAATGAAAATGGACACCTGCAGCTAAATATGAAATATTAATTCAATACAGTAATAAATACAGTATTATTCTCAGTGGTCCTAATTAGAAATAAACCCCAACAATCTTCTATCACCATTTCTTATGCTTCACTAATATGATTCATTTGAAAAAACAGTCTATTTTCACAAAGAAAAAACCAAAACAACTGAAGCAATTAACTGGTCTGCATTTATCCACTTCTGAAGCAAAAAAACCCAAAAGTACACTCATCACAGAATATATAACCTCTGTTATTTATCCATTTTAAATTGACATAGAGGACCTGCTCCTGGAAGTCAAAGAATTCATGGGGAAACAAGGAAACAAAAAGCAAATCTGCTGCATGCTCAGTGTGCTAAAATGAGCTTGGTTTAGTTTTTTATCTCCTTCCCCTTTCCCTTCATTCTGCAGGTAAATTACAGCGACCCCAGAGGAACGAGTGGGCTCCTTCTTAATGGCCCTAAAATCTCTCTCCTCTGTGCTCTCTGCTCTGAAAAAGGCAGCTGGCAGGAAGCTGTTTGTCTGCCAGGGACTCAGATGATGGAAAACATCATCTGGTGATATTTTCCATCATCTGAGGAATGGTTGTAGAACACGTGGAGCTGAATCTAGGCAAAAAGAAAGTCATCCTGTAAGGTGTGTTTTTAATGGGAGTTCTGAATGTGTGTTTGGTGGGGTGTTTTAATGGTAATATGTTTCTTAATGATGAACAAAAAAGCAAAAAAAATTATTTAGACAGAGCTGCCTTGAATTGAAGAGCCCATGGCTTTAAATAGATCGGAAGAGC
>JAYDZK010000006.1:26043394-26065223 GCA_034509185.1 Euphonia xanthogaster | reverse complement strand
TATGGTAAATAATGTACACGTAGTTTTTACTATAAAAAGATAACACTGCCCCAAGGATGGGCAGTGTGCCTCAACCCGACCTGCCAGACAGACCTCGGTGGGTCGGAGAAAGAATTTTATAGATAAGAAACAATAAACAACCTTGAGAATGAGAACAGAAGAGTTCTGACTCCTTCTTTGACTGTTGGGATAGGAAAAGAGACTTTCTAACCCATCTCAGGGTCACTCTGACCAACAGGGATTCTGAGACTCTGAGTGTCCTCCTGCTGCCCCTCACACCCACGGAGCCACCAACACCCTGGAGAGCCAGGGCTGCCCAGCCAGGCTGGGGCCCTGTGCCCTTCCCAGTCTGCTTTGTGAGGCATAAACACTGGCCTGGGAGTGTGGGGGTGTTTGGGGGTCCCCAGGATGAGGGGAGAGATGAGAATCTTGGCTCCATGTTTCAGAAGGCTGATTTATTATTTTCTGATATATATTATATTAAAAATGCTATACTAGAACTATACTAAAGAAAGAGAAAGGAGACATCAGAAAGATAGAAAGGAATGATAATAAAAAACCTGTGAGTGACCAGAGTCCTGACACAGCTTGACCATGATTGGCCATCAAGCAAAAACAATCCACATGGAACCAATCAAAGATGCAAAGGTGCTGTTGGGAAGCAACCTCCAAACCACATTCCAAGCAATCAGACAATTATTGTTCACATTTAATTTTGAGGCCTCTCAGCTTTCTCAGGAGAAAAATCCTGGCAAAGGTATTTTCCAGAAAATATGTCAGTGGCATGGGAGGGTTTTGGAAAGGTGACTCCTGGGGTGTCAAGCCCAGTATTTCTGCTGCCTGCTACCTTCCTCTCAATCCCTGCATCATCTATATCCTTAATTTTATACCTTTTCAAGCTGGTTCCTTATTTCACCCAAAGTCTCTTGATCATGCTCTTAATCTTAATTTGCTCATTATCTTAATTTGGCTGATCATCACCATAAGGAAACCCTGTTATTTTTAATTTGCTCTTGGTCATACCCATCAGTGTTTGGGCAAGAAACCTCTCAGAGTTTTGGGTATTCTGGCCACAAGCTGTTGCATTCACAGTCCCTGAGTTACTCAGGTCAGGGTCCCTGGAGGTGGGCTGGGTGTTTGTGGCAAGGCTTTGGTGCAGAGGGGCTCTTTGGGGTGGCTTCTGGGAGAAAATGCCAGAAGCTCCCTCATGCTCAACACAGTTCCAGGCAGCTCTGGGATGAATCTACTGCTGGCCATGCCTGAGTGGAAGAAGTTGTTGATCCCCACCTACCTTTGGCAGAGCCTCCACAGCTGTCATCTGGAGAGGAGGATGAAGTGGAGCAAACCTTCTGGTAGCACTTGTGGCCAAGGCTGGAGCAGCCTTCTCCTGCAGGACTGACCCCGTGGAAGGGACCCATTCTGGAGCAGTTTGTGAAGAGCTGCAGCCTTGGGAACAATTCAGTCTGGAGAAATTATTGAAGGGTGTCTCCCATGGGTTCGACCCCACACTGGAGTAGGGGAAGCACTTGCTGAGGAAGGAGCAGCAGAAAAACCATGGGACACACAGACCACCCCTTTTCCTGTCCCCTGTGCTGCTCAGCTTTGGGAGCTATACAAGCTGGGAGTGAAGCTGAGCTCAGGGAGAAAGATAGGAAACAGTTTGGTTTAAGTTTGTTCTTACTTCTCATTATCCTACTCCCTTGTTATTTGGTAATAAATGAATTCCCCAGAGCTGTCTATCTTGTCCAGACTGGTGATGTGGGAGGGATATTTTTGTCCTTACCTCGCCCACCAGCCTTTAATCATTGTTTTTCTCCACTGTCACACTGAGAAAGGGGGAATGATAAAGCATCTTGGTGGGCAGCAGATATCCAGCCAAGGTCAGCCCAACTCATGCAGATTGCTAAAAACTGGAAAACAGAGACACAAGGAAAAAGTAGAGATTTTATTAAAGACCTTTTTAACTTCACAAAAATGGATGACAAGATCTTTTTTAAATGTTATTCACCTGAATGAAGAGAGGTTAGAGATCTTGGTCTGGCAGAGCTAGACCAACTTCCCTTTATATTTGTGGTGTATCTTATTTCTGACACCCTCTTACAGCCATAAAGTCAAATATGATGTTGCAGGTGGGTTGTGCTACCATGATGCTACCTGGTGTTATTTCTGCATATATATCATGATATGACTTTAACAAATGCAGCACAGATACCCCACTCACAAGTTTTTATTCATCTGGCATTCTGCCTTACTGATGCAGGTTTCATTCGTGGCCTTTTATGAGTTCTACTTTTCCCTCATATCCCCCACATCACCCAGTGAATTTGTAAAGTTTTGAAATGATTCTTCCTTAGGTGTATTAACTTGACATTTTCCAGGATCATTTTTGTTGTATTGCTCTCTCCTGGCTCCCAATATTGCTGTGTCCCTCTGCATTCTGTTTCCTTGTCCTTAGTTTTGCTTTGCATGTGAGTGACCAAGGACCACAGCCTTCCCTTAGCAGAGCTAACAGGTGCAGGTGGCATCCTCTTCTTCATCTAGGTGTGTTCCTTCCCAAAATCTCTTCTGAACTTAGGCCTAGATTAATACTGCTGTGTCTTTAAACTGTGTCTTTAAACTGTGTCTTTAAACTGTGTCTTTAAACTGTGTCTTTAAACTGTGTCTTTGAACTTTGTCTTCTTTATACCATCTGTATACTGTGTCATCAAACCATCAAACTCAATCTAGCTCTTTATCAGCAACTTTGCTTTTTCTTGTGGTATGTAGTTGATACATGAAATTTTCACGTGTTCAGCAAAACATATATTCTGCTTTTCAGTTACAAAATCAATTAATTTGCTAGTGAAAAGCAACTTCTTACAGGTGAACCACTTATCCTTTTACCAAACTCTTAAATCAACGCTATTGTCTGACCAAGGCTGAGTGAAACTGATGTAATTTTTCACTGTTTCTGGCACTGGAAAGCTTTTTTTTCAGTAGGGGAATTTTAACTAAGGTAAAAGCAGTACAACATTTTTCTGTGAGTTCACCCAACAACCCTGAACAGTCTGTATTTTGAAAATGAAAAGGCACCAGAAGACAGGAGCTCGCCTAACTGGGTGATTACTGTACAGTGTGTAGGCAAACACTTTCTGTGCCAGTAAAGGCTGGGATTTTGTGGCTGTGCCCTGAGAAGAAGCTCCAGTGAGATAACAGATGAGATGGCAGCAGGTGTAGGAGTTCCCATGAATAAAACAGAAGCAGCAGCACTGGAGGAAGGAGCTGAGCAGCTGGGCTTAGGTACCCCGTGTTGTCATTCTCTCACTGCAAGATTGATTCCATGGATGTCTCACTGAAATTATTTTAGCTGGCTAGTTGGATTTTCCCCTAGTTTGGTCTGATAACTGATTTTCCTTCCTAGAGATGTGTTTTGAGTTTATCATGGTAAATTTAGGAAAATGGCTAAGTAAAGTCTTTACAAAAATCAGCAAGTTACTCAAGAGAAAACACAAAGTCAGATTCCTCTTCCTTTGGAGCTGCTGGAGGCACTGTGCTAGAATCAAATCTGCTATGTGTGCTGAGCATTTTTCTTTTTTTCTGTACTTACCATTCCCTTTGGTTCTTAGATGCCTTCAGAAGACCATAAAGGACCTTTGTTGGGTTAATTCTCTTTATCACCTGAAAAAGTTGTATAAAAACAACTTCCCTGCAGGAGAGCCTGGCAGTAACAAGGTAGAATTTTCCATTTATGTTATGTACATTGTAAACTCTTGTCAGCAAATTGGATGCTAATAGAAGCAGAGGAGAATCCACACGTGTGTGGCTGAATTTCTAACAAAGGCAAACCCAACCAGTGGGCTGCACTTAACTGGTTTAGTAACTGAAAACCAAATTTACTGTTTTGCTACAAACACAGATGCTGGTGCTTCATCATGAGTCCCTTTTACCCAGGGGTGAGAGAGAGGGGGATTTTTGTGAGTAGCAGCAGATGGCACTTCTGCCTGTTTTAAAGCAGTCTCATTAAGAGATGCCACTGAGAAAAACTGCATGGACTTCATTATTTTTTTGATAATGTGTAAATTTGGAGAGCATTATCAGCAGATTTAGTCATGCTGTGAGAAAAAAATAAGTATGATTTGTGGTTAATTCCAAAATAAGGTGTCTCCTTTGCTCAATTCTCATGCCATAAAAAAAGCTACAAAAGAAAGACAAGCAGTTCTGGACTTCTTTATGGAATTACATAAAGTTACATTGCAAAGTTCATGCATAATTTTTCAAGGTTCTTAACTGCAAAGAGGCCTGTAAGAAATTGAAAATATAAACTGTTATGAAATATCATGTTTTTCTCCTCAGAAAAACAAAAGACAAAATTTTAATTTCAAATTAAATGAATAATTTTCATTCCAAATTTCAGCTCAGAACATTATTATTGTTGTTTTTATTGTTTTTATCAGCCACCTGCCATGTATTGAGTCCATAAAAACATGCAAAGACCAGTCCAGGGAATGTGCTGAGGCTGTAAGAGTTTGTTGCTCCTGTTTCCTGTCTTGCATAAGTAGCTAAGCAAAGAACTGAGAGCTTACTAATACCTGACTAAAAGCTCCTTATTTCCTCATGGAGCAGCAAATGCCTGCCCCAGCTAGTGCAGATCAGGTGGGGAATGTATATCTGCATGTACTTCAGACATGGAGAACAGCACAGACAGCTCTGTCAGGGATATAAACAAGCATTTTATGTTCCATTAGTCTCCTGGATTTTATCCTCACTTTCTCCAAGAGAAAGAGGCTTTGATACCATACCTGCACTGAGTTATAGCCCATTACACTGAGAAACCTGAGAAATAAATTTGCAGGCATTCACACATCCCTCAAACCACTCAGCTCTGGGATGCTCCACTCAGCATCACCTTCCCTGCAGAACCCACTAATTGGCAAGTCTGCTGGAGCACAGGAGAGACCCAAGGTGCACACACTGAGAGGAGGAGGGAGAGCTGAGGGTCTCTGGTGTCAGTGCCAAAGGGATGGAGCAGGCTCTGCTCCATGGGGCCCAACAATGGCTCAGCAAGGGGAACAGGCAGGAAATGAAGCCCAGGAAGTTTCACCTGGACATGAGGATGAACTTTCCAGAGCAGTGAGAGAGCACTGAAAGAGACCAGGTAGGGGGTGAAGTATTCCTCACTGGGGATATTCCAGAACCATCTGGACAATCCTGTGCTGTGTGCTCTGTGCTGGAGCAGGAAGGTGGGACCAGGTGAGCCCTGTGGGCCCTCCCAGTCCTGTTTGCTGTGGGATTGTGCAGACAATGAGACCTTCCAGCCTTCCAGCCTTTGCTTGAAGGTCCCTGCCATGGGCTGCTGTTTCAGCCCCCAGCAGCAGAGCACCTGCTCGTGACCCAGAGCTGGCAGCTGGGAAACCCAGAGCACATATTTTAACTTCCTGCTGACCACCTCATCTTTGAGCTGAGCCTGACGTGTCCATTTTTTCATCCCTTCAAGTGGGGCAGGCCTTTTTTAACAGTAGTAAGAAAAGCAGTTAGCTCTGTAGCAGCAGGAATTTGCAGTAGTATCCCAGAAGCCCAGAATCACAGAGTAGCCTGAGCTGGAAGGGAGCCAAGAGCATCATTCAGTTGAACCCCTGCCCTGCACAGACACCCCAACAATCCCACCCTGTGCATCCCTGGGAGCATTGTCCAAACCCTCCTGGAGCTCTGGCAGCCTTGGGGCCGTGCCCATTCCCTGGGGAGCCTGGGCAGTGCCCAGCACCCTCTGGGGAAGAACCTTTCCCTGATATCAGCCCAAACCCTCCCCTGGCACAGCTCCAGATGGTCCCTTCATTCCTGTCCAGTGGTCACAGCAGAGTGGAGATCAGTTTTCCCCCTCCTCTTCCCATCATGAGGATTTTGAGGAACTCAGTGAGGTCTGACCTCAATCTCTTCTCCAGGCTAAACAGACCAAGTGCCCTCAGCCCCTCCCTAGAAGTCTTCCCCTCCAGACCCTTCCCCATCCTCTTAGCTACCTTAAATCTTCAGAAAAAAGAAACTCAGGAAATTAGGTGCCACAGAGAAGCAAAAAGTTTTCATTTGAAACATTCACATGAAAAAAAAAAAAAGCTTTTAGTCCACACAGAAATCTGAGAGTTTTTACAAGCCTCAACAGAGAAGATGCAAGAAATGAGGACCTAATGGATAACATAAAAAATGAAAAGAGAGAACCAAAGTTCTCACAAATGGACAGGATAATAGCCTTAAAAAGAACTTAAAAAGACATAATACCCGTTTCTTCACAGCTCCTTTTTCCTGTAAGAGAAACAAATCACAACTTACATAATTTGGCAAAGAAATTTCAATCCTAAGTATTTTTCTTCTACACAATTTCTAGACAGGACAACCATGAACAATCTTTAGGGCTCTCTTTTTATTGTTTACTAATGTCAGTGACTTTTAAAATCTTCTTGGAGGAAGTAAAAAAAAAAAAAGAGTACATTGTTCTTTTCCAATATGTAAACAAACAACAAAACCGCTCCATGTGTCCTTTTAGATCCTTTTCTGGGCAAAGAAAATGAATAAAGTTTAACAGCTTGCAGATCAAATATGAGATATTGGAATTCAGCCTTATAGATGATATTTACTTCCAGCATTCCCAGGTCTATCAGCATATAAGGAGGAAAATGCAATTTGACATTGCTGCATTTGAATGGCATTCATGGTTAATTAGGTTACCAGTACCACTGGCAGGGCTTAATATTGTCCCTTAGGACTAGATCTTTTACCACACTGTGTACAAATGATAACCCTGAGTATCTGTTTTATCCTCTCCATCAGTACTCTGCTGTGTTCTGTTGCTCTACACAAATAAAATATGTTTAAAAGAACAAAGAAAGCAGAAGCTGCAGTTTTATCCAGATGTAATTTATGCTGTCTGACATACTGAGAGCAACTGAAAATTTAGAGATTTCTGAATTAATCTCAGCTAAGTCCTGGACTTCTAGAGATGCTGGATCCTCTACTGAAATTTTACACAGTTTTGTACACAGATGCTTTTTCTGTTCTGTCTCTGTCTCTCTCATAATATCAGCATCCAGAGAAAGAATCAATCCTGAAAGTTATATCAGAATTCCATTTTGTCTGTCCAAAGTGCAACATGTACATTCATGAAGTCATGTTTTTCTTCCTCCATAACTTTGCTAAGACAGTAGACTCCAAATCACAACAGCAGCATTTTCTCATTTCTATATCCACAAATTTATTTTTTCCATTGTCTAAAACCTGCACCCTGAAGAGACTGCACTTGGAATTTCTTTGTGCAGGAATTTAGAAAGTGAAAGTATTTTACCACAGTCCTCTTCTACACAGAAACCTATCAGAAAACAGAAGCTTCATATCAAAATAAGATTAAAAGTCTCTCAGTATAAGGCAGCAAAAGACACAAAAGGCTAATGCTGCTTCCCTTTCTCCTGCAGCTGCAGACTTCACGTGCCTGTGGTGATGCCCACGAGTGAAAATGGTGCTCCCCAGTTCAGTGCTTCTCCAAGATTCTCCCCAGCACACACCTGCCACCTGGAGAGGACAACTGGAGGCACAAAAAGTGAAGATGGTGGGCTGGGATCAGAAGCAGGTGCTGGAAGCAGTGATGAGATAGGAAAAGGAACACTAACACCAACAATGCTCACTAAAGAGAGAAAAGAAATGAGTCACACAGAAAATCTCCCTGAGAACAGACAATGCCAGATGGCTCCCTCAGCCTTGGATTCTCCACCAGGAGGAATCCCTACTCCCCAGCACAGACTCCCCACACCTGGCAATCTGTGAGTCAGTGCAGAATAACCTCAGGGTCTTTGCTCTGCCCCTCCTGGCAAAAAAAATTAACCTTGTCCAGACCAGAACCAGGCCAGGACTTTTCAAATATGATGGAGAGGGCTGCTTAGAAATTACATCTTATGCATGTAATTGAGTTGAGCAGTCATAGCATTGTCTTAGTGTCTGTGAATGAATTTAAATGGGCATAGAAACAGATCTCTAGCTGCAGCTGTATTTCTCTGCAAACCTTGCAGGTAACTATTAAAAATAAATCACTGTTTTCTACTACACAGAATTCTCATGTACTCTTTAGCTAAATTTTTAAAAAAATTCAGAAAGAACTTTAAATATTGTTTGGTCATAAATAAATGTAATTATTTTTCTTGGCATGTTCTTGAATTATTTTCTGTCACTGATGGAAGGATTGTGTTTTTCTAGTTTTCTAGTTTCAAAAGTATAGATCCTACAAGGATGCAAAAGCAAAAAAGCTCTAAAAGATTTTTCAGTCAAGTTTATTCCTGTATTCTTTTTTCCATTTTCATTGTGTTTAACTGTGCTTTTCAACTCAGGAAAGTAAGCAGGACAAGACACAGGATGTCAAAATATTATATTTTCTAACAAATTTTTTTATTTTATTCAAATTCCAGAGAAGTGGTATTCTGCAAAGCACAGCAACACACAGCACATTTTGGGCATCAGAGTACCTTATTTCAGATTTATTAGTACTGAAGAAAGTTAATGTAAGATTCATATAAGCAAATTCAGTCCCAAACTTTGAGGCTTCACTGAAGTTATGCCTGTGAGGACTCAATTACATTTTCTGCTGAGCCATCCCAAAAACTTTTCTGAACTTTTTGTCCTTGAAGAAGTTGGTGAGCACTTTTTTTCTTCACCAACCTCTTCATCCCCCTCACAAAGGGCCAAGCCCTTTAAAATTTGATTCATTAATTTTTTACAGTAAATTAATTGATGGGCTATTAAGGCTACAAAAGTGGGCAATTGCTCTCTACTTCACCTCTTCTTATCCTCCAGCTGTCATTGCTTGAGAAATGAAATGCCTGAAAGTGGAACTGCCTATTTCAAACCAAGCCTGCAGAATGGCAGGGGATCCCCTTTTCTTTAATCCAGCCTGACACTAATCAGACATAACCCTCCTTCTGAATGCTGGATGGGAACCCAAATGGAAGATTTTCCAAGCTTGGATATTTATCTGGAGATGCTCACCACAGCTTTGGCAGGGAAACATTATTTTCTATTGATTTAGGTAGAAATATAATTCCACTTTTAAAGTGAAGAGAAAGTTGATATGCATAGTCTAATAACTGAGGGTGCAGTTTTGATCAATGAGTAGTGCAAATCATGACAGTTCCTAGCCTGTGTCTCTCCCATACACCATCAGCATACATTAACATCTATTGATACATGAATAGATTCACTTATTAAAAGACTACTTTATGGTCTTATGGCATTCATTTCATTTTTTTCTAGCAGATGGTGCTTTTTGTTGCTGATCACATTTGTTTTCTGGTAGGAAGTGCAACACTATTGACATAAAACCAAATTTAATATGTGAAAATAAAATCAATTCCTGCATTCTGCATAGGGATGTTAAAGTTCCCAGGAGACCTGGCTTTGTCTGACAAGGCACAAACTCAAATATCCTTCTTTTTTTTTTACAGTTATATTGCCTAAAATGTTTAATCATGGCTTTCATTTTAAACTCTCTACTTTCCCTTTCCCCACAATGCCGTGGTAAAGGTGAGCTGGCAGACAGAACCACTTTGGGTGTTCCACATTTTCCTTCAAATCTTCCCCCCACCCACTTGAATGGTGTTGTTATTTTATAATCTAATAAGAAGTCAAACTTTTCTTTTTCCACTTGCCTGGACAGCATCTCAGTCCAGAGGCTTCCCAGTGCCCCAGCCAGTGAGAGCTGTTTTCTGTGGACTGGGCCTGCATTTAGGCATTCCAAACTCACACACTAGAAGAAATCAAAACCTCACAAAAACCAGAAGAGAAAAATTTACATTCAAGCTGTCAGAACAGCTCCAGAGGGAACCAATTTACCTATGAAAAGTGAGGTCAGTGACAAAAGTCCCTGGTGCCAGGGATCAGCTGCTGTGGATTGAACACTTCTGCTGCTGAGGTTGTGCTTTGCAGGGGGGTCCTGCCCTGTGACCCCAGAGGGGATGAGCAGCTGGAACAGCCCTAGGGAAAGGGACCTGGGGATGCTGTGGAGGAAAGGCTGGACATGAGTCAGCAATGCAAACTCACGATCCAGAAAGCCAAAATTGTATCCTGGGCTGATTCCCCAGTGGGGTTAGAGGGAAAGGGGGATTCTGCCCCTCTGCCCCTGCTCTCAGGTGAGACCCCACCTGCAGAGCTGCTCCAGCCCTGGGGCCCAGCATGGGGAAGAGGTGGAGATACTGAAGAGCCCAGGGGAGGCACCAGGATGGTCAGAGGGATGGAGCAGCTCTGCTGGAAAGAAAGGCTGGGAGAGCTGGGATTGTGCAGCCTGGAGAAGAGAGGGCTCTGGGGAAGACCTCATTGAAGGAGGTTTCTAGAAAGATGGGGACAGACCTTAAAAGCCCTGCTGGCTTTAAACCAAGATTCAGGAGAGATACCAGGAAGAAATTTTTCACAGTGGTTGGTGGTGAAGCACTGGAAGAGATTGCCCAGAGAAGCCGTGGCTGCTCCGTCCTTGGATGGGTCCAAGGTCAGGTTGGAGCAACCTGGGCTAGTGGAAGTGTCCCTGCCCATGGCAGGGGTGGCACTGGATGAACTTTAGGGTCCTTTCTCACCCAAACCATTCTATGAGTCAGAGGGGCAGCTGTTATGTAAAGAAAAGGAAAAGTGCTCCCTTCTGCTTCTCTCACCCCATCCAGAACCCTCTTCTGTCCCCACAAAACACTCAAACAGCCCTGCAAAGCTGTAGTCCAGCTCTGCCCAGATAAATGGAAATGCCAGAGGAATGCACTGGACCATTGCTTATTCTCCAAGTGTTTATTATGACTAAAACCAGGAAGATTTATCTCATCCTTTTTCCTTAGCCTCTGTTCTACTAGTTGCTGATCTTGAATTAGAAATTTTAACACCTGAGAAGAAAGCTAACAAAGTCGTCCATTTGGGAATCAGTTCTTCTTAAAAGGGAGGGCAGATGTCCACCTGTTTGCCTCTCAGAATCTCTAATGCCTCTGGGCTCTCCTTAAAAAAAAACAACTATTCATTCTTCACCAAGACTGTCTGGTTATGTGCAGCAGCAGCTGGAGGAAAGTAGTCTCTGTAAAATGAAGATGCTTTGCTTTGGGACTTTCTCTGTGCCATAAATCTGTGCACAGACATTTCAGGTGCAGTCTCCTTTTATATCCTATTGTACAAAGTCCAGCTCTTCTTCTCCATCTTCACCATCTCCTTCCATAAGTTTTACTGTAAGGGTTTCTCTTAAAGCAGGTCCTAAAATTTTTGTTAGGGAAGGGGTTTGCTGTTGAACTGCAGATTTTATCATGTGCATTTTCTGCTAAAAGCTAAATCAATTCCATTGCAGAGAACACTCTTTGAACTTATTAGCATGGATAGGCTATCTGCAAGATGGGATGATAAAATTATTTGCTTCCTGAAGTTCTTTATGGCACAACCTGCCTATGTTCAGTAGCTAAGTGCTCCTTTGAGTTGATGCACAACCTTTTTTACTCTGGAGCATGCAACAGCTATTCAGCTGTGTACTAATTCCATCCAAATTACTGCAAGTTGCTGACTTCTACCATCATTTAAGCTATTATATCTTTGCTTTTTAATTAGCTGTTATCGTATAAAATACCTTATCTTACACTGGCATCTGTCTTTCCTTTTTAGGGTAGTTTTGAAGCTGTATTTTTATCCAAGGTCTCAGTTTCCTTTGTGGATTCTTGCAGAGCCTGGTTTCTCATTCCTTATGAGGCATTTCCTTATTTCCAGTGCTAGTCTAAGATTTTTTTTAATCTTTTTCTTTATGTAATGTACTAAAAAGAAAAGAAAATGAAGTTTTGCTCTTGTTCCATGTGTATCTCTACCTTTTCATTGATGTATCTCACTTCTAGAGACATAATAGATCCCAAAATGTCACTTACCCTCTTGCTGCTACCAGACATTGTGCACATAGCTGATGTATCATCCTTAATCCTTAATCAATCCCAGCTCTTGTTACTAACAACTAACCTGCAGTTACAAAACCTGCAGTTTTGTAAGTTAATGTTTTTATTTATGCTGTAAAGTTTGCATCATGTAGTTCTGGTCTCCATCTCCATTTTTCCTTTCAGGGGGAATAACCACAGCCCATTGGATCACTCTGGAAATTAGGATCATGGCCTAGGGGTGCTTTGCAGGATAATTGCTTCCTTGCAGCTGTTTCTGCACTTCTGTCATCTTCTCATTCTTTCCCCCCTCTTTTTTTTTCATTCAGATAAATACAATGAGTCCCTCCAGCTGATGCCTTGGAATTCAAATGCCTAGAGGTGTTTGGGAATCTATTCCATATCCAGTGATATAAATTACAGAATTTATAGCTCAAAGAAGGCCTCATTAGGCCAAGTAGTGCCAGGGGCCAGAAGTCCATGATATATTTACCAGCCCAAAAAGTAGTCAGCAGGGTTTGCTGGAAAAAGCAGCTCCTCTGGAGTGCCTGTGTAGAGCACTCTGTGCCCTGGGTGGTTTGGTGTTACATTTCTACACCCAGGAGCTGTCACAATATCTGTGTTTCCCTCCTCACAACATATTCCTTACCCAGAAGGATATAAATGATGAATTTAAGTGACACGGTGAACTCTGAACTTTAGCTCTCTAAATCCAGTGTTTAAGACCTGTGAGCAGCCGCCATGGCAGAATTTTTGTTCCTAAAATTTTCCAAAGTTCCAGGTCCCAAACCCATTTGCTTATTCCTCTGACTAAAGGGGTGGGCAGGAAGCAGCTCAAGCACGAAAAAGGGGAAGCAAGTGAATTTTCCTGTTTGAATCGCAGCTGATTAATTTAATTTGTGTGTCCCTTGCTAAAGCACCACCACCAGCAATCTTCATTTCCTCTTGAGTCCCCAAGCACCCCCACCAGCAGAAATCTTCATTTCCACTAGAGTTCCCACCGAACAAAACAAACCATTTAGTAACAGCGTGTGAATTGGTGAGCTGTCAGGTCACAATGAGTGTTTTGTTTGCAAAACATCCATTTAGAACCTCATTACCCCAAATGAGCTCCACCTGCACTCCATTATAGCAGCTTCATTCTTTTGTTTTTTAAAGTGCAGCAAAATTTCACTCATCTAGAATCAAGTCTGTGAAGCTGAAGGCAATGGATGGGCCAGTTTAATTTAAGGTTTAGCTCAGTGGATGAAGCATGTAACAGGAGTAAAAATGTAAAAATGATGCTGTACATGAAATACTGCATCATTATAAGTAATAGGGTCAGAGGCACTTCTGCTGTCAAGTGTCTTCTGACCTTGCCCAGCTCTTATGCTGCAGACATTTTTGTAAGCTCAATGTATTATTCAATGTTTTGCCAGGAAACAAAAATACTTTGTCTCTTTTGTTTCATGAGAAACTGATTAATTTCGTTTGATTCGTTAAAAAAGCCCCTGAGGACAGTGAAAGAGGTCACTGGAGATAAAGACAGGAACCCCAAGGGGCGAGCATGATTCCCTCTTTGAGCAAGTCATATTTATCCTAGAAGTTTTGAAATATAGAAAGTTGATATTTTCCATTTTAACAAACAATTGTTTAGCAAGTACTGTAAACTTTCCTCTTACTCCACCTTATTTTCCCAACAGTTGTAGAGATGCTCAAGAGGCTGAATCATCTTCACTTGTGCCTTGTTAGATCGTTTTCAACTGTTAGATTTTTTTCCAATCAGCTCTTCAGACCCTCACCACTGTTTCAATGTTCTACCTGGAAAGTGTTCTTGTCTTTCAATTTTCCACTTTTTCCTTACCCTTGGGATATTTGTCCTTTCACCAGCCCTACTGCAGTGTTTTAGCCCTGAAACATGGCTCTGTTGAACGGTTCAGATTTTTCTGGAGGGTTTTCCAATGTCCTATCATGTTTTCTTCCAAATCTTAAAAAAAAAAAGATATAATTTCATATATATGATAGACACCAGGCTCCAGCTGCCAAATAATTAATTATCCTCTGATAATAAAGTCATAAAGAAACATCTCCCAGATCATTTTTTCTGGTAGTTTATTTAGAGACAGTACATTCCCAGTTAAGTATTTTAGTCTTGGATAAATAAACATTATATAGGAGGCAGCATCACCATCAGGACACAGCATTCCTGTGCAGCTCTGCTTCAATGTAATCAAATCTGAAGGGCTTGAGTAAGCCAAGGAAAGAGACTGCTCCCAGAGACCATGTACAGGCTCTGGCTAATCAGCTTAATAACTGCTTTTGATTATTAGTAAGAATATTTAATTGTTTCCTTTACATGTGCAGTCATACCCAATTTTTAGAATCTTCCAGCACAGAAGAAATGAAAATTTTTTTCATCCAAATGCAGCTTTCCCTATACTTTACTAATAAGATTTTTGCCCTGAACTGTCTGTATCACATATATTACATATGCAAAAATTCATTAGTACAGGTTAGCTTTGAACCTGCCAGTCAATGCAAATCATATTAAATGATATGTGGTGGTTTATATATTTGAATTATTGCCACCACCAAATGAAAAAATATGCTACTTCAAGGCAGAGAAAGGATCCATGGCATAGAATAATAGAAAAAGAGCCAAAGGGTTTATTAAATTTGACACCTAATCTTTCCATCAAGCTTATAAAAATGCTGCTGTTCTGCAGTAGTGACCTAGAGCATTACAGCAGCACTACTGCAAGATGTAGAGTTCTCAGCCACTGCTGTAAAAATGCTGCTTTAATAAAAACACTGAGCAAGAGGCTCTTACTTATTTTGCCATACAGCCACATCTCTGCCATGGACCATCCTGAAAGGCTGCTGCACCTCGGGAGGTGAAGCACTGCCATAAATCTGGGATGGCTACAATTGTAATTAGGGGGCACTTCATCTGCAAGCAAGAGGTTAATCCTGTGGTGTTAAGGATTTTGGTATTTATTTAGCATTTTAACAATAAAAGGTACAATCCCACAATATGCCAAGCTCATGGAATCTTGTCAAAAAGCTGTTGCACACACAAAGACCCAGCAATGACTTCTGGGTTCAGCCACATTAATCTCGGAACTGTGCAATAGCTCGAGCTTTGTGCTTGCTACAGAAAACCCTCATTAGTAACACAGTGGAAATTATTAATAAAAAAAGGACATTCTAGTGCCTCCTGTTTTCTTTAGCACTAGGCCTACCCTCCCAGTGTTCCTCTGTATCCCAAAACTGGCAGCTTTGGCCTTAAAGTTTTGGGAAGGGGGGATTAACCATGTGCAATTACCACCTTAGACATTTCCTGGCAATGAAGGATCCTGGGGAAGGATTTGTTCTCAGTCTTGGAGTCTGCCTGAGACTTTTACTAATAATAGTTTTTGGGGTTTTTTTTACTAGTAATTGTAAAAATCATATATCTTGGGTGACCAGCTGGTAAATAGGCTTGTCAGGTTTCAGTGTATAACTTTCCTACAAGAAGTTGATTTTTCCCTATGGTGCTCAGCACAATGATCATGTGCTAATCTAAACATTTTGGTGAATTTAAATAAGTGTGTTTTTCAAGATTTTAATTTCAGTGCCTAAAGTGGGCCAGGTGCTTAGTTGCTTTAATCCATCTACTTCTGACAAAATCAATTATTCTGATACAACACCAATGCGGGATTTTATCCACTACAATTTTATCAACCTGTGGTCAGCAAAAAACCCCTCAACTATTTTTGCTGAGGATAGAGATAAGATATTTATTTCAAAGGCTTTCTATTTTTAACTGTAGCTCTCTTGTTTTCTTCCCTCTTCATGGATGAATTTTGTGAGATGCTGGATCTGTCAGCTGAAATGACAAATTTCTGCAATAATCTCTGTTAATTTTTTGAGATAGCTGAACGTATAAAATAGTGCATGTAAGTACACAGGTAAGAGATATAATGAGTTTGATTGCTATGCTTTTCCAATTTTTTTTCTTTTCTTTTTCTACAATTCCTTTAGTTTGCATATGTTATATATTAATTTTCAAACCCTTTAAGAGTTACTGCATGACCTTAAAGCTAACGTCTAATAGAGGATCTGTTTACCTGTGTTCCTTACCAAATTCTTCATTAGAATTGACAATTTGGACTCTGTATCATTCCTTTAATCCAATGGGGGTTTAAAATAAATAAACGGCTGTTTTTCCCATGGAATGGTTGATGGCAGAGATATGAGCTTATGTGACCTTGTACTGATTTAAAAGGTCTCCCTGATAGTAGCTGTGTTCTTTTTCTTCACTATAAGGTCATGACACAAACATATTGGAGCTTTTTATCATGAAGAGGCCCTATTAATGCTCAAGCAACTACCATGAAAGGAGAGCTGGGTTAATTCATAGTGGTGTGTGTCAAATTTATAATTGTAGTGCCAAGGAGAATTTGTATCTCTTGTGTTTCTAAATTTTCCTTTGGAGAACTGTAAGATAAATGAATTTATTGTGTTCTTACTCTGTTGAAATGGATGTTAATAGGCATATACTGGTTTGGAAAAACAGCATAAATATATCAGATCAGAAGGGAAGTCTGAGTAGCTACAGCTTTGCTGGAGATGGGACAAGACACCCATTGAAGTGAAGCTATTATTGTTTGTGGCTCTAGCATTTCTCTTATTTTGTAAGTATTTCCTAGGAGATGTCAAGAAACAACAGATTTGGGAGAAAATAGTGAAGGATATATGTGGTTTCAAAGATCAGGTTTCTCTGAGCAACCTGTGCTGATCGTGCTTCCCAGGACTGGAATTTCTGATGGTCAGGTACTCTCAGTTTGTGCCACTTCCACTGACACTTACATGCAGTAAACAGGAGCCCTTACTGGGTTTTTTTTGCTCCAGCTAAATAAAATAAGGGAATAGAATTTGAATCCAAACCAGGAGTGGGCTTTGTAAGTGAATCTGGTCATCAACATCAATTATTGCACTTTGGTTCTCACCATTGAGCAATCCTGGAGCTCCCAAACTGGAATCTTTACTAATAAAATCAAACTAGGAGACTGGCTGTAAGTGTTAGCAGGCAGGCAGGCCACAGATTTCATCTATCTAATGCAACTTCATCTCTCTTCCTGAAAAAATCATGATGAATTCCCAGATCCTTAACACTTGCTGTACAGATCCCCTCTGGCTATGCTCCACCTTTTGGGAATACAGGACTTCCCAATCCTTAGTGGGCATTATAAAGCCATTATGGTTGGGAAAGACCTCAAACACCACTGAGTCCATCAACAAACCTCTGGGTTTCAGAGGTCTCTAATCCACAAGTCCAGTAGGCAGCTCAAAGGAGGCTGAAAGAAAGGTTTCATGCCCTTGCTGGCTGTGATCTCTCAGTCAGCAGCCTGCCTATATAATCATAATTTAACATATTCTGTACAGCTGAAGGAAGAATGTCCTGCATCTCTAAATCTTGAGCCTGCACCAGAAGCTCAGAAGGAGTTGCCATTTTAAGGCATTTTAAAGCTCTGTTTATATCCAGATTTCCACAGGCAGCTAGGATCCCAACTCCTCCAGTGGAGAGAAGCTGCACCACATGGTGCTTGAAAACTCATTTTCAAACCAAGCTTGAGCCCTTCTGGGTCTAAACTCTGTGTGAAGACAGAGACCATCTTGCTCCTTCCTTTGGACCAGCAGTTCCCAGACTAGAAATCATGCTTCTGGAAGTGTGATTGCAATTGGCATTATGAGTTCAGCCACAAAGACAACATGAAAACTGCTATCCCAAAAATCCTGTTGACATGAAATGTGAAAAATGTGAATTATTATTAAGATGGCTCTAAGCCCCTCAAAGACAGGCTTCTTACTGTGGAGGAAATATGCTGAAGTAAAGGCACAATTTCCTATTTTGTGTAGCCAGTGTATACAAAAGAAGACAGTCAACTGCATGGCTCTCTCTTGGTCTCCTCTCTTTTGAAGCCTTTATTTTTTGGCAGCATTTGGAGGTTTTTAAAAAAGGGAATGAAGTTGCTCTTCAGCCTGAAATTTAAAAAAAAAATATTAATTACCACCTTTAAAACCTGCCCAACTCCCCAAACTTCTGTGATTTGCATAGAAAGGGAAAATACTACATTTTCATGTCATGTGCTCTGTGGTGCACCTTCTTGGTGCACACAAAATCACACTTGGGGAGAAGCTTAGAGTGCTTTTTCAGCCTGTCACTGTGCAGGTGGTGTCACTAGGATTTCAGAATAGAGGCAAATTATCAAAGCTAACAAAGTCCTGGGCAATACTGTGCTGTGGCTCTCTCAGTGAGAGCTGATGAAGCTGCCATACAAAGAAGAGAGGACCTCTTCTCCTTTGGCTTTGGATTTAGTTCATTGCCTGCACTGAAAACTTATGAGAGGTGCTTGCCAGAGTTTTGGGGTTTTTACCCTGGTGATGTCTATAAAATAAAACAGAGCAGACTCTCTTCACACTCTACAGGCTCTCTATTTACACAGAGATTTTGGCAACACCTCAGAAAGCACTCAGGTGTATTTTTTGATCAGTTTCTCTCCACAAAAGCATATGAGCACTTGAGCAAAGGCAAAACCACAAGTTTTATAAGAAGAATTAGGTAAATGTGAAATCTGAACTGAGCAAGGGTGTCTCTCCATGTAGTGATGAGTTCATCCAGAAAGTCAATTCCCATTCTGTTTCACTCTTTTTCCTTCAAAGAAAAGGTGTAGACAAAGCTGCCCATCAGCAATTTCACCCCTGTGAAAATGTGTTTAAGAAAGGGAAAAAAATTCTGGACAGGCAGAGGAGTGAGGGAAAAGGTGATGAGAGACAGCCCAGCAGACATTGAGGTCAGTGGAGAAAAAGGAAGAGGAGGTGTTCCAGGGGCTGAGATGACATTCCTTGTGGAGAAGACAGTGGAGCAGGGGGAAAGTGTGAGGAGGAAGGAGCAGCAGAAAGGAGCTGTTAGGGACTGACCACAACCCTCAGTGAGGTCACAGCATCCCCTTGGGCTGCTCAGCAATGGGGGAGGAGGTACAGGGGCTGGCAATGATGGAGTGAGGTAAAGTGGGAAAAAGCAGGAGGAGAAGGTACTGCTTTCATTTTCTGTCTTTCATTCTGATTTATCAACTCCGTTTTTAACTGGTAATAAATTAATTGAATTTTTCCCAAGTTGAGTATGATTGGCCCATGAGAGTAGCTCATAAGTGGTCTCCCTGTCCTTATCTCAACCCATCCAGCTTTTTAATCTGATTTTATCTGCTTCTCCTGTTGAGGGGATGTCCCTTCTGAGGGGCAGTACTGATGCAGCTCTGGTCTCTATGACAGGGCCAGGACTCAGGGAATGGCTGGAGCTGTGCCAGGGGAGGATTAGGCTGGATATTAGGAAAAAGTTCTTCCTCCAGAGGGTGCTGGGAACTGCCCAGGCTCCCCAGGGAATGGGCACGGCCCCAAGGCTGCCAGAGCTCCAGGAGGGTTTGGACAATGCTCTCCAGGGATGCACAGGGTGGGATTGTTGGGGTGTCTGGGCAGGGACAGGGGTTGGACTGGATGCTCCTGGTGGGTCCCTTCCCACTCAGATATTCCATGATTTTGTGAGTGGAAGTGGCAGGGTGAACATCTGGCACTTGGCCAAAGACGACCCAGCACTGGCATAAATTATTTCTGTGACAGGAGGCACATGGAGCAATTTCTGTGTGGTTTGTGTGTAATTGCTGCCAGCTGCAGGGTTAGGTCACTGTGAATGTAGGTAGAGATCTTACCTTTATGATGGTGGATTACCAGAAGATTTTTCAGAGAATTTTTTCTCAAGCTACTTACAAATTAAGTTTAATATTTGTTGAGGCCAACGAGAACTTGTCTCCAGGAAAAGTTTTCTGTGACCAAAAAAGATTGTGTTTAATGCTGGTCAGAGATATCAATCATCATAGTGAAGTGTTTTGGGAGAGGAGTCTTTAAAGTGGGCCATTTTTGAGTAGGAGGAGAATAATTTTGGGTGCAGAAGTAGATTTTCATGGAGAACCTAGCAGAATCAATCTGCATGTCCTCTAGCTAACTTGAATGAAAAATCCTGTAGAAAACTTGTTAGGATAATGATTTTCATTTTCCAGCACTGCAAGATGTTGCAGGTGATGATGCAGTAATCACTGAGCAATAAACACATTCAGAAACAGCATCACTTAAAATTACTTCATTGTTCCAATTGCTGGTTTGCAAATGGAAAATACTCCCAGTACTGTTATAAACAGACTCACTGGCAGGCTATGCAGAAGAGTTCTTCTTTGCCACTTGCCAACTTCACAGCCCTACAGGAAGAGAGATTGACTAATCCACTGTAAAGTGCACCACAATTACCTGTGACAAGCATAAAACATTACTTATTTATCAGTGTTGTGGTTTAACCTCAGCCAGCAACTGAGAACCACTCAGGTGCTCACTCATCCCCAACCCCTCCAGTGGGACAGGGAGAAGAGAGTTGGAGAGAGGTAAAACCCATGGGTTAAGAATAGTTTAATAAGTGAAATAAATTAAATAATAATATAAGGAAAATCCTTTACTTAGGGTAAGGGTTGCTGAGCAACAGCCAAACCCTCAGTGTGTGATTCACATTGTTCTCATTCTAAAGACAAAACACAGCACTCTATCAGCTACTAAGAAGAAAATTAACTCTAAAAAAACCAGGATAATTAAACACTTTTTGATTAACTGTTGCATGTGGTACTGTGCTGACCATCTACACACGCAAACATGACCTGAAGGAAATGCAAAAAAAAAAAAAAATCTTGAAGACATTTATCTTGTATTTCTATAGAAATAGTTAACATTAAAAAAAAACTAATTGCTGGTGGCCATCAAGTTATTTTCTTCACAGACTTTTAAAAGTGAAGGGACTTTTTATTTTAAGAATTCTGCAATTTGGAAGAAATTGAAAATTTGAGTCTTGGCTGTGGTTTTTTTTTTTTTCTCTTTTTCAATTTAATGTCAGTTTTATCTTAAGTACAGTTAAAAAGAAATCCTTGAATGTATTTACAATTGAAGTTGATTTCAAGTTGGCAGTGAAATGCCTGGTAAAATCTGTCAGAAATTGGCCAATAGAACATGAACGTAAGGAATTCTTTTCACACCTGGAGTTAAAATTTTTGTTATCAGGCTTAATTCAGCAAACTGCAAGGTTCAGTTCAGAGGATCTGATTCAGCAACAAGTGTCTGTCTACCCAATGTGATTCTATAAAAGAAATATGCAGAAACCCAAATATTCATTGACAACTGAAACTATTGGTTAATGGTCTGAATGAAAATGTGCATCTTTTGAATTACTTCTAACTTCCAATCAAATCAGGAACTATTTTACAATTTTATTTTGCCGGCATTGTGAAAAATGTGTATTTCCATATCATCTTGGATTTTCATGTGTTTTAAAGATTTTTCTTTTTTTAATAGAAAACATAAAATAATGTCTTAGTTACAGACAGGTGTGGGTAGAAGTGATCACTGTGTGGTGGCATCCCATGGAGCAGCAGGATCTCCTCTCCTGCTGTGCTCTCGTGGTGCTACAAGGCAGCGCTGGAGCTCGGCAGGGGCTGCGTGAGCAAACTCATAATGGGCCAGAACTCCTTGACCAAAAAATCCCTGCCTCAGCAGGGCCAGAGCACAAAAGGCAAGCACAAGGCAGTGGGGTGGAGGATTGAGGCAGTGACAGGATCCTCCAGTGATGCTTGTTGTCCTGGGTTATGAGATGTGTGTGTATTCTATTCTGTCAGAGGTGGGGCACTATCTTCTGTTCCCTGGGCAGTTTTCTTTATCTCTCCCACAGCCAATCCTCCCTCCAGGAGATCTCTTCTGTTCATGGGCCATTAATTATTAATTATCTTCTGTTCATGGGCCAGTGAGTGTCCCTGCATGGCTGATCAAATTCCATCATCCCATGGGGAGATGCTCTGCCCAGGGGAGGAGCCAAGCATTCCTACCTGGATACAATCTGA
>JAYDZK010000006.1:26024576-26043218 GCA_034509185.1 Euphonia xanthogaster | reverse complement strand
TGCAGGATCCCTGCTCCAGCAGAGCCCCAGCTGGCCCTGCAGGAGGGCTGAGCCCCCCTGGGATGGGGCTGTGCCCCACCCTGACACACAGGGGAGCAGCTCCTGTTCTCTGGCAGTGTTGTTTTGTATTACTGCATTTTTTACTTCTTTTTTTTTATTTCCTTCTCTAATAAAGAACTGTTATTCCTATTCCCATATCTTTGCCTGAGAGCCCCTTAATTTCAAAATTATTTGTAGGGGTGGGGGGGTTTACATTTTCCATTTCAGGGGAGGCTCCTGCCTTCCTTAAGCACACACCTGGCTTTTCAAACCAAGACACTTCTACACAGACTTCTTGGCAAAACTGCAGCAAATGAGGGCAGCTGGGCCTCCCTGCTTCTGTGAAAGGCTTATTTTTGTGTGTGCTCAGCCATGGGCAGAGTACCAGGAGATGCACAAACTGTGCTCAGTTATCAAGGAAATAAATGACCAAAGGAAAGGGCAAACACAAAAAATCAGAACTCACCAAGTAGAGAAACATGGTGGTGGTTGACAGCTACTCAGAGAATGAAACACTGCAGCAAACCTCAGCTTAATAATATTAGTACTTTTTGTGTGAGAATGTACTCCCACCTTCTCAAGGGTTTGTTCTTGTTTTCTATGTTTTATTACATGTGTTAGGAATGTGGGAAACTATTTATTTAACAGACATTGAGATTACTGGACAAGGAAAGCTGCAGGGAGATGCAGTATTTTGGAGACGAGAAAAGTCTGTGCCAAAACCTCCACAAATGCTAAGGCAGAACAACTTCTCCATCTCCAAACCTGGCCCTGGAGCCTGTGGAGAGTTAACTACCCTGGCTAACAACTCACCCAGCTGCTTCTTCACTCCTCCTCCCACCCCAAAGCAGGATGGGAGAGAGAGGAGAACAGGAAAGGCTAAAGTGAGAAAAACTCACGGATTGAGACAAAAAGAGTTCAATGACTGTAAAAAATGACCCCTAAACAATAAAAACAAAACTAAACCAGAACCCCCAGTTGATGCCAAGGCAATCCCTGACCACCTCCCACTATCAGACTGGTGCCAAGCCAGGCTGTGAGCAATGGCTGCTTTGGAAAATTGGTGATGTCTGTTTTTGTTGGGAGTGACTTGGTTTGAAGGTGTGGCAGTAGAACAGTTTTTTTTGTACTTCACTCATCTTTTTTCCTCCTACTGTGAAAGGAAAATTAATTTCTGAGAATTATTTTTTATGTTGTTGTTGTAGAACAAGATGAATAGCCTTACCTTTGGTTTTCTTATTACAGAGAAAATTGGGGTTTTTTTACTTATTCACAAACCAGAGAAACTACAATTGTTTTCTTCATTTATTTGTAGCAGCTTTTTTTTTTTTTTTTTTTTTTTTTGCTTTTATGCAAGTCTTTGCATTAAAAACTCAAAAGTGCTGACTATTGAATTTGGGAAAAGAATCAGGCTAGGGCTATTTCTTACCAGTAGAAAATGATTGGAGCACTAACTGCAAGGTAGAGTTGTAGGGTACAGACTGGTTAAACCATAGCAGCTACAGCTGGATTAATACACATACCATCTTCTAGCTCCAAGCTCAATTCAGACTCTAATCATGCTCAGTTGTCTAAAAAGAGCAAATGCCAACATATATGCTCACCATATAATATCTACATAATGCCAATTATATACTGGCAATTCTATAATTATATACATAATTATACATATATAAAATATATGATATATATTATCTATTATATATATTTTATATTATATAATACATATTATAGTACATAATATATATTACATATTTTAGATGTATAATGCCAATTATAGAATTATATCAAGTTAATTGCCCAATAACTTCCAGGTTGAGAAGACATTCCATTTCCTCCAGGCAGCCCAAGTAGTGCTCAGTGAGAATGGTTCCCTGGGGCTATGTTGTTGTTATCCTTATAGAGTTTTTTTTACTCTGTCATTTAAAGTGCACAATTAATAGGGACATTGAGATTATCCCATGTTAATACACTTTGGCAGTGTTACTTTTCATGTCTTTATCTGATTAAAAAAAACCCCAAAAACCAAACCAAGCAAGAGAATGGATGTCTGTTTCTTAATGTCCTACTGGGAACAAGACAGTGTTCTGCTGTGTCAGAGTTATGCCAGAAAGTGAATGTTATTTCTAGGGTTGAGCAAAATCAACACAGCTAACTCAAAATTGAGCATATGTCTTTTTTGAACCAGCTTCTGAGATTTCATTTACTTTCTCTCCAACCTCATTTGAAGAAATGCAACTGAAACATGGCTCTGGTAAAGGCATTTGGCAACACTTTAAAAGAATGAATTCCGGCTGGCATGTGATTCAGCAAAACATGTGATAAAGCCATGAAGCCATCCTCATCTGCTGAAGTTTTAAATGTATGCTTACAAGCCAGAGTGCTTCACAAAATCCATGTGGGCTTTGTGATCTACTGCTCTGACAAATGGAGAACGTAGTCAAATAAATGATGGAAGAGAAAGTTTTGGGGTTTCTTTGCTGCCTCCTTTCCATTGTGACTGAGAAGAGAAGCTGATGTCTCCCTGCTCTCACCCCCCAGCAGCTGGGGGAAATGTCAAAAGGGTGATGGCTGCTGCTGACGAGACACATACCTGCTGTGTGCCACAATGACTCAGCCTGGACTGCTGCAAGACAAGAACTGAGAAAAGCAAAAAAGAAATACACAATTTTATACACATATCACTTATTTTTCATGTTGTTATGTTTGGGTTGGAAATTAGATAAATGCAGTTCATCCATACAAATTCTTCATGCTTTTTCTATCTCATTAACTCCATAGCCTAGGCAAATGAGAAATGCTTGTAAAATTGCTGTATTTTAAGTGCAGGCTAGAGACTGGAAGTGGAACAGAATGTTCAAGAAACTGTATTGTTCTTGTTCAGTGTCATTAGTGGCCATATAGTTTGATTCTTAAGAGTTAATGACACATAATAACAAAGGTTATTTTCAAAACTTACTATAGATCTTTTGCTCAGCTCGTTTCTATGGGAGATAACCAGATTTATTGAGATAATGCAGCAGATGTTATTCAGGGAATGACTATCAAATGGAACCAATATCTGTAAAATAATCTATTTTCTAAATGCAAGTCGCATTCTCTACAAGTTTTTCTTCACAGCACAGCCGCTTTGTAAAACTCTGCCTTTCTATTGTGCAATTCCTTGACTCTGCAAAGCATCAACTGAACTTCACTTGACTCCACCACCCTTCCAAACACTCCTTTTTTTCTGAATGTGGGTCTTGTTCTTTTACACGTGCCACAGAAAATTCATTGAGGGGGTCTTCTAATAATTTCAGCTCTTTTTCTGTCCAACACCATGAATTCAAAAGCATTTCAGATCCAAACTGTATAGGAAGAGGCTTTTTGTGTTAATACCTTGCCTGGTCTGGAAGGGACTCCTTTCTGACTACCAGCACCAACTGGTAGGATTTTTTCCTAGCTCTGTGTGTCAACACTGAGGTCACATGGGGCTAAAACCCAACAGGAGGTGCATGACTCCTTTATTTAAACACAAGCACACTAAAATTACACCTCAGTTCCTCTACAAATCTGCAGAGGTCAGTGCTTCTCACACTGCTTGTAAAGTCAGTGCTTGTGGCAGAGGGGCTTCCATTCTCTGGCCATCCTATCAACCACAGAAATACAGATTATCCTGCTTTCATAGGCCTTCTCAGTAACTGAGTCAATGTTTCTAGAGAAAAACAGGCACTTGATGCACAGGCATCTCCACCACAACACTTCAACATGATTTCAAATGCATCTCCTCCTTTACCTTTTTCTCTACAAACACTTCTTGAAACTAACAGAGACATTTGTGTGATTTTGTAAAGTCCAGTTAGGTGGAAGAAATACCTGAATACATCAGAGGATATTTTAAAAATGGCAAACCCATATTTTTCCCTGCATGGCTATCGGTCATTGACACATGGCCACAAAAGAAAAATAGTAAGAGAGTCAGGAATGTATTGCAGCACGTTTGCTGTTGTCATTGTCCCATGGATTTGAAGACAACTCACTTCCTGCTGACCTTTTCAGCTTTAATGTCAAGGTTGGGAGCACTTTAAAGTGCTGGTTTTCCCTCTCACACTGTGTGGCAGCAGACATCCTTTGCCTTATACCCCTTAAGAATTAACAAGTGTAAACCAAGCCTGTCCCAGGACAGCCACAGAGAGAACCTCACATCACCCTGCCTGGCACAGATGACAGCAGCTGGGAAGGTTCCACAGAATAAATCTCAAATCCTAATCTTTCAAGAATAGAGCTCAGGAAGCTGGCAGGCCCTGGAGAAGTTTGTGCCTCCACATCTCAGGTGCTTTTGTGTCCCTCCTAGACATACGTGTCTGGCTGTGTCTGCTGAGTTCAGCTTACAGGCCTTGCAGTTAACACCTTCTAGTGGATAAATGCCACCTCTTCAAAGAGGTTATTCTTACTAAGAAAACGGCTTCAATGACAGCAAGAGCCTGAAAATAACCCCAGCCTTTAAGTTCATCTCCTGCTGCCAAAGGACAGGGCAAGTGAGTACAGAAACATGTTTTATATCTTTGATATTTTGGGGGGAAAAAAAAAAAGAAAGATACAGTATTGGTTCATTTTCTGTAGGTGAAATGTTGGGAAATCCTAAAAAAATCTCCTCTGCAAGTGAGGCATAATTCTATTCAAGTGAATCATATCTCTGTTCATGCAAAGTGCCCACCAAGCTGCTCTACCCACTCCCCCTTCCAGCTGGACAGTGGAGAGAAAATAAGATGGAAAACAGCTCACAGGTTGAGATAAGGCCGTTTACCAAAACAAAAGGGAATTTTGTGTCCTCTCAAGCAAAGAGAAAGCCTGAAGATTTTATTCTCTACTTCCCATCAGCTAGCAAGGCCTGGCTTCTTCCTGGGAAGCAGGACTGCAGCACATGGAGCTGCTGCTCGGGAAGGTAAATGTTGAAAATAACACATCCTCCTCCCCAGTCCCCCACCCCCCCTTAGCTGCTGTCTCTGAATGCTCTGGACTGTCCATTTGGTCAGCCTGGGGCAGCTGGCCTGGCTGTGCCCTGTCCCTGCCCTCCATGGCAGGGAATGTTGAGGGACAGAGGGGAGCTGTGCCAGCCCTGCCCAGCAGCAGCCAGAGCTGGTGTGTTATCTGCTCTTTCCAGCACTGAGGGCTGCTCTGGGAGCATGAACCCACCCCAGGCAGGCTGGGGTGCACCAGTGGAGCAGAAGCATCTCCTCTGTGACCAGGTGTCTCTGAAATATTCTAAATATGGCACTTTGTTTCTGTAATGAGCAACTACAGGGCTTGTTTAGATACGCAGGGCAATTTATGGGTGCAAACAGTAGCTAGAAATGAAACCCATGAATATGTGAAGCATTGCTTCCCAAGCTAAATGTGAATGCTGGACACAGGCAATTAAGCACTCCCTATGTTTTCTGGATAAATATGCAAATTTGACATTCAAATCAGACTTCTAAAAAAAAATTTCACCCAAGTTAAAGCACTAAGAACATAAGCAGTCCAAAGCTTAAGTCTTTTTGCTCCAACTTTAATTGCTTGCCATAATTTCTGTTAAGGGCAAGGCACTTTAGTAGGTTATCATTCTGCTCCTCCCAACTGTTTCAAAAGTCAAGTGTGGTTTCCCCTGACACATCACACTGTGGATGGAATTTTTAGATGGAGAATTTACAGCAGAGTAGCATGCAGGGAATTCATTAAAGCTGGGAGAAGGAAGTCACTGCAAGAAGGTGACAGTATTGTTTGCATAATAGGCTTGCCTGTTGCAAACTAAGACTCACTACTGAACTCCCTTAATAAATTACATTCTTTTGGGAGTTAAAGAGAAGCACTTAGCAGGTTCTGGAAGAAAGATGACCAAAAAGTTGATCACATGAAGTAGAAAAAAAAATGTTATAGGATAAGCTGTTAAAATGTGTTTACCAACGCTGCTGTTAAATGCAGACTAACAGAACAAAGGACTCTAATGACCTCTAATTCAGGGCCACAAGGCTTTTGGGAAGGGAGAATTTGATGTGCCACTCCTCCCTCACAGGATTCTGCTGCAGACAGGGTCCCAATCTGGATTTAGCATTTTTGGTGGGGATCTAAGTTTCTGCCTCGTTTAAGTGCAGTTTGTTCCATTGTGACTTCAGTATTCTGCCCTAAAATGAGATTTTATTATATCATATTTTAAGGCCACAGATTATTAACACCACTGAAGAAAAGGCATTATAATCCTCTACAACCCTTTAACTCTGCTTCAGAATGATTTTAAGGGCTTAAATTAAACTGTGGTGGCAATTAGGTCTTGGAGTTGACCACAGGGAAAGATCTGTGTTGCAATTCCAAAGCAACTTTTCAAACCTTTTGGTAATGGACATAATCTTTTCTGAGCAGCCTATTCTGGTGGAATGGGGAAAGGAGCTGGAATTAGATCATCTTTAAGGTCCCTTCCCAAATGAACTACTCCATAATTCTATGATTCTTTGAAGTGAATAATATCAGAATATTCTTATTAAATTTAAAGTGGAAAAGAGCCTGAAGAGTTGATACAACCTGAGGAAACCAAGTTGTCCTGCCCCGTAGGTGAAAGAAGGTGGCAGGGAGGGAAAGAGAGCACAATGAAATAAAGACCAGGCTATGCCCACTGCACCTCTGGATGCTCTGGAATAGAAACTCCACCTTATTGTGAAGTGTCTGAGCCAGGACTAACGAAGTCAATCTCTTTCATTGGGAGGGTGAGGTAGGTCAGCCTCAAAATCCTCCTTGGCTGATTTAAGCTCCCTTCGGTGTGAAGGAGCTGCAAAGCAAGTTCAGCCTAGGACATCACTAGAGAGAAGAAGAAACCTGGAGGAAAGAGCAGAAAGGCATTAGCATAGCAGCAAATCTCTTTTTGTACATTTCGTGGGTGCCTCTGTCACACACATGCGATGGAAAGGTCCGACGGACATTGCAGTACCGAACTCTGCCGTGACGGTGCTGCTGCCCGTGGGCTCCCTGGCGCTGTTGATCCATCCCAGGCACACACTACGACTGCCCTTTGTTTTCTGACAGATTTTATCAGTCTTAGAAAACGGACAGTACCCTTATTGAATGCCTTGAACCCCAAGTCTATTTGACACTCACTGCAGGCTTGATGTGCAGCGGTCTTTGTTAAGGAAAGCACAATATTTACATAAAGAGGCTGACCTTTTAAACCGAGCATTCTGTCAGGAGGAGCTGAAGGGGAGGAGATGAGGGGAGAGGAGGGGGCAGAGGAGCCTTTGCTACCTGTTGCTCCAAGAGAAATCATATCCTGAGGCAAAGACACCTTTTGTTTCTATAACTGCGTAAAGTATCATATCTATATCTACATATTTGAGACTACACTTGAAATGTACCCTGAATGATTTTCTTTACAAACCGTATCATCCTTCCTTCACTCCTTTTCTTACATCCTCGCCAAAGAAAAGAATCAATAAAGACCCAAGCAGCGTAAATCATTGCTAAGATCAGCTCACTCCACAATTCTTTAGCATAAAAATGATTAAATATGCTGACAGGAATAAACCAATCTGATGCCAGAGGAATCTTGGGTTCCTGTGGTTTCCGACTTTTCCCCAACAGATTCTGGAAACATAAACCTGCCAGGCTGGCAAACAGACACGAAAGCTTCGCACTGCTGCTTACAGAGACAATAGAAAGAAGACAAAAAGCTTCTTAATGAAAACCCAGAAACTGCCATCTCTTTTACAGACCGCACAGAGCACAGCAGACGAGTGCTGGTGTAACTCCCCATATTGCCTGGCACATGCATCACACACATAATCTCATGGTTGCTGCGCTCATTGATCCTGCCGAGCGTGAGGTGCACCCAGCCCTGCTGCCCTGCAGGGATGCAGAGCTCCGTGCTGCTCTGCACGCTGCTCCTGACACGGACTGCCTTTCACCTTACCCGTGCTCAGCTCTCAGCCCGACTGTACCCAGGGAAAAGCATTTTTATTAGCCATGAACGCGTGTCTGTTCACAGCACGGGTGTAGAAGAGGGACCAGGAGAGGGGAGCACACACATCAAGCTCCATAAATGCTGGTGCTGCCTCCCTCTACACCAGACACCTTCAAATTCCGCACGCATTCCGGAGCCGCTATGCGAGGGAAAGGGTGATTTTTCCACCGAGCCGGGTCATTATTTCCATGCCGAGGGCCTGGAAGCATCGAGAATCGGGGGAAATGGAGGGACGATGCTCCACTTACCCGGGGCAGGAGAGGGACACGGGTGATGAGCAGGGGAATTTCCGCCCATCCCCTCTCCCCGCAATCGCTCCTGGCCGCAGGGTCCCTCCCAAAATCCGCTTCCCCGCTCAGGGATCTCCGCATCCCTTCCGTGCCGGGGTCCGAGCGAGAGCGGCGCCGGGCGGGGAGCAGGGCTGCGGGAAATATGAAATAGAAAGATGAGAAACAAAGGGCTGGCCGAGGGTGGGGGTCAGGTTTGTTCTTACCCGGTCGGGATCGCCGCCGTGGCTCGCTGGATTGCGGGCGCAGGAGGAAGAGGAGGCGGAGGAGGAGGAGGAGGAGGAGAGGCTGGTGCTGCGCCACCCGCAGCCAGCAGGAGCTGCACCCGTGCCGAGCCCTGTCCCCGCCGTGCCCCGCACCGGGAGCTGCCCCGGGCCCCAGCGCTCCCCCCAGCTCGGTCCCGGCTCCCTGCGCCCCCTCCGCCCCGAGGGGAGCGTCATCCCTCGGCCGCGGCTGCTGGGATGAACCCCCGGCGCTCTCCGACCCTCCCGGTTGGCTCCAGCCTCCCGCTCCTCGGTGCGGTCTCGTCTGGGTTCCACCTGCGTGGGCAAAGCCCCTCTCCTCCTACCTGCGGCTGAGAGCCCACAATTTGTTATTCTTTCCTCGAGAATCGCTTCCATCACCACCGAAAAAAAAAAAAAAAAACCCCAAAAAAAACACAACCAAAAAAAACCCACCCCACATCTACCCCAGCGAATCCCATCCCTCTTCGCAACTCCTCTTGCTATTCGGGTTTGCTTCCCTCTCTCCTCCTCCTTCTCCCCTCCCTCTTTCCCCCCGTTTCGGGTTTGGAGCCTCTCTCTGCCCTACACACACACACACAGACAGGCGCGCACGCTGTAAATGGGTTGTCACACACGCAGAACCGCTGCTGGTCCCCAAAGTCCCCCCGCCCTGCTCAGCCTTCCTCTAGCTTGAAGCCGCAGATCATGGACTATATGCTTGGAGCCGGGATGCGTTTTATTCACAGCTGCTTCGCTTCCTGCAATTTCATCCGGTGAGTAGGTTTGATTTCGCGTTCAGGTGGCGTGCTTCCAACAGGAAGGACACTAAAAACAGCAGGGAGAAATAAAAAGAAAAGATAAATTAAAAAAAAAAAAAAGTTTTGCTTCCCCTTGTTCCCCAGCGGGCTGGCTCCACTTTCTAAACTCGAAGGAATTAGGGAGCACCAGTTTTCTGCTCACGTTCATTCCCAGCCGCCGCGCTCGGCGCTGATTGCAGCGCGCACCGCAGCACCGCTTCCAGGGCCACCGCTCCGCTGCTTGTTCATCACATTTTATTCATGTTTCCATCAGGCACGGTACCTGCTCCATTCCCCGGTTTAACCCCTGCAGACGTGGGCGCTGGAAGGGCTCAGTGCTCTGCCCGTGCCGGGGGAAGGAAAGGACGGGAGCTCAGCTGCTGTGTGAGACAGCCGGGAGCATCCCGAGGAATGTCTGGGAACCTGCGGGGGGAGATCAGCTGGAAAAGTTCATTGCTCTCCCCCATCCCCTGAAGAACTTGCACAGGATTGGGGGTGGGAAAGGATTCTCCAGAAGGGATAGGAAAGGATTTCCAGACCTCAAGTCCTGCCGCATGTGCTGGGAGGGGGCAGTGGCCAGGCAGGGGGGGCGGGTAGCAGCGGGGTCGGCGCCCGGGGCTTCTGTCCTGCTGCTGCCAGGGCTTCTGTCCAGCCTCTGCGGCCGCTCGCTCCTCGCTCTTTCCTCCCTTCTCAGTCCCATCGCGCCTGAATTCATTTCTCACTATTTTTGGGCATACCTGTATTTTTCGCTGTCCAAAAATTGGCTCCTGAGGAGCGCAGGGAAACGTACGCCCATCTATAGATGTACCTGAGGTAGAGCTCTTGAATCAAGTAGGGGCTACTTTGAAAGAAAAAGAGAGAAGAACCGAGGGAAATAAACACATTACCTTTGAAAAAAGGACAAGTGCCCTCAGAGTGCTATTTGTGGTGGATACTTCAGGATTTCAGTGTCTCTAATTAGCGGCAGAGATCTTCCCACGGTCAATAGCAGAAGGCAGGGAGGAAACATGCCATGTCTGACTGGGCTCCGTGTAACTCTGTCATTTGGGTGCAGGATAAGTGTGTCTGTGTGTGTCTGTGTGTGTCTGTGTGTGCGCGGTCATGTCTCCAAAGCAGTACCTGCGGAGATCACCAGGAAGGTGCTCAAGGCTTGCAGGCAGGTAGAGATGCCAGGGAGGAATAACAAGATCCGAATTTATTGCCTGGTGGCATGCAGAAGACGGGAAAGACCAATTCAGTGCCAGAGTGCGCTCCCCCCTTGCTCTTCCCTCCACCCTCCCCCTCCCCTCCCTACTGCCTCCCCCCTCGGCCGCCAGATTGCTGGCTGCTGTCTGGAAAGGAGTAGTGAAAAAGCCCTTCAAGCTTGGGATCCAAAATCCACCCTTCCTCCAGCTCCTCTCTTCTCCCACCAGCTCGAAGCCCCCGTGCCTACTTGTCTCCTTCCAGCTCAGCGTTCTTCTCCCGGAGACTCCAGCAGGTTTTTCCCATTCCCGCTGTCTTGCCCCTCTGCCCCCTCTGCCCCTCCTGCCCCGGACCTTTCCATGACTGACGCGATTAACCAAATCCCAGACATTTCCCCTGAATTACCCGCCTCTGGCGCTGCTGCTGCCGGGATCCTCCCGCACCAGGCTGCTCAGGAAAGTTTCCGTGCAGTCATACCCCCCTTCCCTCCCTAGGCAGGGAGTGCATTTCAAAACCCCTGCCTGATTTTTAATCTCCCACCCCCACCCCCCTAAACCTTTAGGAAAGAAAAAAAAAATCCAAAACAAACCAGCAAGTCCTGAGGGGTTTCTGTTATAGTGGGAATAGCTCAGCCAGTGAGCACCGCCTGGCCGTGCTGCTTGAATGTTACCGCTCTGCGGAAGAGATTCATGTGCCCATCAGCAGAATATTTCCCGGGTTTAAGAGCACTCGATTTTCCCTCTGCTGACGGGGATGGGAGACGGTAAGACACAGGATGAGGGCAGTGGAGTTGTTTAGCTCACAGGCACTATGACGGATGGCAGTAAAACGGTGTCTGGGCAGCAAAAGTGACACAGGTTGGACCGGGTGGCATTTCTATACTCAGCGGAAGGCGAGGGGATACACATCAACCCCTTGGCAACAGCACCAAATAAATCAATGCAAGTAACGTGGGCTTAATGGGCGATTGCAGCAAGCAAGACAGGCGTGGTGAATAGAGAATATTCCCACTACCCTTGATTTCCAGCATCCCGCACCCCCAGCCCAGGGATATCTCTTTCACACATGGGGCTGGATGACTCAGAAAAAAACCGGGAATAATGGGCAGCAGCCAGGCGGGTTTTGCTTTGCCGTAGTTGGTTCTTTTGCTTTTTGTACAATGCATTGGCGGCGTGGAAATACCTCCCGAGCCCCACGGCCCATTCCTGACAGAATGCTCCCAAACATCTCTCTTCCCTGCATGTAGATGTCCAGGCTCCCTGCTTGCCCGTGTCTGGCTTCACTGCCAAGGATCACCTCCATCTCCCCTGAAGCTGCGTGGATCTGGGACTCCCCCTTTGGCCGGGAGTTCATTTCCCGATTTCCCATACTGGCGGTGGCAGACGGACATCCAGGGAGGTGGCCCTGGCAGAGGGAACACCTTTAAGCGTCCAGCCTGCCTTCTCAGCCTCCCGGGCTTCATCTGCCCCGCTCCTCCGCGTGTCCTCGGGGCAGGTCCCGGGGGAAGGAAGGGCCGGTGACACGGCGGAGGTCGGGGGGACCACGCCGGCAGCAGGAGGGGCTGCTCCGGCTCCGGGCGGAGCGAGCACCGGCAGCCGGGGGCGGCAGCGCCTGTCCCGGCTGCGGGACCCCCGGCTGGCCCCTCCTCATCCTCAGCAGCTGAAGGCAGCTCGTTTTGTGGGGGGAAGAGAAAACACCCCCCCTCTCCAGGGAGCGGTGCGTGCCCCGCAGCCGCCAGCCCGTGCGGCAGAGGCAGCAGAGGCTTCACCGCAAAGGGTTAACGCGGGGCTGCGGGGTGCTCCAGGCTGGAGTCCTGTGTGCGCCTCTGAGATGCACCAGCCAATCCTGGAGACAGCAGCGTGAACTAGATGTAGCATGCTGTAAGAAGGGAGGTGAAGAAAATAGGGTGTAAACTGTCACCGCGCACCGCGAGGCGGACCTGCTTCTTGGGCTGTGATTTCTTAGAGACTTAGAGAGCACCATGCATTTGAAAAGGTAAGGGCTTTGTTACCAACAGTCTGTGCCGTGATTCGCTGCCCGATTCAAGTGTGTTTTCCGTGTAGCTTTCATTTAGTGATAAATTGTGTAGTGCAGAGAGGGGAGAAAGTGGAATGTGGCATGAATTACTGTTCGGGAGCCGTTTGGAAAGACTACGTCAGCTTCGAGTTGTAATGGTTTCGTGTAAAGATTAAGCAAGTGAATGCATGTGAAGGAAAGTGAATTCATGACTGGCAGAAAATTGTAATGCATGTGATAAGAGAAGGATGTTCTGTTGTAGCTGCAAAATCAGTTATGGATCCATATGAAATGAAGGCTAGTGGGAGATAGACCTGATTTTGAGAAAATGTAGAGTAATTCAGATTCATGTATCTGACAAACAAGTCTGTCAGATAAAACCAAAAATAACTTCGTTCCTAGGAAAAAACCCCCATGTTTATTAAATACAACATCACAAAAGAATGCTATAAAAAGGAGTGAAGTCAGAACCTTACAGAGTCTGTATGTGCAGAGATGAGTGACTCTGACACATTAAGTGTACAGAGATAAAGCTGGAGTGGCCCTGCTAACATTTCCAGGATACAAGAAATAACTTCAGAGGAGCAATCCGTTTAGATATCAGACTTCACAGACTGCTGTCATTGCTCAACTCCATCCTTACAAGGAGTTACTCATTTTGAATAGGTGCTCTATCAGCTTTGCCACAAGACCAGCTTTGGGAACAGAAGCATTTGACTGGATCTTTTCCTCTCTGTATCTAAGCATAGCAACAGACCCTCAGTCTCAGTTGCTGTTGCAGGGCTAATCAGCAGAGTTCCATCCAGAAACTACCTACAAACTCTTGCCTCCAAGCATTTTTCTCTCTAAGACGTGTATAATTTAAGCAGGGGAGGCACAAAAAAAAAGATCTGTGATATTTTCTGTAAGCTGATCCTCCTCCAGTGAGAGCAAACCTCCTCAAGAGATGCTGAGTTCACTGGAGTTGTGTTTGGAGTGCTTGTTCATGAAATGCTGAAACCCTGTGTGTGAAAACGAGAACTAAGAAACATGAAAACAAGCAGCTGAATGTTTTTCCAGAGCTCAGTGCAGAAGGCAGCAGTAGTACAACAAGCCAACAGAACAACTTGAGAATCTTCAAGTGATGCAATCCTCCTGTCTTATCCTTTCCTATTTTTTCTCCTACTCTCTGAATGCCTTTGTGAAGAATTAATTACAGAAGTAAATTCATTGTTTACACCAATGTGTCCAAAAATTTACTTTTTAGTCACATAGATTGCAGTGACTTGTCACTCTTCTCAGCCCCAGACAATGATTTATGGGACTCAAATATTTTTACTTCATTTGTATTAATTCAAAATCATATCTGATTGTGATCAGTCTCAGTCATTTCTTGCTTGAGATGCAACACCCGCTGGAAACAAAAGGAAGGTCTTTTTACCAGCAAGCTTGCTTCTTCAGCAGTTTTTGAAAATCTAAATGGAAAATTGGATGGTCAAACTACTTGCCTAAGTTTTTCTTAGAAGAAAAAGAGTGGTAGAAAGTATTAGGTGATAGTTTCTGGAAACATTATTTTCTAGATCTCAGCTATACCTAGTGCAGCTCTTTCTTAATCCTCCCAAAGCTTCACCTCTCCTCAAAACCAGAAGCAGACATTTTTTTACTCTCCTGAAACACTAGTAACCTCATATGGGAGCAAAATCAGCAGAAATACACTTTGACAAACAGAGCCCAAGCGCTGTTTGAGAAAGGTTGCACTGAAGCCACTGTCCTAGAGCTGCAGGTGGTACTACAGCCAATCATTTAATGGGGAAGTAATCTAACTTCTTCCTAATCTCATCCTATATCAGCATAAGAGAACATTTTTAAAAATAAATTTGCAACTACATCCTCTTCATTTCATGGTTTTCCTTCTGCTCAATATATGTGTGTTCAGTGAGGGCGTAATCTTGGACAATTCAAGGAGATCAGAACATCCCTATTAAATTCAATAAAAGCAAGATCAGTTTCCACAACAATATTTTGGAACCCAAATGAACTTCAGATTTAGGAAGGGAAAAGAGTGAGCATCATGAAGTTACGTGCTGCGTACCGAGCAGTGGGAGGCTTTGCATATTTTGAGTAAAATATTAATAAAATAATAAAGAACTAAGAATTTGTGACTTGGTCTAGGCCTCAGTACTTTTTCATCATTGATAAATCAGCATTTTTCTGTGGGAAGTCGAGGAAGCCCCACTGAGCTGCAGGTAATCAGCACCTTGTGACTGGAGTCATCACCCTGCTGAAAACTGTAGTGTGAATAAATGTGGTCTTCTAGCTTTGAAGTTACTAATTTATATGTACCACAGTTTGTGTGCATACACAAATATGGTTTATACATAGATTTATATCTATAGATTACATAGATTTATATAATGATACACACTACACATCCCTCCACACCCATGGTGTGTATAATCACTTTTTTGCCCTGGCTCATACCATAGGAATGATTATTTAGCTCAGTCTGTTCCCTGTCTCCCACTGAAAGTCTTCACCTGCTCCGTGCACCACAAAATAGTGCACTGAGGAGAGGCAAGAAGCTCTGCCACATCAGAGCTTTTCAACTTTAACTAATGAGCCTCTCACAAAGGCCACAGATTTTGTTCCACCTTCAGAGGAAGATTGACCAAGCAATATATATTGTTAGCTAAATTAACACCATTAAACTGTAGTGGTTTCTCTTATAATGAGGTGAGATCGTAAGGCTCCTGTGTCAGATACCTTTACTGTAACAGTTACATTAATGGGGAAAAATCTGCTGATTTGCAGTAACACCTCCACTGCCACATCCACCAGCGCTGATTAATGAGAAAAGTCGTTTGTAAGGCACTTATTACACATTGGCAAGTAAAGGATGTAAATCTGGGGAGTCAGAGCACTGCTTAATCCCATATTGTTCATGACTCCTGAGAATTCTGTACCCTTAATCCCATATTGTTCATGACTCCTGAGAATTCTGTAGGGCTAATTTAGCTCTTTCAGTACTTATAAATCTACTAGAAATAACAAAAACACCTGGTTAACTGAACATGGATGACCACACTGGAGTCCAATGGGATTGTTAAAATCCATTATAAATGTTACTTCTCAGTATTTTCTTTTTTCCCTTTATTTGAAATCTGTTTCTGAGGAGGCTTATCATCACTGATGAAAAACACTGCTAAATGCTGAAAAAGAGTATCATGGATGGAGGTGGCAGCCCAAGTGTATATTTTTATTTCACCTAAATCATTATTGATCCCTATTCATTAACAATTTGTTGGACAGAGAGAGCACATATACGTTACAACAATTTTAATATTGAATAATTCTGTATGATTTGTACCTAATGTGCCAGCCTAAAGGCAAAAGCTGCTGTAGCTGAGGGCAGAGATGATACCCACCTCTTTTTCTCCAGAACATGTAGCTGCTCAGCATTCCTTGGATGAATCCCCTGATTCCTTTAGGTCTGTACCAACATTTCTAAGGAAGATACTTGTTTAGGTAAAGCAGCACTGTTTATGCAGGTCAAGACTCATCCTGCTGCCAGTCTCTGGAGACTGTGGATTTATTTCACAGAGAGCCATTAGCTGGTGATGTTCTCTTTTTAAGTCACTGCTCCTGTGGGATGTGAATCTGACTCATTGGCTTAAAAAGTAAAAGCTTTAGTAACTACCTAAGTACCCTTTAAGCTCTCTGTTAGCTTGAGTTTATTAGATTGATTCACATTAGTTGAAGACATGGTAGTGGCTTTTTTTTTTTTTTTTTAATACTCTTATTTATAAACCAGCTTAACTTCTTCATGCTTGCTTGTCTTGGCCAGGCAAAGTCTAGAACATTTTCTCTGTCTTTCTGGAAAAAATAGGCTATAATGAAGAAAACTGATGATCCTCATACTCAGAGATACTGCAGTGATCTTTAATTCCTCATAAACAGATGTGTCTCTCATTCAGCACTGTACAGGTACTACTGAAAGTTTAAAGTTCCTCAATGTTAGCTTAACAAATTTCTACTAAGTAAGACTGCGTTTTTCTATGAGCTACAACAAGAAATAGTGACAATTTTGTACTTGGGCAGTTTGGCTGTGCCATATCTAAATTAAAACAGTAGAGAGATTGCAATTCCTGATGCATGATGTTCACAAGAAACACATCTTTTAGCAGACAGACTTTTTTTTTTTCTGTTTAATTTTGTAATTTCTTCTAATCTTGTCAAAAGTCAAGTCTTGCAAGGCAGCTTTGGTGCTAGATTTATGTGAGATAGCAGGCTGCCCAGTACACATAACATAATTATTACTTGTACAATCAAGCTTTATCCATCCTGAGCTGCAATTAGCCCCAGACTGGTTTGCTGGAGCTTGAATCTTTGCTCAGTCAGCCATAAAGTCCCTACTCTTGCTATAAAAAATTAATAGCTGTTACATGAACATTTAAGAGGATCTGGCTACTGCCCATGCAGTGGCTGCAGGCTTGGAATGCTGCAGCAAAGGGACTGTGGAAAAATCCTGCAACAGTTTTGAGTAGGATCAGCTCCAGAAAAATGGTCTCTTGAAGCTTCTATGAGTCTTGCCTTGGGAGCTGGCACAGCAAGTGGTGTAAGTTTGTTGTTTTTTCCCTGTTAGAATAAATAGGTTGAAGATGAGGAACCTGAAAGGAGTTTCAATCATCCATTTATATCAGCTGAACACCATGTATGCCATCTGTGAAATCAGCTGTAAAATATGCTGTGAGATCTGGAGCACTTTTGTCTGAAAGACATAATAAAAGGGCAAAACAAAAACATTACCACTCTATTAAGAAATAAAATATATCAAGTAGTCCATTCTTCTTGCAAGGCATCCAGAGAAGTGCATTGAAAGAAAAAATTCATGCCATTAGATCTTTATGGATGTTATCCTTAACTACTCATCTAAGTTGCAACTACTAATTTTCACATGGAGAATAAAATCAGGAGGAGTGTAAATCCTTGACCAGCTACAGCCTTAGCTAAAATTAGAGGGCTCTGTCCCATGCCTGAGTCAGAGCTTCCAAACTGAGAAAACCATCCTTAGAAATAAAAGAACCCCCAACCACATTATTTGTGGATTAGGTCAGGTAATATCTGAGGGGATGGAGGTACATGATGGAGGCTGCATTTTGTGAATATGTCCCCATTGCAATCAGTACAGAACATTGCTATTTTGGCTCTCTTAAGGCCAGAGAACAGCTCTACACCAATATTTTTCCCTTCATTATTGTACAAACAATATTAGCACTCCAATAACTTCAAAGAAACTTCTATTTTTGCCTGAGACTGACAAATCCTTTCCTCTCCATCCTTTTACTGAGCATTTCTTGCAAAATCTCCAGGAACAGAAATTTTAAGCAGCAACAAAAATAGCCAGCCACTCTGTTCATGGAATAATCAACTTCCTTTTTATTTCATAACATTTTCACCATCCAATAATTTGAAAGCATTCCATAAGCATTGCTTGGTTAGGCTTCTTGATAGAAACTGTCATTAAAGAAGGTTAAGGCACTTGGCAAGGCTTATGCAGCACAATCAAAGTTGTACTTTGAGGTAACTCAGCTCCAAGTACTCTCCTTCCTCTCTGAAGGAAGGAGACCTGAATCTTCTTCAGCTCAACAATCTGTTGGCAAGCAAAGTTTCCTCCCACTCCATCCCATTTTAGCCCTTCTGTACTACTAATCAGCTATATTTGGATTTTTCCTCGGGCTTGAAAGCCTCTGGAAGCAAAGCTTGAGTGTACAGTGTGTAAATAGCTGCTTCCTCCTGCTCTAGATGGTAGCAGCTATAAGAGCTCTGGGTGTTGTATTTGCTGGGAATGTCCTGACGAAGGCAGGAATGATGAATCTGACTCCATCTTCCCAGAAGGCTCATTTATTCTATAATACTATATTATACTGAAGAATACTATACTATACCAGAGAATACAGAAAGGATACTTACTAAAATGCTAAAAAGATAATAATGAAAACTCGTGGCTCTTTCCAGAGTCCCGACACAGCTTGGCACTGATTGGCCAATGAGTCAAAACAACTCACACCAGAATCCAGTGAAACAATCACCTGTGGGTAAACAATCTACAAACACATTCCAGATGAGCACAGCACAGGAGAAGCAAATGAGAT
>JAYDZK010000006.1:25999186-26022318 GCA_034509185.1 Euphonia xanthogaster | reverse complement strand
ACTTATTCTTAAGCCTGGAATGTAAAACTCTCCTAAGCTTGTCAGACACAGATTTAATTTCTCCTTTCAGATTTTTTTTTTTCCAGATGATTGTAGCTCAGAATGAACACCAGAGAACAAGCTGATTCAATCCCCCTCTGGAAAAACACGTTGACAAGTATGACTTGTCTGCCTAGGTGCCTCCTAATTTTCCTTTAGTGTCACACACTGTCCCCTGCAGCTCACAAGGTCAGATCTGAGAGCAGGGAGGCCTCACCATCCTCGGCCCTGGTCCTTCTGAGCAACCTGGGCCACTTGGCATTGGAAGGAGCTGAGCTTTGAGACCCCTTCCAACCCAAAGCCCTGTGACCCTGTGATTCAGTGATTCCAATGTCCCAAAGGCTGCTCTGTTTCTCTGCTCTGGTTCTCTTGCTCCTGCCCCAGACACCTGGGGGGACTTCAAGCAGGGCTCATCTCTGTCCAACAGCTGACTGTGACCGCAGGACCGAGCAGCCCACCTCAGTTCACAAGTCCTTTTGCTGTCCTTCAGGAAATTCAGCCTGGGAAATGCTTTTTCTGTGGGTTTGAGTATCTTCCTTTAGAGAACAGAACCTGTGTGGTGCCTAAGCCCAGAGCTTAACTGAGATACTTTTTGCTCTTCTCTCTAGCAGACACTGATGGCACGTCAGCATCAATCCAAAATTAGAAAACTCCCCAAAATGTTTTGGTAATTTTCAACTAACAAACTAACATAAAGTCAGACACCAGATTTGCCAAGAAGAAAGTCTAAATCCTTTAGCTATGCCTGTGCTATTCAGCCAAGAAACCAGTAGTCCTGAAACATAAGTAGCTATCCCACCTCATGAGATAAAAGAATTGTGAAAAGCAATAAAAGACAGTAGTATCTGCTCCCCATATTTTAAGCAACTGCTGAAAAATACCCTAAAAAGACACACACTCACACCAAATAACTGTAAAAATCTTTCTTATAGTGTCTATATTTTCAAAATCTTTTGCCACGCAATCATATCCATAAAGCTTTCCTGTTTCGCCTTCCCCAAGAGATTTGAGTATCTTCCTTTGGAGAACAGAGCCTGTGTGGTGGCTAAGCTCAGAGCAGAGCACAGCTGAGATACTTTTTGCTCTCCTCTCTAGCTGATGCTGCTTGCAGCCCTTTCTGCACTTTTCTCCTACAGCACACCATCAGCTTCCCAGCTCTTTCATTTACACTGGGCTGTTCTCATTCACTTAAAATTGTTAGCATGAGAAAAATGGCTTCTTGAAGAAAGAATAAGAATCCCTGATGATAACACAGGAGGTCCTGCGGTGCTTTGCAAAGGTGGGCAAAGCGATCATCACACCTCAGACAGGGAAGTGAAAGCAGAGACACATGAAGTGATAAACCCAAGGACAGCAGATAAGAGCAATCTCCGAGACACAGACTATTGCTTTATTCTTTATGTAAAATGTCTTTCCATTTTTCAGTGTCAAAATACCTTTAAAAAAAATGGTCAGGACTTATCTTGCCTTCTCTGAGCTTCACTGTTTCCCATCCACGTGCAGTAACTAAAATGCTGCTTCTCGCTGTTGATTCAAAGTTGTAGCATTCCTGAGAATCTTGTTAATACCTAGAAAACAAAAGGTGTGCTCCATTCCTGTTTTCCATCATGTGCAATTTAAAAGAAATATGAAGGGTACTCTGCTACACCATGATCAAAAGCAGTAACTTTGAAATCCCTAAGGCTCGTAAGCAATGGAGGGATGGAGTACCAAAACCCTCATAAATGGTAAAATTATGACCTTTCTGAAATCCAACTGCCTACAAACAGAACTGGATGTATTCCCCACCATCTGTTATCGTACTTTTTCTTTGAATGTTTATTTTTAAAGGATATACAAGTAGTATTTAATATTTTGATTAGTTCAAGGAAAGCCAAGCTTTGTGTTTTGCATAAAAAAGCACCATCTTAGACCTGTTAATTTTCTAAATGTTATAGGAAGTTATTTTTTACTTTCCTTTGAAAGGACATATCTGAGAAAAACACTCTTAAATTTTTACTTCATCATTATGGGAAGTTACAGCCAGGAGAATTCCACTTTGGCACAGAGAATTCTCAGTTTTCCATGGAGAGCTGGGTTGTATCAGCATTTTCTTGGAATTCAAGTGAATATGAAAACCAAAGGACTTCAGAGAGACCCTGGTCTTCTGCATCTCCACTGACAGAAGGGGATCTCAGACCACGGTCTCAGATACATCTCTCAGATTCCAGGGTAGACAGAAATATTGAAAAAAAACCCAAACCTGATCTTAGCAAAAATGTCCATATATTTGTACAGTCGTTTTATTTTGATCCTTGAGAATTGCAGGTAGATGTGGCCCAAAAATGTTACTGGTGATGCCTAAGATCAACTTTATTGAGTCTTACATAACAGGCTGCTCCACTAGTGAAGCAGTAATGACCAATTTAGTAGCTGTATTTTTAGTGTAAATTACACATCTGTATTATACTTGACTCTCACCTCTTGGGAAATAAAAGATTACATGCACTGAGGTAACAATAGATTATTTTTTTTTTTCCCTCAGAAATTTTTCCATAATTTCCATTTTAGAAAGGATTTAAACTTACTGATTTTTTTTCTTTTCTTGAGCATTGCTGTGCACACATCTGGGATGGCTCTATATTATTCTGTGTATCTTAGTATACATGGTTCATTTCTGTAAGCAAGAAAGCTCGACCCACAAATCAAGCAGACACTTCAATCTGCACTATTTTACCTCAGTGTATTAGTGAGTTCATAAAATATTATATGTAATTATATACAACTTTAATATTTTTTTTAAAATTACCTAAAAAACCCTGAATTTGGTGGGGCCTGGCCTACCATATGATGACAACAAAATGACCACAGATGTCCTGTTCTCCTGTTCACAGCTGAAGCTTGATGAAATTTTTCCCAGTGGCCAAAATGTTTGCATTGCACTTGCCAGCTCTGCATCCACACATGAAGTAAATACGTGGATTTTGCCAGTCTCCAGAACCTTTACATGTTCAAGAGAATTAGGACTTAGCTACTCCCAGAAGATGCTGAGTCAAATTCCTGCTGCACTAATGCCAGTGAGGAGACAGTAGATTTCTAACAAAGAAGAATTTAGCCTCTTTTGCTTCTTGAACTCACCTTAACCTCAGAGTTTAGAAGAAGGACCAAAAGCTTAGCGGCATTTACAAGTGGCAGCTGGGTGAAACCATGGGGACAACAGAAAATAAATGTGCAGAGCTTCTATACCTGAGAATTGTCCTTAAAGCCAGCACTTCAAAGAGACTGTTGTTGACATGTCAGTTGTTATCACAGAATAAACATGGCATTATTTGCTCTCTGTATAATGTCTTCTCTACTTGAAAATCTCCCAGCTCTGTTACTTAACAGGTGTTTTATTTGCCATGCCCCACCCTTTATCTTCCAGAAATTTAATACAGACTGTTCTGCCCTGGAGTTCTACTGTGGCTTTGTAACTGCAAACTTTGTGTGTCCCATATGCCTGTAACAGTCTTTAGAAAATGTTTTCAGGGCATTTGCATTAATTAGAGAATTTGAATATTCAAAAGTTTAAGATATTTCTGATACTGTAAGCTTTGCAAAAATCCTTTGGCTAGAATTTTCTAAATTATCTTTTAATAGGAAACACACATTTACATCCCTCTAACAGCCTAACCCCTCCCTTAGCAGTCATCTTTTCAGGCTTCTTGTCCTTGTTTGTTAAAGTCTCCTTCTCAGGGGTGTTATGAGGATTAATGCAATGCAGAATGATTTTATAATGACTGGGCATCAGAGACAAGTGCATAAATACCAGTTACAAATGCACACATGATTTTTCTCTCCTTATTTCTCTTCTGTATATTTATGCTCCTTTGGAATACACCTCCACAGATCTTTTAAAACAAGGAGATCTTTAAACCAAGATTATTTTCTTCTGTACCTGCACAGGTTCTCTGCAGGTGTTTTGCCAGTGGTTAATTTATGACACACCATGAGGTGCAGCATTAAGCCAAAAATAAACTCCTGGCTCTTCCACTATTCCTTTGCAAGTGCTGGTTTAGTCTAGTGTTAGGAAGATGCTACATATACACAGTAATTAATTTTCCAATCCTAATATTATCATTTTGAATTCAAAAGGGACTCAATTAGTCATCATTACAGCTTAACAGCCTGAAACACTTTAGTGTTAATAAGTAGGTGAAAAAGTAAACTCCTATCTCTTCTCATTTAATCAAGTATGGGAATTTTTCACTGGAAAAGGTGAAATTTTAATACAGCACAAGGTATGAAAATTGAAATTCTCATGACACTCACTTTCTGCAGCTTCATATAATGTCAAAAAATTATGCCCAGCATCTTCCCTGTCTATGAAAATGATGATGGAAGGGAATGAATGTCCTGTGCAATGTATTTTTCCCTTATTAATGACAAGAAGAGACAAAAGCATTTGTGGATTTTCATTCTGCTGTGATGCAAAGGCTGGTCTGGCCTGTCTGAAAGTGACTGGGATGTTTTCTTCATTTATACTGATCTATTTTTACCAGGAAATGGCAACCAAATGATCATCATGGCTTTTATGGGCCAGCAGAGCAATCTATTGCACTCCAGATTTGCTTCAAACCTGTGCAAACTTTCTCATACAGTGGGAGCAAGGTTATGCAGTGGTGTAACCACAAATACATGAATTTGAAGGGAAAAAAAGCCACCACCAGTCTAGGAAGATGATACTCAAACTTCAATATGCAGACTCTTTTTGCATGGAGGTGATGGCTTGGGAGTATAAATAAAAGTTTGAGAGGTCTCTGTTGTAGACTCCTGGAATTTAATTTCAAGAGGATTTATAAAATTAATGCAATCTGTGTTTTATGGTCAGAAACAACTGCATGGCTGTAACTGTTTATGGTTACAATTCAGTGTCTTGGTACATGCTCAGCATGAAATATGAGCAGGGTCTTTCTTTATACATTTATTGTTTGCAGAATCATGTCCAAATCATGTTACAAACAATTACACCACATAAAGCTTGAGCATTTATCTGGTTGTATAGACAGATTATTATATTCTTAGGCTGTAAATTCCTGTTGGTTCACAAGAACCTCTGTGCTCTCCTAGAGGCAGTCAGCTTCCTGCAGGCTCTTGAGAATACTAATATCTCACATATATTCACAGAGCATATTTATTCAGTGACACAATTTTCATTATAATGGATGGGGGTGCTGAGTGTTCAGTAGCAGGACTGTTCTGTTGGAAATATCCATCTTTTAGGGTTCACTTACAGACCAAATTACTAATAGGAAGGAAAAATTTCCCACCGAGTTCCAAAGCCATAGCAAAGGTGAAAATGTCATGATGAGTGCTGATTTGAGTGAATGTGAATCCAGCATTTTGTTTAAACTCATCAGCTAGGAAAATTAAAGCTCTCATGTTAATATATTTTAATTCATTCTGTGCTGTTTCAACTTAGACTGAAAACTGGAACTGATTGCTTCTCTATATCCAGGATTCCACATGGCCTTTGTCATCTCTGAAAACCTCATGGTCTTGCATAGATGTTTTAATGAAATCTCTGCAGGGTATTAGAAACATTAGCCCATTCCACAGGTATGGGTCTGAGGTACAGAGGGAAGCTGTGGCTTGTCTTCACTGAGTTCCTACATGATGCAACCAATACTTGATCTGTGATAGAGCACACAAAAAAATTGTTTAGGTACCTTTTAAAAAGTGTTTGTAGGCTGATCCACTGAGTTGGAGAGATTTGGACTGAAAGCAAAATGCTGCTGTTAGGGATACCCAAAATTTCAGCATCTGGAGTTGGTGTAAGTCACTTGAACTCATCCCTGAGGGCAGCTCCAGTGCTCTTGGTCAGGGCAGTCACCCTGTCCAGCAATGCTGGTTTGGACAGAGGAGCATGGCTCTGTTAACCACACTCTGCAGTGAAGACAAACCACAATGCCATTTTCCCAAGGACATTAAAAGAGAAAGCAGCCTGGGTCTTCTGTATCTCACCTGTTTTCTGCCCAATGTGTGAACTGTGAGCTTATGTGCAGACATTGCTGAATGATTATTGTACTACTGTACATCATGATTATGTACAGACATTGCTGAATGATTTTCTTACTACTGTACATCATGATTATGTACAGACATTGCTGAATGATTTTCTTACTACTGTACATGATGATTATGTACAGACATTGCTGAATGATTTTCTTACTACTGTACATCATGATTACGTACAGACATTGCTGAATGATTTTTGTACTGCTGCTAACAGACAAGAATCTGATGTTGCATATTTTTCATTAATGACTAGCATGAATGGGAAAAAAACCCCAACAATCCCTCCCCTGATGATTTGTGAAGGTTTCCCTTCAACAGTAAATATTATCACTGATGATGTTAATGAAGACATTAGTTTCACAGCATTTGAAGTACTGAAACACTCCACTGTTAACTAGCCTAGTGGGGTTTATGCTAATGTAAAACATAATAAAATAGAGGCCACTATCTCTTTAAGCTGAAAGAAAGGAAACTTGTTTCTACTTCCAAGGGATGCCTAGTGTGTGCTTATCTAATTGACTGTGTATTTTGTCTAGGTGTTGAGGGAAAGCTAAGAGAATGAAGGCTCTAAGTCCCCAGTGGAAGCATGATATGGCGATGCAGTGCTGGTGCTGAATTGCTCTCTCTGATGGCTCTATGGGAGTGGATAGCACTGAGTCTTCATTGCTGGGTTTTAGCAGTTGCTGCTGTCTCGGATCAGCATGCCACAAGCCCCTTCGACTGGCTCCTCTCTGATAAGGGACCCTTCCATCGCTCACAGGAATACACTGATTTTGTGGACAGAAGTCGACAGGGATTTAGCACAAGATACAAGATTTACAGGTATGAAGCAAAGGGAAAGCAATGACACAGATGCCATCCTTAGAAGTTGTAAATTATCAATAAGGGTTTCCTTTAAGGGAAAGGTTCAGTTGTGGGAACAAATCCATAGAGACCAAATTCATTGCTGAAATATATGCAAGGCCACTGTGTGTTATGGGAATGCTGCTTGTGTTGTTTCTGTTTTGTTTGAAGAACTTTTGATAATTGATTATGTTGCTTTGAAAAACTTTGTTGTTTACTACCTACCTCTGCTCTGTCCTAACGATATGGTCAAAAATGTGTTAGGGATTCAAACACCACCTTTGGTTCCAGAGGGATCACCTTTGATCATGCATCAATTGCTTTCTATGTGGCTCATCAGGACTTAAGCTGAGGTTTTAAGAATGAAATTGTGGCTCTGCATATACTGCTGACAGAACAGACTTCATGGTACAAAGGAGGGCATTTCAAAAGTGACTCCAAAATGTTTAATGCTAGTTTATGTCATTTAATGTTTGTCTATGCCATTGCTTTGAAAAGGGGTGTTCTTTTCCCTGAGGAATTGAGTGATAAGAGCCACTGTGAATTTTAACAGAGGTTGCAGGTGTTTGGTCCATCACAAATCTCAGCATTAGGCTGGCCCAAAGAAAAGAAAAAAAACAGGGGAAGACTTCAAAAGTATAGATCTGCTTGAGGATTTGGGCTTTGCTGTGGAATTACTTCAATGATATATTTGTAACCTGTAAGTCTCTATTTTGAGACAGCACTGGTGAAATATCTCCTCAATCATGTGCAATGGGTGTAACTCAGTAGCATCCAATATTATCAAGGACATGGGCAGGAAGAGGGGAGCTCAGTCTAATATGAGTGACCTAATGGCAAATAGGCAGAAGGACAAATGAGAGACCAGGAGAGATTAAAGACTGGGAAAATAAATCTACAAGCAGAGAGACATTTTACTTCAAATTGTGATGGATTCCTTCCAACAGCCAAAAGCAAGTGGGGCAGCAGGGCAATACAGGGCAGATTTTCAGCTCCCCTAAGAAGTGTCCATGCTACAAACACAGACCATGTTGGTACAGGAACACACACACTGATTTCACTGAAAAGCACAGAAGAGATTGTGCAAACGTCATACCTGTTTTGGGATACTATTCCCTAGTCCTTTAGAAGAAGGTAAGAGTGACATATGCCTATATGTACATTATATTTAGTTCAGTGTCCAGTAGCCTGTGACAAAAGTGCTGGCCTCGGCGTGTACAGATTTTATTTTTAAGGAGTTGGCTTTATTTTCCTTTCCCAAATTCATGCAGTAGAGGGCACTCTGTCGCAGGTCAATTTTGCAGTGGGCTCCTTTGCGATCTGCAGAGAAATTAAACCCATTTTGAAAATAAAGTGTGATTTGGAAATATGCTTGATGAAGTGGCTTGTCTTAACAGAACAGCATTGCCCAATATTTACTGCATTTTAAAAGCCAGCTGTCAGGACCAATAATGTAAAGCCAATAATGCAGAGACTGAGGCAGCATATTTTATTCCCATTATTCTGTATTAGTCAAAACTGAACCAAAATTATCTTGCTAAAGCATGAAAGATGGAATTGTATTTCATTTGAGCTCTTACAATCAGGTCCTTGAGAATTTTCCTCCTCTCAGCCATCATTACAGCAACATTGTTAAGTTTCACAGATCTGTAATCATACTGCTAATATTTATTTGGGTTTGTGCATAGGTTTCAATTGACTTTAATTTACACAATCCCACAGAAAATGTTTCTCAGCTTTAGTTCCATTCTCTGCCTGTTCCAGGAAGTCAAAAGAGCCACAAGCTGTACTTTTTTGATTCAGCCCTCCAAAAAACAAATCTTATTGTAAAGTTTCCTTGTAAAATAGGGTGCCATTAGTGAGCAGTGCAGAACACCGTGACCTTGTTAGAAGCCACACTCTGTAAATTTAATCCCTGTTGCTTTTCTATGAGCTTTCCCAGGCTGTAGGACTTGGAGCCTAATTGTCTGTTCATTCCCTCACCTGTCTTTTACCTAATGGAAATAATCCCTCAGGGACAGGTCCTTATTTGAAGGGAGAGGTAAGGAGGAGGAAAGCCCCTCCCAGGGACTTAGCTGAATTAACCAGGGAGAAAGGTGCTAAGAGAGCCCCTCCAGTCCTTGAGCTCTTCAGCCCTTGAACCACACACCTGAGACCTGAAATTTAAAGGTTAGGATGAAGGAAAGTCTTCTCCCTTCATTTTAAATCCATGCCAGGTCAAAATCCATGGGGTTTAAGACGTGTAGGGTTAGGGACTACAGGGGACTGTGTCCCATCTGAACCCTTCCTGGCAGGATGTTGGCAGCACAGTGGGGTCAGACAGAAAATTACCTAGGACCCCTTTTCTTTTTTAATGGCACAAATGTGGCAAGAGGCTGCAGGCTACCTGAAGGAACATCTCCCTTCTAAAAGGGGCTGGCTCCAGAAGAACCAACAGGGCTTTGAGCAGTAGCAGCTCACCTCCTGTGTCTCCAGGCTGACACAAGAGATGACCAATTGTATCTCTCTGCCAAAACCCATCAAGTCCTGCTGCCCATGGGAACCAGCTGAGGAAGAACAACCTCACACTGGGACTGTTTGTCTACAACTAGCAGAAATGAAACAGCCTTAATAAAAATAACATAAAGCCAGCAGTGAGTTGCACATATTCCATGTCATAGTTCAAGGTGTGCAGCAGATTTCAGCATGAGACTGCTGTCTGATTTTTGCTTTCCAACAGTGGAACAATTATTCAGTGCCTAGAATGATATTTTCATTTCCCCTCCATTTGCAGTCTCAGGAGAGGCAGTAATGATGTGGAAAAAAAGTAAGTCTTGATGGAATCTGCAATATCACAAGATTTTATTTCATTCCCTCATTAAAAACATTATTTTAATCAAAATCATATTAAAAAGCAGAGAATACATGTTATTCTGCTCTTGATTATATCAAGTAATGCATTTTTTTGTAAATACCAAAGCCACAGGTGCAAAGGCCTTTGCCTTGTACCATTGTTTGACACTGGCTTGAATGGGGTCAAGGTCATGCACTGCAGGCCCATGAAAGATACAGAATGATTAAAACCAGATAATAGGACAGAGAACTTGGAAAAGCACCCAGTAGAGAGAATAACAAGGAATATTAAAATGGAATTTACTTGAAGGATACATTGTCATTATTTTTCAGCTGTTGAGTAAAACAGTGTTGTGCTAATTCTTTTACTTCTGTCACTTGCGTGGCAGGAGACAGACTGATTTTAAAGTTTAATTTCACATATGGCAATTGTTTTTAATGATACTCAGTAGGTTTACTTTTTTCAGTTCTTGTTTTACATAACCTGTTTCCATTTAAAATTCATGCAGTCAAACTTTTAGCCTAAAATAAGAAAATTGATCACTCTATGGATTGTGTGCTAGCATTTCTGTTTTCATGGAATCACAGAATGGTTTGTGTTGGAAGGGACCTTAAAGATCACTCAGATCCCATGGGCAGGGACAACTTCCACCATCCCAGGGTGCTCCAAGCTCCATCCAGCCTGGCCTTGGACACTTCCAGGAATCCAGGGGCAGCCACAGCTTCTCTGGGCACCCTGTGCCAGGGCCATAGCACCCTCACAGGGAAAAATATCCAATCCACATTTTCCCTTTTTCAGCTTAAAGCCAAGCTCCCTGTTGGCATGACAATATGGCAGAAAGCAACAACTTTGTATCCTCTGTGGTCACTGTAAACAAGTGTTCATCTGACCATGAATCATATAAATTACTATAAATTATTGGGATGCAGCCCAATATGATTATTGTTATAAATTATTGGGGTGAAGCCAAAGATTTGCACCAAGGAACACACTGATTAACTGAGCCCAATTTCTAATAGGAGGTCTTAACTTCAGCATATTTTTTTTTAAACATAAAAGCTGCACTTTTTCTTATCTCTGTGTCTGGCTTTTGTAGCATCAAATAATCATGTGATAAAACCAACTAGTGCAGCAATTGTGGGAATGTACCAGCAGAAAAATCATCTGCTACCCATATTTTATTCTATACATTAAGGTTCAGTTATGTTCAAGGGCAAACAAGCTGGCTCTCTCCAAGGCCAGGAGTATTCAGGAGTTACTGGACAGAACTGAAAGAGACAAATAAATATGAAATAAGTCTTAATCTGTTATTGCAGAACACTAAATAATATACAACTGGTGTTATCAACATTGTTATAAGTTGGAAATTGTAGGCTGGTTGTGTTGATTATGTGATTATTATGGCAGTGTTCTATTCCCTCTAATGCTTCAAAGGAAATACCTTCCTGCAGGAAATTTAATAATTGCCACAGATTTTGGTGGTATTCTTTGTCACTGATCTATGAAGGAAACCACCAAGAAAGCACCTGGATGGCTGCTGAAAACCTCTAGAGTCATGGGAATGTTGTGTCAATATTTCATGGAAGGGGACTCCTGCAGTTAGCATCAATAAGTATTTTGGCAAGGAAAACCAAGTTTATAATTTGTTATTTAATACACAAAAGGAGCGCTGTGCCTCTTATGTAAATCAGCTACCCAGACAAAGGAATTTAAATCCAAACAGAATGAGACAGAGAGGTTACCAGGATGGAAAGAGTGATTGTGAAATTATGCAAAGAACCTACATTGTATCAGAAGAAGTAATTTCTACAGAGATAGGGAAGTATTCAACCTATCAAATAAGGTCTTGAGGAAATCTCCTCAGGGATACTGTGGAGTTTTGTTGAAGAAAAATGATTTAAGACCTGAAACAGTTGTGAAAAATCAGGGGAAGAAAGAGCCTCATTCTTTCTTTTAAGGTGGAGATACTTCACAATATTTAGGGAGGGAAAAAAAGAGAGTTGAAAGAGGATACAATTCCTGCCAACAGAATACATATTATAAAGTGAGATGAGCTATCTAAACCAAGCACCATCACTGTCTCAAAACCAAATTGGTATAAACTGGCTATGAATAAATTCAGGTTGGTTCTTTAGAAAAGGTTCCTAATCATTGAAGAAATTCTGGGACATACAAAGTTACAGAACCTTCCCAATCATACAAGTAAGAGGAAAGGGTTTTGTGATGTGATGCAGGTAAAAGTGGATGAAGTTTTAGTGACCATTGACATCCTTTGGGACAACTACACCTTAAAAGTGCCCAATACTACTCTGCAAAAGGTAAAAAAAGGGAATCTCTTGAAGCAGTGACTTGCCCTTGGCAGCATGGTATTCATGTGGCTTGAAAAGATGCCCTTAGAGGTTGTTTTAAAAGTGATTGTGTTCACGAACAGCTACAAAAATAGAAGCATTTGAAAATAATGCTATCAAGTTAAAGATAACACAGTGGGTTCCTCTCCTTTGTTCTGAATCCTCTGGTGACTGAACCCATGGGGCAAAGTGAGCAAGACTCAAGACTGTAACAGGACACTCACTAATATGTTTCAATTCCTGTGTGTGAACCTAAGTAGGGTCAGCATTAGTTGGTTTTGACATTTTTTTACTCGCTCTCAAAATATTTTAGCCCACAGTTCTCACTAGACTTGACACATGTGACAGACAGTGTTAATAAAATCCTAGGGGCTTCAGTTGTGCAGGTGCACAATATGCCCTGAATCACAATTTTCACTCCAGTTACAGTCTGGAATAACATTTCCTTGTGCTCTTCCTGAGGCTGATTTGAACTGATTAATCTGGAATTTCAAAGCATGGAGAAGAACTAACAAAGGTCTTCCAACAGTGGTTTTCAATACAGGTGTTTTAATGGGAATAACAGGAATAACAGAAATCTCTGCCTTTTCCAGCAATTGGCTCTATCAGTAAATAGCTTCTGGTCTGTGTTGTAATTGGTTCCTTTAGGGAATATTCCATTTTACATGGTGGATAAAATGTACAGAAATCAGATGAGTCATCATTCCCAGAATGTTTGCAAAAGGCTAGATTGAGGAATGCACTAAGTCCTCCTTATAATTTCAGGGGCTCGCAGGCTGGTAAGAGGGAAGAGCAGCTCAAAGAGAGTTTTTGGGATTGTGAGTTGATAAATTTCTGCTAGAAAAAGAATATTGGTAGCCCAGCACATTTTTAAGGATGTCTGGATATGAAAAATATCAATGAGTTTAATTTTGGGATTGTGATACAACAGCCTCTCTTATTCTAGTTAGCTGGGCATAGAAAAACATGGCACCAGTTAATTAACTAGGTGTGGTGAAACTGCTTGAATAAGCACATACCTGAGCAAAATTAAAACTTTAGATGACCATATTTCCAGGTCTAGAAATACCTGGATAATGTCCTCCAAAATCATTGAGTTTCCATCCCTTTGTTCTAAATGCAAATCCCTTTCATAGGAAAGCAGTTTTGGTTTAATTTTAGAGCCTAAAAACATATCAGGTCATGATGCTTTACAATTAGCAATTTCTGTTATCACTATTATATAATATCAATATTATATTAGTTTCTTGATCAGAATCAGGGGGATTCTCTGGAGGATATGTGCTTGTGAAAAGGTGAAAATAAAGGATGAGAAAATTTAAACTGAGAAGCCATGCACACATGACAGAAAAGCTTAGAACATATTTTCAGATGAATTATAACCAGAACCTAGTTTAGTTTAGCCAGAGTATGAAAGGATTGACAAGTCCCTAGACTGGAGGTTCACAGAGATGAAGGAGGGTATGGCCATCTCCAGTATCACAGGGACAATCAGGGAAGCAGGGCTTGCGGGGTGCTGGGGAGCAGTGCTGGCTGTGCCAGCAGGATTAGGAGTGTTCTCAGGAGTCAGCTTGACAAGAACACGAGCGTGTTTCAGCTTGGCAACAAAGGAGACTATTGATGCCAAGATTGCCTTCTGTATATCTTTTTTTTCATAATACACTGCAGGAGTCTATGTTTTGACAATCTCTCTTTGTGTTTCTCCCTATTTGTTCTGTGTATTTAATCAAAGATCCTAAAGAAACTCAAATGGCAAGGAGAAGAGCAAATCTAATTTTTTGTAAACATTATAATCTATCCCTAGAATATACTCTCTTTCAAAATCTAATATTTAAGGACAATTATTAGATCAAACCTCCTACTGATATGTTTCCCAAGAACAAAGAACATTTATTTAGAGAATGTGGTGTGTCATCATTTCAGTTAGTGAGTTCATGAATCATTTAAGTTGCCCTAAAAAAATTAGTATAACAGAGGCTGTAACTTAATGGTTTCATGCAATCACTGAAGTAGTGTAAAAGCTGTTTAACACTAATAACAGATACATTCCTCAGTCAGCAGGGTAGTCTGACAGGATTTTGCACATGAAATCAGGTCATTTTCATTAATTCTTTGAAGACATTTCGTTAGTTTGGTCTTTGTTCTTTCGTTGCCCTTCCTTTTCATTTTCATTCCAGTATCCCTGCTGGTACTATCAGTGATGTTCAAGATGTAGAGGATATCAAACGCTGATGACTTTCATAAAGGAGAAAACAATTACCAAAAAACTTTTTTTAGCTACTGAAGAAAAAAGGAATTTTATTTTTTTTATTACTTGAATCAAATACTCTGTGCTTTAGTTTGAACCCCCGTGTTGCTGTTTTTCTTACTGCTAGGGCAGTAGCTGTCTGCAAACAGAATGGCTTTCAGGTTTTTCTTTTTGACCATATGTTAAGTCTGTATGGGTGGCACGCTATACCTTACACAGAGAAAAAAAGACTGAGTAGCACAGAAACCTTCTCTGTATAAAGAGCCAGTGATATTGATTGGAGCGTGTGATTCTTTGTATAGAAGGGCATTTGTGCCTTTTCCATGCAGGAAAAAGAACAACTGACACCAAATGTGCTCACTCAAGAATTTTTGTCATTTTCTTCTACTATCATTAAGTTAAGGTTGTGGTCAATATCTCTGAATCCAAATCTTACTTGTCTTGTAGCTTGGATTGATTGATTCTACAGGTTTTCACAGTCATTATGCTGGTTGTGAATTTATTTTTTATCTTTTTGTAGCTACAGGTTCATTCCAGCAGAGACCCTTGTGAAGAAAAGCAATACTTCAAAATAATGTCTTGTTGCTCAATTCTGCCTAGAATCCCAATATGATTGTTATGGATAACAGTGTTCTTAAGGTCATTAATGGCTCTGTATCTCAATTCATCTTCTGATACTTTCAATTTCTACTTTATTTATGCAGCTTGAGAAGATATTGCTGCTGACCAGACAATTTGATATATACAGAGCTCTGAAAAATACACATGCAGAGCCCACCAGCAATTTAGAAGTTGTGTATGCAGGTCTCACATGCATCCATTCTACCCAAGAGATAGAATCTGGCTTTGAGGAGTGAATGCTAATTTCTCGAGGGAAAAGCACATATAGAGGTTTTGACTTAGATGAGTAACAAAATTAAAAATCAAAACAGAAGAGACACTACCAAATATTCAGAAAAAAACCCAGAATCTGAGTACTGAGGAAATGTAATTGATTAATCTAAACTAAATATTTGTGGTTCAGCTAATTCTGAACTATATCCTTACAGTCCTTGAACTATAGCTAATATAGATTGGATTGGATGCTTTACTAGGAACTCAAATACAATATCATCTTTTCTTCCTGATACATATATCAGCTCTAAGAATAGAAAGTAAACAAAGACATTGGTTTATTATCAAGTCACATCTCATTGTATTTTATTTGAACTACATCTTTAGCCATTTACAAAAAAATACTGGCTACAGATAATAATAATAGTAATAATAGTAATAATAATAATAATAATAATAGTAATGGCTAAACTTTACACAGCATAAGCAATCTGATAACCTGCATTAACAAACAGAATGTGGCATTTTGTCTGCATTCCATGTATTTCCCCATGCAAAATAAATTTTAAAAATCATTAATAAGTTCAAGTGATTAAAACAGAATACATAGGATTCAAGCAAACAAGCAAGAGACCAATTATTTTCAGAGATGCTTCAGTTTCAGGGCTCTCAGGAATCTCTGGCCTCCCCTGTAGTGGAGAAACAGGTGGGCTCACAGCCCTGCAGGGTAATTAGTCAAGGCCTGCTAGCCAAGAGTGTGTTGAAGATGAAGGCTGGAGGCAAGTACCTGCACATAACAGGAAGAAAGTTCCTCTTCCTCCTCCTCAGCTCCTCAGAATTTGACAAGCAGGGCTGGCACCTCCTGCACCAGGCACCAGGCTCTGGCTCCAGACAAGTGATGAGGTGGGCAAAAGTCCTCTTGTCATTGTGGGGCCTCCTAAAACACCACCACCTGTTCCCTAAAAGCACCTGGGTGAACTTCTGGAGTTTTTTGGAGCTGGTCCTGTGGGAGCCAGCTTGGAAAGATGCCCTCCTGGATCTGCTGCTTGTCTGCAGCTGGGATTTTGTGAGCAGAGTGGAGGCTGGGGCTGTCTCGGTCACAGCTAGCACGGAGTAGTTGAGTTTAAAAATCTCTGGTGGCAGGAGGAAAAATGCCAGCAAAACCTCAGCTCTGGCCATGAGGAGAGCAACCTCAGGCTGATCAGGGGACTAGTGAGCAAGGTCCCCTGGGAAAATGTTTTAAAGGTGCTGGGCCCATCAGCACTGGTCAATTTTGCTGGTCAGCAATTCCCAAATGCTAGAAATCAGAGGAGGCAGAAGACCTGCTTGGCTGAACAGGGATCTTCTCTTGGAAATAAGGCTAAAAAGGAAGGTGTGGAAGCAGACAGATGATGTGGGGAGAATACAGAGATGCTGCTCCCCATTGTCAGGGGAAAATCTGTGCAGCCACGGCTCAGCTGAAGTTGAGGCTGCCGGAACTGTTGGGGAAAATTAAAAGAGTTTTTTCAAATGCAGCAATGGCAAATGGCAGAGTAAAAATACCATTGGCACATGCCAGGATGAGGATGGTCACCTCGCAAACTAGGACAGAGACAAGGTGGAGGTGTTTAATGCCTTCTTTCCATCTGTCTTCAACATGGGTGATGGACCCAGAGAGTTTCACTGCTGTGAGCTGGAGGACCCTGTCCATGAGAATGATCAGCTCCCAGTCTATCCTGAACTTGTGAGGGATCTCCTGCTCCAGTTGGATCCCTACAAATCTATGGGGCCTGGTAGGCTTCATCCAGAATCCTCAAAGAGCTGCTGATGTCATTGCAAAATCTCTCATGATGATTTTTGAGCAGTCATGGGAATCCAGAGAGGTCCCAGCTGCCTGAAATCTGACAAGTGTTCTGCTGATATTCAAGAAGGACAAGAAGGAGGACCCTGGAAACTCCAGGTCTGTCAGCCTCCCTTCAGGGCCTGATAAAATTATGGAGAAGGTTATTCTGGGAGGTATTGAAAAACACCTGGTGGACAGCACAGTAATTGGTCACAGCCACCATGGCTTCATGAGGGGAAAGTCCTGCTTATCAAACCTGATTTCCTTTCATGACAAGGTGACCCACCTGGCTGATCAAGGGAAGCCTGTTGATGAAACATTTTTGGGTTTCAGTAAAGCTTTCCAGACTGTCTTTTCAAGGATCCTTCCGGGCAAAATGTCCATCCCACAGCTGGATAAACATACCATGAAATGGGTGAGCAGCTGGCTCACGGGCCGGGCACAGAAGGTTATAGTGACTGGGGTGACATCAGACTGGCAACCTGCCTCTAGTGGGGTTCCACAGGGCTCCATCCTCGGCCCTGTGCTCTCCAAAGTCTCCATGAACCACCTGGACATAGGACTGGAAGGGATGCTCAGCAGATGATACAAAACTGGGAGGAGCTGTTTGATTCCCTCAGAAAGGCGCTGCAGAAAGTCCTCAACAAGTTAGAGAGATGGGCAATCACCAAACACATGGACCTGAACAAAGAAGGTGCTGCCCATGGGACAGAGCACCCTTGGCTGTGTGTATGGAGTGGGGAACAAGAGGCTGGAGAGCAGCTTGGGAAGAGCCCTGGGCGTCCTGGTCCATGGCCAGGTGGATCTGAGTCAGCAGAGCCCTGGCAGCCAGGAGGGACATCCCTGTCCTGGGGGCACCGTGCCCAGCCCCATCAGCCAGGCCAGGCAGGGGATTGTCCCCCTCTGCTCTTGGGTGGCCTCACCTCGCTGCTGGGGGCAGTTTTGGGTGCCACAACATAAAAAAGAGGCTGAACTGTTAGAGAGCATCCAAAGGAGGGCTTTCCTTGAGGGGAAGCCTTATGAGCATCACTGAGGGCAGCTGGAGGAGACTGAGGGGAGACCTCCCTGCAGTTACAACTTCCTTGTGAGGGGAAGAGGAGAGATGGACACTGATCTCTTGCCTCTCATGACCAGGGACAGGACTCTGGGAGTGGCCCGAAGTTGTGTCAGGGGAGGTTTAGGTTGGATATTAGGAAATAGTTCCTCCCTCTAGAGTGTGGTGGGCACAGAACAGTTTCCTCAGGGAATGGGTGTGGCCCCAGGGCTGACAGAGCTCCGGGACAACTTTCTCAGGGACAGGGTGGGATTGTTGGGGTGTCCTGTGCAGGGCCCAGAGCTGGACTCAAAGGTCCTTGTGGGTCTCTTCCAAACTGGCAGATTCTGTGTTTCTGCACTGATGCTTTTGGTAGCAAATCACCAAGCTTGATAAATTAGAATATGTGGAAAACGTGTAGACTGTGGTGCTTGTTAATCTACTGATGTCTGGAGCCCAAATATTGGTGATTATTGTGAGAATGAATCAGTGTGAATATGAATGCTTGTGTTTTTATGTATTCACAAGTATACATTTCTGTACATGTGCATGTATGCATGTGCATGTGTGTGAGTATAGAGATATGTGGATATATACATGCATAAATATAAAGATAGATATAGATGAGTAAAATAAATTAGTTTAATGATTCACCTTTTTGCAGAGAGAAGAATACTGTTGATTAGAAAGAAAAGCTTATATCCTCTGCACTCTGGTGTCTGAATAGGAGCCTTTGGCCAAGGCATTAATGAAGCTTGCTATGTACATTTGCTCATGAATCAGACATCCAGAAAATCTTTGTAACCCTGGCAATGCCAAAAGATCTTTCCTGATTAGATCCTTGTATTAAAATGCCTATGGCAGAAACATTCTGTCCTATCTTGCTGCATTTTCTCATTCTTTTGGTCAGCTCTAGATTATGCCTTAAACTTATCCATTAAATTTTAGCTGTGGCTGTAGTAGAAGGCTTCTGAGAATCTGTAACTGAAACACATTACCATAAACTTCTTTTCCCTTTTCATTACCATGAAACTTATTTTTCATACAGGGGCTACCATGACTTTGCTCCATTTTCTTTCTCTGTCTTTCCTAATGATTCTGGATACAGTTAATGAAATTAGGCTTGACAAGGTACAGAATAAATTTGGTATGTATGTGACTACAGAAGGCCTTCATTTAAATCTCAGCTTTCCATAGATTCCTTCTGTGGTAATGTCATGGGAAAGTCATATGCTGTAGGCTTTCCACCTGTACCTTCATTTCTAGATCCACCATGTGCTCATGTGTTGATGGTGCTAAGAGCTGTCAATATATGTTAGATAAATATTAGAGGTGGTGCACAACTCCAGACTTTCTAAGAATCTGAAAGGAGTTGTTGCTGAGCTCTGTGCCTAGGACTGCTTTGTTCCTTAGATACCTTTGCCTTTACACTTAAAAAAAAAAAATGTGGTTTTTTTTTTTTTTTGTTGTTGTTGTTGTTGTTGTTTTGTTTCAGGCCTTGTGCAGTGTCTGGAATATATTTTTATTGTAGTTGCCTTTGAAATTGATATTCCTTTAAGTAGAACTATTTCTCGTGTGGTTGACTTCAAAGGCACATCTGTTTATTTCGGATTCTGCCTGATGAAGTAATGGTTATATCTATTTTTACTGCTGACTCCTTGGCCTGGGTGAGCACAAATGTGTGCTTGTTTACACATCCTGCGGTAGCAGTTCTGTGTGACTTGGGTATGTGTTTCCTTGGCACCCAAACCATGAAGGAGTCTTAGAAATCAATGTAATACGTCAAACTCCCTGACACTTGTTGTTTCAGAGAGACAAAAACAATCAAAACCACTAAATAAACAACCAAACTGTTAAATTTTTTTTTAAAGTGATGGTCATTTTCCCATTCTATGAGATTGGTAAAATGTGAATCACTTAAAAAGGAATTTTAAACATAGTAATTAATTGAAATTTAGAGATAATTTACAAGAACTTTTAAACTTAAAAGGCTGTGAAATAGGACATTAAAATGAACGAAAAAGAATTGTACTTCTACTTTTAAAAATGTCTTCATGTAGCAATTCTATATTTATGGGGAGACAAAATTAGATATACAATGTATATCACACTTATTTCACTCTATTTCTCTTGTCTTCACAGTTAAACCATGAGAATTCCAAACCATGAGTGGGTTTGCAAGATGTTACGTGGTTGTTGACAGCAATAAAACAGTATTTGTGTAGTGTTTATGCTAAAGCAAAGTGGCACTTGGCAAGTTTCTGCACCACAAAAACTGAGGTCATGGGATTCCTTTTTCTGTCTCAGCTTAAATCTTTGGAAATTCCCATGTAAGGCTGATATGCATGAGTTATCATTCCTCTCTCCTTCAGAAGAATTAGTTATGTCTCAGTGACTGGACTAAAACAATAGGCAAAGGTCAGTTTTAGTTAAGTAAACTTGGTAATATTTCCAAATTTAGGGAACAGAATTTTTGAGAGAGGGTAGAGTGGAAGAGAGAAAGGTCCATCTTAACATTACCATAGGAATTTGTGGCTGCCAGCTCTGTTTGAACAGCAGGTACCTGAGATGAAGTGGTTTTATCCTTGTGAAATATGCATTTCCCAGCGGTGAAAAAAAGCTTTACTTCTCTGTTGTCATGTGAGATCATCCTGAAACGTGCTAACAAATCAGTAATTTCAGAATTTGCTGGTCTGGCAAGAAAAATCCCTTAAAACCAGTAAGCAAAGGAAGATGATGGTGACAATCCCCTGAGTGGAAAGACAACTGGAGTGATTGCCTGCTCACACTACCTGCTGAGTGCAGGGAGAGCAAAGTCAAAGGGCAAATCCAGGGCAAATTCAGGGAGCCAGCTGTTCTTGGAGTGCCAGAATGAATACAGATGGCTTTTCCACAACTTGCTGTCCCCAGGCTTATCTTGCAGTCAAGGCATTGATAAGAGAGTCATGTTTTGGCACTCATGTTAAACTCTGCAGAGATGTTTTTGGGTGTGCCTTTGTGATAAGATCATCTTGGCCACTATGGTGTATGATCATCAAATGTGAAAATAATTTTAAAGTAATTTGTGGCCTAATATGTCTAGAAATGGGTGAAAATCATTGGAAGATGTACAGCAAGTTAGATATATCCATCTGCCTGTAACACCTCCCTGTATGTGTGACACCTACTAGCACAGTGCTGATCCATGACTGCTGCTCTTTAGAGAAAGCAGGTTAAACCAAATCTAAAATCAGACTAAATGAGAAAGATGGTATTCTTGACTGGTGAGGGCCACTAATGCCACCTACTTGAAGAAGCACAGAATGATAAAAATCACAGAATGGTTTGGGTTGGAAAAATCTTAAATTCTATCCCATTCCACCCCATGCCACTGTCAGGGACACCTTCCACTAGCCCAGGTTGCTCCAAACCCCATCCAGCCTGGCCCTGGACACTTCCAGGGATCCAGGGGCAGCCACAGCTTCTCTGGGCACCCTGTGGCAGAGGTTTCTCCCTCTAGTCTTTCCTCAAGAGACCCCACCTGGCACTACACGCTGGAGTCCTCAGCATGAGAAAGACATGGACCTGCCAGAGCTGCTCCAGAGGAGGCCACAGAGATGCTCCAGGGGCTGGAGCCCCTCTGCTCTGCAGCCAGGCTGGGAGAGCTGGAGGTGTTAATCCTTCAGAAGAGAAGGTTCCAGGGAAAACTTAGAGCCCTTTCCAGTGCCTAAAAGGGCTCCAGGAGAGCTGGAGAGGGACTTGGGACACAGGTCTGGAGTGACAGCACAAGAGGGAATGGCTTCCCACTGCCAGAGGGCAGGGTTAGATGGGATATTGGGAAGAAACTGTTTCCCAGAGAAGCTGTGGCTGCCCCATCCCTGGAAATATCCAAGGTCAGGTTGAACAGGGCTTGGAGCAACCTGGGATAGTGGAAGGTGTCCCTGTCCATGGCAGGGTGTTGGAATGGATGAGCTTTAAAATTTTTCCAACCCAAAACATCCTGTGATTTTTATGATTCTCAGAAAGAATGCGAGAAGTTGGGTGGCTTTCTTTACTCAGGCAATCAGGCAATATCACCAGTTTTCCTCTGCATATTTACTACTAATCAATATGGTTCTCCACAGTTTATAATTTCATGAGACATATCACTGAATATCTCACCTGTTCAGTCTTAGCAAAATGATCTGGAAGGTGCCCTACAACATATAACACAGAATCAAAGCAGTCCCTATGTTTTTTGCTTGCTGAATTAAATTATCCTGCCACAAGGTTTGGTAATCCTTTTCAGTCAATGCTGAAAAGTAAGAAAGGAGTGAAATGAATGACTTCATGTTACAAATGCCCCAGGCAAAGACACTTGTGTTATTTACCCTTCGGCTGTAACCAGGTCTAGAAAATCAGGAATCATTCTATCTCTGCAATAACATTATGTAAAAATGACATGACCTGTGAATTAGTCTTGTGGGGTATTAAACTCTCTGTCTCAGATGAAGTAATCCACTTCTACTTAAAGTAGGGGGGCTGAACTGACAAACTGCAGAAATTTCTGGGTCTAGACTAGCATGAAATGGTATGTTGATCTTCATTGTAAGTTGACAGGCATACAGAGGGAAATATATAAAAGTATAAATGTGTCCACTGTGGACTTGATGCTGAGACTAATCCAGCAAAAGGATTAGGATTTGGGATTTATTTAACTCCTTTCTAATATAAAGAGTGATGATGTTTTTCTCACTGATAGCAAATGATGGAGTTTGGAACAGTACTATGGAGATTTAATTCCCATGCTGTGAAATGAGGAACAGTCATGCTCCTCACAGGCAGAAGGCAGAAGCCTTCACAACCAGGGTGTTCAAGGACTGTAGATTTACTTTCTATGAGCTCAGCTATTACTAAGTGCAGTAGAAAAATGTTGGATCTCGGGTTTCTGTGGTTGAAATGGCTCCCAAGGTATTAGAAAGTCTTTTTTCTTAGCTCCATGACTGAAGAAGAAGTTGAGATTCGTTGGTTCTGCCTTTCATGGTTGTTTATTTTCTCTTTTCTGTTCCATTCTTTCTCTGACCTGCTGAGATCTGTCCAGCAGGTTGGGTTGTGGCACGGTCCCTGCCCTTGGGGTG
>JAYDZK010000006.1:25982666-25998243 GCA_034509185.1 Euphonia xanthogaster | reverse complement strand
CCGGGCTCTGCTCCCAGGAACAGGGACAGGAGGAGAGGGAACGGCCTCAGGCTGGGCCAGGGCAGGCTCAGGTTGGATAATAGGGAAAATTTCTCTCCTGAAATGGCAGTCAAGCCCTGGCACAGGCTGCTCAAGGCAACAGTGGAGTGCCCATCCCTGGAGGTGTTCAGGATGTGTAGATGTGGCACTTGAGGACATGGTTCAGAGGTCAACATGGTGCTGAGCTGATGATTGGACTTGGCAGCCTGAGAAGCCTTTTCCACCATTAGCAATTTTATGATTATAAGGTTTCTCTTGGGTATTTCCAAGTCGGATGAACACCTTTTTCATACCAAATAAAATTTTAAAGCATCGTTTTCACTGAAGTCATTTAGATAATTGTTTACTAAAAAGAAATGCAACTTTGAGAATATGTGTGAATAGGTGTGTGCAGATTTTGGAACCAATCTTGAGCCAGAGAGGGTGTTAAACACAAACACTGTGCTCCTTCTGAAGCAGTTTGTAGTAATTTCAGTTTTCAGCCATTTTTTAATACTGATGAGCTTAAATCAACAAATTAAATTTCTGGAAGAAAACAATTGTCCATTATAAGCACCTCCTTTTTGTCATTTTTTCCTAATACTCATTTTTTTGTAGTGCTCATGTCATGCTGTGTAAGTTTTGCCAGGGTGGTGGTACTTGTGAAAGGATTAGGTTTATTCTGTATCTCTTCCCACTCTGGTGCCAGGTATATTGATGGTACAAGATGATTTTTTAAATTTCAAATCTGGCAGAGCACTGAGTAACGCATTGCTTGCTATCTGTAAAGCAAATGGAGTTCACCTTTGCCATTTTACTGCAGTGCTTGTTCCTGCTTCTCTTTTTAAATTATGTTTTAATTTTCCCCTGTGTTATGGCTGCAGTTTGCAGTGGGAAAAGTGATTGAATATTACAGGATGGAAACTGTCCAGTTCTGCTTTTGCTGAACTGGAGAAGTTAGTCAGATGTGTCAGATGAATAGCACAAATTCTGATTTTCCAGTTATGTGTTTAACTGGTTTTGTAGGATGGGTGCTACTCAAGTGTGAAATATTCTTGTATATCACTGCTAAAGCACATGGCATTTTACATTTGCACATGCTTTGATTTCATGGTAAACTACTAATAAAGGTAGGGGAACAAAGCTGGCTCTGGTTTTTGTATTAGTCACTAATAGAAAGTGGCCCATGTAATTTCTCCTATATGCTAAGCCACCTCTTGCTGTCAATATAGACACAATTCACCAACCAGCAGCAATAAAAGCTCTTTAATTGCATACATTTGTTGCAAATATTTCTAAGTAAGCATGCCCAAAGTATAAAAAGCATAATTAAAATCGATAATTTAACTATCTGGGTCCATTGATAGAAATACAGCCACATTTTAAATGAGCTTTAACAGTTTAATAGCTCTGTGCTTCAAAGAAAAGTAGATTAATACAAATAGCCTGCAAGAAAAGATAAAGGTTCAGATCTCAGCAATCTGTAAAACTTTGCATTTCTATGGAATCCAATTTCAGGCTGCACAAATAAAGTTAAGAGGATGAGTAAACTTACTGCATAGCATATTTTGTTATCCTAACTATTGTGGCTCATTGAATTAAATTTGATCATTCTGCTGAAGTTCCATTTTTGCTTCATATTCCTCATGATACAGATATGTTCTGTCTTTGATGTTCTCTAAATGTCATTGAGGCTAATGCCATATCAATTAAATATGCTGTTTGAGTACTATTTTTTTTCCCACTAGTCAGTCAGTGACATTTTCTATACAGCTTAGCATTAGCATTCAGAAACAGATTTTCAAAAGAACCTCAGATTTTCAAAAGACTTCAGACCTCGGTGTGACATTTGTTTATTTAGGTACCTAAGGAGAGTAATTGCTGTGCTGAAGAAGATGGTTTATAAGTTTCACATTAACTGGGATAGTTCCACTGTCATTAGTGGAAAATTGTGTGAATAGTTGATGTGTTCAACAAGATTTTACCTCCTGGTTTGGTGTAGTAGGTTCAGATTCTGGTTGGAAAAACTTTGGGACAGAGAACGAAAGAGGAACAAAATAAATAATGATGTGAGGCCGTAACAGTAAAAGGAAAAAATCTCAGTCTGACAGGAGGAATCCTTGAGGATTTTATGAATTAGAGAAGTTTAATACCTGGGACTGAATTTCTCACAGGAGGTGGCAAAGTACTGTGGATTTGATGATTAGGGAGCAGGAAAGGAGTTTGCAGAGCAACAGCATTGATATAGGGCAATGAAATTCTGAGGTTCTTAAAAAGAGACGAGGGAAAATTTACAGGTGATTAGTTCAGATAAAAGATCTAATTGAATTCAAAATTCTTGCTGGATTTTTTTTTGCGTAATACGAAGTGTATTGGTTTAACTTAATTTTATATAGTTTATGTCATCTTGCCTTAAGTAAATTTTGCCACCTGGCTGTGGCACTGGATGACACTAAATCTCTCACCTAAACCCAAATGATTTTCTTGTATAACTTACTAAAATGTTGCTTTCTCTGTTGCCATTATCCAACTTTTACTATGGAATTGGGAGACACCCTTCCTCTCCAGCCTTCCTAGGCCTCTGAACCCTTGGTGCTGGCTCCTGACAGTGGCACTGACAGTGATGCACATGGCTTACTTGCAAAGAGATTTCTTCACCCCGTGTCAGATGTGGAAGAAAGCAGAATCCCTATTCATTCTGGCCTCTAATGGCATACCCTACCTTTGAGCAGCTGGAATTGCAAATTACCTGTTCTTCAAAGAGATAAACTTATTATAAGTTTATATCTCTAGGTTTTGTTATTATATTACATACTACCTATTATAGGTATTACAGTTTGTACTTATTTTATTAAAAAACCCCAACCCAACAGCAAAAGCACTTCAGTTGTGTGGTGATGTGTTTATTTCCTTTTTTTTTTGGGAGCTGCTCTTTTTCTCAAAAATTCTGGACCGGTCAAGAAATATTTTGGAGTGGATAAAAACATTTTGGCTGAAATTTTACTGTTATCTGCTTACCCAACCTGTTTTTCCTTTACTTCCATGTTATAGGTGGATCTCAGGGAAAATTTCTTCACTGGAAGGGTCGTAAAGCACTGGAAGAGGCTGCCTAGGGAAGTGGTGGAGTCACCATCCCTGGAAGTGCTCAAAAAACAGAGACATGGTTTAGTGCTGGGCCTGTCAGTGTTATATTAATGCTTGGACTCAATGATTTTAGAGGGCTTTTCCAACCTTAATCCTTCCATGACTCTACGGTTCTATATTTTAGAAGCTGTGCTGTGCAATGCATCCCATACCAAGGGGGTAGGGAGCATTCTGCATTAACTGCAGCAGAGCAGAGGCAGGAGAAAGTCATGCACCTCTTGTTCTACTTTTATTTTACTTTCTATTTTTTGTAAGAAATCCCCACGTGGAAAAGGGGGATTAAAACCCCCATGGATAATGACAGCTAAAAGGCAGTGTAACAATCTCTCCTATATATGTAGGTGAATATGTGTTCAGATGGGGATTGTTTAGGCTTTGAGTTTTGCCAGATGGGTTCTGGAGCAGGATTCAGCTGTGTTAGCTGTAGAGGGGACTGTGGGTAGCCTGATTGGAGGTCTCACAGTAAAATTCCCTCATTTTGGTATATTTTTCTTCTTCTGATTGGCTGTTATTGTCACTAAAAAGTCAATGTCTGTTCTTGTGCTGAGTGAAAATGAGCTGGGATATTTCTTACTTGGATACTCATTTGTAAATTAGGTTAGAGAAAAATTTGCAGCACAGCTGAATAACTGGGTGCAAAAATGGCAAATTTGTGGGTTCCTGGCACTGGAGCAGGAGCAGATCCAAGGAATCCTGTCCTCCTCTGCACAGGATGTGTCTTGTAAGGCCAATATGGGCCATATAGAAAGTGCTCTGCCAACGAGCCATGCCTCATTAGCTGAGACCAATCTTAAAAGATCGATTTTGAGCTTTCTTAAACTGAATCCTGCAGGTCAGATATTTTGGGAAGAGCAGAACTCAGATGCTCCAGACTTCTGCTAAGAAAGTGTGAGGACAAACAGTAGGTTTGTTTGATTTGTGTGAGATTGGTGCTGTGCTGGGGACTAACCAAGTCAAACAGAAATGTTGGTCAATTCAATCAAGCTTTAGAGGTGTAAATTTATTTTTTCCAGATAAAATTTGTCCTGAAAAAGATGTTTTTTCAGTGTTTTTTCACTGTTTACTGACAGGCTTTCATGGTTTTCTCTGTGAGAAGCATACTGACAGCTTCCTAATCACAATATTCTATAATGTACTTGCTATGAAATTAATTTGGTAGTTTGAATGTATACATGTGTGTGTATCTGCATACACATACAAACAATTTTCCATCATCCTCCCTTCACAGGAAGCTTTAGGTGGGCTCTGAGAGCATCCTGCCTTCATATTTACGGCTACTGTGTCCTTGGGAAAATGTAAGAAAGTTCTGGACTTCTCTGAAATTAGCTGAATACCCAAAATATCCCTGAATACCCTTTGTCAAAAGCATGTATGCAAGTATTAACATCACGTTTGTGTGTGCAGAGGGGTTTGAAGAGAACCAGTTTTGAGGGATGTTTTGCATGAGCTTAGACTAATGGCTTCATGCAATCACTATGATATCATCAACAGCCAGAGCAAATGTTGGAACCCTGGTTGCTGAGAATTTTAGACTTTCTGTGCTGACAGGCACTGACCCCCAAGAGAAAACTGCATTTGACCTGAGGCCATGGAGAAGGCTTCCAAAATGGAATGATATTTGGGATTATAATTGAATGATAATTTGGGATTACAATTGAATGATAATTGGGATTATGGGTGTGTAGTTTAAATAGAAGTGTGTAATACCTCATGGTGGAAAACTTAGAGTTTAAGGTTTTAGAATATAGTAATATGTATAAGAAGCAAGATGGAGGTTTTAGGGCAGTGGCTGGTCCTTCCTCTTCACCACCTTCTTCACCTTCTCCATGAGTTTGGGTGGTTTTGTGTAATTGGATAAAAAAGTCCTCATTGCAGGGCACGGGTGGTTGGTTATTGGGTTAAAAGTAAAAATAATTTAGATGTTATTTCTTAATTGGACACTTTATGCTTAAAAGGCCTTGTAGAGAGAGAGATGGGGCTCCATTTTTAGTTAGTTAGAGTGAAGTGCTGTAGAACTCAGGGTTTGTGAGACTGTATCATAGATAAGAACTAAAAGAACATCTGAGTCCAAACAATGAAATGCGAGCTTATTCATCTGTTTCATCTGTTTGCTTCAAAAAAACACATGTAGAATGGAAATACATGGTGTCATATCAGAGGCTGGAGCTCAGATGTTCCCCTTATCTAAAGAGTGCATGATCAGCCTGTGGATATTTGCATGTTCACCTGTTGTCAATCTCCAAAACTGATTTGAAAATTGCAGTGGGTTATTAGCCAGAGTAAAGAACTCTTCAACATAATTAATAAATACTCTCAGGTACTCTAAAGCATTTCCTCCAAAAAACTGAAGTCAAAAATTGTGCCAATGTCACAGCTTTGTTGAACATCTTTAGGTCCTGTCAGGACTAACATTTTCTTTGGAAAACAGAATCAGCTCCCTGACTGCCATCTCTCCCTTTATGGAACAGGCTAAAATGCTGGGAATGATCTAATTCAGAATGTCAAATATTCTGTGCTGGTAATTCCAACAGTTTTAGAGCTTTCCTCCATGTCTTTCTGCCGTTTAAAATTAAAGTAATGCTGACAAAATAAATGTATTAACATTTCTATTTACTTTGTTAGGTTAACTTCAAGTAAGAAGTTGAGACTGATAACACACAAAGAGAAATAGTTACAGAAAATCCCAGAGAAGCCAAGTTTATTAAAATTTTCTTGCTTCCAAACAGTCAAACTGATGAATGCCAAACACTGCATTATGCAATGGTTTTAGTGCTACCTGAAAGGAAAGGGAATATCACTATATAGCCACAACTTCAGAAGTGATGCTGCTCTAACCTGTTATCCTCCCCCAAATCCCTAGATATAGATTCTTCCCTGTCACCATCTGGATGCAGCTTCCTGGAGGTTTTTCTAAAACACACTTTCACCTAACAGTTGAATTTAAATATAGCCTCTCTGTTGCAGGCTGGAGGGTTAAGTGTCATTTCAGTGTAACAGTCAGCATATGGTGCCTGGCGCAGGGAGAAAGAAAATTGAAGTCGAAGCCAAGCTGTCAGGAAGCTGCTGCATGTCTCCAAGATAAACTGCAGAGTTTCTGCAGTGCTTCAGGGCTCCTTACTGATATTTATATCTGTTTTTGACACTTCTGGAGTGGTCACAAGGTGTCCTTGGAGGGCAAAGAAAAAATTACTCAAAACTTCTGGTGTGCTGGCATATGTAATTAAAAAGCAGTTGAGACGATTACTGCAATTAGTGAGCAGCTCTTTTCAACTGCAAACGTGGATGAAGAGAGAGTGTTTTGAGCAGAGGGACTCCTCTGAGCAAGGCTCATAGGTGTGCTTGCCCATCTGGCCTCCAGATTTCACAAACCTCTTAGGAACAACAGGTGAAAGGCCAGGTTAGACCCAAGGCAGCCTTTGGGTTTTCCATCTATCTTCCCTTCTAAGGCAATCTTTTTTTCCCTATTTGCTTCTTATCACTTTGGTTTACTTAAGAAAACTGGCTTTTAGTGGAGAGAGTAAATCCGACAGAAGGGGATGCTGCTCTTGTAAGGGAAAGAGCACTGCCAGGCTTTACTAAATCATTGCAGCATCCCTGCAGCTTATCTCTTGTGTACACTGGATGGAAGAGGTTGCCCAGAAACTCTGGGACAGCTGCCTCATCCCTGGAAGTGTCCAAGGCCAAGTTGGATGGGGCTTGAAGAAATCTTGTCTAGTGGAAGGGGCAGGGGGTAGAACTGGATGAGCTTTGAGATGCCTTCCAATCTAAACCATTCTCTTCACAAGATTTAATTCTGAAACCGCATGAAAATTTTCTCAAAGAATGGTCTAAGAAACTGATCACATTGGTGAGGATCAATGGGAAAATCATGGAGTGAGACCGCTAGGAGCACATTTCTGGGGACATGATGGCCACATACAGTGGCTGACAACAACGTGGATTGACCAAGGTTAAGTCATGTGTGACCCAGCTGATCACCCTGAGGGCACTGACTGCCCCATACCTCCACTGTAGGGAGGCTTTGGACAGGCTCACAATGTGCTTGAGTTCAATTTTGATGTTGCAGCCCAGATGGGAGGACAATCACAGGGACAGCAAACACAGCTGGACTGCTTTCAGATGGTCTGGGATGAGGGGCCTCATGCTCTTACAGTCTGCTCATTGATGGGCTCGCAGTTCTCCTCCTATAAACTGAAACAACAGTGGTTCAGGTCACAAGTGGGGAGGAACTTTATCTCCATGAGGACAGTTAAAAACTGGAGAGGGTGCCCAAAGAGATGATGCAGTCTCCATCCTTGATTTCAGCATGAGGTTGGACCAGTGACCTTCTGAGGCCCCTTAAGGCTCTGGTTCTGTGACCCTTACAACATTGCTGAGCTAGTGAGATGGCACTGGCTGCCATTACAAGTGTTCAGAGAATATTCTTCTCCCAAATTTCACCTTTTCAGTAGACTGAAAACCTCAGCTGTTCCTTGTGTGGCTTCCCCTCCAGACTCTTTACCATCTCCATGTCCCTCCATGGCACTCTCTAAGAGCTCAGGATCTTTCTTTCAGTGTTTGATGATTGCAGTGCAGTGCTGCGATGGCAGCTGCATTCAGGGAGGACACTGAGGGTGAGGTGGGCACTGAATCCTTCAGAAAGATCTAGGACGCTGTTTTCAACAGAAAACACTTTCAGCTTTGGGTAAACATAGAGGAACTTCTCCCCTAACCTCTCCCAAACCACAGTGAACACCACTTCTGTCTTTACAAAAACATAACTTTTCTTGAAAGAAGGAAAAATGAAACTCTGTGAGGAAGACACACATTCGGTCTCTACTTCCAACTGATGAAAAGCATTTTCCTATTGAAAAGAGTTTAAAAGCAGAAAAATCCTTGTCCAGCTACATTGTTCATTTCTTGCAGAGAAAGGATTCTCCACTGTATTATCTTCAGGATATTCCATTGTGTTTTCTTTATGTACAGCTCAAACATATCTGCTTTATGAGATGAAAAAATAGTCAGTGGTGTATGTATGTATTCTGGGAGATTTAGCTCTGTGGGTTTAAAAGAGTAGGCTCAGGTCTTTCTGCATTAAGTTCTAAAAATGCTGATTTATACAGCTCATTAAGGGTCTCAGAACTAACTTCTCACTGAGAAAATATGGGTGACTAAGCTTATATACCTTTGTTTGAAATAGATTCAGAGTCCAGGGCTTAGAGTGCTTTTTGCAACTGAGAAAACTTCTGCCCAAATCCCTTTTTCCTTATAGATTCATTGTGTGACCATGCACAAATCCTTTAGCCTGCTTTGCCGCAGATAAAACCAATTTCCTGCCTCACAGGAATCTGTCAGAAGGAATAAATGTAAATGTGCCCAGGTACTGTGGCAAGGGTAGGGGGTGTGGAAATTAACTGAGCACCACTTTTGCTCAATCTGAACTTGTTTGACCTTTCTCATTTAAAAATGTAACTTTTGTATAGGTTTAAGGGGATTGTTTCCTGCACCTGCATATATGTGTCTTCTCATCTGAATAATCTAGAAATGAAAAACATGGTAGGAGGCAGTAATAGTGATTATAAATTGAGCTTATGATGACCAAGTTGCACTTTTGTTAACATAGATGGATGAATTTCTCTTTTTCAAAACCATAATCTCACATGATTTAGTCCTTGTTTTTACAGCACTGTTGGAGTTTTCAGTGTGCTGTTGTGTCCTATAGGTATTGCAGGTGTGACTTCTACTCAAGATGTTCTTTGCTCTTTGTAGAAGGAAAAGCAAAGTGATGGATGAAAGACTTAAAGACAAATTGTCCAATCTTTTCACCCACCAAGAAGCAGGATCTGGTTTCCATGTGATGGCTTTGTGAGATGTGAGCTGCAGATGTGTTTCTAAAACAGCTCCACACAGATCTCTTGATCAAGATCTTGGAGCAGACCATGGTGAAGTAGAGGGTCAGAAGGCAAAAAAAGCCTGATTAAAGTTTTCTCTGGACTGAAAGAGAGAAGAAGGAAGGTTTATCTCAAAAACTGGAAGCTTAAAGGAACATAGGATTACTATGGACAATCCAATAAATGTTAGTTTCCAATGTCACCTGGCCACAGAAGAATTTGTAGGCATTTCTTGGTCTCCATCACTATATTCAATGCCTTTTAGCTGCAAATAAGATTTAGATTCAGAGTGCTCAATTTATGATTGGATGTACTTCAAGAGAGAGCCTGCTGTTCAGCCGTGGCTCCTGGGATAATGTCATTCACTCTCAGGAGAAGGAGGAACCTTTAATACACAAATTGTGGGGCACCACTCATTGCCCTGCACTGTCCTAGGTCAGACCAGATGCATTCCCCAGTCCCTCTTGGCCTTAAAACATTTGGATATCAGAAGCTCTGGAACAGTGGTGCTCCTTGCCCACAGATCATCCCCCTGTCACTAGAAATGAGGGGACAGTCTGTGCAATGAGAGCAGCTGCTGCACATTCCACATCCTACAGCGGAGCATCTTAATGCTGCACTTACCTTCCCTCCACTATTTACACTGCATTCCTCACTGAAAACACCACACAGGGATTATCTGATCCTCACTTTTCCCCCATGAATCACATGAGACAACTGGGGGCTGTCATCATGGTTTTTTAAAATTTATTTTGGTGTGTTAAAACATGGGAGCCAACAAATATGTATAAAGCACTACAGGCAAGACAAATTTTAACAGTTCACATCCAGGTCTTTCACTGTGCTCACCTTTTGAAAATCTGCTTGTTTGAGCCAGACAAGGTGGTGACAACTGTAATAATGTCACTCCAGGAAAGTTTCTCTCATTGATCTACTTGGACAAACAACAAGGATCAAGACCTTGCAGCATGAGCTCTTAACAATCTTGGAAACAGTCTGTGAAAGGCAAAAAATGTGAATAAGAGGTAAGACACAAATGTAGTTCTTCAGGAAGGTGGAGAAGATTGGCAAGTGGCTTTTGTAATCACCAGCAAACCTAGTAAACGTGAAGAAATGGATCTGGGGGAGAAATATTCTCCCATGTTAAAAATAGATTTCAGATACTGGAGTGAACAGATTAAATATAAAAGTGTTTGTGAATGAAAAAATCCATTGAGGGATTATTCAGTTCAGCTGAAGGTCTTTATTGCATCTTTAAAGTTGAATTTTGACATTTTCACCTCATTACTCTCACCATTTTCCAGATGATTTAGGAATATGCTGAACAAGAGAGATCCATGTGGGACACAATAATCTTCTCCCTTGTGCACAACCCAGCATTTCCCCCCCCTATATTTGTTTCCTATCTTTTAGCAATCCACTGGAGGATCTTTTCCCTTGTCCCATTGCACCACAGCTTCTTTAGGAGATTTTGGCTAGGAAACTTCTCTAATGCCTTTAGAAAGCTGAGTGCTCTAAGATGAAAGTGAAGCTGTTTCTGTTTGGATAGAGGAAGGAACACCCTCCCTCTGCTAATCCCCTCCAGAGGAGCTGCAATGGGACCAAGCACAGCCAGTGTCATTACTACAGCAAAACCATCAAAGCCTGCCCATTTTCCCCTCCCATACTGCAGTGGTATCCTGGGACAAATCCTGCCACAGGCAGAGCAACTATTTGTGCCTCACCAGAGACATTTTGCCTAATACTCCCTTGCTGCTGTTGATCAGACCCTGTTCCTATTTTCCCAGTGCTTTTCATCACAGCTCACACCCTAAGCAGTAATAAACCTTCACTCCCTGAACCCACACAACCCAAATTCCTGGGTTTAAATCCTGAACCAAACCAAAGAGTCAGAGCTCGGTGAGCATGTGTCCTCACAGCCCCCTCTGACCACATCTCTCTCAATTAATTTGTAGCTCTATGAGATTTAACCTGTAAATGAAAAGTGAAAATTGAATTTCTGGTGTTACTCAGTAGGCAGGCTAGGTTGCCTGTGGGCTTGGTAGCAGATGTGTAGTAAAAGAGGCCTCAGTACCTTTCCAGTGCCATTTATGGTGCACAGAAATCCACATGACCCTTGGAATGCTGACTGTGGTACCAACTGTGAACAGAGAAAGAAAGCAAAAAAGCTTACATGGAAGGTGGGGTGTATTTCTTCTCCAGGAAATTTCCTGCTAGCAGTCTTGGATAATACAAAGAAACTACACTAAACAACTACAAGAAGCTATAGTGGAAAACACCTAAATATTTTCATGTGCCCTTTGCTCCTGGTTAAAATCTGGTATATGGGTTTTCCACAACATTGGGAAAAAATTACATTATGACAGTTTATACAGGCTGAGTTATTCTCATGTTTTTATGTGATTGATTTAGAAATCTCTTTTTAAAATGAGTCAACTAAACTCCAATTTTGATGTGAAATTTATCCTGGAGTGGTCATGCATTTTTTTCCAAAGCAAAGCATTTGCTTGTGTTATATCAAAATGTCAGTCAGTTTTTATTTTGCATGTTATTCTCAGTCAGAATATCATTCATGTGGTACACAATGATCTCACTGATAGAAATGTGTTCCACCTCCTGGATTTGTAAATGAAGGCTGTAGTTTGGCACAAGCTGTGCCAGAACTCATGTTGCTGCTGTCTTGTGCCTTTTTCTGCCTCCAAGGGGGTAACTGTGGCATTAAGTCAGTCCTGTATTTAAGATATCATAGAAGCAGGAGACAAGATAAGGGTAAAGAAGGGTTAAGAAAATGTGACTCAGCAATTTCTTGGGAAATTAATATTTCATCTGAAAAGCAGCAGTGCTCTCCCAAGTTGAGGAATGTGATATGTGCCCACTGGGCGTGGCCTTTTGATATTTTCTGTTAGCTTGCCAAAACTGATTAAATTATTCTTGAAGTGTTCAAGGGCATATTGGATGGGACCCCAACAAGCTGGTCTGGTGGAAGGTGTCCCTACCCATGGCAGGGGGTGGAACTGGGTGGTCTTTAAGGTCTCTTCCACCCCAAACCCTGGGTGCTGAGATTCTGCACTATGATTCTGTACAATAATATGTTTGCATAGCTCTGGGGCACAGAATCAATGACAAAAACCATAAGGAAGACAGAAAAATGAGCATGGAAAATGCTGCATAAACTTCCCACACACATCAAGGTGCAGCTCCACCTGTCTGTCAGCCTTCTGCCCTTCTTGCTTCAATGGGGAAGCAGTGCCAAATCCATGGGATCATTCCACATGCTCCTAGTGTGAGTCATGGAATCCTCTTGCAGAATCACAGAATCCTCTTGTAGAATCACAGAATCCTCTTGTAGAATCACAGAATCCTCTTGTAGAATCATAGGATGGTTTGGGTTGGAAGGGACCTTAAGCCCATCCTGTTCTAACCCCCTTACACCTTCCACTAGACCAACCCATCACACTTTATCTTTTATTTTAGAGACTTTGGCAATGTTCACATTTCATTATTTCATTGCTGTCTTGATAAGTGTTTTCCAACTATACGTAGAATAATAAGGAATACATTTCTTTGATAAAATCCAATTTCAAAGTTGTTACAAACAGGTTATAAATCATTCTTTTACTTTGATCTGCAAGAACTTGCATACTTCTGGCTTAATTGCTTACTTGCTTACTTCTTGCTCTAAGCCCCATCCTTGAACTCTTCCAGGATTCCGAGTCCTTCACTAAAAACAGAAGGCAGGATATCTAAAAGTACAAGAGAGAATGCACATCTAGATCTGTGGAATATGCTGTGACAAGATAGTAGAAGGAGAAATACCTATGTGAATATTTCTGTGAGAAACCATGGCAGCTGTTTTCTTGACAAGGCTGTGAATGTTCATATTCTGATTTTTGAGCTGGTAGCCAACGGGGCAATGAAGAAATTTGCTTCCATGGTGAAGCACTGCACAATTAAACCTTCTCAGTCGAGTGCTGAACGCCTTCAGCTTCTAGGGAAGCTGAATACCTCACAGGCATGCATTCCCTGCCAGATGCTTTGGAGATGTTAATCCACCCATCTGTGAACCATCCACTCTACCCCAGCTGGAGGTGGGATACAGAAAGCACAGGGAAAATAGCCCGTTAAACCACGGCCATTTCCGATACTTGCACTGAAATGTGTGGCAGGACAGATCAAGGAAATGCATTTAAGAGACAAACATCTAATTAATTTCTATTTTTTTCCTCCTAATATTAATATTATAAATTTACTGTCTATTTAGTGATTTTATTTAGCTCATTTAGAACTTTTGAAAGTGACAGACTACTTAAAAAATCATTCTAAATCATCAAAAGAGCAAGCTTGGCCACACACGCAGACTCTCTCCTCCAGACCCAGTTGCTGTGTTTCAAGGGCATTGCTGAGAGGGGTGCTGTGGGGAATGGGAGAAGAGAGTACAAGGGAAGAGTATAAAGTCAACTTCAATTCCTAAAAGGGCTTTTGTCCTGGTAAGAATCCCAGCCAGAGGTAATCCAGGGCTCTTACTGAAAAATAAAAAACAAAAAGTCAGAAACAAAAAAGGATTTTATTCCTTAGCCAGCTCGTGTTGGGTTTCAAGTTGCAGCCTGGGTTTAAAGTTTAGCTCCAGCAGGAGAAAAGCAAATCAAGGGTCTATCAGCTGCCAATTTTCAGTAGGGTATTTCACAGAGAAAATATTTTGATTTTGAAAAATCTTCAACTTCCAACCTTTCATAAGGATTGAACTTCACTCAGACTACCTTATGGCACATCAGCAGGTATGTTAAAGGAGCCCTTGACCTGGGAGGAATTAATATATCACTAAAGCATGTGACTTCCCCTGTTCAACTGGTAATATTTATATTTTCTGCAAAAACCAGCTTTTAACAGATTTTTCATCATTCCTTTCTCTCTCTCTTTTCCTTTAAAGCTTTAGAATTTGATATCTGTCCTCCTCTAGCTAAACTTAATGTTTTATCTGAGTGTTGAGATGAAAATATACAGATTTTAAATAGAAGAAAAGCTGATTACAGGCATTAGGTTTCCCTTGCTTTCCAATCTGTGCTGCAAAAAGCAATGAAGCTTATTCAAAGTATAAAACACCATTTGCCTTGGACATCTCCCCTCCATTTAAAGTAGTTTTGCACCTATCAATGAGGTCATGATTAAAAGCATATTCAAATTGCCTTTTACAGAGGACTGGCACAGCCCACTAATAATTGTCCCTAGTCAAGCAAGAAAAATCATAGGATGTTTTGCTTTTTTCTTTCCAGTGGAAATTGAGAAATGCTGTAATAGGTTATATACTTCAATGTCTGTAAGTCTGGCAGCTCATCACCACTGTAAATAAATTCTTTTTTTTTTTCATTGTTTTTCCATTATTTTTCCATTCCATTTATTGCCCCTTCTGAGAATTACACAACACACATGTGCCTCTAGGAGTTGGTTAAATTATCAGATATCAGATGAAGTTGCTGCAGCTACCCTTTCTACCTGATAGCTCTGAGCCAAGCCCTTTGGAAGACGGCAGGAGGGAAACATTCCTGGAATGCTCACATGTGGGACATAGTAAAGAGAAAGAGGAGCCTTAGCCCTGAGCAGAGCCATAGCTAAAAAAATCTCATTGCTTTGGTTTCCTTCTAAACAATGCTGGGATAAAAGAAAGATCTCTCACCTTGCAGAACTGACCCACAGTTGTTGCAGTTCTTCCCCACAGGGAAGGGAAGAAAAGTGGTGCACAAACTTGTTGCATAAAAAATTGGTCTCATAAGTGAAAACAAGTTCTATGTGGTTTTGATAGGCTGGAGAGCCTTTGGGTAATTATCAGCATCTTTCCATGAAAAATGGAAATAAACAAACTGATGAAAAAGGACATTTGCAGTCGAGGAATTTGAACGGGTTTAAATTTCTTATCTTCATAGCAGATGACTCCTTTTCTTTACCCTAAACATGCATACTTTTTTTATTTTTTAATCTGACCAGCTCTTTTTCCTTTTTCCAGCCCCTGGTAAACACAATTGTGAGCCTATAAAATCCCTTTCTTTATCTGCTGTGGGGATGCAGCAGTAGTTTGCAGCAGCTCCACACATTTTCAAGTCAGTAAAAGTGACACTAGTTCTAATGCAATAAGCTTAGAAACTGCATTTATTTAAGCAGTTAATGACTCTTGCTACAGTAAGTTTTCATTAGCTTGTTTTTTATTTTCTTTCTGTTTTCAAGTCCCCTCTCTTGTGCAAGGAATGATGAAGCTTGGAACCACGGCAGAGGCTTTTGATTTGCTTGCAAGCAGCAGCAGTTCTTTGAATGGCCTCAAGCTGCACCAGGAAAGGTTTAGATTAGCTGTTAGGGGGAAAAAAAATCACAGAAAGGGTTGTAAGGCATTAAAGGTTTTTTCCAACTTTACTGATTCCTTCTGGAAGGGGCTGACAGCTGGTCTGTGAGCCAAAAGTTTGAGCTAGCAGGGGAAGAAAATGAAACGGGAAGGGAGGAAGGAATGGAGGGAGGGAGGGAGGGAGGGAGGGAGGGAGGGAAGGAAGGAAGGAAGGAAG
>JAYDZK010000006.1:25948820-25974683 GCA_034509185.1 Euphonia xanthogaster | reverse complement strand
ATATAATATAATATAATATAATATAATATAATATAATATAATATAATATAATATAATATAATATAATATAATATATGGTATTAAATGATATATGATATAATATAATACTTTAATTTTATACATCTCATGACTGGAAATATGTCTGGAAAAATTGCTTTCCTTCATAGCCCTACAATAATTCAAGAATCAAAGCAGATAAATTTGTTATCCCCACCCTTGGTGGTTTTCAGCACCCAGCTGAATAAAGTTCTGAGCATTCTGCTCTGACCTCAGATTTGGGCAGGAGTTGGACTAGAGACGTCCTGAGATTCCTGTGATCCTACTGCTACAATCAACACGTGTTCATAACAAAATGTTGTGGATTTGGTTTTGTTTTTGTTTGTTATTTTTTTCAGGAAAAAAAATGAAGCCACATGGAAGAGTTTAAAACTTGAACTATTTAATTATTTTCATATTTTTTTCCTGTTTGTTTGTTTGGTTTTTTTTGGAGTAACTTTTTTTTCCCCATTTTTTGTAGGCTGCATATCAGGGGCTTAATTTTCCTCAGTTCTTTTCTTCAGTCTTTCATTCATGGATTATCCACAGTGCCAGTCATACCTGTATAAGAAGGTGTGATGAATTCAGCATTAAGCTTTCATTACAAATGTGGTGGCAAATGTGTAATGTCTTGATGACCTCCCCTTAGGTTTTCATACTCAAAATTACTCCCAAGTCTTGCAAAATCCTCCCAGTTAAAAAATGTTCTATTGCACAGAGAAATGTAAATTGACCTTATGGCAAAACTAAAAGAGTGGTTGTGAAAATCAGTGTGAAGCCAGTGCTGCCATTTGCCAGAGCTGAGTTTGTTCAGAGGCTGTGTCCTCAGCAGGTGTCTCAGGCAGGGAACTCTCAGGTGGCCTGGGTAAGCTGCAGGATCTCTTCCTCTGTAACTTCTCCATCCACTGGTCCTTTGGAAGTGGGATGCAGAATTGATGTGTAAACCAGTTTCTGCTTTACAAGATTCATGGGTTTTGTACTGTGGCAATCAATTTTTTCCCATCTGTAATAGAATTTATTTTTCAAATTTGTGTCTTTTATTTTATGCCCATTATTTTGGCCATATCCTCTATTATCTGAAATTCTGAGTGTCTGTTTGTTCATTCTCTCTCAATTCCCACCTCAGGAGTGGGTGGGAAGGGTCTGAGCACATGGCAGCAGTGTGGTGCCCCACTCCTAGAATCCCTGGTTTGGAATGGTTCCATTACATGATATTTATCTGCATGAAATTTAAAGGAATTTCTCTTTAGTAAAACACATTTGCAGCTGTGACACTGCCATTTCAAGGTTTTCATCAAAAGGAAACACATCTCTGGGGAAAATTGCTGTTTCTCAAGTGTCTCTACCATCCTCAATGCTCAAAGCAAGCCCAGTGTGGAATTTTGGGTCACAAAGCAAGCTCCACCAGGTGATGATTTGCCTCCCTGCACGTGGTTTGATTGGACTGCTTCAGTTTTGTGTCTGATTGACTCTTTTCACAACTGCAATAGGGAGGAAAACTACCATTTATTTACACCTAGCTGAAAGAGAAGTGGAACTCAGATTTAAGGTCTGAAAGGTCTGAACTTGGGAAAAGTCACTGTTCCAGTGCCTGGCCAGCCTCTGGGGGAAGGAGCTTTTCCTAAAATCCACCTAAACCTCCCCTGACACAGCTCCAACCTTTTGTGCAGAGTTTTAAAGTTTTCCATTTGGGTATTTATTCCAGCATAGGTTTCACATTTCAGTGGTTTCAGAGTTCTGATGTTATAAAAATTAGATTATAACAAAATCCAACCATTCAGTGCAATATGAGACATGAATCACAGCATCATTAAGGTCGGAAAGGAGCTCTAAGATCATCTAGCCCAACCTTTGGCTGATCACCAGAGTCATGCTATGAGATAGATTAAATAAAACTCAATAAGAGACAGATAAAAGATTGTAAAGATCCTGGATAGCAAAGCTGATTAGGTTTTCACATAACAAAAATACACCAAATGAAGTAATATATTTAATTTAATGAAAGTGAGGCTACAACCATTAGGAGACTGGGCTTGTAGTTTTGAGCTGATCTTTGCTTCTTAATGTACTTCTAGCTGTCATGACAGAGGCTTTACCCACCATCCCCTGCTCAGCTGCAGCAGGTAAACACTGTTTTATTACCCCTTAAATTAAAAAATTGTAAATTTGGATCTGTATTTTACCAAAGCTGATTTCATATTCAGGACTTTTTTTTTTTAATGGTCAAATTTATGTACTTTCTACTTTCTGAGGATTTAAATATAATGAGTTTTAGAATCCCTTATTATAAACACAACAAATTATTCACAGGATAATGGATGGAGAGTGATGAATTACCAGAACATAAATCTGTAGCATTCACTCATGGTGGGAAATAAAAGAGGAATGGCAAGGCTGATTTATTACTTGCTGGTGTATCTATTCCTGTTTCTGAGAGTTAAAATTACAGTGCATAGAAAAATGTAATTAAAGTTATTAAAACGAGAAAACTATTTTCTGTTTTCTATTCCATAGCTGTAAAAGTTTTTCATTTGCTCATAAATTTAGGGATAAGTGTAACATTCATCAAAGTGTAAAGAACAATGTTAGACATAGAGCTTATTGTAAATCTCATATTTCATCAACAGAAAGGATAATATGTGTCAGAGAGTGCAAGAACTCTGGGCTTTAGAAAGCCTAGCACAGAAAGAAATCATATTTCATAGCCATCTGAAATCCTCACACAGACAAAGCACATTCAATCCATTTGAATGTTAAAATAATACATATAATATTGGCATGATGATTTTATTTCCTGTTTGAGCCATGACTCTTCAGTACATTGGAGAAGTCTCCTTGTGATACATTTCAGAACCTCTTTCTCTACTGTGTTCTAAATTCTCCCAAATAGCAAGAAAAAACCAGCAGTGTTTACTGGGAGGGAAAAATATATCCTTTATTTGATGCTCCAGCATGATCCAGATCTAGAGGAGGAAAGACACAACAAAAGCTTTCCAAATCTACCAAAACCACTTTTCTAACAAAGAGATTGGGGGGGAAAATGAGTTAAGAAATGGGTTTCTCCTTTCTTGATGGGTTTTTATTCTCTGACACTTTACTTTATTGATCTCTAACCTCCAAGCAATTTGAATGAGTTTTGCAGCGATGTGGAATCTCACTGGAAACAGCAATGAGTTTTACTCAGGGAAGGGAAATATAATAGGCAATTAGATCAGTTTCCCAGGTCTGAAGTAAAAGCCAGGCCAGGTAAGGTTTAGAGGTTTATCTTCTCAGACAGTGCCCAGCTCTGATTGGTTATCCAGAGTGAAACTTCAGCCCAGACTTAGGGAATATTTTGCCACTTCAAGAATTTTCAGCTCTACTTAAGAGCCGGAGCTTTTGTTCTCAGAGAGGGAATTTTTGTGCTGAGCCAAGGACATCAAGCAGAGTTTAAATTCAGAGCAGTCTTAGGGCTGCCTGTACTCCTGGAAAGATTTATTAGCTTGGAGTACCAGCAGATAGTTAGCCAGACTGCACTGGCAGAGTTCCGTGGGGAAATGCAACCGATGGGCAGCCTGCAGAGGGGGAAAGTCCTGAAAAGCTTGACAAAGCCAGGCAAGATCAGCGAGCTGAACAGATGAAACAAGATCCTAAGGAGTGATCAAAAGGCTGTGTGAGCTCCTAGCTAAAGGAAGGCACTTGGACAATTTCCTGTATTTCCTGGGAATGTGCGTTCCCGTGTGTCTGCTCCTTTACAGCTCATGAGAGATCAAGGTGGTTTCCTTGAAGATGTCATTTTAGCAGAGCAGAAGAGGAGCATTTGAATCCATCTGATAATTCCCCTTGAATCAATATACTCTGTTTTTTTCCTTCCTCTTTCCTTTTAGATGTTTCCTATAGTTTAACCTTCTAAAAAGTCTTTTGCTCTGCACCAAAGGCTCTCCTTGTGCTCAGGGAAGGAAAATTCTTCAGAGTGGGCTAAGGAGGAATAGCTCACATAGGCAGCCAAGAGTAAAAGGGGGAGAAAATCATGTGGGTCAACATTAATAGAGAAAATACATGGAAAGCATTTTGATTGACCCACAGCATTTCTTATCTGATGAGGTGAGGGTGCCTTATGTACAGCTCAGCACAGCTGTGAGAGCTACCAATAAACTTCAAATATGTTCCTTCAAATTGAGAAGGGACATTGGCCTGTGCAGAGAAAGCATATACTTTCATATATAAAAATATGTATATTTACGTAATAAACCAGGAAGTTAAAAGGAAGTTGGAAAGAGACACATTTATCATCCCTGTTTCTTGGATGGCTGCGATGAAGCACAAAGGTCACATAAAAACTCTCTGGGGATTAAAGTACTGAGCTGCCATGGGCCATATATTGAACTGATGCTTTACTACCATGCTACCTCTTCAATTCAATGAGGATATTTAGAGCCTTTAAAGCAGTGGCAAGAACACACACTGGACAGGGAAGCCCACGAACCTCTCCAAGCAGGATGCATATCCCTGTTTTAAATGGTGCACTGTGCCTTGCAGGCAATCACCTGATTTAAATATGTTCATTTGAAGGGTATGCAAACAGCCTGTTTAAATTCACAAAATGCTCTGTACTTTTGCAGGCCATAAAAGCAGTTTTACTTAAGGATAGTTTTGCATCATTGCTTGCTAGGAATAATTCTTACCTGAATATTTGGGTGCTTCTACATCATTATAGGCTTGAAGAAAATGGTTAGTTTATAGCAGTAGGATAACAGAAATGGAAATAAACTCGCGTATGTAGGAATGCTGACCAAGCTTTAGCTCAGTAAGAATAGCTAAATTAAATTCAGACAGTGCAAGCTGCACACAAATGGTTCATTACCAATACAGAGATTAACAATTCTTTTTTTTTTTCATTCCACAATAAGAATTTAAAAAATCTGAGCTAAAATAACAACAAAACCAGCAATCCAAGCCCTTAGGTAAGTGAGGGTTGCATGAGTCCACACAAATCTACAATTAAAGATGAAGGAGAGAAATCATTCTTTTTGGTGTCATTTCTGTTTCATCAGATTTGCCATTTTCCAAGGATAATGAGGAATGGACATGCTTTCCTAATAGTTCTGAATTAAACACCTGAAAAGGCAAGCAGAAAATGAGTCACCCTGCTTTGTCAGATAACTGGAGCTTAAATGGTGAATTCACATAGTCATCAAATAATCTGGGATAAAATATTCATACACAGCCCTTTGGGACAAAAGTTACCTTAAAAACAAAATTATTGATGCATCCAAATTTCCAAACCACTAATGATACCTTCAAGAACAACACAGAAAAGCTGTAATTTTCACAGAAATCTTCCTGAAATGAATAATTATTTTCATTTCAGCACAGCTTGTATTTTAGCATCGGCCTATTAAAAAATTTGCAAAATAAACCAGTTTTAGACAAGCCACTGTTTGGTTTAACTTTCTGTTAGAGGTCGTGATCAGGGCTGTAGTAATTCAGAATTAAATCATGAGCTTCCAGAGGGTGTGATGACTTGGAAGTGTTCTGTGCTATAGCATTAATATGCAAATAAAAATATTTGTGAACATGTGGCAGCAGAGAACTCCAAGGGCATTTCCAGGGTGTGCAGACCAGCAGTTAGAAAAGCAAAAATCTCAGCTCAAATGGACATTGGCCAGAGATGTTAAAAAACTACAAGAAAAATTCCATCAGGTATTGAAACAATGAGAAGAAACAGGAGAAAAATCCAAGCCCACAGTTTAACAGGAGAAGTGTCACCAGCAAAGCTGAAAAGATGCATGGTCTCAGCACAGCCCTCACCTGTCTTCACCAGCACTGTTGGACCCCAGTTTTTGGGAACACCAATCCAGGTCCATGCAAACTGACCCACCCCCAGTGAAGGAAGAGTTGTGTGTGAGCTATTAGAGGAGCTTGACCCTTACAAATCCTGAGGATGTTAAAAAGAGTTGGCTAATGTAATTGTGAGGCTGCACCCCATAATCTCTGAGGGGTTGTGGAGGTCAGGGGATGTCCCAGAAGACTGGAAGAGAGTTAATGCCACCCCTATCTACAAAAAGGGCTTAAAGGAGGATTGAGGAAATGACACATCCATCAGTCTTCCTTTATGCCCTGGGGAAGTTAAGGAAAACCCTCATGGGTCAAGACAAGTCAGTTTAAGCACAAAAAAGCTAAAGGTTGTGCATGCAAGCAATGAAACAACAAGATTTTATTCTCTACTTCCCATCAGCAGCAGACATCTTCTTTTTTCTGTGTACCACCCCAGAAATCTCTGCTAAGAGCTGGATTCTGATACCCAAGTTTACCATGAATAATTGATGTATATTTCATAGGTGTCTCTCCCACCTACAAATACATATATTATTGAAATCAAAACTCTACTGAGACAAGTAGTGTAAGTGTTATATATTTGATGGCAGTGAAGAAAAAGCATCAGGAAGTGTCTACCAGCTTTCTTAAAAAACTTATCCTGTGATATCAACACTGTTTTTATCACATATCCTAACACAACCCCATAAAAGCTATAACAAAGAAAATTAACATCCCAGCCAAACTCAGTCCAGAGAAACATGTGTCTTAAAATGATGAAAGAGCTGTGGAAAACTTGTCCTTTCTCTTTGAAACATCCAGTTGGATGCCTTATGAAGACCATTTAATTCAAAATATATGTAGTTTAGACCAGCATCTGTTTCTGCATTAAACAGACACATATTGAGTGTGCTCATGGTTGCAGAAGGCTTCAGGAGAAGTGAGGAAGATCAATACATGGATTTGTGTGGGAAAACTGGCCAGGTTTGGATTACAAGCAAGCTGAAGGTATTGACAACATATAAAAAATAAATATGGTATAGACTGGACACCGTTTGCTTTCCAAGAGTAAGCTTCCCAGAATCTATATGGATTCCAGACTTGCTCAACTTACATTCATTTGGAGTTGTTTTCTCTCTGGAAAGGAAACATTTGCTTTTAGGTGCATTCCTCAGCATTTTAGGATTGGCTTTAGAAGACCAAGACCTGTCCTCTTGCAGGCTTTACTCAGCCCCTGCTGGGGCTGGGGTGTAGTGGCAGGTCCTTGGGGCTGCTCAGCTGTAGCTGTGGTCTTACACTGCTAAACTCCTGGGGTACCTAATGAAGTGGGTTTAGTTTTGATTGCCATTGTTCTTTCCCTGGCCAGGGAAAGAACCAGTGCTGGAATACTCTGCTGAATTCTCTAAAGTCTGCTTGTTCTCAGAAGTGATTCACGCAGGGGTTTTTATAATCTCTTCACAAATTTTACTTGTGGGAGAAAAGTGGCTGGGAGAAGATCTTCAGTGAGACCATGCTGATAAATGTTCTCCTAGATAGTTTTGTCCCATTCTCCAAGTTTGCTTTTAGCAGTGCACCTGATTCCAGCAGGGCCAGGCTTCTAACTGAGACTGGGGCCAGGAACACTTGATTATGTTGCACTTTTTGGTACCACCAACTCTGTTCTCTTGCCCTGGGGGCTGATGGGTGCTGCTGGTGTGTCTGAAGTACCTAATCAAGCTTTGGAAAACCCTTGGCAATGAGCTCCTAATTAATGACTGACCCAGCTGTAACGTAGGAAACCTATAAAATTGGGCATATCTTGAAAGCTGCTGCTGATGTCACAAGGTTGGGCACATCAATATGTTGGTACCATCAGGATTTATATTGTTTGTGCCAGAAGGACATTTCCAGATTGAAAATAGTCCAAATGGTAATGAATTGGAGGCAGCAGGTTTCATTCATTCCAAGAAGAAAAAAAAAATGGAACTGATGGGATGGACAAGGATTATTTTCATGGAATAATCCTTTCTTGGCTTCTTTTCTGGAGAAAACTTGCCTGAATGCTTGAGAAACAGATAAAGTTAAAGGCTCTCCCCAGGCTTTGACTGTACTTATTAGTGAATGGCTTTTTAGTAGGTTTTGTGACTCTGCTCAGACACAGAGATGGTTTGTGCTTTACTGGTGACAAGCCAGTAAAGATTTACACTGCTGCAAGCTCAGAACCCAATTTCTGTAATCATTTTTTGTTGGGTTACTGGTGAGGCTGGTCCACTGAGTCAGAGTTAGTTCCAAAGGCAGTGGTAGGATTGCATGCATTTGTACAGGTAATTCAGCCTAGTTTGTGTGCTTCAGGGCTGGCAACCATCAGTTTAAAGTGCTGGGTTTGATTGTGAGAACAATGGGAGGTTTTGTTTAGGAATTTCCATGTCTTTACCTCATGTTCCTCTATCAACAACTGAACATCCGTGATACAAAGTCTGTGCTTCATGAGCTCACCATTTTAGAAATAGATGTACCTTGAAATCCAAAAAAACCCATCTTGCTCTGCTTCTAAAAAGTATCTACCATGATTTTCCAACTTAACACCTCGTTAATTTTATAGTCTCTTTGGATTCTTTCTGATTTCCTTGCAGGTTTGATGATTTTAGAGAGAGATGCTTAACAATTTTGTATTTGTTGTTATTCAGCATCTCAAGTACAAGTACCTTATTAAGAGGGAGAAATATTAGTTCAGGTCTGTATATAGATGTGGCTATTTTGTACTCTTGTTCGAGTTCTGAAGGTGAGACTTTAACAACAAATTCTTCTGAAAAGCAAAGGAAAATCCTGTAAAAGCAAGAGGGTTTTCAAGAAGAGCATATCTTTCTCCATTAAAGCATGTCAAGTCTTATCTCAAGTGTATTTCTGAGTTTGCCACTTTCCATTCTTGTTCTAGTGTCACTGAATTAACCTTCTATACACAGTATGATCTCAGAATCAAAAAGTTGTTAAGACCTTGAAGGTAAAACTCTAAAGATGTCATACGTCTTCAGAGAATTACCTGTCTGAATGAAGCTGTCTTCCTTTCTTTCTTTTAAAGAGAGGGAAAAGTACATTGTAAAAATACTGAGCTTCATAGCTGTGGATCCTGTCATTGTTCCATGCAGAAACCAAGTGATCAGCTGTCCTGGAAAATAGGTTGTTCTCACATTAGCAAAAGCCTCCTGTTTCAGGCTGAGTCTGTGCTCACTGACACTTGGAGTTCCCTTAACAACTACTAGTCTTGTTCTCAAATTTTTGCCATATGAAGGGGAACAAAAATGAAGAATTAGTCCCCAAAATTCTCTTTGTGCCCTCTAGCATTCTCTCTGCAGCTACCCCAGCTTAAGCAGCCTTAAGGAATACCTAGCTAAACCTCTGAATAGCTCAAATCTAAGTGTTCTGTTGATGCTGGAAATTAAAAGTGTGCCCATTACTGCAGCACCTCTCAGTCTTTAATGCAGACAGCCCTGTATTACTTTGGCAAATAGGGTACAACTAGGAAGGACTTACAAAGGGACTGGCACTCTTATACCTGCTATATATGGAATTGTTTATTGCTAAAACTAGCTAAAGCCCCCCAAAATAAAAAGACAAAATAACTCCATCTCATAAGGCAACAAGGAATGTAGAAAGCCTGGTTCTTGGGATGGTTGAAGAAACACAGAAAAGTCACTTTTTCTTTCTTTTAAATTAATATTTGGAGTTTGCATTGGCAGGAACTCTTTGGCAGAATTGACAACTTTGGAATTTCACCACTTTGATTTCTATCCCTTTTTCATTCCAATTTCCCTTCCCGTGTGAAACAGGAACTCCAACACTGAGTGCCACTAATGTGGTGGGTCACTAAGTCCCAAAAACTGGGCTGAACAAAAGTTATTCTAAAGCTTTGGTTTTTCAAGTATGGGCTTAAATATTACCATTCACTTGCTCAGAAAAGGGGGAAAACAGGAGAGGAACTCTGGCAGAAGAGATAATATCCCTGACAGGAGCCAGTTCTATGGGAAGCTGCACAGAGGCAAATAATTTGAAAATTTCCCCCCTTGTATTAGTATTTTCTTCATAGTTTTTCCTGGAGATCATAGATTTCAAAATCTGATGCAAGGCTATTGAAATAAAGAAAAATGATGCAATGCTTTTTTGTAAATTACCAGCTGGAAAGAAAATTTCTGCCTACATGAAAAGAGGACACACAGTTAATTAACTCCTTAAATCCCATTATTCACAAAGACTGAAGGGTAGTGAAAACACAAATTAAGAACAAGTTTCCTTTGAAAGGACATTTCAATGCCCAAGTTTGTTGCTGCTGCTACGCCATGGTTAAATATCAGCTGTGTAGAATTAAAAGACTATCAAAAGATGTCAGAAGTGCTACCATGTCTCCCGAGGAATGGATGTCTTACAGTTTTGGGCCTTTTCTGAGCAGATGTCTAACAAAGTGATCCCAGTATTGACTGCTCCAGCTAAGGCAAATATTTGCAGAACTCTGAGTCAGAAAGGAAGGATTACAGGTTTTCATGCCCTGTGATGTGCTCAGGTGATGACACATGCAGCAGCAACCTCTTTTTCTCTGTATTTTGTCATCCTTGAATTCCTACAGTGAGTCAATAGCATTTATCACATCTTTTTCTTGACCTGGGCACCTCTATTCCAGTATTTGGTCTGTCTCCAAAACACACAACTCACTTCTTGCAGCTGAGGGTTACTTCTGTAAAAAATCAATTGATACGTTGAGATATTGTGTCCATAAGAAAGGTTGGTCACAGCAATGGGAAAAATTCAACTGAGGATTAAAGCTGGCTAAAGCACAATCCATATTCCTGAGAAATGATATTGCTGAGCATTCCCTTGCAGTCCAAGGAAAAAATCTGTAGTGCTGGGCATTCCTACCCCTGTGGGCAGAGCACAGAGGTTTGGCATGAAGGTGAAAGGTGCAGCTGAGCCTCAGGGGTGGGTTCAGAGGAGGGCCAGGCCACAGTGTCTTGCACAGCTCCTTTTCCAACACACAAAGCTGCGCTCAGCCGAGGGGCTTTGAGCAGCAGCTCCTTGCCAGTTTATTCTGCCTAACCAAATTCTTTCACAGCTGACTTTCTTCTCCTGCCAGAAATGGTAGAAGGGAATTGAAACAGAATAGAAAAGAAGCTGATCCTGAATATCGTGGTTTATTTTATTATTGTGGTTGATTGAAAGAGACAGAAAGCTTCAGTTTGGTTTCATTCTCCCTGCAGCACACACTCGGCCCACACCCCCAGTCCAAACCACTTTTTTATTATTTACAATTAATGAACATCATAATTATCAGTTTATTTGTTAGAGACTTGACCTAGTTGAGTTGAAAAGCTGTTTTCACTTACACAGACAAGCAGCACCACCCTGGAATGCTTATGGAAAAATCTGGTGTACAGAAATGTTCTCACTATAAACATTTTTCTGCAAGAAACAACCAGATCAAAACTGTAGGCTTCCAAAAGGTAAAACAGGCCCTCAGCTGTTTCAGGGTAGGTGTTGTAAATATGTGTGCTTACTTTTTGATGCAGGATTACAACCACATTTACAGGAATCTTCATTCTATGGTTTAATGTGCATGGTGGGGCTCAGATGAACACCTTGGAGGTCTTTTCTGGCCTTAATGATTCCATGAAGTATGGTAATTAAACAGTTATTTCTTGGAGTCAAAAATTAAAATGTGGTGACAGTATTTTTACTGCTATTTAATGGAATATTTCTTCCCTCCTGTGGGTGCAGCATTACTGAGTGTGCATTTTCAAAATGCAAATGTCATGAACACAGACTGAGCTGCTGCTTTTGACAGGATAAAAGCACTTCACCTTTAAATTCATTTAAAATTGATCACCACGTGCCTAAGAGTACATAGATACAAATCCATAGCTCAGGATATAAGCAGACAGTGCTCCTCCAAAGGGAGAATTCCATAAGTTCAGAGCTTTGTCCAGCTGGCTGAACCAAGAACAGCTTTCTTTTTGTCATTGCTGTGTGCCATGTTTTATTCAAGTCACACTTGCACAGAACTTTCACAGTATTCCCTTGTTGTCTGAGATAATTTACTTTCAGCTTGATCTTGAGTAACTGGCCAGAGCTGGTTCTGTTCATCTGTGAAACAGAAGGTGTTACATCAGTGCTAAAAGTGCTTATGGAATGCAAACACTGTGGCAATTCCACCAGAAATATGCATGCATGAGAGTATTAGCACTCTAATTCTCAGCTGCTGAAGAATCCCACGTGAGCTTTTCAGGTTTTTTGAGCGAGGGGAAGCTCTGTTTGCTTCCTAGCAAATCCCCAGGTGTGTACAAATGAGACAGGGTTAAATTATATTGTGGAATATATAAGTTGACACTGTTTTACAGTGAAGGAAAATTCAAATTGTAACTGTTCACCATAGTCTATGTGGAATTGGCTGGTGACACAGCTTTGGGGTCTCCTTGCTTAAGGCAGTAGGACTCTGCCCAGTGTATTGTTTATTAAATCATGTGTTTGGTTTTGATTTTCTTCTTGCTAATCTTTAAGCACAAACATGTACTTTATTTACCTCAAGGGGCACCATGAAAATTCCCCAACAGTCCTTTTAATTTCATGTAAGAAGAGAGGAATGAAAAGACAGACTTATGATGCCAAATTTCTGCTATGGAATTTTTCCTTTTTCTTTTCTTTTCCTCTAGTAACTGAGACAGAGAAGGTTTAATTTAAATATCAGGAAGAAATCCTTCCCTGTGAAGGTGCTGAGGCCCTGGCACAGGGTGCCCAGGGAAGTTGTGGCTGCCCCTGGATCCCTGGAAGTGTCCAAGGCCAGGTTGGACAGGGCTTGGAGCACTCTGGAATGGTGGAAAGTGTCCCTGCCCATGGCAGGGGTGGCACTGGATGGGCTTTGTGATCCCTTCCATCCCAAACCCTTCTGTGATTTTATGACACCAGTCTTTTTAATTAAATTCCACTGCCTTCCTTCCTCACTGCCCACATCTCAGCTCATTATATTTCTCATTACAAAAATTTGCTACCTCTTCTTCTCTTGTCCTTCTTTCTCATTTTAATCTTCTTTGGGTCATATCATCAGAGCCTTCATCTCCAGTGGCTTATTTTAGACTGGGGATTTCTTTGAACTTTGCTTCTGCCTTTGTTTCTCATAACAGAAGATTTGGGGTCATATTCATGAAAATGTTCCTGGCAGTGGGGCCACAAGCTGATCTTCATTAGGAAGAGAAACTGGAACCTTTTTTTTTAATTTGTGTGGAGGTAGCTTTTTGATACAGTTCTATGTAATCCATGTTGGAAAAGAGGGAAATGAGCCCCTGTTGATTTTATAGAGTTATATCCAAACTGAAGTTCAAAAGAGAGAAAAAACTTCCTGCAACTGAAGCAAGAGAGTTTCACGTGTAAAATAACTTTCAGTGATGCAGTTTGAAATAAATTCTACCACATTACAAACAAACCAACCAACCAAACAACCCTTATTTGTTTTCTCAGAACTTTCAAATTCTGAACCAGATATTTCACTGTGAAATCCTAGTGGAAGCTCTTAAACGGGAGAGGGAGGGGCAAGAGGTTCAGAGACCCTGCAGTCAGGTTTCCAAGTCATCCTGATAACGTTTGCTTTGGAGCTAGTTGCATTGCCTGGATGATCCTTGTGGACTACCAGGTGGTTTTCAGTCTCTTTTTAGGGAACATTTAGCACAGTGGAGTCTGGTCCTGCTGGTGAAGTTTGCAAATATTGTTCTGATGATGGCACTGCAAACTTGAGCAGCACTGTGCTGATAGCAAACCCTGACCTACCCATCAGGGAGCAGAAACCTCCCCTGCATCCCTGCCCAATCTCTGCATTTTTGGGAAATCAACATTTGCAATTTGCAAAGAGAGAACCCAATTTTACTCCTCAGAAAATAGGGAGCTTAAAAAAAAAAGCCCTTCCACTTCTGGCCACTTAGACATAAATCCCAGGCATAACCTGGCCTTGCTTGGTGTAAGAATGGGGCTGTTTCACAGGTGATTTTCTTCTAAACCCAGGGACTTTCCACTGAGTTGATCCCTACAGTTACATTTTAGAGGGTACTGCCAAAGGAAACGGCCTCAGCAATCATCCCAGATGATTTATGGGATGTTCAAATCCAACACATCTCCTTCACATTATGCCTTGATGCAGATCTGTCTAAGCAGAGTGTGTGCAAGCAAATTCATTCACATGCACTGTAATAAGGCTTCATATCCCTCCAGGAGCTTTGAAAATATGAGGGATACTTATCCCATTTTTATTCATTGATCCATCCATTCTCAAAGCAAAAGATATTATATTTCATGGCTTCAGCCACAAGGACCTCCAGCCTTGCTGAGGAATTTTCTGAACCACTGACTCTAATTTCCATATTCTGGGGAGAACAGTAGAATGCATTAGATTAATATCTGAACTTAGTAAAGAATTTGATATCATAGTTCACAAGAATTATTCATGAAAATAATCTGTCTTGGCTTGACTATGATCCTTTGGAGGAATTAATACTTTAAAATGCTTAAATGTGATTGTCTATGAGGATGTAGCTGACCTAGGGAGCAATCATATCAACCTCAGCCCACAGAATAAAAATAAAAATAATGTCATTTATGTAGTCCCTTATCCTACTCAAGGGAGGAAGTTTAGAGTCAGTTAAGTGTTTGAAAAGTGCTTTCCTGTAAGTGACTGGGATATTTTGGCTGACATTCTGCTTTTCAATATTATCCATTTCAGGCTTCCTTGCCTATAAATACACCCTGGCTTATTTTCCCTAAGAGGCCTCTGGGTGCATTTCACCAATTAAAAGAATATTTTATAAACCATTAACGATACTCTGCCAACAACTGGCAACACTTACTCAAAGCCCAGCTAAATTAAAGCTGCTGTGGTGCCACGAGTGAAGAGCAAACCCCACCCAGACCTTTTTACAAGCTTCTGTTCCTTCAGTACCGTTTAGAGAAGGAGACACCAGCAGATGCCATTCTGATGGGCATTGGTAAGTGCTTGGGTGAAACACAAATGCCATGGAAGTGTCAGATGGTTCATTTTTGTAGAGCAGAAAGAAGAAGGAACAGACTTAGATACTCCATTTGCTCTGACCTTGAAGTACAAGGTTATGATTATTGAGGATGATTTATTTGTACCTAGTTGCTAGCTTGTAGGTCTTCTAGCTAAAGTCCATATTGATGAAAGGCATTCACAGCCACAAGTTTCATCATTTTCAGGACCTTCTGTTTGCCAAGAATTTCCTTTTCCCAAAATTCCCTATAGCCCATGTGCAAGCTGAAGAATTCTGAACTTGAAACTTAAAAGTAAGGCTGACTGTGAATTTGCCTTTTCCTGGGGCAGTGGAGTTTGATGCTTTCTAGGCTGTTTTAGTGATTGAGATAAATTTTGTGCAGCTTGTGCCTTGAAAATGATAGCAACTATCAATTTAATGAGCAGCTGCACTTGCTAAAGTGCTTTGCTCAATTTTTTTTTTCTGCGTGTGCCATGATCAAGTACAGCATCAGGGCCACTAAACTGTATCTTTATACCTTAATTGCATGCCCACATGTGTGATTGACTAAAAAATTGATAAATTGGACCTCACAGAAAACAAATAGCTTTAAAAAAAATGCTCTAGATCAGATTTTCTGTTTGTTGCCTTATTTCCCCTGCAGAAAAACTCTGTGCAACCCTGACAGCAAGGATACAAGGTCAGTGGAGATGCTGACATTTAATGCCTGTAGTAAACATTTCAGCATACAGAAAGCAATTATTTACAGCTTAAGCAGTGAGAAATTACAGAGCTTCTCTTTAGACCTTGTGGCTTCTTGGCTGGTATTTGCAGAGGTGATGTATACACAAAAGGATTTCTTTACTGCTGTATTTTCTTTACTCTATTGTCTCTAGATGTTATTGTGCTGAGCTTTCTGAAGGCCAATAGCTCACGGAACACAATAAAAAGCGGTTATTTAGCAACACTTCCACGGGTATAATACTTTTCTTTTTTAACCTCTAATGCACGTTTTTAATAACTTCCAGCTGAAAATACTGCCCTTATTTCCTAGGAGCTCTTCGCCTTTACTAAATCACCAGCAGGTATTGTTGTTTTTACAAACCTCCTCACAAAAGCAGCCTGTAAAATATTATTATTTCAAGTAGCAGTTCACAGGAACAGAGCAGTTCCTTGTACTGAGCAGGAGAAGTCATGTATTAGAATGCAAACTTCTTATTCTTTTAAATAGGAAGGCTTTTTTAGAAACTTACATAGTTCTTGTGGGGTTTTTTTCTGTGAGTGTTATGTGCTGTATTAATATTTTATAATACCTGCTGTGTCATTTGTCTTTCACAATCAGAAATTATAATGCACTGAAGTAATACATTCTTTATAAAATCTGAGTGTAAAAACAATTTTCTATACAAAACCAAATTATTATTGTTTATTCTGCATTGCTATTGTTGTGTGTTTAATTCGTGGTATCAAGGCAGGTAACAGAGATAAGCAAAATGTGGATTTAAAACTGCAGCAGACTGTACAAGGAAAAAGACACAAATAAATGACAACAGAAATAAAAAGTTGAGCACAGCAGGGATCTTTTGTGGTTTCATTGCCTGAGAACAAGGCAGGTTGTTAAAATACAACACAAGAAAACAGCAATTAGGGGAACTAAAACTCTTTCTAGGTAAGAATATTTTATATAAAAAACCAGGAGGGATTAGGAAAGCCAGGAAGTTTGTGGCTCTGTTAAACACTCCATTTTACATTCTCATTCTAAATTTGGGGATTTTTTAGTGTTGTGGCTGTTGGATCTTTGCTGGCCACCCTCTCCTCAACAGGACATGAGAATGAGATGAAAAAGCTGGTGGGTTGACACACAGACAGGGACACCACATACTAGCTACCAGGATAAATAAGGAAAATAATCTAGTTAATTGCCAGTGAAAATAGAGTGGAAAAGTGAAAACCAGAGACAAGAACTCTGAGAGGGTTTTCTGAGAATGTTTTGCTTTTTTAAGAAAAAAAAAGTGAATAATTCTTGTGTGTGGTGTGCTCTATTCCTTTTCTCTCTTCTCTCTGTCAAACAATTCCACCATCCAAAAAATCCCTCCCTCCAACAGTTCCTCTCTTTCTTGAAAATTCTTGAGCCACCAGAGTTGTTGGCCTTTCCCTTTGGGGAAACATAGGAATTATCACCCTTAAGCTTAAAGCAAGACAATCTGGAGGTTCAGAAAAAGCTGAACTGCCCTTGGTGGCTGTACTTGGAATCAGCCTTGGCTTCCCTAGGGTGGGTGCCCCAGATGGCCAACTTGGGCCTTCAGTTAGCACAAGAGATGCACAGGACAGGTGAGGAGATGAAATATGGGAGCTCATGTAAAGATTTTGTGAGCAGCTTTTGGTCCAGGTGCCTGGCTCAGTGATGCTCGTGTGTCAACTTGCAATCCATCCTGCTCCTCCAGGAGTTATGAGCTTCTTCTTCATATTTATTTGTATGTGGAGTTATAAATTTCTGATCTCATTTCTTGCTTGTGGGATGCATTTTCTCCCTGTGCATTCTTATTCATGCAGGCTTTCATTTGAGCCTGCTAGAAGATTCTTTCCTCTTTTTCATGTGCTCAGAAACTGTAGCCACAGCAGTTTCCGTGGTCGTGGAATTATGCAGCTGCTTAACACTCCTGTCTTTCTTGTTGTGCTTGTTCTCCTTCTGTAATCCCAGGGACAGGAATTATGGCACTGGAGCCTCTTAAATCACCAGGGTTAGCACAAGCACAGTTTGCACTCCCTGCAGTCAGAGATCCAAAGGCAAGGGGTGCCCTGGAGCCGGGCGCGCTCCTGCCTCGTGGGGCTGCTGGGGCAGGGGTGGCTGCAGCTCTGCATCTGATGGACAGAAAGCACCTTTCATGCTGCATTTTGAGCTTCATTGAAATGCAGTGTTTTCAGCTGCCACCTAAAAAACCCAACCAAAAAATTGAGTGAATTATTTCCACCACCTTTAATTATGCATAAGCATTCCTAGAAAGTTGTCTTAAAACGCATCCAGCGTGACCTACGGATTGCTTTTCATTTTCTTGCTGTTGTGGACACTTCACTGTGCCATCCTTCATTCAGCTGGCTGAAAAGAATGGAAATAATGTATCAGCTATAGAAAGATGCAGTTTCACCCTCCACCCCTTTCCTCCTGCCCTTGCTTTTCTCCTTTTGAGAAGCTGGTCTGATCTGTCAAGGTCATGCACTGGGAAGTACAAAATGCAGGTGCTGGGAGTTGTCCAGGAGTCTGGAAACATTTATTTGTAGATCAGACAGATTGTTCATTTAGTCCTCAGACTGTTGAGCTCTCTGGCTCCTGACATTTTCAAGTGATAATAGTAAAAATGAATGTGGTGAGTGGAGTTGTAGCTGCTGCTTTATGTACTGCTTGAACAGGGGTTAATGAACCTTTTTCTACATTGTGAGGTTACAAAGCAAAGCAAAGGCTTGTGGGGGTGGAAAAACCCTGAACAACATCAACATCTTAAATAAACACCTGAAGTAATATTGGTTCTGTCTTCTGAGCTAAATTTGATAGCATAGTACACTTCCTCCAATGTTAGGAGAAGGGTGAGGCACACCCAAAGCAGGATTAAAGGACACTGAGAAAAGGTAAAAGTTGGGCAGGACTTGCTTCACCTTTCCCATAAAAGAAAACCTTTGACAAAAATCCATGCCCAGGCCCACCATAAGAAGTACCAGTCTTATTTAAAAATCCACAGCATTAAGAATTAAAAAATTACTGGGATGAGGAAAGGAAGAAAAGATCCTGGGAGGAAGATTCTCCACTAGTTGTCATACAGATTTTTTTTTTTTACCCCATGTAACCAACACCACGAGCTTCAGAGCACCTGGTGCACCAGTGACACAGATACCTCTTGTAAACCAAAGGTGGTTTCAGGAGCTTTAAATCAATTTGGAACTGAAAAAGTGTGTTAATGCTAAACAGGTGACTGTCAGGATACATTCAGGGTCAATATTGGTGATGCAATGGATAAACAACAATAATAAATAAATAAGTAGTAAAAGTACACCCCTAATTTCCTGGTGCTCTTCTACAACTGATCCAAGGAGCTTTAATCTGGCACAAGCAGACAGAAATATTGCTCCTGTCCCTCAGCAAAAAGTGAAATAGCACCCAGAAAAGGGAATGAGTTCTTGGGAGGAAAGTGCAGCCAAAGTAATAAATAGTAACATTGTGATTACTGGATCTGGAGAATAAAAAATAAGCCCTGTAATAAAAAACATATTCAAGAGAGCAAATCAGAAAACAGATTTTAGGAGTTTATCCTGAATTTTTATATACAATTTAAAAAAAAATCTTAAAATAAAAATATCTAAAACTTCAAGGCAAATTGGAGCAAATGAAAGGGGTACTCTGCAGGCTTATATGTATGAAGAGGCAGAGAAATAGCATTATTTAAATCATCCTTTAAATCGTTTAAATCATCCTTTAATATCAGACTTACAAGGGTGTGGGTGTTGTTCCTCTTTAAAAACAAGGGTAAAATAATGCATTTATAGAAAAAATTTGTATTGTGGCTATGGTAAACACAGATCAATCAAAGCTTACATGTTCTATTTGTTAGACATATTGAAAAAATAGTCCCTACTACTCAAACTGCAAAAAAACCCCAAAATAAAAACCTTTTTTAATCTATATCTGTTTGATCCTTGCTTTTAATCTCCCTAGATTTTTTTCAGTTTATAAAACCTGTTGCACCTTGCACATGGGTGACTGAGCAATTATTTGTATGTCTAAGCTCCTATAAAGGACTGAAAAATAAATATTTATGCACCCAGGGAAATGGAGTGGTAATCAGAGAAAAGTGACTTTATATGCAGTCTGCATGGGTTGCAAAGGGATTTCAGTGTTTTACTCTAAAAAGCAGAGATAAATGATGATCTTTTCTAAACATCATAAAACATGGTTTTAGTTTCTTTGTGAAAAATCACCTGGAAAATATCAGGAGGTGCCATTTTCCTACATTGTCATTAACACTGTAAGTGATGAAAGTGGTTTCTTAAGGAAAACACTGAGACTTTTTGCCAATGAAATCCCAATCTGTTGAAATTCTGTAGGAATATTGGGCTTCAGGATGCAGGGGAGGTCCCCTTCCTCCCTGGTGCCCACCCTGCTGGCTCAGCACCTATTCCAGAGGTGCAGAAGCACTTGCACATCTGGGCACAAAACCTCCCACACTTCATTTTAAGCCCCTTCCCACCTGTTCCCCATGTTGGTTTTACCCCCAGTTCATATTCTCTCCTTCTCTGTCCTGGCCTACCCCCAAATAGATCACTTGTCCCTGGTTTCTTCTTCCCCAAAGAAGTCATTTTTCCTAGATCAGCACACAAATTTAGAATGTTTGACAGCATTTCCAGGGTAATCCTGGCATTGCTGACACAGTTCCCTGGGTGCTGCTGGCCTTTCAGACTGCCACCACAAAAAGTCCTCTATGGTCCCTTCCAAATATTACTAAAAAGTGCCTTTCTCTCCCATAAATCCCATTAAACTCCTGAAAATCTGGCCATTCCTGACAGCAGTGTCTGTAATTTTATTTTCTTATCACTGTACTCTGTTACATCCATCAATTTCTCATGTCATTCCTGGTGGTTTCCCAGGGACTGTTCACTTCTCTAGGTCAGGATCAGTCCTTTACCTCTGTGCCCAATTCTCTAGATTCTTTGAAAACCTCAAGTTAAAAGAGCCATATTTAAAAGAAAAATTGAAACTTAAAATTATTGTTAAAATTTACTCTTCTTTTTCCTTTATTGTGTAGTATTACACTTACCAAAAATATTTAATAAGTCTAATTTGATAATAAAGTTACCTGAAAAGGCTTTGATAAGTCCAGTTTGATTTTCATCCTTGTTACATCCTCACACTACACAAACCCTCAGAACAAAGTGCTACACCAGGAGGCTGGGAAAAACATCTCTCCTAAGGATATAACCCAAAAGTCACCAAAAAAATTAATCAATCCAGTAAAACATTGACTACATTATATGTAATTGCCATCATATATAATCCATACATGACAAAGTGATTTAAAAATGGAAAAGGCCCTCCACGTGTGCTCTACATCCCAGCTGACACAGCAATAATATCAAAGTACATTACTAGACCCTGCAGCTAAATGTGATATTCCAGTGGTTCTACAAAAGCCACACACTTTGGCACAGCAGAGAAAACTGGGCACGTGGCTCCCCAAGCTTTGTTCTGTCACATCAATGCCCAAGAGCCCACGACCTCAACGTGACCAAGCACCCGATCAAAAAGGCTCCAATGTACCAGCTGCAGCTTCACAGGCACTGCACAATCAATAATTTGAAACCCACACATCTAACCTTCAAGATGAACCCAGTCTTTGAGCTTCTTGACACTGAATTCCCACAAGGACAGTGCTGGATTAATGAGCACTCTGTGCCTCGTGCCTTGTCGCCTCCCAGCAGCAGTGGCTGAGCCATTAGCTTGCAAAACACTCCCTGTCATGCCAGCAATCTATAGATGCTGTTCTTTGACCTCACAGAAACCTGTGTGTGCTGATCATCCCACCAGGAACAGGTGCTGAGCCAGGAGTTTAATGCAGCCACCTCCATCCTGCACGGAGGGGCATCCCCTCACCTGGGTGCACACTGCCAGGATGCACATCAGTGTCCCTTTTGCTTCCTGGACGTGGAGTAATTAATGCAGTGCAGCTCTACTGCTCCTCTTAACCAGGATGGTGCTTGTAAAAGGTGCCCAATACTGCAGAATCTCTGCTTGCACAGCCCCAGGAGCCAATAAAGGCTGCTCACAGTCATTGACAGCATTTTTTGCATTATCAAGTTGTAATAGAGAGTCACAGAATCATATAATCACAGGTGTTCAAGTGTCCCTGACACATCCCACACACCCAGCTTGGGAGGTTTGGCAGTGAGCTCTGTTGCATTTGCTGGGCAGGAATGGTGAATCTGACTCCATGTTCTCAGAAGGCTAATTTATTACTTTATCTTACTATATGATATTAAAGAATACTATACTACACTAGAGAATACAGAAAGGATACTTACAGAATGCTAAAAAGACAATAATGAAACTCGTGACTCTTTCCAGAGTCCTGACACAGCTTGGCCCTGATTGGCCAAAGAGTTAAAAAACTCACACCAGAATCCAGTGAAACAATCACCTGTGGGTAAACAATCTCCAAGCACATTCCAGACAAGCACAACACAGGAGAAGCAAATGAGATAAGAATTGTTTTCCTTTTCTCTGAGGCCTCTCAGCTTCCCAGGACAAAAATCCTGGGCGAGGGGATTTTATCAGAGAATGTAAATGCTGCAGAGCTCCTAACCAGGAACTTCACAAATGCCTGGTACGTGGGTGAGCACTGGAAATATTCAACCTCCACAGAAGGTTTTGCCTTGATTTTTTTCCAGCAAGCTAGGGGAATCTTGATCTCTTGTTTGGAATATTGGAATATTGTTCCCTTGTTTTCTTAGGCTATCAGATCAACAGGGGTGAGCTGCACTGACAAACCTTGGCATTTGGCTGGTGCCCCTCTGGGGCCCTGCACCTTGATGCACAAACAGCAAGAAAAGACTCACAAGAGATGGTTTTAACAACATTTTAACAAATAAAAACTCGGCACCATAGAAAGGAGGTCTGGATTTTTGAAAAGCTCCAAATCCGTGCTCTGCTCAGGTGCCTTCAGCCTGGCAGCCAACTCAGAAGGAATGAAATGCCAAATCCCTAACGTGAGAAAGATGTGGTTACCACGTGAATGCTGTCCAGATGGTGACCATCCCTCTACCTGTGCTTTAGCCAATTTGTGTCTGTGTATACAGCTTTGACAGCTATTAAGTTCTCTTAGTTTTAACACAGGTTTTGGAATGTATTTAATTTTCATACTAAGAGACCCAAATTGCTGATGTGGGATGGAGTCCAAAATGCACTGAACTGAGCAGAAAAAAAAAGATAAATCACAGCCTGGCTACATCTTGGAACTAGTAATTAGTTTCAAGATGTAGTGTGAAACTTTTCTACTGCTGGCATCACACTCTTTAATAAACGTAGCAGAATGTTGAAAGGGAATTCATGGACAGAACTGCATTGCCATGTGTGTGATTCCTCTCCATTCATTGTCTTTGCTAAACATGATTGGATGTGAGGTGGAAGGGATTCTGGTAGGATAGCCTGGTTCAGGCAGCTCATCACAGCAGGCAGTTGAACATCAATATCCTGTGTAAATAAACACCTTTGGAAATGGAAAACAACCACATTTCCAGTCTTTCTGTACTCCAGGGCCTCAGCTGACAGGCAGCACTTTTGCTTCCTTGACGTGGAGTAATTAATGCAGTGCAGCTCTACTGCTCCTCTTAACCAGGATGGTGCTTTTAAAAGGTGCCCAATACTGCAGAATCTCTGCTTGCACAGCCCCAGCAGCCAATAAAGGCTGCTCACAGTCATTGACAGCATTTTTTGTACTATCAAATTGAAATACAGAGTCACAGAATCACATAATCACAGTCTGGTTTGGGTGGGAAGGAACCTTAAAGCCCATCCAGTGCCACCTCCTGCCATGGGCAGGGTCACCTTCCACTATCCCAGGACCCTCACAGGGAAGAATTTCTTCCTTGCAGCCTTCCCTTGTCCAAGCTGAACAGCCCCACCTCAGCCTGTCTCCATAGCAGAAGTGCTCCAACCTCTCCTATAAATTTTTTAAAAATAAAATAACATAAATTATTTTATTTTTTAATGCTTGTGCACAGCATATCCTGGTTCAAAGAATTACAGTGTATTGCAGGCTAACAGGCAAAGCTCCCCAGATTTCTTGGCCAAGTGGTGTAAATCAGTTCTCTGAGTCACTGGGTGAGCTGGCACTTGGAGGGCTTTGGGTCTCTCAGGCCAGGCCAGGCTTGGTTTAGTTTTCTGTATAAAATCCATTTCAATTAAAAGCCTTGCTGACAGTAGCACCATTATTCAATCTGGGAAGAGTCATCCCACGCTGATAAAATTGGATTTCTTTGTTGCAGTCTTTCAGACTCTATCCCCACAATGTGTAGCAATTTTGCACAGAAAAAAAAAAAAATTAAAAAAGTGATTTAATCCACAGCAGTTATTGCAATTACAAACAGTGTTCACAAAACTGAACAGAATTCATAATTCTCCAAAGCATCACAGAGCCATTCAGCCACAGCACAGCTGGGGAAGGGAGTGCTGAAGAAGCTGAACAAAATAACTGATGGTGGTGATCACAGTGGCTGTGGTTCAGTGCTGCCCCCAGCAGAAATCACCCACTTCCCCCCCCTCGGGGCTGGCTGGGAACTCACAGCAGAAATCACTCAGCTCTCCTTGGGGAGGCCCAGGAGCTGGAAGGGGAGAGTCTGAGAGGAGATGCTGAGATATCACTGCCCATGTGTCCCCTGGAGCCTGGAAAGCTGAAAAGGGCACCAACATCTGTGCCAGAGCTAAAGGAATACAGATGGGAGAGTGGCAGGTTTGGGCATTTGACTAAATCTTGTAGCTACTTGTGGTCATTCCTGGAATTCTGCCCTCATCACTCTGGGTATGTTCCCTGCAATAGCACAGAGTCATGGGATGGTTTGGGTTGGAAGGGGCCTCAAAGCCCATCCAGTGCCACCCCTGCCATGGCAGGGACACCTTCCATAGCCCAGGCTGCTCCAAGCCCTGTCCAGCCTGGCCTTGGGCACTGCCAGGGATCCAGGGGCAGCCACAGCTCCCCTGGGCACCCTGTGCCAGGGCCTCACTGCCCTGACAGGGAAGAATTTTTTCCTAATATCCAGCCTAAACCTGCCTCTTCCAGCTCAAAGCCATTCCCTCTTCTCCTGGCTCCAAGCCCTTGCCCAAAGCTCTCCAGCTCTCCTGTCAGGCCCTGGAAGGACTCAACAGCTTTACCCCAAATCCTCTCTCCCCCTCAAGGTGCACAGTCACAACTCTCCCAGCCTTTTTTTCATGGGAGAGCTGCTCCATCCTTTCCCAACCACGGGTGCCCTTGCTAGCAGGGTTAGTTTTACCCCTGTGCATGAAGAACCTCCCTTGCTTCAAGGAAATCAGAATCAAAACACTCTTCTAAGCACAAAATAAGCATTCCTTAGGGTTTCTCTCACCTAACTATCCTTAGGAGGGCAAGGTGGGAGCAAGCAGGCCCTGCTGATGCAGGACAACAAAATCTGTGGGATGAATTATCTTATAAATTTCATTTTTGATGAATTTTTCTCCCTGAATACGTGAAACAGTAAGCAGGAACTGTGAGGAAATGTATATAACTTCTGAGAATACCAATTGTATGCTGCTTTCTAAGGCAAGCCATTGAAATACCATGAGGATTAGTATGCAAGGTGCAGAAGATGTTGAAGAGGAAGATATCTGCTCATTAATTATTAGAATTATACTAATAAATATTCTAGGAAGTTGTGTGTATAAATATAAATCAGTATTTTTGTTTAATAGGATTATTTCTCCTTCTCTCATAACCTTATCTGGAAATGTAAACTGACAAAATAGAAAAGGAAAACACCAATTAGATGGGGGAAAAAATGCACTGAAAAAAAAATAATGCAATGCATGCAAACAGTGAGTTCCTGTAATTTCTTAGCTTTCATTTACAAGCTCCTCAGCTCACCTCCTGTCCCTTCTACTCCCACAAGTTCAGTTTAAGCTTTTTCAGAGTAGCAGAAGTTATTCAAGCTCTGATTGATCAGCAACAAACATAAAAACAGATCAGAACCTTGAGTATCTCTGAACCATACACTTCACATAAGCACAACAGAGCTACCAAAAATAAAAATTTTTGGGATCATAGCAGACATCTAAAAGATTTCTGTTTCTCTGAAGAGTTACAGAGGCTTGAGCTCTTATTCCAAACTTTTCAAACATTTGAAGGACTCTGAAAGCAGCCATACTTCTATAAAATAAAAACCTGCACAGGAATGATGCTGGGATGACTTTTCCCTTTGTTATGGCCGTGCCACAGCCCTGGCTGAACATGAGCTGTGCACACATGAGCTGTGCACACATGAGCTG
>JAYDZK010000006.1:25937115-25948720 GCA_034509185.1 Euphonia xanthogaster | reverse complement strand
TTCCCTTTGTTATGGCCGTGCCACAGCCCTGGCTGAACATGAGCTGTGCATACATGAGCTGTGCACACATGAGCTGTGCACACATGAGCTGTGCACACATGAGCTGTGCACACATGAGCTGTGCACACACACAGCATCTGTGTCACAGAGCCCCCAGCCCGCTGTGCAAGGGCCTTCATCTCTCAACACAACTGCTTGAAAGTGCTTTTCTGAACACTTTTGCTGCTTTGGGTCTTTTTTAGCTTGCTGCAGAACTTGTCAGCATTGGTATTGAGTTTAGTGAGGCTAGAAACCTCCCTTCTCCGGGATATAGGGGGGATTAGGATCTGATGGATTCAGCTGTCTGGTTTGATCAGGGTTTCCACACTGGGTTCAAAGTCACAAAAACACCAGCTCTGTTTTTCCCCACAGACATTGTGGAAACCTCAGAGTTACAAGTAAAATACCCCTCACCCCCCAGCAGCTCACCAAACATGTTCTCCAAACATGCAGGGCATATTTGTGGTCTCTAATCTTGGAACACACTTCTGCTGTTTTCAGTTTTAGTTTTCAAATCAACACTAGCAATGGTGGAATTATCAGATGCTCTTCTCAGCCATAGTGGTGTTGAGAAGAAGGAAAGAAAGGAGAATGAGAGGAAAAAACCCTTTTTTGGAAAGAGTTATTTAATTGACTCTGTCCTCCATCACTATTTATGACTATAATACTTGTGTGTGTACATTCCATGTGCATAACTCTAGGAGTGAAAAATTGAAGTCTGTTGATAGTGCCACTTTCACCATCCTAAAGGTGACCTAAAGGAAAAAATAAGCTAAGAGGGATTTTCAGACAGGTACAGGACACCTGGGTCCACATCTCTGTCTGTCAGTGGCCCCCTGAATAGTCATGGTCACTTCCCTTATTAGTATCTCACCTTTAATAAATTGTGAGGTGCTGGTGTCACAAATCTTGAATTGATTTGCCAAATAAAAATAGAAGCAGTTAAGGATGTGGGAGGAAGGCCAGGATTGATGCTCACATTTGTGCTGAGGAGTGGTCTCATTCAATACTCACTGATTTCTTAGGAACTGGTATCTGGTCTAACATTCCCAAAAACCACAAGCACCTCAACACTGCAGAAAGAGAGTGATGTAATTATAATAACACAATTTTTATGAAAGAATAGATCTCACCTGATATGTCCTGCATAATTTCAAAAGCACCAGCTTTTCTGCTTCAGTATGTCAGCACTTCCATGGAAACCCTCATTTTAATGGGAATGCTGCTCAGCTGCAAAAAGTGTATTCTAAGCAGAAAAAGGGAACTTCCAGGATCAAATATGAGCACACCACCACTTAAAGGAGTGTTAATGATTTTAAAGACAGTCACTTGCCTCTTTCTGAAAACATAACCATCAACAATTTCGAGTTTAATTTTTAAAGATTTGTTAAATCTTGGCTGGAATTCCAGATGGCCCATAAACCTTTTTTCAGAGAAATATCTGCTACCAGGGGAAGGAATGGGCTCAGGGAAAAGATTTATTTGACCTGTTCAATGTTGTTAACACAAATCAGGAAATAGTGACAGTCTGAAAATGCAGGATTTCTGGGGGGAGCAAAAAATCCCCAAAAAACAACCAAGTAAAAAAGAATGAAGATAATTGGCTCTGATCCTAAGATGCCACTGGGAATTTCCAACCAGGCCCCAGGGGATAGAGGAACACTGATCTTCAAAGGAAGTGCACACAGGGCTGTTACAAATTATGTAAGGTCTGATAAGGAAGTTACATGGTCTGATAAGGCAATTATCTGGAAAAATACTGTCCTTAAATCCAAAGCAATCCAGAAAGGCACTCACAGGCAGAATTGGCAGTGTGCTTTGGCCCATCTCCACGTGCTCCTAAGCAGGATGGGAGGAGGAGAGGGGCCTTGGTTCTGATTCTGGCATGCAGGACTGTGTAGACAGCACAGATTAATTCATTGCACCATCACCTCATGATTTCCTGCGTGTGGCTGCCCTAGAAAGTGTGGATATTACAGTTGTACATGATGGGCTTAGCTCTGAGCTCTCACATATTTGAGTGCTGGAGGGTCATGGTGGCATGGAAGGCCAGAGGAGTTCAAAGCTGAGGCAGCATCTCCAGCTGCACCTTGGTGTCACGGTGTCTGTGTGATCCTGACCTCTGTGGGCTCCATCTCTGGCCACGAAGCCAAGAGTCACCTCCTGCACAGCAAGGAAATGCTTCAGACCCATCCCAGCTTGTTTCTCAGCACGAGCTTGCTCATACCTTAGGTATGCACTTCCAGAATATATTTTCCCTTTGCAGCAGCCACCCAAGAACAAGGGCTATGATTGCAAATTTAGTGGTTTCTTTAGCAGGGACTTTTCTCTGAAATGCACCCGTTAAGCGTCTTTCCTGTGATTTGCAGCAGCTGTTGTGTCTCCATGCCAACTGATGGGGAAACGGGGGAAGGACACTCTCAAAGTCATCTCTGAGCTCTGCAATATCTTATGAAGAAAAGCTCATGATTATAATGAGAAAAGTAATTCCTCACCATGAAAGCTGACTGAGAGCAAATGGAGAAAAGTAGGACTTTCAAGTAAAGCAAACCTGAGTAGAATTATCACCCTACATGAAAAAGGTGGAATTGCTTTGGAGATGAGACCTTCCTCTTGCCTCCTGAGATCAGCTCCTGGGAAGGGCTGAGAATTGGCTATTGTGAGTAATCTTTGTGCCAGTGCTTGTGGGGTGATAAAAGGCAGGAGGATTTAAAGCAAATTTCCTTGCTTGATAACTCCAAGCCTTTTACCTGAGGAGAACAGTTAATTTTTGTCAGAAGTATGTGTGTAATTGCCTCAGTGCTGAGCCAGGTGGGAACTGAGGCAATAACACTCGAGTCCTAATGGCGAGAGAGAGCAAGAAACTCTTCAGCCTCTCCATGAATGCACAAGTTATTTCAGAAATGCAATAAATAAAACTCAAGTTTTCTCTGCCAAACCAGAAGTATGGTGACAAGACAGACAAAGAGAGCAAAACAGACCTGGGGGAGGACGAGCTCACATTGGAGCAATGACACAGTTGCTGCACATGCAGCAATCTCAGCACATTCTCAGCCGTGTTGTTATCCCAGACAATGCATTTAAGTATTTGCTGCAATGCTATTTAGCAGATGATAATGAAATTGCAGGCAAATGTACACGAAAGAAGATGGAAATATCTTGTGCCTCCTCACAGGGAAGCTCTCAAGCATAGAAACAGGGGAATGACACTCAGAGCACTTGGAGGAAGGCGAATGCTCTCTGCTGCTTTCTGCTGTAAATTGGGCACTGGGGAGAAAGGACAGAAGTTGCACTGGAGTGTAACAGAGGGTAACGTTTGCCACCATGTGTCACCACTGCACTCAGGGAATGCAGAGGGATGAACTGCAAGAGGAACCAGTTTTAGACATTTATCTGCAGCCACTATCTACTGCAGAGCAAAATGATGATAAATAATAAAGCGTTGAAGGCAAAGAATGATGTCTCTCTCATTTCAGCTTCAAACAAACCTAGTTGTGTGTCTTCCTCTTCACTCCTCTCTGTAGCCTCTGCACAAGGTCTGGAAGACTGAGTAAATTTAAAATATTTTTGTGTACAGATCTACTGACAAAGGACAGGGTTTGAATTTCTAATTTTAGTAACAGACATGAAGGTAATTGGTCATATCAGACACCCACTGAAAGAATTGCCTACACCAATGGATTCATGCTACATTAAAGTCATCCTGAACTTTTAATTTACTCCCTAAGTGGAATTTACAGAACAATGAAATAGATGTACACACAGAACATGCAGGCAATGTAATTGTGATGTGAGGTGGCCACAACTGAGTGAACATCACCATGGCCTACAAGTTAGCTCAGCAATTTGGGGCTAATGTCACTGATACATTTAGATTAATGGCAGTTTGAAGAGTTTTCTTTTTCTCCTTCTCAATGTCAAAGTATGACCAGTATAATTTTATCCATTTTACATGAAATTGGATGTGCCTCTCCTTTACCATTCAGAAGCTGTTGGACATCTTTAACTCAGAAATTTTGGGTCAACAACTTTGCAAGTCCTTCCCTCAAAACAAAACTCTTGTGATGCTCTGTGTCTATAAAAATTGGTTGCTCCATACAAAATGGAAATAAGCAAAGGCAACTCTTTCTGGCTGGTAGGTTTTCTCATTGTCAGGGAGTTCCAGAGGACATTTTGAGCAAACCCTTCTCACTTTTATCTGCTTATGGTACTGTTTAAGAAGAGGTGTGAGTAGCACTGAGAAATCCTTCCAACCACCCACAGTTCAGATTACAATGAAGAAACATCCAGATTAACTGGCAATGACCTTTCTGAGTCAACATTCCTGCACTTTGAAATCCGAGCATTTCTACTTCTGCCTTTTTGCCTTTGATTCTGACCTGGTACAGCTGGAACTAAATATAGATGTGAAAGGTAAAACCCGTGATCACTGCACTTCAAATGTGCCTTTCAACTTGCTTGCTAGGGGCCTTACAAATTGTGTCATACACCAGCAGTCAGTGGGCAATAATCACCTCTCCTGGGATTAATTTGTGATAAGGATACTTTCGTTTGGGAGTGTGTTTTATTTAGCACCATCACCCTTCTTTTTGAGAGACAATTTCCTATCATTCACATATCTTGTAGATGCATATTTTATCACTTTATGGTACAATGTTTGTAAAATATTATAAGAATTATATAGACAGAAAAATATTTTACTTTCACCTATCAGTACTTATTTTACTTATTAATGTCATAAATTTCAGTTGCAACTCACTGTGGCATCTAATTCTATATAATAAACCCTGCTAATAAAATATCTGAAGGTACTGGGACACTGCTAAAATATAAATGACAAAGAAGAACAAATCATACCTGAAACCAACAAGGCTGCTGTATCCAGAGGGTAATTAAAAAGTCATTAGTTAGTCATCTGAGGTTTTGGTTGATAAAGTAAAAATTTACCATTTGTGTTCTGAAAATTGATTAACAAACAGATACACAATTTTCATCACAGCAAACCAAGCTGTTGGTTAAAATTGAATTTCTTATGTAGTTCAGATTATAAAAAAGATCATCTACTATACTCTAACAGGAAAAACTGAAGGCACATCCAGTAATGAATGGGGTATGGCTTTGGCTCTTGTCCAGTTATCCATAAATTCTCATGGATCAACAGCAACAGACAAGTGAGCCAAACCCAGTGAAGCTAATTTTAGCTGGCTGAAACCAACACCATCTGGACTTCTGGGCCTGGTAACTTTCTATTGATCCAATCCTTCCAGAATGATTGGATGCCAAATGCATAAGGAAGCTTTCCAGGTTCATGGTGTGCAATGGGAAGGTTCTGGTATCATCTCCTTTGAGGGTTTCAGATGCTGTAACTTTATTTTTTGAGTTTTTTTTTTTTTGATTGAACCTTATTTTTTGTATATAGCAGGTAAACATTAGTATCCATTTCTTTGCACAATTCCAGGAAACAAGTATGTCAATTCAAATTGTTTTCTCTCTGAAGCCACAGAAACAGTTTGAAGTGGGCAGATGAGCACGTTTCCCATGTGGTTCAGCACATCTATACATCTGCTTGCTTATCCCACTTATGTTAATCCAACCAGAGGAGATTCATGCAGTGATCCCAATTAACTGGCACTCTGGGTGTGGTGTCAAGTAGATACAATGAATTATCCCCAGTACAAAATGCAAGGCAAATATTCTCACTGCATTCAAACACTGAATAAACTCCACAAATAATCTGCTACTGGGCATGCTGTGAACAAAAAGAATTCAAATTGATCAGACATTGATTGTGAATAATTTACACAAACACATAGTTTTAAATCAGTTTCAAGAGCAGAGGGCCTAAAATACCATTTAAAATTTTGGTGGCTCGTGGATTTATTTTCTGTCTCTTCATTTACTTCAGTGGGCTTTGTATTGAGTTCTCACAGAGCAGACTTACATTAGCTGCCACAAAGCTTAGGGTCCACTTTACCATTTTTAATAATGGTAATTGTAGTGCTAGCATTTGATATGAAAAATAATTTGCATCGACTAACTTTTCTCTAAATATAGTAAACATGAGGCTCTAACCCTTTGAGACTTTTAGCTTTTCTGACAGGGCTTGGTTTTAATTTACTTACAGAGCAGTAGGATTGTCAGCAGAGCTCACTAATGGCATTATTTTTCCTAAGTGTAGGTATTTTAGTGTATCATTAAATTACATCTCTTACACATGCTACATAAACCCCAAATATAGATATACACTTATTTAGACCTACTACAAAGTAATAAATAGGTCCTTCTGCCTTTGTTTTTCAGGGACTGTGTCCATTTAGCTGCTGGTTTTTCATCAGTATCAGAGGGGTTGGAATCCTAAGGCTCAAAATCCTCTTGCACAACATCAGTGTCCCTGAATATGTTTATTAGACACTTGATAAACCCAGAAAGTTGCTTTTCTTTGATGTTGGTGTAAACATCAACTTCTGCCTCATTATTGAGGACACCTCCCAGGCCGAGGCCTCCAGTGGCTCATGGCAAATTTGCATAACTCCAGCAGGTGCAGAACAAACCTTCTTCACTCCTCATTCCCCTGCCACTTCTGAGCTAATCATTGTTTACCTCATTAGTTGTGCCTCCAAACTCGTATTTAGAAGAAAACTTCTTTATTGGAGCTGTTGAGAGGATTTTGAAGGCTCATCCCTGTAAAGATGCCTTGGGGAGAAGTTAGATATTCAAATGTCTGGGTATAGATTAAAACAAAGGTGAGCATTTACAATTTTTTAAACCTATTTTTGATTGTCTTTAATCAATTAAGTCAGAAGCCAGCTGGGAGATGGAAAGGTGAAAGAGAATTACTGACACTTTGCATATTTACACCTTACTGAAGCAGATGCTGAATTTAGAAGACCAGATTATACCTAAAATTAAAACTTCTCTAATTTTAATCGTTCTCTTTGGCACATTTTCAATGCTTAGGATTTCCAGAGGGGTGAATATCTATAGAATACTTCTACTCTTTGATTTATCTTGATTAAGGGAAGATATGGGCAAACCAATCCCCCTCAGGTAATAGCAAGTTTATTGTTTTATGATCCTTTGCACAGGTCTGCCATGCTTCCTACTCTTCCATGACTTCTGTTTGTGTTATATAGAAAGAGAAATTAAAAGCCAACTCATCCATCCATCCATCCATCCATCCATCCATCCATCCATCCATCCCCATCTGCACCTTCCCAAAAATGTCCAAGGCTTGTTCAAGTGATGTGTCCTACTTGCCTGTGAAACTAAATATACTTGAATCTTGTCAACTTTGGTTATTGGCACATTTTGGAGTAGTTACTGATACATGGCTTAGATCATCCTCTGGTGCCATGGTTGTTACTTTGCTAAGAAATTGTGCTGGCAGGGCCATATTATTCCTGTCTCGTTCCTGGAGTGCAGCTCAGAGGCTCAAGAACATCTGCACAGAGATACAAATAATTACCACTGGAGCATTCCAGGGAGAACAGAAAAAATTCCTTTTAGGGGCAGCAGTGATTGCTGGGAGCTAGGGAGGCTCCATTGCTGTATGGAGGTGAAATAAGGTCCTTTAAAATCACAAGGGGAAAAGAACCTCTACACTACACAGATCAAAGGGCATCCTCATTAAAATTATTTTTGCAGAAAGAATGTAATGCTGGAAAACCTGTGCTGGTGTTCACAGGGGTCCCACGACAAGGGAAGAGATGAGAATCTTGACTCCATGTCTCAGAAGGCTGATTTATTATTTTATATTATATTAAAAGAAAATTATGTATTAAAACTACACTAAAGAATAGAAGAAAGGATTTCATCAGAAAGCTAGGAAGGAAAGGAATGGAATGATAATAAAATCTTGTGACTGACCAGAGTCCCAACACAGCTGGACTGGGATTGGGCATCAAGTAGAAACAACTGACACGGACCAATCCAAGATGCACCTGCTGCATTCCACTGCAGCAGATAGTTATTGTTTTTCTTTTCCTCTGAGGCTTCTCGGCTTCTCAGGAGAAAAAATCCTGGTGAAAGGATTTTTCAAAAAATATGTCTGTGACAGAAAACCCATCTAAAATCCCATCCCATCATGCTTTCAATAATTTTATAGATACAGGTATTAAGACTCCCATAAATGTCTCAATACTTATCATTTTCCATCTGGGAAAACTGAGGCTGGAAGGGGCTGTTCTCTGTGTTTAAACAAGTGCAATTGTCAATGGCCATATGAGACTCTTAAAACACATTTTGCTCTTAAAATCCCTAAAGCTGCTTCCCAAACAACATAAGGTCAGGTACATACTGATTACTCACCTAGTTTGTATCCAGGAACACTTGCTAGGAAAAAGAAAATATTTATTCTGATGCAGTGTAAATGTGTAAGGACATAAAGTACCTACAGAGGGTAGGTTTAGCTCCCCATAAAAATGAGATCAGAGCTCAAACAGAGATGCCAGCTCTTGTCCACTACACAAAACCATTTGCATTCCAGCTGTTGGCTGAACAAATACAGTAGAAAAAAATATTTTGATTTTAAAAGCCTTTTTATAATTTTTATTTTAAAATAATAAAATACTATTTAAGGTGAATAGAATCTTAAAATAGCATTTCAGTTCCACTTTCCCAAGATGTTATCATCAAAGGCAGGGTGTTCCTGGAATCTTCAGCACATCTCTGGTGGTTTCACATTTCCTCTTGTACAGGTCACTTGTAATCCTTGTAAATGTTTAATGGAAGATCAATCCCCTCTGCTTCCAGCGTGGTGAGAATCCTGCTAGGGATCACAGCACTCCCAAAATGACAGCAGAGCTCTGGGAAGGCTCTACCCCTCACCTGGGGGCTGCTGCTGCTTATCCATTCCCCACTTGTGCTGCCTCCTGGCAGCACATTCCAGCTGTGCCAGTGTCCAGCTGCCAGGGCACTGACCATCCCTGAGCTCAGGCACAGCTGAAAATGCTACAAAATGCAGTTTATGAAAGATCCATGGACAGCCTGGAAATGCTGCTTCGTGATAAACAGCTCTCCAGTTTGAAAGGGACATTTTCCCTTCTCTTTTCCTTCCCTCTGAGGACATCAGCTTCTAAAGAGTCACCTGTTCTCAGCTCGTTCACCCGAAATAATCCTCTATAAGGATTAATCCTTGTGGGTTTTATAATAAGGCTTTATTGTCAGGAGTTATATGATTGTTATGAGCTGCCAGAGAGTACTTTAGTCTGCAGCAGTGATGTAAACAAAATTAGCACTTTGCAGGGTCAAGCAGCCCCTGAACAATGTAGTACAAGATGCAACAACATAATGCAAGTAGGAGCTGAAGGAGAAAAACACTTCATGTTTTCATTACAAAATTAACTTTGTGAGGTTTCCCTCAAATCCTAGAGAAACACCTGTTGGCTGTCATGGGCAGGACTGACTGATCCTCTTCCTGAACCTCAAACACAAAGAATCCCATGGTTTCAGGGATGAGTAGCAATTTCTTTACAAGCACTGCTATTTGTATGGGTATACGTAATTTCTTCCCCTCCTCTTCTTAGGTGTCAGATGAAATGATAAATCAGAACCTTAGTAATAACTGAAATGTTTCAAATAAGGCTAGAACTTAATAGTAATAAGAAGTTATACATATCTGCACTTTTTCTTATTTTTAATCCCATGAGGATAAAAATTGACATTATAAAACTTTCAATTGCCCAACTTCTCTGTAATTAAAATGACATCTCCTTGGTGTCTCTGAGTCAAAATGTGTCAGCTTTAGAAAAATACCAGCCTAAATAAAATTAGAATTGATTAAAAGATAATCTTGAAATAATGTTAAAATCACTGAAACAAAACATTTTATCTAAGCATGGCAAATCCACTGAAGTGTTGAAACAGGCAGCTTCTACTGCATATTTGACATTTTCAGCGAAAATAACATTCTTGACTACAGCTCCACTCTGGCATTTCAGAATAACTCCCCTTGCATCCTGTGCCATCCACGACACGACTGATCCTTTATGAAACATAGCAATTATCATCAGCACTCAATAATTTCTTTTATTTCATGTTCTTGTATCAACTTGTAGCAAACCCGCCTTGCATAAAATATAATTAAACCAAATTCTTTTGCTGACAGTCCTTTATTTTTCTATGTTCCCCTACTTTTCAGGAGCTATTGAGTTGAGAGAGCACAATAGCTGTGAATATTATTAATTTGTGGATTGGGACTCACCAACAGACCAAGACTTTCCCATGCTATAGCGTGTACAGGCACTGGGACACAGCTCTTGTTCAGCCTTCTTTGCCCCAAATAAAGTTTCCAAGTAAAGTTTGTTTTTCCTAAGTGAGGAATTGTTCCCCTCCTGTTTCTGAATAACATTCCATGCAATATTGGAAGTCTTGTGCTCTCCAAGAAGATCCAACTGTGCAACCTTTCCTACTAAGGAATTTCTTACACCTTTTTTATCTGCTTGTTATTTTGAAAATTTTTTAAACAGTTATTTTATTTTATTTTATATTTTATTTTACATTTTATTTTATTTTTCTTTATTTTATTTCATTTTGTTGTGGTTTTATTCTTTTGTTATATTTTAATTTTATTTCTTTGGGGGCTATGATTGGGATCTTAGCAGCCCTCTGGAAAGTGATGTAGCTATTTTATTGTTGAACATAAAACCTTCTTGTTTTATGTTAGAATTTTTAGAGACTGCAGATTTGGATTTCCAAAAATAATTAGGTGGACTTTTTTGAAATGTGTTGTATTTTACCATGTTTCCACTTGCTTAATTATTTAATTTCATAAAGTTATATAATGGGAAAGATCTCCAAGATCACTGAATCCAACCTTTGACCAAATCCTATCATACCCAGTAAACCACATCTCTTAGCACCATTTCCAGTCATTTTTTCCACACTTCCAAGGATGGTGACTCCACCACTGCCTATGCAGCCTGTTCCAATGCCTTTCCTTTACTGAAAATATTTTTCCTGATAACCTGGACCTCCCCTGATACAGCCTAAGGCTGTTTCTCCCTGTCCTATTACTAATTGCCTGGGAAAAAAGGCTGACCCCACACGTTGTGGTATTTTCTCTTTTTTTTAGCCTAGTGCCTTACCTTTTATCACATGCCATATTCTCAATTTTCAACTGCTTCTCTGGTTTCTCAAAACCTTCCAAAGTAATTTCCAGGGCCTTCAGCTGAATTTTGTCTGGGTATTCTATGAATATGCTTTCTATCACTCTTCTCAATAATAAGAATTTTTGAAAAGAGCAGATTGAGGGTAATCACTGTAGGATCCTGTCTGTGAAAAACGCCAATCACTTGTTTTTAAAATTTTATAAGTTTAATAGTAATTAAATGGTTATAAAAATAGTAATATAATTAGAGCAATAAGAATTTGGACAATTAGGATTTAGGACAATAAAGGACAATAAAAACCAAAGAGTCCAGGTACCTCTTTCTGGGCAAAATAAGCCCAAAAAAGGACCCACGTTAACGAGGATTAACCCATAAAAGCAACAGCCTGTTGCATATTCATGCACCTCATCCATGATGCATCAATTCCATTCAAACCCAGGATTCTGGCTGGGCAGTGT
>JAYDZK010000006.1:25900203-25931453 GCA_034509185.1 Euphonia xanthogaster | reverse complement strand
AATATTATTGTTCATCTGATTTAAAGAAACATATTTTGTATTTTATATGCTTGCATTTTTTCTGTGTTTAATTACATATATATATATATATATATAAAATTATTGCTACTTACATTTTTCCTTATTTCAAAAATTGTCATATATTTTCATTTTTATTTTAATGTTCTACTGTAGGAATACAAAACACAAAATTAAAAACTGTTGCCCTGACAAATGCCAGTAAAACATTGGATCCTCTGCCAGAGACTGGGGAGATACAATTAATTGCCTGATCAGATTTAAGGTTAATTTTTATAAAATCTATGCACTTTAGGTAACTACAGTTAGGTCATTTAAAACAAACCTGTACATTTTAATAGGAGCTCTAACAGTAAAAATAGTGGGCTCCCAATGGTGACTTGAGAACTTAGGGAAAAAGAATTAATATTAGTGCTATTAGAATGAACAGGTTGCCCAGGCAGTAGGGGAGTCACCAGCCCTGAAAATGTCCAAAAACCACTTTGTGGATGTGGCACTTGAGGACATGGGTTAGTGGGAATGTGGTGGTAGTTGGACCTGAGGGCCTGGAAGGTCTTTTCCAGGCTTGGAAATTCTACATTTTAAAATACCATTCAACACACTTGCAAAGACCATTGGCTTTGTTTCCCACCATGAAATCCTTCACAGAAAAAAAAAGGCTGGAATCAAGAAATTAATTCCATCGGAATAATTTACAGACCTTACTCACCCTGCCCAACTTCCTGAGCCTCCCACTCTGCCAACAGAAGCAGCAGAGATTTCCTAGCAGAGATCTGAGGAATAATCCTCTTACAGCTGCTGCTCCTGCTACCCAATTAGGGCTGCTACCAAAGTACAAGGATTGGTGTAATTGCAATTAAACGTGTGAACAAAGCTAAGATCACAGAGTGGCTCCAGGAAACACCTCCTCAGGAGCTAAAGCCTAAAAGGCAGGATGATCTTTTTCCTGTAGCTGAGTCAGAGGGAACATCACACGTTCATGCCCAGAAGCCATAGAAAATGTCACCATGGACAGACCCCAAGGGGCTTTTACCTAAAAATCATGGGAGAGGAATCACAGCCTCACCTTCCCTTTGAATGGATTGCTGGCATTCATTTATATTGTGCTGGATGCAAAAGTGAGAGGCGACATGAGCAAGGGGAGGAGGAGTCCACGCTTCAGAGTCTCTGTGGAAGTCAGATCATGCTTTGTTTGTCCAAGATTTTGGCAGGTAACTCTTTCAAGCCTTATTTCCTCCTCAGATTGCTTTCAGCACTTCTTCAGAAGTTCCCTCTGAGGGGAGGATGGAGGGCAGGGGGGAGTGCTGGCAGCAGAGCCCTCCTCAGAGCATCACATCCCTCCCAAACCTCTGAGGTGGGAATGAGCCTGAGAAATCCCTCTGCAGAGGGAGGTGTTCAAGTGACAATAAACAAAATGTGGAGTGCCAATTGATTCCTTGTGTTTCTGCACCACTCTCGGTGGAAACTCAAGCACTAATTCAGGTTGGAAAGATGGAAAGTGCTGGGGGTGCTCAAAGTTTTCATGTTGCTGGTTTCTTGTCCCTTCAGGATCAAATTTCCATACTCAATGTATGTAACAACTCCTGCGTGTGTCACTGACAGAACCCATGTCTAAATTCAGATTTCAGTTAATAAATTTAGCAAATAAATTTTAAAAGCAGTAGATAACTAAATAAATAAATAAGGTACGCTGTTGGTAGCCCTTTTGATCAGTTTCCTTCTTCTAAAATATGTTTTCCTGCTGTCAAGACAAATCATCTAAGAAAATAACCCCATTCGTTTCAGCAGAAATGCAGGCCTGTAATAGCATAAGTGACATATCTCTGGATTGCTACTTGCTTCAGAAAGCATCTGCAATAAAGCAGGGCTAATCCTCAAGAATTTATTTGTAGAAAATCCATCAGGTATCATACTGAAAACCCTGTATCAACATCAAACATAAAGCAAGGCCTGTCTGAAGCATATGTAATCAAAGTCATGTCTTTTTTAATAAAAAGTTGCTTTGTCTGAGAAGCCAGAAAGCAAAACCTCCAGCAGATTTCTGCTTATAGGGGGTGCCAAAATGTTTCTCTTTAATTGAAGCAGGTGGAGATTTTTGTTAAGCTTTTACATCCTTCAGAAAGCCTCCGTGGCTGTCACCAATGTTATCTTTTGATCTAAGGCTTTGCGGTCAACATCTACAAGAATTTTTTCAAGCACCACACTTATTTTAAGATTTGACTTTCTCTGATTTTGAAATTAAGTACTTTCAGAGGAAAAGCAAGGAACAATGCTTGTCTGACACAATTTCTTGTGTCTCTGCTTGCCACATGTCACCCCATGACCTGATCTAAAATACTTTAAGAAGTTTTGTGGAGGGAAAAGGTGTCTTCTATTATTAAGTTTGTGTGAATCTTTCTCTAGTACAAGTCCAAATGATGTAATTGGGAAAAAAAAAAACAGATGGCATGAGATTTTTTTGTTCAGAAATGGAAGAAGTGATGTTTTTAAATTTCTGTGTCTATTTATGGGGTGTTTATAAGTCAAAAAGGTTTCTGTTAATATTTATGTAGATGACCAGCACATGATATTCCACTAACTCAGTTAAACAATTATGTGCACTAGAGAGAGAAGCCTTTATGAACTATTTAGTACTGTCAAGCAATTTTAATTCCAGAATGGGGAGGTGACAGGGGGAAGTGGATGCATTTGCAAAGTGTTGGGATAAAGTCACAGGAGGTGGAATGTGTTATCAAATCAGCCATTTTATTGATCTTACCAAGCAGTGCCTGCTGGAGGGTAACACATGGGCAAGGCAGCTAATACTGAACTTGTAGAAAAAGATAATTGTTCAAATATACTTACATTGCTAATGGAGCAAACTTCAGTGGTCTTGCTATAGAATCCCAGAATCAGGGGTTGGAAAAGACCTCCCAGACCACTGACTCCAGCCTGTGCCTGATCCCACTGTGTCCCCAGCCCAGAGCACTGAGTGTCACATCCATGCCCTCCTGGGACACCTCCAGGGATGGGCACGCCAACACCTCCCTGGGCAGCCCCTGCCAAGGCCTGGCCACCCTTTCCATGCAGAAATTCCTGCTGCTGTCCAACCTGAGCCTGCCCTGGCCCAGCCTGGGAGTTCCCTCTCCTCCTGTCCCTATTCCCTCAGAGAAATTAGTCCAAATGAAAGATTTTTAAATTATTTCTCCCCCGTAAAAAACCTTTTCTGTTTGCCTGAAGAAACTGAACAATGGAAGCAGATATTGGCTTCTTTAATTATTATCCCTGCCAGGTTTATTTCCATGGCCAGGCTAATTATGGGAGCTTAAATCCTCATTGCTATTGACTTTTCCTTTTGTGTCAGGCTTGTTTATGGCTTCTTATATTTGAGATATTTGAGAATGTACTTAAAACCTGCAAACTTAGAGAAATTTAGGGAAAATCAAATAAGATTTGAAGTGGTTTATCTATTATTCCATCACATGTGGCATGTGAAGACTAAAAGAAGACAATTTTTTTCTGTGAGGGAACATGAATGAGTAGTTTGTGTTGGCTCACACATGTTGTAAACTGCACCCTGCATTTGTTTATAGCTATCTTAGGTGGGTTTAATGTGTTAGCATTTGTTTTTTCTGATTTTGAATGAGAGTGAACTGTATGAAATGAGATAGACAGCTGTAAAGGCTGGGGGAGGATGGCTACCTGGAAAAGAAGTAACTTCTGAAAATATTCCTAAAATTTTCAGAGTTCCAGATCCTAATTATCAAAAACAGATAATACAATTTTTGTTGTCCTTCAATGATAATCTTCTGTTAAAAAAAAAAAAAAAAAGAAGATCCTAGTTTTGTTTCTTCTCCAGAAGAACAAAGAAACACGGGACAAGATTATAAATATTTCCATTCTTTAATGCTGGGGTAGAGTTTTCAGAAATGATAAGGAATAAAAATGTTAGCACACTATAAAATATCAAAGGGACTCATTCTTTTCTGCCCAGGTTTATTATGCTAATAAACAGAAACCATTTCAAAGAATAAGTTTATGTATGTAAACCAATCATAATAACCACCCTTTTATTCCTAGCATGTAACCCTCCAGAAAGCTAATGTCAGGAATTCTCACACTTCTGAGTAAGCAATCCTGTAGTTCACGTGATAAATCCTCATTACAAAACCCAGCTGTTGTTCCAGCATTCTTCTGTGATTTAGAGAAATTCCATAGCTGTTGAATGAGAAAGCAAATAAATAAATAAATTACAAGGAAACCCCAAGCCAACCAAACAAAAAAAAAAACCCAACTCAGTTTTTTGGTTATTTGCTGCAGTGCTTTTAAAGTTCATCACAGCCTGAGCCCTCCCAAGGTTAATTAGAAGGGGATTTAACTCTAATCTGTCTCACAGACTCAGTTTTGTGACCATTTCCACACTGTTTGTACTCCTTATTCCAAAATTTTGCCACCTGCAGACTCACATGTCAGGTCCATGTTTGGGATTTGTCTGGGATTTTTATCAAGGAAGGAAAACACACACAAGCAGTCCCTTAATAGAGAACATTTTGATTTCTTCTGTTGTAATTCTTCATCCTACAAATACATGTTGAGCCAGCAAGTTAATTCATTAATATTTAAATAACTCCTATTTAGGGCAGTCATAAATAAGGATAAATTGTGGTTGCTGGTAAATAACTGCAAGAGGCAGATGCCTAAGTACAAGGAAATACTGGCTGCCATACTCAGGCTTCAGTTCTGCTGCTCACCTTCCTCGAGGAAAAATGTGGGGAATGGGAAGCTCTCCTGGAGAAGCAGCTGCTCTCTAGCATAAAAACTAAAAATTTGTTTGCTCAAGCAATAAATGACTGCAGAGTTAAGATGGCTCCAAGTGAATCTGACTGCTCCCAAACTGATATCTTGGCTAAAATCTGAAGTTACAGTTGCAGGGAAAAACATGTTTTGTATGGGTGAATTTCTTGCCAGAACAACAATAAATGCACTTAAATCATTTTTAAGGTAATTTTTTAAACAGGAAAATTTCAGTGAAAAGGGAAGGAAAGGGAAAAGAATAAATGGGAGGGAATTTATTTAAGTTGGTGTAGGTGAATGTGTCTTCATCACAGGGAGATTTTAGGGATCGTCCCTTTAATGAAAATAAATATGTCAAATTGATCAGTCATTGAATTTGGAAAAGAATATGTGAAATGCTCATTTTACATTTTAAAAGTACTTTCAAACTATGTAAAATATTTATGAATATAAAGGGTTATATTTTATCCCTTAGAATGAAAAGGGAAAAAACCCACATCTCCTTATGCATTAAAAGAGAATATAAGTTGCAGAAATTCAAAGTACACTTGTTAATATGAAGCTGTCCCTGTTTTCCATCAGATATTCTTGATCCCTGGCAGATGCCTCATACAATTCAATGTCAGCACTAAGCCAGTGCAGAATAAAAGGCTCAAGCAAAGTAGGGAAGGTAAAAAATGAGCCCTGGTGTCATTTCCAGGCCCAGAATTGCTGTCAGCCTCTCAGCACACCCCATGGCTGCAGGGGATTTGCTGAAATCTTGCTTCTCTGAGCAGCAGAGTTTTTGATACCCTTCTTTCCATGCCATCTCTGTAGTTTGTGCACAGGCAGCTGCAGCAGAAGGAGACCTGTGGGTGTTCACCCACGATTGTGTTGCTCCTGCAGAAAACTGACCCTTGTGATTCCATGCCCTTGCTACATCTGGGACTGCAAATAAATCCAGAAGGAAGAAGATCTCCAGAGTGGTTCCAGCTCTGCAAGGTCACCTCTGACCTCACCACAGCTCCCTGCAGCCTTCCCAGCTGGATTGTCCAAGGCCAGGCTGGACAGGCTGGAGCAACCTGGGATAGTGGAAGGTGTCCCTGCCCATGGCAGGGGGTGGCACTGGGTGGGCTTCAGGGCCTCTTTAATCCCAAATTATGGTGGGATTCCATGGCCATGCTGTCCTCTGCACTGTGCCTCCTACTCCTGCAGGATCGGCGTGTGGATGTTTGCTTGAACTTTTGGAAAAGAGGAAAAGTGACAAATTAATGTCTCCTTTCTGAAAGACAGGTACCAGGGAACTTGGGAGCAAAAGCTCTGGGGTTTAATAGAGCCACAGAGTCACAGGATGGTTGGATGGTTTGGGTGGGAAGGGACCATAAAGATCACCCAGCTCCACCCCCTGCCATGGGCAGGGACGCCTTCCACCATCCCAGGTTGCTCCAAGCCCTGTCCAGCCTGGCCTTGGGCACTGCCAGGGATCCAGGGGCAGCCTCAGCTTCTGTGCTCCTAAGGGGCTGACACAGAATATTTACAGCAGTGACCACAGGGCAGCACAAATAAATGAATATATTAAAAAAAAAAAAAAAAAAAGCCACTACCCTCAATGGCAATTTGAGGAGAAAATCTTCTTCAGCAATAGAATGTTCTGTCAGTACTTTGAAATTAAGCAGTTGCTTTGTGTGATGTCACATGGTAACAACGTGTTTACCAGAATCCAGAGCTATTAGCAAAGAAAAAAAAGAGAATTTTGATATTTAACTATTTCTTGTATTGCATGCAATATGCTTGGAGTGGGAGATGCAGCCCTGCATCTGCTTTGAATCCTTTCTCATCTCACTGGAAGAAAAAATGATATTTAGCTATTCTTGTCTTTGTAACCACGTGAAAAATACTGTTGGTTGTGTGGGATCAAATGGAATTCTGAGTTCCCATTACTTATCTTTGGAATTACAAAATGTATATTTTAAACTAGCCCTTGATATTTTTGCACAAAAGTTTGCTATGGAGTTGGAACTACTGTGTAATCCCTTTAAACAAAATGAACCATCATAAATCAAATTGCAAAAGTTAGGAAAGCAAAATTCATAATTTCCAAGCTTTCATCTCCTATGACTTATGATGGCCCACTTTGTCACTGAGCAAGTGCTGCCAAAAAAATCTGCATCTTAATCCACAATTCAAAGAAAGATGACATCCACTTTCTGTAAATGATCAAGGTTATAATGTATATTTCAAATCTTTTTGCTTCCTTTGGCTGAAATATAACCCAAATAAATTTTTAGGGTCTTTTGTATATTTATTTTTTCATTACAAATTACTAACACCACCTAGAAATTGGGTGTTTAAGGATGCTGTCTGCAAGCTGCTGATGTTTCTTTCTCAAAGTGAAAAAACAGGCAGCATTTAAAACAAGGTAAAGTGTCAACAATTCATACTTACTTTCTTATACTCTGGAAAGTTTTCCAGAATTTCTCTGGATTACTCCCAACAAAATGGAAGTATACTGTGTGTATTGTCAGGAACTTATTTACTTACTTATTTTGCTTCCCTGATCCCAGGGAAAATAAAAAGCACTTACAATTTGGGTTGGCTCATGTTAAGAACTTTCTGTGGGGTTTTCACCAAAAAATTAACAAGAGGTTGTAGCATGCACCACGTTAGAACCACACAGCACCTGCAGAAATCTGCAAATTTATCAAATATATGGGATTTATGGAAGTGTGTCCTTGCTATTCTCTTTAGTCCTCAGGTAGAATTTTGATAAACAACAGAGGAAATGTTTGAGCTGGTAGATGCCAATTCATGAGCCTTTTGCACTTCCCACTCAGCCACTGCTGCTGTGGGGTGGCAGATCCCATGGGAAACCTTCGGAAAGTCAATGCCCTCCTAAAGTGGGGAATAACAGGAAGCTGGGATGCCTGAAAACACTCCAAGGAAAACTGGAGTTCCTTCTGAGGATGGTGTGGTTACACATACATGAAATTAATTACATGTCAGGCATTGCTGGATTGAGGTCTTGAGATAAAAAGCCATCTGGTAGATTTTCATTACTTATCATAACATCCTTGCTGAAAAAAAGCATAAAAACTCATTACGGAGAACAAGCTGTAATATTAAAATCTAAATTGCAGAAAACACAAGAAATTAAAAAGTGTAATGAATATAGCACATTGTGAAGTTTAAGATTAAATTAAATTCAAATCATTTGTTAAAATGACTCAGTAATAGACCACACTGTTGCATTTAATTTTGGGGATAAAAGTTGCTGTAGAAATCATTGTATTAACCAAATAATTATCTATAGATTGGACAAGTAGTGGAAATAATCAAAGTTTATTATTCTGTATTGCAGATGTACACAGCAGAATAACAAAACTATTCTACAACGATGTACAAAAATAGCCTAGTGAGATTACTTGCAATTTTTTTAAGTTACTTTTAAGAACTTTCCATTAGACCCCCAATCATTTATCAAACAACCCCCTGTTGCTTTAGAAACCAGGCTAAAAAACCATTTCTTGAAGTCATGGACTAATTTTTCATAATTTCTATACTGTATGCACCAAAAAATCCCAAATAAACAAACAATAAAAATTTCCCAGGTTAATTAATTCTATAAGAAGATCAGTGACAAAGACATCGGTGATTTTTAGTCTGTGCATCATTTATTAAAGTTGAAGGAGTAGTTAATATAAATTAGTTGAATTTGGACAGGGGTTAATTGCTAATTCTGTAAATCTTGAATGCTCCCACTGTCTTTAGGAGGGGAACCTGCTTATTGTCTCATCAGTGTTTGTGTATAATAATAGTTAATATGGGAGAGTACATTTTATCTTGTAAAATGTTATTGGGACTTCAGCCTTACCCATGCTTAGCTATTCCCTGTTTTCATTTTCCATTTCTCTGATAATCCATTGGATACTATCAACAGCACTTTGTTAGTTTTGGAAAACACATGATCTAATTCTACAGGTTTAAGTTAAAAATCCCTGAATGAAGAAAAAGAAAATGTAATCTTGCAGGATATAATTATCAGTGATATTTTCAGAGTATTAAATTCCAGCCTCAGAGGTTAATCAGGCAATTGAGAGCTGCAGATTTCTCTTTTTATGATGAGAAAAGCTCTTGTATTTGTGAAGTAGGGAGGATCAAGAATAAAAGTAAATGGTTCCTGTGAGGAAATTTTGAAGGAGCTGAAAATCCTTTCTCAGGTTTTTTGCACTTTGATGGAAGATTCGGGAAGGAAGGAAAATAAAATGAGTCAACTTAAAATAGTGTACTTTCCTTATTGTTATTTCCATTTATATTGTCTAAGCGAGTAGAATAGCAATAAAACTATGAAATTCTTTTGCTAAGAGCCACAAATACTAACATTTTAGAAAGCTTCCTGAACTGCAGATGTGGACATCTACATGGAATCCCAGGATCCCAGACTGGTTTGGGCTGGAAAGGACCTCAAAGCCCAACCAGTGCCACCCCCTACCATGGGCAGGGACACCTCCCACTAGCCCAGGTTGCTCCAAGCCCTGTCCAGCCTGGCCTTGGGCACTGCCAGGGATCCAGGGGCAGCCACAGCATCTCTGGGCACCCTGTGCCAGTGCATGTTCCAATACACATTAATATTTTCTTTTAAAATTCTTGTACATATTTACATCTGTACTGAAACACAAAAGTGTACAGCACTTTAAGCACAAATTTTACTATAAGAAATAAACCGAGTGCTGTATATTATGTTGGGGAATTAAACTGAAATTAGCTTCCCCCTGAGACCACTGATATCTTAGCTTGAATGATGCTAAAGAAGATCCATTTCTCCAGAAGTGCAATTCCCTGGACATGGAGAAATCCATCTTGTGTCATTAGAACAGTTACTGAACGTCCCAAGCCTGATCTGCAAACAGACCAAATGTCACAGACAATCAGGCTCCCAGGAAATATTGATTTATAGCTGGAAAAGGCACAAGAAATGCAGGGATTAGCAGCATTCCCAGCTCAGCTCGGTGCCATTAAAAGTTTGATCTTTATCCTTGTGCCAGGGGAAGTTTAGATTGAAGCCTAGGGGAAATTTCATCCCAGAAAGAGTTGTCAGTCCTGGGCAGTGGTAGAGTCCCCATCCCTGGAAGGACTTAAAAGATGTCTAGATATGACACTTGGAGGCATGGAGTAATGGTGGCCTTGGCAGTGCTGGGGGAATGGTTGGTTTTGGAAGGTTTCCCAACCTAAATTCTTCTATGATTCTGATTCTGTGACTGTGGTTCTGTGTCTTTGGGTTGAAGGTACCATTTCTGAGGGAAGATGCTCTTGCAGCTGCCAGGCAGCCATTTGCTCAGAAATGATTATGTGCCTGCCTTGACGCTGTCCAAATGATTAATTTGGTGCTAATTTGAGTGAAGTATTGGTGGAGGTTATTTCAAAATAACCATAAAGCTTTGGTGGTGCGGATCAGATTTATCTCCAACCTAAAATTAAATGGTCTCACCAAGAACTATTAATTTTGAAGGCCTGACTCTCAGAAAATCCACATGAAGCTGTGTTATATCAATGAATTGGATCATTAATTCTGTGAATCACAGAACCACTGAAAAAGCCCTGCAAGACCATTGAGTGACTGGTGCCCACCTTGGCACCAGCCCAGAGCACTGAGTGCCACATCCAGGCCTCCCTGGGACACTTCCAGGGATGGGGACTCCAAACCTCCCTGGGAGCCCCTTCCAATTCCAAGCAGCCCCTTCCCTGCTGTTGGAGACAAATTCAGATGCTCAATGTGCCTATTGCAAATAATTTGTGTAAGGCCTGCTTTGGAGATCCTCTCTCATCTTCCAGGCATGTCCTTAAATAGTTGGTATCTTTTGAAATTATAGATGGTTCAAACCTAGGAACAGCTCTTGAAAAGAGTTTAGTTTTTTAGCTTCTCCAGGTAGCAGATAATCCTTTACAATAATATCCACAGCTCTCTGCAGGCCACAAAAACCCTCCTGGAGGAGGCTGCAGGGAAAGATAACTTTTCCCTACTGGCTTTAAATCAAGTTTTCAGAACAGCAGCAGAACTCAATCCATGAAGACCCCGATGTGCTCCATAAAGGAATTACCTCAGCCCCAAGTAGAATGTGGAATCTTTTTAAAGGTGGGTCTCAGCACCAAACTCAAAGGGAAGAAAATAAACAAACCTCATTCGAAGGATTTAAGATGTTCTAAGTAAGACAAATGCATTTGCTTGAAATGGAATGTGGTTGAAATCTAGGCTTACATCTCTTTCTCTTGGAAAAAATCATGAGTCTGTAGTGATGGGAGATAGTCAAAATGGAATGGCTTCAGTGAGAGGATTTGCCTGCAGTGAAAGAATCTTTCAAACTGATTATTTCTTTCCTTTTCCCTGTTTTTAATTCTGCCAGTATTTTCAGGGAATGCAGAAAACTTGGAGTGTTAACAGAATTCCTACAGTGAATTGCATGTGCCATCTACTGCAGAAAAGTAGTTAATACTTAACAAACCACCACAAGGAACGTGGGGGGAATGAATCTATTAAGTGTGAATAGTTAAAAAGGGCAGTGGGTACCAGTGTGCTTAAGTAGCACCAGAAAGAAAAGGTTGTAAAAATTATACTTCTCTGGAAAGGAGGAGGGAATAGCTATTGAAGAAAATAAACTAATGTGGGATAAGGAAATAAAAGGGAAAACCCATGCACTAGATGAAAAAACTGCAACAGATTGTTCAGCTGGCATAGTGGAGGTGTTTGCACGTTCCTGCAGCAGGTGAAAAATAACCCAGGAAGGCACCAAGGAAGGAAACATGAGAATAAATAAGTGCAAGGTGCAGCTCATGTAGGGATCAGGAGAATTTTTTGCTATGGCATCAAGAAGCTCCCATCAAATCCTGAGGCAAAAAGAAGGAAGGCTCGGGATGCAGCATAGAAATGTGCTGAAATTCTCAACAATTTTGCAGAATAATTAAAAGGATAAAACTGCTTCCAGACTAAATCCAAGAAAAGCACTGTACAATAAAAGTGCATAAATTATTGATTCTTTAAGTAATAGATGTGCTGAAAGGACTGGTGCAAGTAATTAATTAATTCAGTGGTAAGACTAAGCAGATCATTTTCTCTCTGCCTCTGTTCTTTCCACATTTTTTGCACATTTGGCTGTGGATAAGTGGCAATGATGAATATTCTACTGAAAACAGTGAAGTCAAGGGAATGGAGAGTTGGAGAAGAATTCAGGATTCTTTTTTCTGTGGCTTTAAGTTGATCATTGTGAAAAACTTTAGACTCAACAGGGAAAATGTGCTGGGCTTAATTTTTCCAGAAGCTATCTTTGCATTATTTTGAGGATGCAGCTTTTACAAAAGAAAATGTTAACCACTACTAGAGAAAAAACAGCCCCCTTTCTGCCCCTAAGAGGACAAGTCAGAGTTCATACAAGTTATTCAAATGGCATAATGTGACTATTGGCTTTTTTCTCACTTTTTTGTTAAAAATTTCATTCCTTCTTTTATGCGTATTGGCTTTGTCAAAAATGTAGTTTCTGGTGGATCAAATTATTTGCTGATTCATGTTCAATTCAAACAATAAAATAGTAAAGAAAACAAAAATGTGTTTGCTTGTTTTCATGTTGACATAATGTCCTAACAGAATTTCTACAAACTCACTAAACCTAAAGTGGATTTTAAGCAACAAAAGGATTTAATCCTTGTTCCATAAGAATAACTTAAACCATTTTTTTTCTCACTGAATTTAAGAAACAAATGTTTGGACAGATCCCAAGAGGAGTTGTTGCTATCTTTTTAACCACTTTCCAGGCCCCTGATTAATTTCCATATTCCTGTGTCCAGTTGGTTTAAGAAGAGCCATAAAATTGTCTCATCCCGCCCTGTCTTAACCCTCCATTGGAAATAGACTCAAGTTGCACCAGGGCAGGGTCAGATTAGATCTTAGGGAAAAATTCCTCACAAAAAGGAAAGTGGACCAGACTGCCCAGGGCAGCGGTGGAATCCCTGGAAGTGTTCAAAATCCACGTGGATGTGGCACAGAGGACAGGGTTTAGTGGTGACCATGGCTGGCTGATGGTTGGACTTGGTGATCCAGGAGGGCGTTTCCAGCCTTAGGACTCTGTGATTGCATTCCTTGGATTTTTACTGAGCACAGGGAGCCCCAGAGTGGGGAGAGCCCCTGCTGTGGACAGCTTGGAAGTGCTCAGGTTCTTCTCTGTGCAGGAATCTTGACCTGAGCTGCTTTTCCACCATCAAACCCCTTGCTCTCCAGCACTAAGCTTGGTGTTTATTCATCATCTCCATGCCCAGCTCTCTGAGCTGTGCTGGCTCATACCAGCACACGACCCCATAACCTCGGATAAGCTCCTGGGAGGTGACTGCCTCATCCATTTTTTATTTGGGCTTTTTTCCTGATCCTGAAGAAGCGACAAGTCTGGAGATGTCTTCATGCACAACGTACCCCGAGGTGACAGCTCCACTCTCACTTGGACTGCCTGTACAGCCCCGTCCTGTGAACTGTGGGATGAGGTAAAAGTGATGCTGGCTGCAGGGGAATGTGTGATTATCCTTCCCTCAGCTTCCTGGTGGGAGCATCCTGATGATTTGTGTGCTGCTGGAACACTCTAAATCTGCTTTCTCTGCTCAAACCAGCATTAAGTGAGAACAGCTGTCAAGAGAAGCTTCAGCCAGATTTGAACCTTCTGCCCTTTCTCTCTGCACTGTGACCCTGGGAAATGAAAAGTTTTGTCTCTCCTGGACAAGTGTAAGCCTTAGAATCACTAAATTACTGAATCATGGAATCATTAAGGCTGGAAAAGAACTCTGAGATCACCAAAATTTACCATCAAATCAGCACCACCACCATATTTCCAATACAGACATCTTCCATTTGAATTCACTTAAAAATAATACTACTAAGAATAATTTAAAAATAGCCACTGGTTTTGAGGTGATTTTAGCACCTTTGAAACCATTTTGAACCGTAATTGTGTATTTTGGCTGGGATGAATAAAAATTAAAACTGTCGCTGCTAAATTATCTTTGTGGTACATATTTTCCAGCTGATCATCAATTTGTTGGCTGAAATTTGTTTACATAAAAAGCAATGAATTTACAGTGATCTATGTACATGTTCTGATATCAATATAATTCAATTAATGCATTAGTGTTATTAATTATCTTAATGCATCAACAGATGCATTAATAACAAGCTTTTCTATTAATATATTTTGCAGCATAAACAATCCCACTGGTAAATGTTCTTATATTATTGACCTTAACAAATTAGTAGAGAAAACATATTCAAAACCTCAGAAGAATTTTGAAGAATTTTAAAGGAACCTTGAAATGTTTCTAACAAGTTCCTCTCCACTGCTTAATGCCATTTTTGAGAAGATATAGAGATGGCTTTTTTCAGCCAAGCCAACTTGCCACATGTCCCACTGAGAAAATAATTTGTTCTACTTGTCATTGTGACCTGATTTCCTGGGCTAGATAAAAATCCCCAAACAGAGATTTTAATTCACTGACAGTTGCAAAGAAATAATGAGAAATCAGCTGGTTTTTTTTCTGAGCTATGTCTAATTTTCTTCTCAAACCAGGCTGCTACAAGTAGTGATTGCCCTTCAAGGAAATCTTGACGAGGGGATGATGTGAAAGCTTCAATTTTTACAGGAGGTATGAAAATCCTGTTTATAAGTAGAAGAAACAGAAAGTACTAAATGCTAAATATTCCTCTGTGTAGTGTGAACCTCTCCAAATCATTCCAACTCTTATATCAAATTTCACCTGTGAATTTTAATCAAGCATTTCCACTTTTCAAGCAGTGCAAGTATCCAGATTTTAACCAATCTAATTATGGTTCTTCCTTTCAAAGGCACAGAGAGAGAATATTTTTCTTGCACATTTTCCTCCCTGGAATGCAGACAACAATTACATGTTTCCAAACTGTGCAGCCATTTCAAAGGCAAATCAAGGTGCAACAAAGGGGAGCAAAATGATAATTTGAAAACAGAATTGAAATACTGTCAACAAAATAATAAACCCAACATTAACTCCATTGATATCTCTCAAGAGTTGCTTATGGTTCAGACAGTATTCTGAAAAAAACTCCAAACCAAAACAAAGGAAAATATTTCCTATAGTGCCTTTCACTTAATTTTAGGTCATTTAGGTAGTTGGTAAAAAATATTTATTATTTTTTACACCTTCTTTCTGAATTGGATTTCAAAATATTTTGAAATGCTGGGAAATATTGGAATCTTGTTCAATATTTTTTATTGCATTACCTGTGACATCCTGAAGAGAACAGGGAGCTCTTGGTGACATAACAAATGTGGGGAATAAAGGAACATGGTTTTCTTTTTGGTTTTTAAGAGCTTCACAGCAAGTGCTCACTAGAAGTCTGAGGGCAGCCCATGGTTACTTCTTGGTGTCCTTGTGGATTTCAAAACTCAATTGCTGTTACTGAAAAGCAAAACAGAAAATCTCTGAAAAAGGATTGATAATTGTGCTTGAACTGCAGGTCAGCTTTTCAATAAAAGCTAATTTAATTGCCTATAAATTGTCTATTCCACTTGTTTAAGTGAAGAGGTTTAGAGAGCTCAGGACTGAAAGCAGGTTTATGTATATAATACATACATTTACACACAGGCACCTGCCCAGAGCACTCGTGAGACCCTGCCTGGAATGCAGAGCCACCAGAACACAAGGAGGACATGGAAATGTTGGAGCAAGTCCAGAGGAGGCCATGAAGGGCTCTGGAGCACCTCCCCTGTGGAGCCAGGCTGGGAGAGCTGGGAATGGGCAGCCTGGAGAAGAGAAGGTTGTGTGGAGACCTCACAGAACCTTCCAGGCTCTGCAGGGGCTCCAGGGAACTGGAGAGGGACAACTCATCAGGAACTGGAGGGACAGGGCAAGGAGGAATGGCTTCAAACTGACAGAGAGCAAGTTTAGGTCAGATATTAAGAAGAAATCCTTTCCTGTGAGTGTGGGGAAGCACTGGAAAGGGGTGCCCAGAGAAGCTGTGGCTGTCCCAGGATCACGGGAAGTGTCCAAGGCCAGGTTGGACAGGGCTTGGAGCAATCTGGGCTAGTGGAAGGTGTCCCTGCCCATGGCAGGGGTGGCACTGGATGGGCTTTGAGGTCCCTTCCAACCCAAACCATTCTGGGATTCTGGGATTCTATAAAGCAAGATAGATGTAGGCTTTATTCTTCCACAGAACACATTTAACCCTTCACTGTTTCTGTTGCAGAAATTAATAACTGAGCTCCCATCCAATGCTTTGATTCCATTAAGAGCATTAGGAAGCTCTGTGTTTATGATCTGGAATTATATTTACAATTTTCTTGCCCTGATTCTCTGTTTAGCTCACCAGTGCAATTCCAATGCTTCTTTAGAGATAGTTGCAATTTAGTCCACTGGACAAAAAAACCCCACCAGGACCATTTTTAATAAAGTAACATTCCAAATTTAGTTTGGAATTAATACAAATAGTTTTTCCTGAAAGAGAAGCATCCTTTGCTGTGGCAGAAACATTTTCATATGCTGAATAAGAATTCTTGACTTAATTTTTTTGTATGCATGTAGAGATCTGAGCATTTCCTGCTACCAGTGAAACAACACTTGCACAGGAGGAGAACATTTAGATGCAAAGAAGATCATCTGCACATTCCCCCAAGAGCTAAGCCAAAACAAACAAATAAAACACCAAAGCATTTTCAGGAAATATTTTGGTTTACCTCCTACTCCTTTCAACAATTGGAATTTCTACAGACAACAATAGTGCAGATGTTGTATTTCACAATATCAAGGCAGCATTTATGCATGTGTTTGTGAGATTTACACTTGTGTGAAGCCAGACTCATCCCAGAGGGTTGGTAGAAACAACTGCCTTTATAAATTCAAGTGCAGGTTAAGTAACTGTCATCCATCAGTGCTGTAAATAGCACTGCTGGCATCAAACTGGAGACAAAAAGCCTCCACTTTGGAAGGATAAACTTATAAATTGAATAGAAAATGAGCCAAATAATGCACACTGTAGAAGGTTAAGTTTATACAACATTCCTCCTGGAAAAGGAACAATTCTGGATGTTATAAACAGCTTCATAAATAAGACTTTGGATCAGTATTTCTTTGAGAAAATATTAGAGACTATTTATTTTTTGTTTGAAGGCAACAATTTGGGTACCTTTTCCCTCCTGCAGGCAGTCAGGAGTAACATCAGCTTTTGTTTTGGATAGAAGGCAATTTGTTCTCTGTGGCACCAGGCACAAGGCAATCCTGAGCATCAGTAACAGCCCAGAAACAAGCAAGCAAACACCTTCCAAAGGCTTTAAGGACTCATATTCCCTGCCACACTATCCAGGTCATAAAAGTTTTTTCTGTTTGGCTCTGGGTACAGGGTAGAAGGAGGTCAGGGCTGCTCACAGCACTGCCAGAATTCTTAGCCTGACTGTGCCTCATTTTTCAAATGAGAGCTAAGGTGAGCAAGAGCACTCCCTTGAAACTTTGAATCATTTATCACGGTGTGGGTTTGTCTGTAGGCCTCTCCATTGCCCAGTACTGCAGATCAATTTGTAGCTCTGAAACAGAAGTTGTAAAAATGGTAATAAAAGGCATTTCAAAGACTTTGAGACTATGAGTTGTATCACATAATGATGAAGAATTTGAGCAGTTTGTGTTTCCCCTGTGATTCATCTGCGAGTATCCATCAACACTGAATCTATGAATCCTCTGCTCTGTTTTATTTTCTCCAACAGATCTTTATGCTGATTCATTCTTCATAAACTGTATTTTCATGTGTTGATTTATGCACTAAAACACTTCCACAGATTCAAATTTCTTCCTTATCTCTACAAGAAACATGGTTCAATTCTTTTTGTTTTCAGTCAGGACAAAAAGAGACTGAAGAAGAACATGATTTTCATGCTGATTTTGAAGCAGTATAAGGTGTAGCCAAATCCCTAAAGTCCAGCCCCAAGGAGAGTTCCAGAGACTTTTGACTTCCATTTTCTTAGGATCCATAATTATTTTTTTCCCTGTACCATTAACTACAGGGACAGGACCATAATTTCAATTGGCTCTTAAGGTTAGGCAAAAAGACTGCAAACAGACTTTTTGCTCCTCTTTTTGATAACTCTTCTCCTTACTGTGTTAAAAAACTCTTTTCCAGGGCAGTCTTCTCCATTTCAAAGGTTAACTGCTGTTTTAGCTATAGGTAAGATACCTTCTTCTCTGAAAGTGAAACAGTCTTTTACCCCATTTACAAAGCATAAATCCATGTCTTTTCCTCACACTGAATTTCAGGCAATATTGGCTCTCATACCAGCCACAAATAAAATGAAAAAAAAAAGAGCAAGAATCTTCCAGTCAGAGGAATTTTTTGGATTTCATTTGTCTTCTGCCAGTCTAAACAAATGCACTATTTTATCAAATCTGTTACCTGTTTAGATAATAAATGATTCCTATGAGCAGATGTGAACTGGGAAAGAAGGATGCTTTGAGCCTGACAGTACAAGGTGTTGGAAACTCTTTTGCTACTGCCAAGGGGAGAAGGAACAGTTTTCCAATCCCTCTAGGACATATGACAAGCCATGAAATCAATACTCTTTGCAGGAAAAAATAAATATATAAACCAGTGAGAATGGATTATTGTAATTATTTGGATGGACAACTACTTTTTGTCTCCAAAAATGTCACCATCTTACCTGCAGGCTGTAAATCCAAGTTGTAATTATAATTTTTACAGGATCCCAGACTGGCTGGGGTTGGAAGGGGCCTCTGGAGATCACCCAGTCCAGCCCTGCAGGGTCACCAGAGCAGCTGCACAGGGTCGCACCCAGGCAGGTTTGGAATCTCTGCAGAGAAGGAGAATCCACAACCCCTCTGGGCAGCCTGAAAAGAAGATTTTCCTCATATTTGGGTGGAACTTTCTGTGTTTCAGTTTGTGCCCATTGCCCCTTGTCCTGTCTCTGGGCACCACTGAAGGGTCTGGCCCCATCCTCTGGGCACTGACCTCTGAGTATAGGGCACTTCCATGCTCAAAAGCACCAATGTACTGGTTTTGCTCAATAGATCAAAAATCTTTGGACTAAATCCAGATTTCTAGTTATTGGGAGAGACTTTTACTTCTGGATCAGGCCCCTTGTGGATATCCAGACATTGCATGCACTTACAAGTGCCTACAGGGCAGAGCACATCTAAGAAAACGAACCCCAGAAATAGAAAAGAGGTGCAAGATCTGTTTCCTGCTTACTCAGCCTGAAGGAAGCACCTCCCAGGCATCCCACTCATTTTCCATTTCAGATGTAGCAGAGGCAAGGGTGGGTTTTACTGGGAATTCTTCCTTTCCCCTCTGCTCCCTGACATGCAGAGCTCTTGAATCATTTGCTTGGAATTTAACCCTTGTCTTACAAGCCCGTGCAAACTGGTGAGCTCTTACAAGATCATTCACCAGTTCCTCACTCTTAGATGATTCATACAAACACATTTCAGTTCTGAAGTGTTTTCACTCCTCCTGTACTTGCTGTTTATCCCTTGTGTTATTTGCAACGTGCTCCTGGTAAGTGCATTTCTGCTTTCTTCTGTGCTGCTTGGTGATTGAGCTGCCTCTGAGGCAGGAGGTAAATTAGATTTAGTCATTAGGAGCTACAAAATACCTTTGTATGAATATAAGTCCAGCTAAATATGTGGATGGTGAGCTCCTGAATGAATGTTCACAAAGGTGTTGGGAATTTAATCACGAACTCTGGGTAAAAGTCAAACAACACCACAGGGGAAGATACAGAAAGAATTCCTCCTTGGATTTCATCAGAGGAGGAAATTTTTCAGTGCAGATGTTATAGAGGCTAAACACCAACCAGACATGCACAAAAGGAAAGCCACATCCCTCCCTCTCGTGTCCCTTTTGATGTTCATGACAGGTGAGAAGTTTGAAATCATTGATGTCCCACTAGCTGACTCAGTAATCTGACTATCAGGAGTCATAAAAAAGAAATAGATCTGAGTACATTCTAGGTATAATGCATGCACTTTTTATTAAAATTCATTAATACATTTGCACGTATTTCATATGCATAATGCAAGAAGATAGTGAAGCTGATACTGATGGATTCTAGTTCTGGGAGTAGAATTGCAGATGCTAGAAAGTTGATAAGGCAAAAAAAAAGGCATAGAAAGGAAAAAAAAATACTAGGATAAAAAGATATTAGGATAAAGAGAAATCCTACTGATAGGACTTATTCTCTGCAAGGTAAAAGCAATAATATAGAAAAAAATGCATATGTTCAGTAAAACTTTCTGTTTTGACCTTGTCAAAATGTCAGACAATTAAAAGAATAAAGTTGATGAAGAAATACTTTCCATTTCATAGAGGGCAAATATGTTTAAGAGCTTACTATTTCTTGAAGGGTTTTTTTTTCTGATCACCACATGTAGATAATTGAGAATGTTAAGGGACACAGATGAGATGTGTTCTGTACTATCTGCTTCTTTTCCTCCAGGGAGGTTGTTCTGTTTACTTTGCTCATATTGCAATGTTTCTCTCTCTTGTCATGTCTCTATACGAAGGTAGAGATTTCCAGGAGGCTGCTCAGCCACAATGTAACTAGTTCCCTTCTTTTTCACCTTGGATAGAAAAATCAACCAGAACAAGCATTTAGTAAAGATTTTGGCAGATTGTCCATTGTTTAACTGATTGTAATAAGCATTGGAAGTTCTATGACCTGTGCTGGTAAGGAGAATTTTTTTTCACTTGCCAGTCTGTGGATAACACAGTCTTGGGGAGTACCTGTTTCTAGATCTGGGTGAATCCCCTTTTCAAAAGCTAATTGCTTTTTTTCATAGCAAATATTTTATCTACTTCCTGTTTTGGAACTGCTAGCAGGTAGAAGCTTCATATAAAATGAAACTGCCTTCATCTCATCTTGGCCTTATTCAAGCCATGGCCTCAGGCATTAGAAATCCTCAGGCTTTTAAAGAAGGTAGGAGGAGAAAAACACCATCTATTCCCTTCAATGAGCTGTTCTGCCAGCAGCAGAACTTGCAGCTGCATGGGAAAACATTGGATTCAGGCTGCCACCGTCATTCCAGCCCCTTCAAAGCAGTCATGTTCTCCCCATCCAGGAGTGAAGGTGCCTCATTAGAAGACATTAAGAGAAAGGAGCACAGAAGAGTTCTTTTGTATTAGAAAATTTATGAAGTTCATTTTCCAAGAGTGTTCTCCACATTATGCCACAATATTATTCAATAGCGCTTATGCTTACCAGTAATAATATTGATTTATAAAACACAACAAATTACTTCAAATGAGGCCTAACATTGTTAATTTTGCCTGGGCTCTGTTTTGTGAGTGGTTGACCTTAGGTAGTCAGGAAGTATCCATCAAACTCACAGTAAATCTCTTTACAGGCTGATTCAGTCCCTACAATGGAAGAGATTATATTCCCATTTCAAATCTCCTCACACTACCATTTTAGAGTACAATGGCATTTTAAAATTTCCTTTATCTAGTTGTTTTATAGAGAGCTTTCCCCATAGCTCCTCATGCCATAAGATTTAAAATGTATTGAAATGAATACTCTGATAGAAGCAAGTGTATAATTAATGTACACATTTGGAAAAAAAGCTGTGGCCTGAAACTCCAAAGAGACATTGTCAGCCCTAAGATTCCTTTCAGATCCACTTGCAATTTAAGCTTCTTTGAAGAGAAAAACTTGTCCAAAACTTGTATGATGCTTTACTAACAGGTCTTTCCTGTCAGAACACTAATGGTTTCCTGAGATTAAACACCTCTCTCAATGTCATTAATAAAAGAAATAGTGCTGAAATGACAACTGCATTTTAGAGTGTGCTTCTCCTCATCCCACATTAACTCTCTGGCTGGTCATTCTTCATGGGAGCTCCAGGGCTCCCATGGCCAAGCAGCCAGGGATCAGATTTGGGGCAGCACACGCAAATCCATGGCTCTGATAGCTGGGAAGATGGAGAGAATGCTGCCCATGGCCTGGGGCACTGCTTATGATAATAACATGATTCCATTAAAGGCTTCATCCTGGGAGCCAGACTGACTGATTTCCTCTCTCTTGTGCAAGCCTGGGAGCTCTGAGCCATCATCCTTCTCCACAAGAGGCTTTGCCTGGAGCACTGAAGAGCTCCATGCACTGAATCACCCTGGAAATAGGTGGGCAGCACATCCACCTGCCATTCTCTCCATGAGAACACCATGGAAGCTGCTGGGCTGGGCTCTTACAGAGCAGAGGAAGAGGAAGAGTAGGAAAGGACAAGCTTCCCTTAGCCCCAGTGTTTGTTCTCAGGGGAAAATCAGTTTTCTTGAGCAGCAGCCAGCACTGATGCCGTGCTGCTCCATGGGAGGTGCTCTCCTGATGGATGGAACTCAGTGGCTCTGGAAAGCAGCATTTTCTCTGCTCAGAGTAAGATTATTAGCTCTGAAATCCTCCGGCTTTTAAAGAAGGTAAGAGGAGAAAACCACCATATATTCCCTCAATGAGCTGCTCTGCCAACAGCAGAACTTGCAGCTGCATGGGAAAACATTGGATTCAGGCTGCCACTGTCATTCCAGCCCCTTCAAAGCAGTCATGTCCTCACCATCCAGGAGTGAAAGTGCCCTGCTATTCCATGGGAGGTGCTCTCCTGATGGATGGCACTCAGTGGCTCTGCAAAGCAGCATTTTCTCTGCTCAGAGTGAGATTATGAACTCCATCAGACCTGCTGCTCTGCCTTTGGCAATGGGCAGGAGCTTGATTTCCAAAGGGGAATAATGCATAATGGGCACTAAACAAAATGTTTGGGGCTGGAGAGTTTGTGTTAGAGAGACTGCAAGACAAACAGGTGAAGAAAGGGGTGACAAGAGAGGGTTGCAAAGTGAAATGAAGATTAAAACCAGAAATTATATGGACAGATATATAGATAGAAATATTTATGTGTCATACATAAAGGAAGATAAGGATATGATTTTACTGAGAGTGACATTGCTAAAAAGGGAAATCAGCTCTAATTTTAGGAGCTGCTAGTGACCCAGAAAGCATTTGTGAAAACCTCCTCACTCAACGTGCTAGAAATGATGCACCATAACCCCTCACCCTGAACTTCATCCCAGCTTTTACCCTGCCCCTGCACTTTGTTCTCATAAACCCAGCCCCTTCTGAAGGCTGAAATATTTCTTCATCTCTGGAAGCTGCTCATCACTTCTCTCTTGTCCAAATCCAGGTATCCCTGCTCCTGCAGACAGGCAGACACTTTTAGTGCCCTGCATCCCTATTTTATCTTCAGAGATGAGCCTTCTTCTTGTCTCTCCAGAGAGTGAGTTTAGGTCTTCATCTCTCCATATCCCAAAATACTTCATTTAAGAAAGACCTCAGCAAAATAGAAAAGCTGTTTTCTAAAATCTCTAAAAGCTTCAGCTCTGTCTGGGGCACAATTATAAAACTGTCATCTTTTTAAAAGGGTTCCATCTTCCATATTCTACTCCCCCAGATTCCTCAGCAGTGAATTTCAAAGGATGATTACTTGCTGCACTAATAAATGTTCCCATTGATATGTTCTGAATCAAAAAAAAAAAAAAGACAAAATTTTACAAAAGCATTTGCCTACTTCCTCTCTAAACCTACAGCAGAAATAAAAAATCATTCTGTAGCAAAAAACTGTGGAAGGAACTCAAATTTGGTTAAGCCAAGCAAGTTTCTCTCAGTTCCAGAATAACCCAGTCCTTGGATTCCGTAAATAAAGGATTTGTAGTAGGTCAGGGCAACTCCACCTTGGAAATTCTTCTGAATTTGTGAATTTGTCATGGATGTGGCCATTGTCTCCAGTTTAGCTCTTCCAAGAAAGGATTTGCTGCTTGTGGAGAAGAGCTGTGAGGCATAATTTCTGAGCCCACTGTTGACAGAGAGACACCAAGGATGGCAGTGGGCTCAGCCCAAGGTTAAGAGGGGATTCAGACAAGAGCTGTAATTACTTGCACAGATTGTATCCAATATTTAGAAAATTTTTCAGTTGCCCAGCATGCATTAAGAGCTCTAAAAATTGGAAACTGGAATTGGCAATGTTCAAACTGAAAATAGAACGCACCCTTTGTAGTTAAATGCCACAACAGATTGCAGAGGATTTCTGAGAAATCCTCAGAATTCAAGTCAGGATGAGATGTTTTTCTGGGGGACAGTTTCTTCTCAGTCCCAAAGGTGTGACAGCAAGAGGTATTTGGTGGGGTTCACTAAAAAGGGGGCAGATTGAGGGGATTGGGGTGGTCTTCTCTGTCCTTAAATACTCACAGTGAAAATCAGATCAAGGCTGGCAGCAAACTGTCTTTTATAAGAATTGTATCTTTTCTGTTACTATTGTGTTTGAACCTCAGCTCAGATAGAGAGCTTAGAAAAAAAGTTTTCCTCAATAAAATAAATATTTTACAACATAAAACTTGTGATATTTTCTTGGTGTTGAAGCAAGTCTGTCCTGCTAGTCTGTTAAGGAACTACAGTGAACCAATATTTTCTGACATTTCAAATGAAAAATATGACCAGAAAGCAGAGAATTTAAACAACAAAAAAATGGAAGATTTTTTGGTAATCAATTTAATTTTTGGTGGTTTGGTTTGTTTTTCACTTAAAAATTACATTTACAGTGCAGGGTAATTCACTGTTTTTAGTGTCTGCATGAATGTGATCAATATACACAATGAGATTTTTTTAACTTTACAGGCAAAAAATATTTGTGTGTAATTTTTTCATTTCTCTCTACTCATATACAGTAGTTCCATAAAAGCTGCAAATAGAAGCTATAGGTTTTCTAGTTTCCTAACGGGAAAGGAAAGTTGTGAGAGAAAACTTCAAAACCTGACAATTAAGATGGAAAATCCCCAATCAGAAAGCAATTCTCAAATACCAATTTAGCATAGTGGTGATGTGTAGAGTCTTTAAGAACTATGGGGTCTTGTTTAACCTCATGCCCTTGACTGGTAAATCACATTAAATTTCAGTTATGTTACAGAAATCTCTCCCTACCATCATTCTTCACATTTGTTTTTGATTAAAAAATGGCATCTGCCAGAATGTGTCTGAGAGGAAAGGCAGTTTGGATCCAGGAAAGAAAGAGGAGGATGCTGGAAAGGGCTAAATACAAAAATGTATTTATCTGGGTTCTGCTGCTAACTGTGGACTCAAAAGTATTTAAAAATCCCAGTGTTTAGTATGTGTTACACAGCCCTGGTCATCCAGCTGCTGGCAGCCCTTGGTTTCTGGCATCCCTCAAATATTATTTTTTGTTGTTTTGCTGCATCTTTGATTCCTGCTTCTGTGTTAATTTTGGACATGAGTGTTTCTCTCTGTTTACCTGGGACCTTCAGCAGGATCTTGCGAGGTTGATAAGCTCTCTTCTTTTCCACAATCTTGTCCAAGAGGAATCCTAATTGATGTGGCTGTACGAAAAACTCAACAAAGTGGTGGCTGAGTCCTCAGGTGCCTTGCGCTTGATTCCCAGAGTCTGTAACCAAAACTGCTATTCCTGTATCAGGGAGAAGCCAAGTTACTGCAAGGCTGCCTGTCCTGTCTAGATTTGAGGACAATGAGTCCTTCTCACTAATAGCTCTATCTGGTATCTTAATTGGCAAGTAAATTAATAAAAGATGTGTTTATTGCTGTGCAATGAGCTTCTTTGTTTTCCCTGCTGTCATGGATTTACTTTGGAGGCAAGGAGGCAAGTCTTTGAGTTCACTTGTATCCCTCTTACAATTGAAACATCATCACTTTTTAGGAATCAGTCTTTCTGTCTTTGTATTTTCTCAAAATGGAGGCCAGAAGCGTAGAAAACTGGAATTATCACAGTAAGGTCAAATGTGGTGTGACAGTGTTTCTTTAGGTTATCCAGTTTATCTAGTTCTGTACCTAAGTGACTTAACATCAAAAGGACATGGCCTCTTTCTTGTTTCTATTTTAAAATTTACCTCGTTCTAACAAAAATACCTGTTGCATCAGGTCCATAATTGGGTAAATCATCGCTTTAATTTCAGTTTCTACCAAGCTGGGCTGTTTTAGAGCTCTATTCACATCAGAGGCCACACAAAACCAAAGGGAGCAGCAGCAACCTAAGTGGTTTATTTTTTATTTATTTCTTGTTATGATTTCAAAATTTACCTTGCTCTGACAAAAGTACCTGTTGCATCTGGTCCATAATTGGGGAAATCATTGCCTTCATTTCAGTTTCTACCAAACTGGGTTGTTTTAGACCTCTATTCACTTCAGAGGCCACACAAAACCAACGGGAGCAGCAGCAACTTAAGTGGCTTAGTTTTTATTTATTCCTTTCCCAACAATTATTTTATTATGGAGTACTTTCCCCACTTCTAATAAATAACCCTCGTTGCTTGTCCTGTCTATGACACATGACAGAGTATCACTGTCAAGGCCCATTGTAATTCCCAGCGAGTCGCCCCCAGCTACCCAGCAGAGCAGAGTCGTTTGCAAATGAAGGACATTTGTCTGAATGACACATTTCTGAATGAGAACTGCTTTGTTTTCGCAGGGAGTTTGGCCGCTGGAAAGTAAACAATCTTGCTGTGGAAAGAAGAAATTTCCTTGGCTCCCCACTGCCACTGGCCCCCGAGTTCTTCCGTAACATAAGGCTGCTGGGACGGCGCCCGACCCTCCAGCAGATCACAGAAAACCTGATCAAGAAATATGGGACACATTTCCTGCTCTCAGCTACCCTGGGAGGTAGGGTTGATTCATGGGAAGGTTGGGGGTGAGCTTGGTGGGAGTAGACTGAGTGCTGGTCACATCTGTTCCTCCTCCAAGATGCTAGGATGGGCAGTGCTCGCTGCGGAAGCAGATTTTGCCCACTCTTGGGACTCCTTCTCTTTATTGGTGCTGGGTATAGAATTTTGTGCAGAAAAAGAGAAGAAATCCAGTTGCTAAGATGGAGGTGCTTTACCTGAGCTCTTGCTGTGCTGCCCCATGTCTTTTGGGGGTCTTTCTCTGCACTGAGGTCATTAAGGAGAGTGACTATTTTTCTGTAAGTGGTCCTTGTAATTAACATAATAACACCTTACAGAAATAGCTGGGTCCATTGCAGTCCTGCAGAAATGGAGCCAGAAAACCAGTAACAAGTATTTCCAACAAATCGTTTAATTTATGAGACTTTTAAACTACTTTGTCCGCTGGAAAATCCCTATCTTGTCACTCTGCCCTTTTTAGAATTAGTCTTCACTTAACCAGTGGGACTGCATTTTCAAAATGGGATGATGGGGCTTTGCCATGTCATTCCCATTAACTTAATGGAATCTGCATCTTTCAGTCCCCCCAGGCTAATCTGGAAAGGGTAGCCCCATGGATAATTGGGATCCAGTCACCAGATGGATTGTAGAAATCCAGTGAAGAGGCCTAATGTTCAAAGGAGAGCATAAATTGTTCCGAATGAAAGATAATTAGTACCTGTGATTACCCATCCAGGCATTACACAATGAACTGACATTTTAGAAATGCAGCTCTATCCCACCGTGGGTGATAATATTAAAGATAATTCTGGTGATTGAGTGTCCTTCCAGCAGGACAGGCTTGTCGAAATCCTTTATTCACCTGAGGAATGGTTCTTTTTAATACATTTCATAACTGATTCCCAGCCATTTGTAAAGGAAATGAGAGCCTTCCTAGTCTCTCTTGGCTGATAGCTGAGATCTGTAACAACCCAAATGGCTCACAGAGGCTTCCTTGCGAAGGAGACCATCCTAGAAACAAGAAGAATTTCTGTCTTGATCTAGTTATTTTAAAAAAATTAAGAGCTAATTTCTATCATTATTTTGGGAACTAGTACCTCTGCGGCATTGCCACTAGAATTTGAAGAACAATTTATGTGTGTTGACCAGCAATTTGTAACAGACATCCCTGAATTTCTTTTAATTACTTTGAATATTTTTCCATGCAAACATCCACGTTTTATAAATGACTGATTTCTTGAGTATAGAACACATGGCACATTTGAATAGGAAAACTAAATGCTGAAGAGAAAGAAAATGTTTCTTAAAATGTAAAGCATGAGAACTAAAGCTTTGGCTGCAGCATATCCCACTTCAAGGATCATCCAATGGTAAAAATAATTTTTCAGTATTGCTACCTATCTGCTAATTATTAACTAATGTAAATAGCAGTAGCTCCTCAGCCATGTGATGAAATTCATTGTCAAAGTGAAACTGGATCTAGCAGCTCAAGGAAAACAGTCTGACATGACCACAGCTATCTTTACATTCAAAGCAGCAGCATCACACTGATCACCACAGAGCCACGGAGCTGACAACCTTCAGGAGGTCTGGACCTAAGAAAAACTAAAACTTTATGGCATTTCCTTTGAGGACATATGAAAATTCTAGCTTAGGCCTTCAGTATTCTCCCCAAAGCCTCGGGATTCGCTGCAGGGGAGCTGAGGTAGGGTACCATTTTCTCACCCCAGAAAGGCTCTAAAATGCAATAGCTGCCCCAGCCTGGCCCAGATTTTCACTCAGAGGGAGACAGTGTTGTCTGGGCTCTGTCACTGCTTAATGAAGTCAAAGGGAGTTTTCATATTAACTTGGGGTTTGATTTAGGTCCCTAGTCTCAATTTTTAGGCATGATTTGAGGCACACCTGCTGCCTTCCATTATCACTGGATGGGTGCTGAATACTTTGAAAAATTGGTTCAATTACAATAATTACAGGGAATTAGTAATTTCTAAGAAAGCTTTCATGAGGTAGCTAATAAACCCATACTTTCCTGGATGTGTTAGTTCTCATTTTCAGGCTGGATTGAATGGGGATTCCCACAGATGCTTGTCCATATTTGATTAACACATAATTAGATTTTTTTATTATTTTAATAATGTATTAGTACTTTCCCTTTAATTACAAGTTGTTTTATTGTGAAAGCTTGTCACTTATGTAGCTTGTTAAACGCAGAAGACCAAACGGAGCGTGCACAGTACTTTTATCTAATGAATCCCCAATCATCTGTATTCATGGACAGAAAGGAAAACTTGGCAAGTGAACGATGCTGTGATAAGATTTGTGTGCCTCTGTGACCATTTGGTTTCCACACAGATCCCTTTTTGAGCATAAAGGGAACTCTTGCACATGGTTGTTTGTGAAACATGCCCTAGTCTTTATTCACAAACACAGAAATACACTCCTCAAGGGCATCCAGAAATGAGAACCAAGGGAAAAAAGTTCTATATTTCTTGCTGCCACAAGATAATGTGGAAAGTGACATTTCTCACTGCTTTTATTTCTTATGGAAATTTTATCTCCTTGTGCCATAAGCCCAAAGTCCATAACGAGCTGCATGATCGAAGGACCCTGTGTGACCCAGCAGACTGGGCACTCACTATGACTTTCCCTCCTTCTTGCTTTGATACTTTTTGGTTTTGCTTTTATACTTTCCTCTTCTGCCTGTCCACAACATCATGCAACGATGGTGCACTTTGCTGGAGCTACACTTTAAAGCATTGCAAAAATCCAGATGTGAGCTTCGGAGCTGGAGGACGTTGGGAAGCTGTGGGGTGGATGTAGGAGGACAAAACTGAATCCCTCCCGCTTTAAAGATATTCCCTTTAATTCTGTTCCTGCAGAAAAGGCCATTTAGCAAAGCAATAGAGTTGGTGCTGAGGATAATTAGCACAGCACAATGATTGGCTCTCGTTCCAGGCATTTGGGCGAAGTGAGGCTGATTTTGGGTGCTTTGCAAGAAGAAGACAGCAGGTTTTGCAAGGAGGAGCTCCTTGCACTTGGAAACTGCTCTGAATAAACCAGTTTTCAGGACAATTCCAAATCTTCTTGTGAAGCCAGAACCTCGTTAGGCAACTGCCTTAGTGATCACCTGAAAAGTTCCAGGTCGATTTATTTTTACTGCTATTGTCAGTCATCTTTGCTCAAGGTGTTCATTACCAGACCATCAATCCATTCAGCTCTCCGGGTCAGGAAACAGCCCTTGATGTTGTCGAAGGCTTGGTGAGTCGGAAGGAAAAGAGGTACTTTTGTCTTTAAAGCAGACAGTCTTAACAGGTGTGGGCAGAGCAGCTCGACCCCAACCCCTCTTGGCTGATTACAGCCCTGCAGAGAGTGATGGTTACACCTTTACTTTTCCAGCTTTTCTGCCCCTCATTGATATTCCCCCGGAGCTGCGAATTATTCTGCCTGTGGAGACGGGGGAAATTGTCAGGTGGTGCAAAACAGTGGATCTCAGTGGGTTCTGAAGGATTTATTAGCACTTGCTCTAACTGCTGATACGACCTTTGCTTTCCATAGCACTCTCTCAAGGCAAGATACAAACTATTGCCAAATAAGGGAAGGAGGGCACAGTCTCAAATGACTGATGTGAGAAAGAAACTTGAAAATTTTGCATCCGATTTGTAAACACCACTCACACCCCCTACCTGGGTATGTAAATTCCCCAGAATTTAAGGTTATGGAACCTAAGGGGAGGGGAATAATAAAAAGCACAAAACACATTAACTTTCTTTCCTCTCCCGTTTACTTAATGAAGAAAAAATTTAAATCCTTAAACAGATGGTCTGTATAGAATTAACGTGCACTGTTATTCACTTGAACCATGGAAATGATACCACATCTGGCCTGACATTAATTTATATCGTTTCTGAGCCTGTGCATTTCCATCAGCATCTGCTTTAGTTTGGGAAAATGACCTGATAAAACCCTAATGGTGCCTTTGGTGATCCAGACAGGAATAGATTTTCCACTAGCTGGTAGTAACTGGTGTATTTACTTAGGTGAAGTTATTTAGGTAGCAGCTGAGGTATTTTATTGAATCAGAAACCTTTGAGGAGTTCATAGACCAAAGGCCTTTAGCCCTGTGTAAGATACATTTCTGTGTATGGAGAGAGGGCTCTCAGTAGGCATCTGTGGGTTATGCTCAGCTGTAGCTACCTTGGAGTGCTGTCCTTTTATTCCTACTTCCTCTCTTTCTGACATGAAGTGATGGGAACTGCTTGGATCACTGCCTTTTCCTACCACTTCCCAGTCTACAGATGAAAATTTGAAACATCAAGGTCTATAATCCCTTTATTTTTCCAAAGATGTGGGTACAGGCAAACAGTCTCTCAACAACTGAGGAAGAAAATAGCACTAACTACTTAAATCATATGAATATGTATGGGTATGTATTAAAAAATATATTTACTCCTTCAATAGATGGTTATAGTTAGTTACAGTTGTTACAGCATTATTCCAATTCCACCATGTTGATGGATATTTAAATTTTTTATTTAAATAATTAATACTTTTAATAACTTAAACAATTCCTGAATATGTTTTTAAGATGAAGGCAAAATTAATTTCTAATTTCTGAATAGCATTGTTATTTAGCCTTGCATCTAAATGGTCACAGACAGGCTGTATATCTGGGTAAATTTCTCGATACTTATTTTATTTTATTTTATTTTATTTTATTTTATTTTATTTTATTTTATTTTATTTTCTTTTATTTTCACAGCATGTG
>JAYDZK010000006.1:25873223-25887043 GCA_034509185.1 Euphonia xanthogaster | reverse complement strand
ATTGTATCCAGGTAGGAATGCTTGGCTCCTCCCCTGGGCGGAGCATCTCCCCATGGGATGATGGAATTTGATCAGCCATGCAGGGACACTCCTGGGCCCAAGAACAGAAGAGATCTCCTGGAGGGAGGATTGGCTGTGGAAGAGATAAAGGAAACTGCCCAGGGAACAGCAGAGATCTGCCCCACTGTCAGAGAACAGGTGGGAATTGAACACACACCCTCATTTCCAACCTAAGACCCTGAGCAGCCTCCTGAAGCAGCCACACTCTGTTACCTTTGCAGCACAGCGTGCAGAGGAGTCACAAATGCAAGGAGTTACAGCATCTCCAGCGCGTTGGCAATGCAGCATGAGATGTTTCAGAACGATAAAATAGCACATAATAGACATGCTTGGATAAGCATTTTGGAAAGATTTTGGGTAACTATTCTCCACTTAATAAAAGAACCCCAAACAACAGAATAGGATAGAATAGATTGCATGATAGAGCAAAACAAATTGAAGGGCTCTTCGATTAGTTATGAGTTTAGTCAAGAGAGAGGAGTAAAAAAAAAAAAAACTACCAAGGAGATGAAGACTGCCAAACCCAGAGCAGGCTATAAATATACATAAGTAAACGAGAAACCTTAACAGCACTCACACAACACTTGCCATCACACTTGTCAAAAAACCTATAAACAATTCACACTACAGTTCCTTAAATGTTCCATACTCTCTCTCTCTTTTTTTTTTTCCCCTCCTTAAAAAAGTGAAACTAAAGTAAATAAACCCAGAAGATGGAGAAGGGTTTTAGTATTGAGAGCTCCATAGTGAACATATTGAACAGTGCAGTTAGACAGAGCATTCCAGCAGGAATTTGGAGGCACTCAGGTTTGTACAGATTTCAATTTGATCTTTATTCTGACTGGCTTGTGTGTGGGTTGGGAAACTTCAGCACTCTGCCTGTCCTCTACCCTCTAATTGGCAGCTACTGCTTGCCAGCAGGTCAGAGAATGTCAAGCAAGGACTATAAAATTCACAGAACATTTCCCTGCCTCTGAGCTCTCAGAAATAGGAGACAGCATGTATCAACAGCTTGTATGAGCACAGAGGTCAGATTAGGAAGAACATCTCAGACCAACAGAGACTCGGCATCCGAACAAATCAGCTTAGAGAATAATAAAAGGCTGAAAATAAAAGGCTGAAAACTGAAAGTTTTCAGTTTTCATATTATTTTTCTGAGAGAATTTTTGGCTATAATACATTTTTGCATGTTTTGTTACGATGGTTTATGATTCAATCTGCAATCATCCCCTTTGATCTATTCATTTAGTGTGAAAAATTACCCCTTGTGTGGGAATCCTTCACAGCTAACTGGCACTGAGAGTTATATCATTGCTGTCTTCTGCACTTCACTGTTATTTTTACCTTGTAAACCTTCTCACAGAGCTCCAGCAGAATTTGCATGTCTGACAGCAAAACTATAATTTAATCTCTTACAAGATAATGCACATAACGCCTCTACATGCTGAAGCAGAGCTGGGTTTAACAAAGGTTCCATTATTCATCCAGGAGAATTTCTACACTATGGAGTGATCATTATTTCCAGATCTTTAATGCCTGAAAAGTTGGAAGCTGCTCTACAGGCTTTGTAGCAGAACCCAGTGAGCAAAATAAAAAAAATGGTTCTAATTTTTCACGGTGAGGTTCTGACCTTATGCGCGGAATAAACGGCAGAGAGACGAGGAGGTTTCTGCTCATTCATGTTGGTATCACTGAGATCAGGGTTTCCACATCCAGCCTCAACTACCATTTTCCCAACTAATCAAATTGTCTTCATCATCTCTCCCCAATAGCCCAGTTTAACCCTTTAATTCTCAGGGAATAGCTAATGCATTCCATGGGCTTTGGGTATTCTTCCTTTGAATTTTATTGAAAGTAATATGAAAAGAAATAATAAAAAAGGCCTTTTTTTTTTGTCATGGTTATAATAGTTCATAGTTTTCCAATGTTTATAATAATTCCACCAAATGGAGGATATGGGTGTCTCCCAAATAATATGTAAATTTACAAGGAAATTTAATTTTATCTTCTCCAAGTGTATCTAGAGTCTGGCAAATGAATAATCATTCCATGTTTTGTCTTCATCTTTTCATGAAATTCTTAATGTGTAAAATTAGGTGATGTGTAAAATTAGGTGATGATAAAACCTTGACAATAATAGAGAAAATGGTTTGAAGAGGACCATTAAAATATATTTCCTGTCATGTTTTAGTCTACTTAAGCAGAGTTTGTTCTTACTCCAATTCTTTGTTTGAAACAAAACATTCACAAGAATACTGAGCCCATAATAAAATAAATAGCCCATGTTCCTTCAGGCATAAAGAATAAAATGTGTTGGTCTGCTTTTCTTACTCTGGTATTGGTTTGCACTGGGGAGGATCTGTCCTTCCTTGATGCAGATATCCCAAATTGACAAGTCTGTAGTGTGTGACCTGAGAGTTCTACCCTGATACCACAGTGCAATGGCTCAGAAATAATTGTACATGCATACAAGATAAACAATCTGATAGCAAAAGGTCATAAAGAAAATATACAGTGGCATATATTGCTTTAATCCAGATATTTTCATGTGCAGAGCCTTTAACTGAGAAAAAAACTCTTGTCAAAAGGCTTTTCACCTGCAGTACTGTGAAAGGAGCTGGATATCCAGGAATGTCCCACCTCACATGGGCATCTGCATAGAAACAAAGCAGAACCTGCAGGTGGTGGAGTTGTTTCAATTCTGAGCAGAACAAAGTCCCTTCACTTCCCCAGGGCTCCACAGCCCTGATAATAACTGCTGCTTTCTTTTCATAGGTTCCCTCTTTTCCTTTCTGAACTTCTCTCCTTCCTCAGATTCTTGTGCTCATAGGAACTCTGGCTCTCTCTTTTTCTGGTTTTTTGATGGAAGAAATGCACCTGCCCTTATGATACATCATTCTTTGCCCTTGCCATTGGCTCATCTATGAGAGGATAAGAAAAGAATGAATAAAACCTATTCTATATTCTATATTCTAAATATTTTTTCCTACCCATAGTAGGACACATGGCTGTATGTTTTAATGAGCAGGTCTTGGTATTTGATAGGTCTTTCTGTTCCCATGAATCAGGATGATGTGAAGGATTTTCCAGCTGGGCTCAGCAGTCAGCCTGGGTAACATTGCCCTCAGAGCGTGATTCTAAGAGCAGTCTTCTGTACATTAAAATATCTCTTCTAGTTTTGTCCATGAAATAACAATATTGAGAGTCACTGGGTTCTCTGACAGAGCTTTCCATATGAATGAAGCAGCCATATGAAATGAAGTTTAAAGCTTCGCTATTAAGTTGCTTTTCTTCTCTAACACAAATTTAGCAAAGTTAAATTCCCTTTAGCTTGAGCAACTGACAGGGATTTAATGATTAAATTATAGATCAGTTGTAGCTGCCTGATCTGTAGTAGGTCTGCAAAGATGCAGGAAAACACTCTAAAAACCAAGTTGCATAAAAACAAGAGTTCAGCAAAACTCTAAATTGAGAGTTGGCCATACCAATGAGACAGAAAGGGCAAACGTGTTACAATCATTTACCAGAGGGAATAAATGGGTGGGAAGTAATGAGGATATAACCTAAAAATAAATCCCTGCACACATCCCTGTGAGCCAGGCAGACACCCCTGTTATGGACACTAATGTGATTCCTTGTGAGAGCTTGGGATGACAACCCCAGGAGGGGGAGTTTGATGGCAAAATAAAATGGACATGAGAAATGTCCTGCTGCAGATGTGGCTGCCAGGGAGGGGCAGGGTGTGCTGAGCTGGAGTGCCATGGACAGCACAAATAACTCAGGAGTTTCTGGGCAGCAAATCTAACACCTGGAAACAGCCTGAATTAGTGAATTGTCAGAGATGTTGCTGAAAAGAATAGTGCAGCCAAGTTTTAGAATTGCATGGAAATGTACAGTCAAAGGTAAAATTCTCTAGATTCTCTCTATGGAAAGTTAAATTCTTAATTAACCTGCCCTTATCATTTTGATTTTTAAGCTTCAAGACTTTAAATGCCTTTCACGTTCTTTTTAGGAGCCAATGTTAACCCATCACATTTTTTCTTTGGCACAAGTTTGGGGGTTTTATTTAATTTTATTTTTCTCTTAAAAATTGTATATACATGATTTTAAAAACTGGCCACATTGAAGGTACAATGTTCCTAAATGATCCAAAGATAATTTTTATATTTACCAAGAGGATCTTTTTCCTGACACCTCAAAAAGAAAAGGAACATTTTAACTTTGAATGCTGATTTAGGAAGGGCTGTACTTTTTATTCACTCTTTCCCAACATAAAAAAAAAAATAAATTCCATTCACCTGCAGTATTATTATGACTAATAATATCTGTGAGTCTTATAAATAGGCAAATCATTCTGTCTTCTTGAAACTAATGGGGACACAGTGAAAAATTCCAGTAGCCTCAGCACTGCCTGTTGGAGCTGGCCCATGAAGACACAAATCCTGCACCCAAAACTCTTGGGAAGTCCTTGCATGGGATATTGCGGTTGGGTTTAATGTAAGAAGACATTTAACCTTTTCAGTATGAGCCCCCAAAATTCTTTGGAGCTTTCTCTCCTCTATCTAGTAATGCAGTTATGTTTGGAAAAGGATGTAAACCTGGGAAATGGGTTTTTCCTAAGTAGGCATCTTTGCTTTTGCTTTCTGCAGATACCTTGAGATTTTTATGAACTTGAAATATTATTTTAATTTGTATCTGCACTGTTCTCTCTGTTTCTAATTTTATCTTTTAAAGCAAATATATAGATTTCATTTGCTGTTTGTTGCTCAGCTGTCTCTTTAGGCAATAAAAGCTGAGAAAAAAAAAAAATATTAGTGTTAATTTAAGTAAGATATGGGCAAGCAGAAGTAGCTAAATGGAGACTGAGACAAAATCCTCTGTTTTTATTAAATTTTTGCTAACTCTATTATTTCTCTGTAAGAGAACTTCACTGTCATCTCTTCAAGATTAATTAAAAGAGATAACCTGTTCTTTTGGAGATAAAGCCTGTCCTTATTCTCTGTCTGCGGCTGATGCACCTTTGATTTCTGAAAGTGCAGGAAATAAAGGCTCTGGCAGGGCTGCCCTGACTGGTTTTCCAGCAGCCTCATTTCCTGCAAACTTCCCTGTTGCAATCCAGAAGGCTGCATGGGAATGTGGCACCTGACAGGCAGCGGATTGAAAATGTCCCTGAAAAGGGAAAATCGGGGCTCTGATGCCAGAGCTGTCAGTGCTGCCAGCCTTCTTCCAGCATTCTTGTGGATTCTCCTGGAATTTACAGACAATATATTGCTCCCTGAGATAGTGGGAAATAGTCTTGAGCAGAAAGGGGATTGTTCCCTCTCAGACAGACCTGAACAGCCTTAAAAAAATCACAGCATTTTCAGCAGTTGCAACAGAGCAGAATTCAAATAGTGTGAGCTCATTTCCAGTTCCTGAAATATTCTGATTTCTGAGGTATTTAATGCTTTATGTAACAAGAATGCATTTCAATTTCCTTGTTATTTTAAGGTAACAATCTGGTTCACAGTAAATTCCTGGGAGTGTAGAAACAAAGCAGTGCGAATGGAAGGATTAGACTGATCTCTTGGGAAGCTTTAGTGCTGCATTCAGTAAAATTCAAAGTCATCTCCTTGCCCAGAAACTTGAAAGAAGTCCTTATTTCCCTTCGAATGAAGTTAATGGAAATTTTGCAATTGTCTCTTTTGCAGAAAGATCAAGTTTACTGTTCCTCTTCCATTTTACAGATGACAGAAAAATAGGATGGGAGTGTTTCCAGGTCTCCCGAGTTAGGGGGCTCTTCAAATTAAAGTGTCAGCCCTATGCTGCTAGAAGATCTGTCCAAAATATGTCATGCCTTTGAGGTATTGTTTTAGATTCCTGGCAATTAAAAAAATCATATTGAAAACATGAATCCAACCTCTGACATTGTGAATGCTTCTGGTTTGTCTGCACCTCCTTCAGAAATGTTCATCTAGCCCCTAGCTGAGAAGTATCAGTGCTTGGAACACTCAGAAAATGTGATTTATTTTAATTGCAGACTCATTAGCAGGAGTTTTTTAATATGTTCAATGACAAAAATAGGGCAGTGGAGCAGCAACTATTGTGTGGCAAAGGGAAGTGCTGGAATAAAGGTGTTTTTGTGAAAAACTGTCAAGCCTGGGGGAAAAGAAAGAAAAGAGCTGGCAGGAGATGCACATCTAAATAGAAAGTACACAGTGCCTATTTATTTGATCAACTCTTTTTTAAGGTGAAATGAGCATTGACTGCAGGATGGGCAGGGACTACAGGGGGTGGGAGCATGGGCTGAAGGTGAGGTTGGTAGGAGGGTCATGTAATCAGGACCATCATAGTTGGAAAAGACCTTGAAGATCACCAGGTACAGCCATCAGCCCAGTACCACCACCATGTCATCCAGGAGAATCCCAATTTCTCCCCATTCCAGACTTTTGCCCCATCTTCTGTCAGCACAGCCTCTCAGAACAGACCTCACTCCCTCATGCAGGTATGAGGAGTTTGCTCTAAATCCTTATTTGAATGTTTGAAGCATTAAAGAGGTTTATGTGAATGTGAGCACAGCTGCCTGTTCTGCAGTGACCAGCATTGCATCATCCTCCTTTGTGCTGCCTCAGCTGTCATCCTCAGAAGCCAAACCCATTTTTAAGGAGTCCTGCTGAAGAGGACAGTCCTTTATGCAAGGCACACACCACCTCTGCATGGGCACCTCGTTAGGAATATTAGCTACATGTGCTTAAAAGGACTCACCAGGAGCAAAATCTCTGCAGAAATGTATTTCCCTTTTATTAGGAAAGTCTTCTGTTGGGTTAATTATCATGGACAAAAAAAAGCAGGCTGTTTCCTAGGGAAATACTACCCACTGATATCACAAGAATTCAGCCCTGCTTAAGTGCTAGGAGGTATGTTCTCAGTGCACTTATAATCGGGTCATTATCACCATGGTTATGAGATTTAACTGACTGAAAACTGTAGGCATTTGTCTCATTAATGCCAAATGTTAGAGTTTATTTCTGGGAACTGAAAACTCTGCTGCCCAGGGACACCTGTTCTGTGGTAATCTCTGAAAACAAGGCACTGGAGAGCATCCTGCCTGCTTCGTGTCAGGTGATTTCACAGGTGTGTTTTGCTGGTTCTTAGGGGGTTTTGGTTATTGAATAACTGGTGCTTTGCTTTGTGAGTTAATGTTCTTTGTGGGTTGCAGGTCATGCAAAGCAAACAGTGGTTCTGGTGCTCTTTGCACAATGTTAGTCACTTCTGGACCATGCTAGCTCCCAGCATAATCTGAATTTCTATTTTATCACCTGTCCCTCTGCTCTTTTTGGTCCATCTTTTTTTCCATACACATTCTGACAGAACAGTTTTCAGCTGTGATCTTGGGACTGAGCATAGTCACAATTCTCTGCTTGGAAGATAATTAAAGACATGCCATTGCCTTTCCAATTTCATCCCTATTGTTGCTGAAACAAGAAATGTAAAATCATCAGTAAAACTTGGCTCAAACCAGAATTAATGTATTTTTATCCTTTTAATTTTTTTCTCTTCTTCTCTAGTCTGCCTTTTTATCACCAAAGTTACCCCAAAAGGTCCAAGACTAGGTTGGATGGAGCTTGGATTAACTCAGTCTAGTGGGCATGTCCCTATGGCAGGGGCTGGAATTAGATATACTTTAAAGTCCCTTCCAACCCAAACCAGTCTATACCTGTATAATCTAGGAAAACCAAATCCTTTCATCTGGTCTGAAAATTTGATAGAAATTTGAGGCTTTCATTAATCAATCACTCACAATTTTTTCTGGTTTACAGTCTTTGTGGAGTAGGATTTGTGTAGAGTAAACAAAAACATACATAACTGCATAGCTCTGACCTCTGACTAGAATTGTCATCCATCACAAGTTGAAGGTTGGATGATTATTCCATTCTTTAGCATTTCTTTTTTACATTCTGAGACTATTCCTTTTGAATTTCTTGCTGCAATGTATTTTCTGTGCAGAAGATAAGATTACCAGAGCAAGGCAGCTGACAGAGGGTGTGAAGGTACCTGGAAAAGTAAAAGAATGAATAATATAAATATATAGATTGGAAGGAAAAATGAACATATAGAAAAGGTCCTTATTTATTAATGTATCTATAGAGCATTGCATATTATTATTATTATTATTATTATTACAGTTTTTAATTACTTCACTGCAATGATTGTCTGTAATTCATATCAAAACTGCTCTATATCATTTTCCTCTGAATTAATGTATTTATAAATGTTATCACTCAAAACAGTGGCAGTCTCTACCCATGTCTGGCATAATTCAGATAAGAGTGAAGAAATATGAACAAAAAGGGGCACAATAACTACAAAGCTACTTATACCACCCTTATTTTGTGATTTCAGGGGGCATAAAAGAGTAATAGGAATGGATAGGAATGGTAATATTTGCTTTATAGTTTATACATTCCATATAATTTTATGAAACTGCATTGCCTTATAGAGAAATGCTTGAAAAACATAATAATGATGTGCAAGCAAAAACAACATTAAAATAAATGTATCTTTAAATAAAGAATTGCATAGGTGAATGATGAGCATAGTATGTCAGAGTAAGGATAAAATTCCATGCAACATTTACCTTTTTTTTGTCCTCTGGCTATTTCTCTTATTTAATCTAAGTAACACTATTTTTTATTATATAAAGAGATTAGGATTCTATTTATGGACTGGAGGTACTTCCAAAAAAAAAAAAATTAGAATGGAATTTTAGACTACTTGTTGGCAGAGGACTGAAGGACCAAATCACAATTGTCATTCCAGCCACGTCCAATCCAAATCTTATCCCCCTGCAAGAGTCTTTGTGCTGATTCAGGATGATTAAGCAAAAACCATGGCAAATCTGCTGCTGTCAGAAATATTAAAGATTGCCAAATGTGTGCAGAGAGGACCCAACCTGGCTTGGCCCCTTTTCCTCATGCAACTCGAGCTCTGCTCACAGGTTTGGTGTAGGCCAGTTCTGTGTCCTCTCCATGGGCTGTCCACCCTCAAAGTGATGGAAAGGTGCCAGGAGCTTGGAATGACAGGAAATCTCATATATTCTTTAAGAGGAACGTGAAATCTCAGAAGAACATCAACTCAGAAGGTTTCAGGGACATCACAGCCCAGCTGCAGCCACCCACAGGCTGTGGGTGAGCCAGGGAACCCTCAGCAACATGAAACATCAGGGTTTATATCAGCAAACCTTCATATATCAGCAAACCTTCATGTTCCCATCAAATCAGACTGTTCAAATTTCCACCTCCCTTCTGTTCTGGACAATTCACCTTGGTGGTCTGGTTGCATGGCTGGCGCTTGCTCAGTGCACATCTGCATTTTGGAAATCTGCTCCCTCATCCTGTAATTTAGGCTGATTCTCCAGGAGACCCAGAGCTGATTATGATGCCTGAAGTAACAGAAAATAGAAGTGGTTGCATTCAAAACTGAGGCAGGTACAAAATAAGGGTAAATCTGGCCACAGTTTCTAAAACAAAGGAAGAGAAGTAGGAAATTCCAGGAGACTGGCTGAGAACATTTTGGGAGGCTCACAACAGAGAGATTGGTTATACTTCTCATTTTAGAAAGAAATTCTTGACACTTAAGAATTATCTATAATATTCCAGGAAGCATATAAATTACTAACATTTTTTCCCTATTTATTTAAATGTGTTTATTCACCAAGTTGCCCCAAAGAGAGACATTTGGAGTGGATATTAGGAAAAATTTATCCACTGAAAGGATGGCCAGTCACTGGTACAGGTTGCCCAGGACAGTGGTGGAATGAATGGTGCTTCCATTCTTGGAAGTGTTCAAAAATCATGATGTGGTGCTTAGGACATGGGGTGATGTTTGGACTTGAAGGTCTGAAAAGGCTTTTCCAACCCTAATGATTCTATGATATAAATAACTGCCCTTTCCCAAATTCAAACCTTCACTGTTAAGCCAGAACTCTGCTCAAGACAGGGAGGTCCTGTTTTGATAAATTAGCTGTATTTTGGTTCTGTGGCCATGGAATTGGTGATTACCACAGACAGAATATCCAGAATTTTGTGCCTCAACTTATCTTAGGCCCTTCCCTTATGAAAAAAAAAACCATCCCACCATTACTACCATTATAAATACAGCTCATGAAGGGATTTTAATTCCAAACCTTGATCTTCTTCATGGGAAAAGTCAGAGCTTTTTCCATGACTTCAAGCAGGACTTGTCATGTGCACAACTTTCAAGAGGGGAAAATCACAGTCCTCATTTTTATAAAAGTAGTATTAATATTGTATTCAATTATTATTTAATTTAATTATTTATATAATTATTATATTTATTATAGCAGATATAATATAATAAATAGAAATATATTTATAATAATATATTTTATATATTATATATTATGTATAATATATTTTATCTATATAATATATAAATTTTATTTATATATATTATATTTATTATTATTTTATTTTATGAACTGAGTATTTAGCAAACTCATTGTAATTCCCACAGCCATGGAAAATAAATTGTCTTTAGACTGTTGGTGTGGCATTACACCACTAGCATTATACTACAGTAGTATTTGTGTAGTATTGTAATGGTGAGGTGTTTGTAAGGATCCTCTGTGGTACAAACAGCACTCCCTGCTGCTAAAACATTTGCACTCACCCTTTTGGCAATTGAATTGTTATTTATTAATTATGTATATTCACATACTTTTAATTAAGTCTGACATGTATTTCTGGCTGAAATAGGGGGAAACTTTCTGAAACAATCCTCTGAACTCCTCAGTCTGCTGTGGATATTTCAGTGGGTGCTTCTCCCTTCCCACCAGGTGACAGAGACACGGACGGGTCCCCTCGGCTGCAGTAACTATGACAACCTAGATTCTGTCAGCTCTGTTCTGGTTCAGAGTCCTGAAAATAAGATTCAGTTGCAAGGTATGTAGGTGCAATTTCATTAATTTGTTTTTGGAGCGGGGTGACATTTATCACGAGATTTGTTTTTTTTTCTTTCTTCCACCTCATAAAAGGTCATTTTCCTAATTTCTCTTGTGTGTGTGTGTGTGTGCAATGAGTGCATTGCAGCCAAAGGGAAGGAAATGTCACTACCTCGTGGTGCCTTTCAAATGGAAACGATTTCAGCACCCATCAGAAAATAATTTGAATAGCCCTGTTAACATTTTGCATCCCTGTTTAGCATCCACTGGCACAGCTCCTAAACTGCCTGAACTCCCAGAGATTCCACCAAGCTGGGGGTGATGTTTGGTGTGCTCAGCCTGCTCTGCACATGCTGAGCAGTAGCTGGCAGCCCCTGCACTTGTTGCACCAAAATTGATGGAGTCACCAGAAAAATAGGGTGTACATTTTCAAATACTCTAAATCAGGAGGAGTCAAAAGGCTCCTCCTCTTGGGAATTAACAAAAAAATAAAACAAACTTGGAAGGTTAAAATTTCACTCGTTAGGAAAATAGTAGTAATTGTGTATAAATAAAAATGAAAAATAGAAAGAAGCAGAAAGAGGAAGCAAAAGGAAGAAGAGAGTCATCATTTCTAAAGAATTTTTTTTCAAAATTCCAGCAGAATCATTTCCTGACCTGCATATTTGGGCATAAAATTTTCTGAAAAGTCACCCTTTATGGTATTAGGCCATTAATAATTTTTGTTTTCAGTTACAAAAGTAAAGCATGAGCAAATTATGACTAGGAAAACACCCACTAAATTCTCTTTAATGTGTGTATTTGTGCACACCTCTGACTCTATGCCATGAGACAGCCATGCAATTCTTAATTTGCAGTTGAAGGTAGGTACACAATTACTTCCAAGATTTAAAGTTTTCCATATGAGTGTGTAAATCACTTGGAAAAACAGTGTGAGGTGGTTGGTGATATTAAGAACAGCTCTCAGGGGTGATGATCCCTGTGGTATGTGTTTGCTCCTTTTCCTTTCTCCCAGAATACCACAAAAACATAAAATTATTTCCCAGAGATATTTTTTTAAATAAAAAATCTTGTCATTTCCACTGGGATGCCATGAATATTTCCAGAAAACACATTTTTTTTGACAGTTTCCAGCATGTTCATGATGTTTTCCAGTTAAAATTTGGAAAATAATCTTTGCATCTCTCAGACTGTGGTTTGTTGTCATGTGGAGAAATGTATTATCAGAACTGTTTAAACTCTTTAATAGAAGAATATAACTGGGCTTTTTTTTCCTTTCACAGCCTCTATGGTTGAAAAAATACTTGTTTTTCACCAGAGAGTAGCAGAGTTCTCCAAATTTTGGCATGAGACAGAAGGAAGCACAATCAGACCAGGTTTCAGCAGTTGGAAGGGTTCTGAAATTCCTGTTACATCAATAGTTTTGTAGATACCTAAAAATAAGGAATAAATCTCTGTGGAATCATCCAAGTGCCTATGGAGAAGAAAATTATATCACCAAGTACCCAATTCATATGATGAGAAATGACTTGCAACACGTGTAGCAGGAGTTTTTTGAAGCCCCACAGGAGCTGGACTTTGCACCCTTTCCATGCTAAAAGTAGATTTAAGAATGAATTTTTCCATTCTTAAGCAGATTTAAGAATGAATTTTCTTACTCAACGTTTTGTAGCCCTACCGTTCACATCCAATTGACTGTCCCGCAGCAATTTGCTACCAATGCTAGAAAAATAATCAGCTAAGTTTTATTTTTCAAAGCTTTCTTCCAGCCCAATTTCACCCTTCCTTCTTAGTTTGCCCCTACAGAATCACAGGAGATAATGAGTTGTTTAGACAAGCTACATCTTGTTGTGCCAAAGGAAACATGGAAAACAAGCCCAATTTTGGATGGAAATGTTTGCAGCTCTTTTCCTGATTGTGCTGTCTCTTCACTCTGTCTCTCAGGGCTGCTTTCCCTTCATCAGCATTTTCAGAATCTGCATTATTGCTGGCACCAGGATTATAATTCAGCTGTGTGATTTCCTGCTGCAAGGCTCTGGCTGCTGTTCACTCAGCAAGGAGAAGCTGATGTTACCCAATCCCCCTAGAAAGATTAAAACAATAAACTCTCTGTCAGAGGAATACAGGTTACTCATTGGTGGATGGATGTTCCATGCTGATGGGGAAATGTGAGGAATATGTCTGAAAATAATTATTAAGAAAGGAAATATACAACATAGTACAAATGCTGGACAGATGTGCAAATTATCCTAAAAACTCCATATATTTTTGTTTTTCATAACTGTTTGTTTGTTTGCTGTGTGAGCTGGGGAAGCTGCTCAGCTCCAGAACTTCCTTTGTGTTTAACACCAAAATATTTCCTCCATTTCCTACAGGTCTTCAGGTCATCCTTCCTGAGTACCTGCAAGAGCACTTTGTGCAGGCAGCTCTGAGCTACATCGCCTGCAATTCCGAGGGGGAGTTCATCTGCAAGGACAATGACTGCTGGTGCCAGTGTGGCCCCAAATTCCCCGAGTGCAACTGTCCCTACATGGACATTCAAGCCATGGAAGAGAACCTGCTCCGCATAAGTGAGACCTGGAATGCATACAACAGTGAATTTGAAGAATCTGGTGAGGTTTTTTTTTTTTTTTTTAATTTATTTATTTTTCCCCTTTGGCTGCATCTCATAGAATGCTTTGGGTTCCAGCTGGTCCCATCCATATTTTTACAACTCGCTCGTGACACATTCTCACTGTCGTATTTTCTGAAAAATCCTCTTTGCCCAGGATTCTTCTCCTGGGAAGCTGAGAAGCCTCAGAGAAAAATGAAAACAATA
>JAYDZK010000006.1:25837997-25850101 GCA_034509185.1 Euphonia xanthogaster | reverse complement strand
AATAATTAATGGCCCATGAACAGCAGAGATCTCCTGGAGGGAGGATTGGCTGTGGGAGAGATAAAGAAAACTGCCCAATGAACAGAAGATAATGCCCCACCTCTGACAGATGGGAACAGAATACACTCCCAGCTAAACCTGAGACAGGAAGGAATGTTCTACGAAACGCTGAGAAATCCAAACATGGCAGTAAAATCTCCTCAAGACTGTGCATGTGGGAATGGTACAGGCCAGGGTATAGTCCTTGTTTTTGTAGGAGTTGAACAGTCCCAGCTTGCAATATCACTCTGTTCATGTTTTCCTAAATACAATTGGAAAGGTCAGAGTAAATCCTGATTTGTTTGTGACTGAGTAGAATAGGAGGTGACTTAGAAGTGACACAAGCAGAGATTCATCATCCCATTTGGTTTGCCTGTTTTACAGAGCCATGTTTTCCCTGGCACTTGGCCAGGTGTAACAGTGCCAAAGAATTGTGTACAGAATCCTGAGTAACTGCTCTGGAGCAGGCACAACTGTTTTAGGAACTTTGTGGGTCATTATACAATGTATACTACACACAATTGATTTCTCGTCTCGTTTGTCAAATATGAATTAGATTGCAAAGGATGCCTGAGGAAATAAAATAGAAGAGTTTCAGTCCTTCCTAGAAACAGAGAGAGATCCTGAAAGCCAGCTAATCAAATCTACATTAGCATAAAGTGGGTGTACTTGATTCCTGGTTGAAAATTGCTTTGTTGAAATTAGTGCAGTGACACTACAGCAAATCTGAAATGAATGAGCTTGTAGGGACATTGCTCTTCTGAGCACACTGAGTCCAGTGACTCCCGCATTCAGCACGTTTCTCCATTGATCTTAGAGAAATCTAGTTTAGGTTCAGTGTTCCAGAACTGCCAGAGATACTTTACACTCCCCTGCTTTCCACTCTGCTGTTGCAAGCTCAAGCACCATCAATTCCTCTTTGCCTTTCAGCGGCCCTCTCCCTTCTTTCAGCAGGCTGTGCTCACAGCTTCCATGTTCCCTTTCTTCTACATATTGTGCTTTGTGCTGTGATCTGTTAGTTGAAAGCAAAAATTCGCTCATGGGGTCATTTCATGATTAGAAAACATTCTGCCAAGAGAGGTTATATAATCACTGCAGAGCCTCATGTCCTCTCGGGTGTGTCTTGGCCATGACCTGAATGAGCATCCTGCAAAGAGATAATTCACCATGAATGACTTCTGCAGGAGCCCAGAGCTTCTTAAAACACAAGAAACATGCCAGACTCACTTTTGCCCTCACCAAAACTGAATATAATAGATTTCAAATAAGTTAAAATGATCAGGTCTTCTAAAATAACCTCTGTAGGGCTTTGGAGCAATGTTTGGTTGCCATAGATAATGGCAGTGATAAAGATGAAGTGAGATATGTAAAGTTGCAAGGACTGATCAAAACACAGCTTTCTTGTCATATAAAGGATATTTATATTTCAATGCAGAACTTGCAACTTCACAATTTATTTTTTAATATAAAGATGTGGCCAAAAAGATGTGGACAGGCTGGGAAAGGTCCAGACAAAGGCCACAAAGAGGATCCCAAAACAGGAAGCTGCCCCATTAGGAAAGGCTGAGAGACTTGTGTTTGCCTGGCTGTGAGAAAGAGGGCTGAGGACAGCCCTTATTTCCATGTTCCATATTTAAAGGGGGACACAAAGAAGATGGAGGCTCCCTTTTTACAAGGAGTCACATGGAAAAGACAAGGAAATGGGCACAAGGTACTGCTGGGGAGTGTCTGAGTGGACACAAGAGGAAAATGTTTCACAGTGAGAGCAGTCACTGGAATAACCTCTCCAGGAAAGCAATGGACTCCCCAGTGCTGGACAATTTTAAGATGCAGCTGGACAGGGTGCTGGGCCATCTTTTCAAGGCCATGATTTTACCAAAAATATTGGACCAAGTGATCCTTGAGATCCCCTCCAACCTGAAGGTATTCCATGATTCTCTGACAGTAGCTGTTACCAGCAGTGAGTCTGCCTGTTCTACAGGGAGTTGCACCAAACTTTCACAGCAGCTTGATTTTGCAGTGTATCTCAAACTCAGAAATACCATCACTTACTTTTGAGTTGATTATGTCTCACTTTAGTGACTACTCTGAAATTTTTTTCTTGTCACTACAGAGGGAGATAGGGCGTATGATGTAGTGATGAGCAACAGATGACTCAAATATCAGTGTTGAAGCAGGCTTGGGAATACTTTGCCAGTGGGATACATTTGCTAAAAGAGACAGTTTTTAAAGGTTGGATTCCATCTGACTGTCTGGGAAAATTGCCTTCTGACATCCAGGCTTTTATGGCTGATAAGTAGAGCTTTAAAATAAGAAGTAAGGGGAAAAAGGTCAAAAGAAGCTGGTTTAATGTCCAAGCCCATTTAAGAAAAAACAAACAAAACTGATAGATCAAGATAAAGTATTGGATAAAGGAATATCAGTGGTGAAAAGACCAATAGCAAGAAAGAAAACAGGACCTTGACAGAATAGTTTTCAGATATTCCTCATGATGAGAATATACCTAATCCAGGTGAAATACTGAATTTTGATACCTGCCAACAGGTAAGTGAATGTAAAAAGAACACCTGAGTAATGCCATGGAGAAACAGGAACCATTGCTCAGGCTGTAACATCAAACATTTCAGCAGACAGTGAGTGAAATAAGAGAACCAAACCCCAGTACAGTATTTTTTTGTGCGTGTGTTCAAGAGAAGATGGAAATGAAAGCAGAAAAACCATCTTTGTGATCTTTAAGGTCCCTTCCAGCCTAAGCCAGTCTAGGACTCTGTGTGCCATGCACAGTCTAGGCTTCAAACAAACAAGAAGCTGAATTGGAACAAAATGTCATTTTTCCCAAGGCTTTCTAAACAACTCCTTCAGGTTAGTGTTTGGGCTCTACTGTTGGATGAATTTTATTTTGGAAAGAGAAACTAGATTGAGTTAATGAATATATAAAAACTATTTTCAATAGTTTTGGGCACGTGTCTTCTCAGATGCATATTAAAGAGGCAGTGCTTGAACTTTTAATAAAGGTCATGGTGTTGGCAGTGAGGAAAACCAACTCTGCTAATGTTTAATTTTACACCGAATTTCACTAATCAATAGAATATATGTATAAAGGATTTTTAAAGGGATATCTCGAGAGTGAGGGTTGGTTTTTCATGAAACTGGGAGGTTTGTCCTCAAAGTTTAATGTAATTCATGAAAACTTTCTCTGAGACTGGGGTTTTATAGGGATTTCTCTATGCAGTCTGCCAGAAATCATTTGGTCACGCCTGAAGGAGCTCCTGCATACGGTCAAGGTTATCATTAATTACTGAAAAAAATCATCTCTTTTCTCTGGCTACAAAATTTCTTTCCTGAACATGAAACAAATTGTTGCCTGATTGTTTTAAATGGGACTTAATTAATGAGTTACACAGAATTGCTTGCAATTTCTTTCATATTTCCTGAAGACCAAGCCACTTAGCAATCATAATCCTAAATTACATTAATATTTTAATTTTCTAATCCTGAAACCAAAATACCATTGAATCCTCTCCTAACATCTTTGTTCACAGCAAAAAAAGACTCATTTAACTTGCAGGTTAAAGAAACTAAATTTCCATGTCTCCTTTTGGGACACAGTTTATATTCTTCAGCCAGAATAAAGTACAAATAGTTTTCTTTCAGTTTGCACTCGGGGTCAGAACAATTTACTGCAGCACTTTTGTGTACAGTGGGGGTGGACCCAGGATTACAACTTTTATTTTATTCTGTTCACTGCAAGTCTTTTCAAGTTCCAGATGTTCTGCCCAGCTTTTAAGCTTGCTTTCATTAACATGAAACAGACATTCGGTCCTTTTGCTGAAAGTCAGATCATGCCAAGATACATCAAACACCCTTAGATTTCCATTGTGGCACTGCTGAGTGTAACTTTTAAAATTCACCTCAATTAATCAATCACTCTGTAATCAGTGAAGTATTTACTGGTTGTCTGAGTTCAGCAAAAAAAAAACCCAAAAAAAACAAAAAAAACCAAACTAGAATTCAAAGTCAAAAAAATTTCTGAGTAGGAAATCTGCTCCCACGTTGTATATAAAGAATGGGATAATAAAACCTTCAATTTTAAGAGATAAAGAGAAAAACAAGATTAAAAACAATGCACTCTGAAAAAGAAATGTGTTCCTCAGAGTGGTACTACGAGGTGAGCTTCCACCTCCATGAATTTCAGGCTCTGCTGCTTCAAGAGGCTGAAGTGATTATTGCCAGCATGTTCTCATTGCATTGACACATCAGCCTTAAAAACAGGGAGTATTCTTGTGTTCTCTTGGGCAGAGTCCACTGCATGCAGCAATCGTTATCCTACCTGATGACCAGCTCCTGCTGCAGCCTTTGTGCAGGAAAATGTGCTTGAGACATGGCACAGGACATTTTGCTTCACAGGAAAATGTGGTTGAGACATGGCACAGGACATCTTGCTTTGCAGGAAAATGTGGTTGAGAGATGGCACAGGACATCTTGCTTTGCAGGAAAATGTGGTTGAGAGATGGCACAGGACATTTTGCTTGGCAGGAATCAGCAGGAGGTGTGAAATACAGATGGGAGGATGGTTGGACAGCACAAGGAGCACAGCACGTTTGGTTTGCAGGAATCAAGCTGAGGTGTAAAACACGTGTGTGCCCTGAGCTCATCTGGTGCATTTCTGGGTTAGGACCATGAGCTGTGAGGAGCAGTGGTTAACCTTTGGAGAGGACTTCTTGTGGTGTGCATCCACCCTCAGAAAGGACTAAACTGGGCATTTAGTCCAAGCTCTGGATTCCAGCAGCATCTTCCTCAAAAGAGGTCAGGAAGTGATGCCCTACTTACTGGGTGAGGGCAAGTTTCCTCACAGGCTTAGGCTGAGCCTGCTGGCTCACACCACCCCTGGAGGGAGACATCTATGAGCCATCTCTCACTCTAACATCACCTTCAAGCTGCACCTTTTCATTTGAACCTTTTCATTTGTCAAAGAAAAAATAAGTGGAGGGAATCAGTAAATATCAGCTGTACTGCACAGGGCCACTGCAGCTCACACATGGCCAGGGGAAGAGGTGAAGCAGCAAGCAAAGGTGTGGTTATAGAGTTGTCACTGTGTCCTGGGGAGGGAAAATGGGTTTTCTTTCTGTTGTGGTGGACACAGCAGTAAGGTTTAATTCCAAATGCAATGACTGTGCTGAAAATCCCAGGAATAGAGGACCTGATTCTACCTTTGAATTGCTGTCAGTGAAACCCCTGATGTGAACCAGAGCTGGGGGTGTGCTGGCACTCACATCCACCCAAATTATGGAACCAAAGTGAGAGGACTGGAATCCCTGTGCTTGGGAGCACCAAAAGAAATATTAACTGTCTGGGTGGAGAAGGAGAATCTTCCCTTTCCCAAATTCTTTTAAAGAAGGACAGCAATGATTTCCTCTGATTCGCTTTAATATCCAACCACTTGTGAAAGAGATGGAAGAGAGGGGAAGCGTTCATTTCTTCCTTCAGAAGTGCCAGTTTATAACTTGGTTTCATTCCTTTTGTGCCATTCAAATGGGTTCCTTCACTAATCATCCTTTTAAGTGAGTACACTCAGTACAGGACATTATTGTAGGTATGAACCTTATCTGTATGCACTTTAAATAATCTCATAATGAAAAAGCATCACTTAAGGTCTAATTTAATCAGCACCATCTGTGATTTAATAAAGATATAAACAAAAATATTAAAAGGGGAGAGGCAATGTAAATACAGTAATAAGTCAGTGGGAAAAAAATTGCATCTTCCTTGCATAATAACTAAATGGAAACCTGGTGCAATAAGCTGCAAACGAAGATTATCAGCATCTCAAGTAAATAAGAATTTCAATCTTAGAACACCAAGGTATGGCATGTGCACACAAAAGCATGGAGTTTTGAATAGAATGTTAGTATTTGAATTTTTGAAAAGACTGGGTGCTTAATATTACCATATAATTTAAAGTGAAGGTGATAGTTATATCAATAGTTCAGACACTTTTTAAAAGGATCTTATTCTGGTAACAGAAACTGAAGAGAAATACAGATGAAACTTCTTAATAACTTTTAAAAAAAATATTTTAACATATAAAACCCCTATTTCTGGAAGGAAAGTAATTCTTGGCAGCCTTAAGTTTGAAGCATGTCCTTATCTCCATGAAAGTTATTATTTTAAAGAAACAAACTCTGAAGCTAATGTAGACATAGAAGGAATTCATCAGTAGAGGCAGTGAATAGTTACATCAAACAGAAGAGTTTCAGAAAGAATTGTGCTCTTTAAAATCAGATTTTTCCCTGGAATTTCCCACAAAATGCACCACTGGCAGCTATGAAAGAAGGAAGAGCCATGAATTTGCATTTTCTTGTTTCTCTATTATTTTTGAATTTCACTTAGCAAAATATTCACATGCCCTAGAAGCGCAACAAGGTCTGAATACTCTAAAAACACTTCAGAGTAGGGGATTTTTGTTTTGGTCTTCTCTTCAGTCCATAGGCAGAAAAACAGATTTAAAGTAGATTACTTTTTTTACAGCATCTGTAAACACAGTCCATCAGAACACTGAGGCCTGCAAACCTGCTTCCTTCAGAACTCTCCAGAATGAAATACATAAGAAATAAATGGGGTAGTGCAGGTTAATCCAATTCCCTCAGGACATAATGCAGGATTAGTTCCTTACATCCCAAAGTTGTTTATCAGCTACTTGAGATTGCTTTGCTATAAGTGTAATTGATTCATGGGCACAACATTTCCAAGGAATAAAATATTCCACCAAGGAAGCCACAGAGTTCAAGGCATGAAAGTTTCTTTGTGCATCACACAGAGACTTTACTTCTTAAAGAGCATTTGTGGCACTGGATGTAAGGGGAAAAAAATCTAATTATCCATCACTTAACAGGCTGCTGGAGTGAAGGTGAGCAGTGAGTCTAGAGAAAAATGATGTTTCAGAAAGGCAGTGTAAGACAGCAAAAGCTCCTCTGGATGGGCTGGGTCTAGCATAAATAATTCTTCTGAACATGACATGCTAAATAAACAGCATTTTGTCTGCTTTCAGAACATCTTCTTTAATAGAGGACAAGGATCACAGAGATGTTTCTAAACAAAAGTGGTTCCAAGAAAAATGTGTTGTCGTTATTAGCATATTGTAAAAAAAGAAAATAAGAAAAGATTTTTATCTGCTCCAGTTCAGATATTGCATTTGGGAGACCAAATGTAAATATCCATTTGTAAATCCAAAAATATATTTACAAATTTCAATGTAAAGGAATGCCTGTCCAGTGGAAATTTAGATTGGATGTGACACAGCAAGTGCACATCTGAAAGTCACATGCCACAGACAAGGAAGGTGATGAGATGAAGTGTGAGGGATAAAAGGAAGGTCAGCTTGGTAGTGGCTGCTTTACTAACCCGAATACTAAGTCTGCATCTGTTCTCAAAGGAAATAAAGCGATCTGCTTGGAGGTGATACCTTTAATTGGGTTGGGGATTAGAGTTATTTAAAACTAACGTGACATACATAAAGAGATGATCTGGAGCCCTGCAAATAGTAGCTGTGATAACAAGGAGGAGCAGAGATAAACTCTTGTGTACAGATGTGTCTTCACACGTGGTTTAGGAGTTCTGTATACACAGGGCACCTGTCCTTGGAACACCTTTCCTCTCAAGGAGATCTGGGGTTCTTATGGAGCAGCGCTTTATTGCACATTCATAGAGGCTGCTCTTGACCACCTGCTACCCATGAACATTTTTTCCAACTGCTCCTCAGCTCCACTTTTGGTATTTTTGATGAATAGCACCATAAATGAAGTAATTTCAGCATGTCAGACAGTGAAATGAGTAGAGGGGTTATATTAATGTCACAGGGCAGGAATATCCTTGCTTTGGAAACGCCATATGTGCAATATGTGCAATGAAATCACATTTCCACACCAGTGTTTTGTCCTTTTCAACGACAAACTTACCAGTGCTACTGTCCCCTAAAAGCAGTGTTTTGGCAATCATAGTTTACATTTTGTCATGGGATGTTAAAAAACAGAAAATCATCTCAGTAAGATCCATCTGACATGAAAGGTGCTCCACCAATGCAGGAAGGTGTATGATTTAATGATAGTGAAGATATGAGACATGACATGATACTGGTTTAATATTGCAGGGTGTTGAGTTACACCTCGTTCTGAGACTCGCAACACAAAGTGTGATTACTGAATCACTGACCACATGGCAAACAGCCCATACTTTAAAAGGACACAACAGAAGTGACTTGTTATCACAGCTCCACACATTAGCTGTGACTGCTGGGTTTTCAGGCAGCATTTCAAAGGAGTCACTATTCAGAGGTGCAACAGCAGAACATGACTCAAGGAAATCATCTGTTCAAGGAGAGTGACTTCCTTGTGGGCTCAGTTCTGTGAGTGACAGGGTGGTAAGGACAGAAATCACATACTCTGTTGGAACATGAATTTCCTCTATGCAGTCCAGTTCTGAGAAAGTGGAAAGCTGGGCTCAGTTTCCTCTTCTTCCTCATGAACCAGTTTCTCAAGTGTTCATTTACTTCAGATCTCCTGACACTAATTAGCTACCACTTCAAATTGCCTCTGTCCCTTCCATCTAACAAAACATCTCTTTGTTTCTAACCCAAAGGTCCAAACTTCCTTTTTTTTTCCCCCAGGCAAATTTTGTAATTCAATTGATCCAACCAACCTGAAAATTTGAAAAAAAAATGAAACACAAAGTGCTTGAAATAACACTTTATTTTTATAGATATGTGGTGTTAAAAAAAAATAAAAAATGAAGAAAAACATGGATTAAGAAAAAGCTGCTAAAGAATTTCAGCTATAAAATATTCAGCACATTTAATACCCAGCGTAGAGGCACAGTACTGAAGATCTTGCTTTTGGCCTTTTGGCTTTTACTGTGACCAAACTGCTGTACAGGACTTTTCCTCAGGCCAGATTTAAAGACATCTTAATCACCTATCCACATGAATCACTTGCAGAGGCAACATCAGAGCCAGCGCTGCGGTGACTCACGAGGCTTGGAAGCCTACACTTTAAAATGATTACTTGACATGTGGAGAGATGCTGGCACACATTCCTGGCCTTGGCAGCTCCTGTTTGCCCCTGGCCTGGTGACCATCTGTGCTTGCAGCCATGACATGTGACACGGTGGCCGTGAGCCTCTCTGGACAGCACCCCGCCACCCTCAGCATAGCGTACTCTGCAAATGCAGCTGGAGGTCAGGGAAGGACACCAGAGGGAGATGTTGGATCTTGGAGCACCCTGGGCTTCAGGCTGTCCCAGTTCCAGAAGGTTGCAGTGTTGGCCAGATTTCCTGCATAATAACAGCATATTTGAACAGGGAGGTTGTAAAACCTATCATAAGGGCATATCTTTTATCATCTATGAGTTATTAGGTGAGGTATTTACAAACTAAGTAAAAACGAGCTCTGTCCTCAGCATCACCACAGTATAAGAAAGATCTAAAGCTGCTGCAGAGCATCCAGAGGAAGGCACGAGGATGGTGAAGGGCCTCCAGGTGGAGCCATGGGAGGAGCAGCTCAGGGCACTTGGACTGTTCAGCCTGGGGAGGGGGAGACCGAGGGGAGACCTCAGTGCAGTTCCAGCTTCCTTGTGAACAGGAGAGGAGGGACAGACACTGATCTCTGCTCTCTGGGACCTGGGACAGGACCCAGGGAATGGCTGGAGCTGTTTCAGGGCAGGGTCAGGCTGGAGCTCAGGGAAAGGCTCTTCCCCAGAGGGTGCTGGGCACTGCCCAGGCTCCCCAGGGAATGGGCACGGCCCCAAGGCTGCCAGAGCTCCAGGAGGGTTTGGACAATGCTCCCAGGGATGCACAGGGTGGGATTGTTGGGGTGTCTGTGCAGGGCCAGGAGTTGGTCTGGATGATCCCTTTGGGTCCCTTCCAACCCAATTTTTCTGTGATTTTGTGGTCAGGAATCCTCTGTGGAGCCACCAGAGCCCCTCACTCTATAGCCAGCACAGCTCCCCAGCCTGGCCTAGATCTGATCTCCCTCATTCTCTTTTTCCATTGTGTCCCTTCTTGGGGACAGCCAGGGTGTTTGTCACAGAGGGGTCCCAGCCCAGGCTGCCATGAGCTGCTGGAACATAAACACTTCTCTGGGCTGTGCTGAAGGAAAAATGCCTCTCCTCTGTGGGGAGATGGTGCTAATGCCAAGCACTAGAAAGCTTTGACACAAGGGCAGAGGAAAAGGGGAGATGAAGGCTGGACTTGTGGGGTGGGGGATATTTTCAGGCATATCTGTATTTCAGATGAAGCCTTTCATGGCTTTGACAAGGAGCTCTCTGCTTGTCAGGTCAGGTCTGTCAACGCTGAAAATGAGCTTTTCATGATCAGAATCAGAAGGAAATCTTAGTTAAACAAGTGGAAGAGCTGTGAGACATGCATTGACATGGACATGGGCAGAGACTAGTGAGTGTCTGATATTCCTTACCTGGAATACTGAATTCAGTCATGCTGAGTTTACTTTGTGAGGTTGCTCACAAGGTGAGGTACCAGCTCCTTGAGGGGATATCAAACACCATTCTTTAACCTTCAGGGTTGTGCCCCAGATCACCTTATAGGAGGACATGTTGTTGCTTTGAATAGATACATTGGAAGATTGCATAGTTTCAGTCCTGCAGATGATGGGAATTCCAAGTGTTTGACTTTTAAAAATACTTTGGAAAGTACTGTAAGCCTGTGTCTAACATGTTCATGATGTGCAGTGTCTACTCCTTCATTCCTTATAAATATATGAATATATGAATCAATCCTTGGCTTCTAACCTGCAGAATGCACAAACCCCATTGTTTTGGACTTCCAAAAGACATATTTCTGGGAACAGGCTCTCTATCTGGCTAGTAGGTAAGAAGATTAGATATAAGAAATAAATTCTTCCCTGTGAGAGGGGCAGGCCCTGGCACAGGGTGCCCAGAGAAGCTGTGGCTGCCCCTGGATCCCTGGAAGTGTCCCAGGCCAGGCTGGACAGGGCTTGGAGCAATCTGGGACAGTGGGAGGTGTCCCTGCCCATGGCAGGGGGAGAATGAATGATGCTTAAGATCCCTTCCAACCCAATCCAAATCCACGTGTCTGTGATTTTACAATTACCATGGAACTGTGTCTAATATCTTGCCCCTACCCATGGGACCCAGCACAGAGTCCCTAAAGCAGCAGAGCAGTTTTGTCCTCTCCTTGTCCTTTCATTTCTTCATTCCAGAGGCACTAAAAGCTGCTCTGATTTTTGCCTCCTCTCTGGAATCCCAGCTGGGGTTGCCCCAGTCACCCCCTTTTCCCCTCTGCTCCTCTCTCCTCCACAGGCCAAGCTGTCAGGGGCCATGTCTCGGCGGATCAGGGCAGCTTTTGGGGCTGTGAACTTCTGGGCCATCGTCCTCTACAACATCCTGGCCCTCAACAGCCTGGAGTTTGCTCTGCTGGTGACCAAGAGACTCCTCGTGACGGGTAAGGTGCTGCCAGCCTTCCCCACTGAGACACCCCTGTCTGAGCTGCTATGGGAGCTGAGGACTGGGATCTTGGATCCTTTTGGGTCCAAAGTGCCCTGGCCACTGGCTTGTGATGTGGCTGCTCCGAATGTCCTTAATTCTTCTGCAAAAAGTGGTTTCTTAGCCCCCCCTGCTCCTCAGTGAGTGTTCTGGGCTGCCAGCTGCCTGCCAGGTGTGCTTGTACAGCTCCTGGCACAGCCTGAGCCTGGTTTAGCCTCCCTGGAGCATTGCAGAGCTCATGTTCACCTCATCAAGCAGGGCTGAGTCCCTGCCTGTGAAATGGTCCCCTTGGTGGAGAAAGGGATGGACTCCTCCTGCCTCATTTCCTCTGCTCCAGCAGACACCCTGCCTCATCCCAAAGGTAACAGGTACAAACCCTCATCCTGCAGTCTGTACGTGTCTTGGTTTGGAAAGACAGGTGCCTGCTAAGGAAGGCAGGAGCCTCCCCTGAAATGGAGAATGCAAACCCTGCCCACTTCTCTGAATTGCTATGAATTTTAAATTAAGGGGCTCTCAGGCAAAAAGTATGGGAGCAGGAAATAACAGTTCTTTAAT
>JAYDZK010000006.1:25786773-25797736 GCA_034509185.1 Euphonia xanthogaster | reverse complement strand
GAAGGAAGGAAGGAAGGAAGGAAGGAAGGAAGGAAGGAAGGAAGGAAGGAATCAAAGCAAGCTCTTTTAAAGCAAGCAGGGCGTATTAATTTTCTCTTCCTCATCTGCATGTGTACAGTCACAGAGGTGGGAAAACAACCTGATCTTTTTTTACATTTTGAAACCTTAAGCCTCTGTCCTCAACATCCTGTGCAGGTAGGGATAACCCAGTAGAACTTGCAGGGTCTCAAACAGTTTTGATGGCTATGTTTAATTTCCTAAGTAATGATGCAGAGATCAGAGTTACAGACCAATCCCACTGTCAAGAGCAACTGGGACAAGGAAGGATACTTATATGAGACCAATTCCTGTTCTTTTTCCTTTTGCTGGCAGTAATGTCCAGCAGTCAGAGTACATAATTTGACACATTTAAGTGTCTATCAGTTTCTGCACTTGCTTCATATTTTCAGCTGCTCTGTTCCTTGTTTTTATCCTAAAAATGCTACACATAGAAGTACGAGCAGGAACCCCCCCATATGTCATTGCTTGGCAGAAAAACCAGGAAAGAAAGCCCATTCACAGGGAGCAACAACGTAGCAGCATGACACCTTTATTTTGAAGTACTTTTGTTTTAATGTGCTTCTATTGAGAAAACTGAGAATTTAATTTGGGCTTTACTATGATGCTGCATCATTAACTTCCAAACACCTCTAGAGCTTTTCCATTTCCCTGATTCTATTCTTAAACCTGGGATTAGACTGCCTTAGCTTTGAGTTCAGGTGCAGGAAGTACTTCAGCCTCATGCAGCTGTTCTACACCTCTTCCCTTAGATATATGCATTTTTCATTCTCTCTTTTTTTTTTTTTTAATTTTCTTTTATTTCTCAACTGTCTGAGATTAAATCATCTGTACTAATTCTTATTTTCATACCTGAACAATTAGCAGAGGACTGAAGGAAGATGCCATTCGACAGCTATGTGAATAACAGAGATGGTTAACCCAGAACAGAAATAAATTTTAGGGATGTCTTCAATTCTATTTCATTCTAATATGGAGAAGAATTTAAACCTTAAAAGTCTTAACCCCCTACATAATTTTGTGAAACCTAGCTTTTGCTGGGAGAGGTTTGCTTTTCATTTCATCTTCTCCACCACCAGTTGTTTTTACCAGTACCTATTACAAGGACCTCATAAAACTTTCAGTGAGAAAGCCTGTCAAAACAGACAGAACTCCATGAGATATTTAGCTTTCAATGAAATGGATTTTTCTACTGCAAACCACTTTTTTTTCTGACTAGCCTTGGTGAATGATAACAACTGTGATGGGTCTCTTATGTGGGAAGATTTAGGAGAGTGTATCTGTCACATGTATATTCACCTCAGTAACTCCTTGTCCTTGTAGTAACAAGAATTTCTTATTCTCTCACCAGGCTCTACATCATCACCTGAAATGGAAGGTGGGTGTCAATGCCAAACTCGAATCAATAAAGAGCTGAAGTACCTGTAGTGGTGCCAGAGGTAATGCTTCAATTAATCGTTCAGAATTAATGTCTGCTTCATTTCCAGGAAGTCCAGAGGGGTACGTAATGGACCCATTTCGTGCTATTTAAATAGGGTGAGAGAAACATTGCTTCTCTAATTTGAATTACACAACTGCAAGAGGATTTGGGTCAGGCCAGCACCACCTAAAGCCAGTTTGATGATGGGAAAGAGTAGTGAAAAGAGCAGTCCCTCTTTATTGCTCTTTTGCAACCAGGCAGAAGAGCAAAGGAAAATATTGTGCCTTCACTGTGGTACCACCAGCAGCACAAAAAATTTGCTGCAGTTTCAGCCTAAAAGTAGTCACTGCCCCTGGTGAATGGTGGATTTGTTGGAACTCTCCAGCTGATCTGCTCTCAAGGTTGGGAATATTTGGAGTGGCATCTAGCATCCAAACCAAATTAGAGAGAGGGAGAATTGTTGAGCACTTCTGGATATGTCCAAGTCCATGATGGTGTCTCCAAAAGCCTGGCCCCTGTGAGCTCTATAATCAAAGCTATAATCAAATCATGGAATTCTGGAATGGTTTGGGTTGGAAGGGACCTTAAAGCTCATCCAGCCCAGGTGTTCCAAGCCCCTTCCAGCTGTGGCCTCCCTGTCCTGCAGTTGTTTTTGTAGGAGTCAGGAGGTCATACAGGGGCTGTGGAGGATGGAGAGGGAGCTTTTCTTCCAGCATTGTTGGAAGCACTGCTATTTCTTGGTGATTTCTCCCATTGTGAGCACAGGAATGCAATGATGGTTTGCCTGATGCCTGACTGTGGTTTTGTCAATACAGAGCTCTGGCTTGCTAACAACTAAGCATCTCATTAACTCTTTTTTTCCTGTGCTATTAAACATATTTGAGTCTCTCTGCTGTCCTGTTGTGCCAAATAGCAGGAGGGCTCCTCATTACCTCATTCATTGTTTAGTAACAAAGCCTTGCAGGGGTCCGGATGAGAGGCTGAGTGTCACCAGTGTCCCCGTTGCTCCAGCACAGCCCCTTGTCACAGCAAACCACTCCACGTGCTGCCTGCAAGCAGCACACTGGGACTGCCACTGTGCAGTTCAGTCCTGGCAGCTGCAGGGGCTCAGAAATTCAATATGAGCCATGGTAAAGTCACCACAAAGGAGGCAAATGGGTCTGGAGTGGAAGAACGTCTCTGCAATTTCATACTGACTCATAATGAAGGCTGTTCATTAACATCAGAACACCGTGCATTTCTTTAAGTATTTAGAGTTCATTTTTGGAGATCCTGTGTATTTCTGAAGAAGTCACAAGTGATTTCTGTGCTATAGCCTCCCTTTGCTCTGGGCCTAAAACCATTACAAACAAAATGGTTGTTTTCTCAGATATTTATATTCAAAAAAAGCAAAAAAAAACAACCCAACCCAACCCAACCCAACCCAAACCAAACAAAAACCCACAAAACCCCACCAAAAACAACATCAACAACAACAACAAAAACCCAGGGAAATTATTTTATATAATATATTAAAAAAAAAAAAAAGAAAACCATTCAGAAGATACCAGAATCCACCACTGTAAGAATAGCACATAGGCAGAATATTCTTGTTGAGATTAATTTCCCTCCTAAAGCTTTTTGGAGTAGATATCAAAGCCTTGCATGCCAGTGGTTGATGGGGGATCATGCAGAAGACACACAGACATTTGTTAAGAGAATTATTTCGCATGAAGCATTCCCCTGGGCACAGGAAGTTTTATTAAGGACCAAACCTCAACCAAGGTTTCCTTTCAAGACCACAGGCTTCTAGAGCAGCTCTGGGCCAGCACATTTTCCAGCTGACAACCTCAGGGTCTCTGTCAGAAAAAGTAAATAATCAACTGTATTTTTGAAGTGGTGAAATGCTTGTGAGCAGAGAGACATTTATACAAACAACAGTTCATGAAAGCTGGTTTGGGATGAGGGAGTGATTTTGCTTTTTTTTTTTATTTTTTTAAGATCTGTTGAACTACTGTGGATGCTTTTCTAAAGCTCTGTGCAGGTTACTGCCAACTTCTGTTCAAGGCACTGATGTTTATGAGCATTCTGAATTCCTTTATGAATTCTGTACATGAAGTGCCTGAGGTCAGACTCATCCTAACAGGAATCTGAGTAGAGTTGGAAGCAAGCTCAGATATTTAATTATCAATAAGGAATTGTATTTGAAAAATAGAAAAAATGTCTGTCATTGCTTATGGCCCAGATTGAGCATTTTGTGCCTTTCTGTGGTAGTCTTATATATTTTTATAATTTAACCTTAGCAAAATTTTGCAAATCATTAAGAAAAAAATGGTGGGACTGGCAACATTGCTATGTCTAGAAGACATTTTACTTTTGTTGCTCCCATCAATCTGGGTCAGACACAACCCTAAACTACCCTAATGATCAGTAGAAAACCCCAAAACAATTATAGGAAACCATCAGTTTCATTACAGACTCTTAAAAATACATCTGGAACTTCTCGGGGTGTTAAATAGTCACTCAGCACCTGCCCCTCTCTGTCTTCACAGGACACAGAGTCTTTATCTCTTTTTGTACCCACCTGATGAAAGTATCTCATGAATAATTAACAGAAAGCACTTGCAGGACATGGAATATTTGCAATTAAATCAATCAATTGGTACCTTCAATTCATGTTATTAACTTTCAGAATCCAGTGAGGGGAGGAGGAATGATCTGCGTGTTCCTCACCCAGTGACAGTGTTTGTACAGCCTAGGCTGGAATTCAGCTCAGTCCCACAACAGCTTCACACTCAGAATCCACATCAGGCCAGCAGAATTTCTTCACTTTTCTGCTGCTGCCATTGATGCCAGAATGTGGCCACAAGCACTTGTAGAAAACTCAGTTATGAGGTAGCTCTGCTGTAGTTTGCAGCCTACAAGGCAATAAATGCTTCCTCCAGAACACCTTATAAATTCTGACTCTCACAAATAACAACATTATCACTGCTTGATGAGGGGAGGCTAATAAATTTTAACAATAACCAAAGCAAAAATGATGCCCTAAACCACAAGGAAATGAACTGTTTCAACAGAGCTGCATGAAAAACAAGAAAACATTAAGAAGGATAAAGCCAGGACAGTGCAGTACTTAAAAATTTGGGTTACTTCAATCAACCAAGAAAAAAAGCTTCAAGAACCAATAAGCTTCCAAGTTGTCTCTATTTTATGACAATAGAAACCCATCAGATCCCATCATACACATGAAAATGCAGTATTAAATAAAAATATTGACAGTTAAATACCAAGGATACTTAATCACAGGTAAAAGGGAAAGATTTGGTGATTTGAAAGCTTGAGAATAATTTGGTGATTCAAACTCTCTAAATATACACAGTACCTCATGCTACATTTAACCAAACCTACTGCAATGTAGCCCCACTGCCAAAAAAAATGAATTATTGAGACCTCTTGGGAGAGATAAGGCTTATCCAAATCTGCCAACAAACATGCATTTACTGTCCCACAGAGCCTGCTATTGCCAGCAGGGCATGGCACTATTCTAATGAAATGCATGGAGGGGTAAACAATACTTTTTTGGTTTGTTGTATGTTGTCTCTAAAGATTTATCTCCGTCCTTGTCCGTTTTTGTGCATCGTAGAAGGTCACAAAGCCCAGCACATCCAGAGTGACAGAAAATGGGGCTGCTGGAACTCCAATTATCCCATTTTCTTCCAGCAAGGCAGCACTAACTCTCCAAATGCAGTTGCTGGCAGAGGTTGGTCAGTCTGCTTTGTTCTCACAGAACTTCAGTGCCTGAAGCCTCCTGTATAATTTATTCCAGTGCATCCCAACTCTTACATTAACTAACCAAACATGGTTTTAATATCAAGTTGTGTCACAAAAAGATTATGGTTAAGCCACAGGTTGCTACTTTCTTCACAATGGACAGGAAAGTGGATCATTTCCTTTCCCTTTGAAGTTTGTTACAGAGACCATGGTTTTCCTTCCAGAGTAAATATGCAGGAGAAATTACAGAGAATTAATGATCTTGTAGTCCCTCTAAGGGCTTTGAAATAATCCAGGTAGCTCTCACTAAATTAATTATTGGATTTTCTCTAATTAAAAATTGTTCATAAGAAATGGCTCCCAACAACAGAAGGGAACCTTGGCATGCCTGGAGAAAAACTGTGCCTGCACCTTCAGTGTTTGATCACCAAAGTATAGTTAGAGGAGCATTTAATAGGCCTCACAAAAGCCAAAACAAAGGTGCTCTGCAGGTGTAATAAATTTATTGATCACAGTTAGTCGAGGCAGATTTCCTTAACTTGTGGCTAAAAATGTTCTTTTTTCTCACACTGCAAGATCTGAAATTATTTGCACCTAGGGCAGGCTACCACTCCTTTTTTTTTGGTCTTAGTCCCATTGCTTGTTCCAGTGTTCTGAGCATGATTTCTTTAAGAATTCTTGATTTTGTGTGTGGTCAGCTTTAGCTGAGTCCCTTAGCAAGGAAGAGGGGGGCAGAATGGCTAAGAGGAGGCTGAAGTGGTGCCAAGGCTGCCAGAGCTCCAGGAGGGTTTGGAAAGCACTCCCAGGGATGCCCAGGGTGGGATTTCTGGGCTGTCTGTGCAGGGACTGGGGTTGGTCTCCATCACCCTGGTGGGTCCCTTCCAGCTTGGGATATTCTGTGATTCTATCCTATGATTCCCAAACTTTAGCTCAGGTTGTGGAAGGAGTGATGTGGTGCAACTCTCTGGAGTCGTAACTACTCAAATTATGGGCACAGTGAGTGCTCTGCTCCCACCAAAAAATGGGAATCTGCTCTCAAATATGCTGTTCAACCTGAAACAAGGCAAGGGCAGCATGGCACTGGGAGTGGAATCATGTCTGCATTTGACTGCTCTAACTGGGAGAGAAGATTAAATGTAAAAGATGGATAAAGATGGAACCAATGCAGGCTGCTGGTTTCCTTGTAGTAGCCAGAATAGATACATTTATTTGAATTGAGAAGGTGCATTGCCTTTTTATGTAAGTGTACATACTTCTGACATGGAAAAAAAATATTTAGGAGAAATTTATGCTAATAACACTTTTAATTATTTTGTGTTCACTGTTAATTGAAGTACTTGGTGTAAGTGCTGTATAATTGACAGAAGCTCATTTTTTTTTGCTTTAGCTACTCAACCCTTCCTCTAATACATGAAAAAAAGATGACTAAAAAGAGACCAAAAAAGTCATGAAGTTAAAGAATTACATTTCTTCTTCAGTTTCAGGAGAGTTAAATTTTCTGCTGGATATTTAAAACAGACAACTTTCAGGCTAAGAGTAGTGATTGAATTTCTATCACTGGGAGTGAAAAGGAAGGAAAGGAGACAAAAATACTGAAAAAAAGAGTTGGCCAAGTCTTCTGAAGATGTGAGGCGCAGCTACAATTTAGATTAGTCAAGAGCATTGTTCTGGCTGAATAAACCCCAATTTAAGTTTATTAGCCAGCTCAACTAGAGCAGACCTTTGTGAATCAGCACAAGTTTGCAGAAACATTACCAGCACAAAAGTAAACCCTCACTGATACTCCATTCCTCTCTCTAAGGAAAATGGTGGTGATTTTTCTTCATACAAGTCATTTGATCTTCTAAAAAAATAACATCAGTAATCATAAGGTATTTTTTTGCTGCCAATTCTCTGCATAAATGTGCATATTAAATGTGTTTATTAACAGTTCAGATGAAAAAAATAAAGTCCTCAGTCTCCAATACTACCCTACTAAAAGCCACTCAGGGAGTAGGGTTAGAAACACTTTTACAAATGTGTAAATCTCTGCTTGATGGTTCAAGTTCTTCCTGAATTATTTCTCTCTAAAAAACATTGTAGGACTTGGTCAAAGTAAATATCAAATCAACACAAATTGTGAGTTCCCTAAAAGTTGGTGGCCACCAGTTCTAATCAGGAGCATGCACAGTTCCATGTGAACAGAAGTTCTCTGTTTACTAAAGAAATAACAAACTCATGTTAAAAATCCCCGTTGAAATCCCCTTTGAAAGCAAATGTATATTTGCTGGAAATCTCTCTCCTCTTCTAAAAAGAGTCTGATGAAAAAATATCTGAGTGCTGTGAGAAGATATTCCTGCAGAACTGAAAGATGTAATTTTTGTGCACCATCAAATTGCCAAAAGCTGTCATTGGAGGAAAATATTATTCTAACAAGTGGCATTTCATTTTCAACTGATTTAAGCAATGGCTTTAGAAAAATGTTTAGGAAAGTATTGTGAACTTGCATGTACATTTTATATTCCATCATGATTGTTCAGCAAGTAGCAAGATAGTAAAAATGATATATCAGAATAATGCAGTAACAGTGCTGGAATGAACGGCTCAGACTGTGACATATTGAATATATTGTGTATTTCAGATGAACATAGATACAAAAAGATGCTCATGTCAGTGCAGGAGCAATTGCTTGTTATTTGGAAAATATATATTGACTCTTTATATCACACTTTGCCATTAAGTCTCAGTATGCACAGATACTATATTATTACATACTGTTAAAAAAAATAATTAAAAATTAGTTAAATTACAGAATACTACAAAAAATACCCTCTTTTCAACCAGAACTTATTCAGAGCTGCCTAGCCATGGGAGTTTAATTTTGCAAAAGACTATTTTAGCAAGATCTTTCATCCTATCTGAAGTAATTTATTTTCCAGTGAGAATTTGAAGGAAATTACATTCTGAGCAGTGTCTGTAATTCCTATGCACAAGTGATCTACAGGAGCTGCTGAGTTTTGTGTGCTGGAATTCAGTCTGCCTCAGGGCATTGTTTTGCAGAGCTGCTGCTCTATGTTTTGGGTTAGACACATCCCCAAATATATGAAAATGCATTCAGAACTTTTAGGTTTCTTGGTTAAAAGAGAACCTTTCAACTTTATTAATCGGTGCACATCTAGATTAAGAAGTGGTACAGGTATTGTGCTTTAGGCCTGATTGAAAATACTTCCAAGTCAATAGGAGTCATTTCATTGACTGTAAGTGGGGCTGTAACACCCACCAGGCAAAAGTAATGGACCTTGAATTGGATATGCTCATTGTTTCTTTTTATTTTATCACTAGATAACTTTCACTCACTGTATTTTTCTGTTCATTTCCCTGTGTCCCATCATTGCATCCTGACTCTTCTCTTTGCTTTCCATTCCTCAAGGTTTCATTGGGATTTTTGCTGATGCATGACTGGTATATTTTTTTCCTCCATTATTTTTATTTTCCTTCCCTTTATAAATAATGTCCTATGATTTATGAGTAACTCAAGGAAAGAAGACTCCACACTCTTGCTTTCCTGGTTGAGAAGCCTGATAAGGGTAAAGAAAGGATAATGGAGGCTGCATAATAGCTAACAGAAACTTGTTGTGAACTGAAAAATGTTAAAAATTAATATCACAGAAACACAGAATATCCTGAGCTTTAAGGAACACCAGGATCATCAAGTCTAACTCCTGCCCCTGCACAGACATCTCAACAATCCCACCCTGTGCCTGAGTATTGTCCTTTCCAACCTGGGAATGTCATTAATTCGCTATTTATAACATTGAATATCATAATATCTATTAATTATCTATAATCTATTATCTATTAATTATCTATGATATGCAATTATTTATTAAATGACTCCCTGCAAAGTTAACTTGTTAAGAAAGGAAACCCATGGCAGAATATTTAACTGCACAACAAAATTTAAAATTATTCTAGTGATGAATACGAGGATTTAAAAAAATTTTACATTCTTTTTCTTTTCTTTGGATCTCTATATTGAAAGGGACATTCAATCAGCAGCAGCAGTAACTTGTGACCAAGAAATTGATCTGGGATGGTCTGGGATGCCCCACACTCCCAGTACTGATGTTGGCTCATGGTGTTTCTTTGCAGCCTCCTTGTTGTGGCAACAGATCTCTGTTCAACGTGTTTCTATTTGTTTGGTTTTTTGTGTTTTTTTTTTTGTTTTTTTTTTAATTGGGTACCTTCAAAATCAGTGGAAATGGCTTGTCCTAACACTGTCCAAACGCTAGAAAGGCTTTAGAGGTTCTGGATTCCCCTTGAGGGTCCAATTCTCCCAGGTTCAGCCCAAAGCTGGGTTTCTGCTGGGGAGCTGAGCTCTCTGCAGGATTCAGGCTCTCGTGGCTGGTTTTCTGTTGTGTGCACTGCTGTCTGACAGAAGCCTGGTTTAGCCCAGAGCCTGGCTCAGTGCTGTGTTTTGGGTCTAGGATGAGAGCAGTGTTATCCCACTCTGATGGTTTGGTTGTTCCTCAGCAGGGCTTACACTGGCTCAAGGAGTTTTTGGCTTCTCCTGCTGCTCTGCCAGCAATTTGGCTGAGGGTGCAAGAGAAGCTGGGAGGGGACAGGGCCAGGACAGCTGATCCAAGCTGCTGGAGGGTTATTCCATCCTGGATGAACAATAAAAGGGGGAAGCTGCAGCCACTACTCAGCTGGGCATGGGTCAGTGGGTGGTGAGGGACTGCACTGTGCAGCACTTTGTGTATTCTTTTTTCATTATCATTGTTGCCCCTTTGTTTTCTTTCAAACCATCATTTTCTCAACCCAGGGGGTTTTTTCTGCTTCTGTCCCTGATCCCACTGAAGTGGGAATGAGTGGGTGGCTGTAATGTTTAGCTGCCTGCCAGGTAAACCACAGCACCCAATAAGGGGCATGAAGTGTTGAGATAATGATAAATCTGACCACAGCACGTTAGAAAAACCCCACATTTTTATAATAATTCATTGTATCATTTTAATAGTTGCTGGTCACAATCTTTATTTATTTGATCTCAGACTTGCTGTGCTCATTCCCAGAGTTGTGGTATGTAGCACCTCCCCTCCTGTGATGTTCCCTGTTGTGCTGTTTGGCGTCTCTGGGGGCTGGATCAAGGTTATTATTTTTGTGTACTGTGTAACACTGGCTCATGATATGATAAAATTACTGGTTGTGACACTAATCTGGGATTTGTACTCAGCATTACCATCAGCTCTGCAGTTCAGGAAATATCTCTTGGGAATGAACTATTAATAGTTTCTCTCTTTACCTTTTCTCCTCAGTGCCAATCCATGGGGGAGTCAAGGGAGGACACCTCCTTCCACCCTTCCACCTTTCCCTTCTCCTCCAAGCCAGCTACCATGGCTCTTGAGAGTTTTGGTTATACTTGGGATGTTGGACCAGCACATTCCTACTACTGTGCTTCCTGACTCTGTACACCTGATCCTCATCTTTCAGTGAACTGTGGACAGGAAAAAAGATTTTGCCTGTAATCCATGAGGGCCAGCAGGGCCAGCAGCCTGCAGTTACAAGGTAGGGAACCGAGCAGCTGGGACCACTTTCTAGGGAATGGGGCAACGACCAAGTGACTGGGAAAGGAGCACAAGCCACAGCCTGTGGAGGTGACTTCTGTCAGGTGTGAAGGAAATCCTTTTCCTTTTCCTTTTCCTTTTCCTTTTCCTTTTCCTTTTCCTTTTCCTTTTCCTTTTCCTTTTCCTTTTCCTT
>JAYDZK010000006.1:25761609-25783664 GCA_034509185.1 Euphonia xanthogaster | reverse complement strand
AGGAAGGAAGGAAGGAAGGAAGGAAGGAAGGAAGGAAGGAAGGAAGGAAGGAAGGAAGGAAGTGGCGGAAGGAAGTGTCGGAAGGAAGGAAGGAAGGAAGGAAGGAAGGAAGTGGCGGAAGGAAGGAAGGAAGGAAATGGCGGAAGGAAGGAAGGAAGGAAGTGGCGGAAGGAAGGAAGGAAGGAGGGAAAAAAGGAGGGAAGGAAGGAGGGAAGGAAGGAAGGAAGGAGGGAGGGAAGGAGGGAGGGAAGGAGGGAGGGAAGGAAGGATGGATTTTGGCTGTCTTTACTAACCCTCCACTTCTCCTTTGCAGTGACACAGGGAACTCCTTTATTCCATCTGCCTCCTCTAATATCACACACGAGACAAAGGAAGCTTGGAAGAATTTGCAAGATACTCAGTAGATTTTATTTAAGACGAAGCTGGCCATGACCTTCTCTTTTTGTCCTTTGATATTAAAAGCAACATGACATTGAAGAGTGATTTTACCAAATTAAAGAAACCCATTTAAACAAGGCATTTCATGGAGCTGTTTTCTGTGGTAGTTATTCACACAGAACCCATCATTCAGGATGGAACTAATGACATAAAGGAAAATGTTCAGGTCCATACTAAAAAAGGTTCAGCAATCTTGACCATGGCAAATGAGGACATTTTTTTAAGCTTATCAGTGCCAGTCTTTTGCTGTGAAAGGCCTGTCCTGCTTAACTTGGTATCTTGCACTGTCTGATGAACCATTTGCCAAATTTCTGATGATCTATTCCCTCTTCCATTGCTTGTGAGATTGGAAAAGGAATAGGAAAATTATTTCCATTTCTTAATGAGTAAATTATGACTGTACACAAAACTGACTAGCCTAGAATAAAATTGTGGAATAAAACCCATGCCTTTTTCCTAGGGGTTAGAGAAGCACTAATTCTGCTTTTCCCATCTCCTTAAATACTGGAATTTTTTAAAATGGTAGACACTACTAAGAGTAATGTGTACGTAGATGGTGTTTTTACTTCTATGCATGAAAAACGCCCCCAAAAAAATAAGACCAAAAATTGTTATAGAAATGACAACAGTAATAAAACAACTTATTTCCCACTGTGAACTGGTAGGGCCCTTTAAAAACTTTTTTAAATCTTGGCAGATTCAATTCTATCCCTCTCTCAAAAGCAGTGGAAAAAAAATACACTGCTTAAAACTTTCTGGTGATTTGTATGAGCAAGGAAAATGCAGAAATATTGTTGTTCAGAAATGTGTAGGCAGAAAAGTCATCATCCTGGTAGCTGGAGAGTTGGATTTGCTGTGGGCTCTGAAATCCTGCTAAGCTTATTTCTTCTCAAGAAAGAATATTAAAACCAAAAGAAGGATCAGTAACTGTGCTGGAGAAAATATTGGTCCTCAGCAGCAGCAGAAAGCAAAGAACACACCAGTGAAGCACTGAAATAAAATTTACAAGTAGGGAAAATCTTATCTAAGAAAGTCACACAAAAATTGAACAGAAACTACAGTAATTAGAAAACATTTTCAACCATGCTTGCTCTGCAAATGTATTTTGTCAAGATATATCTTGGAAATGAGTTGTCTGATCAAGGTTAGAACCCCAAAATTCCTAGGAATTCTCTATTTGAAGAGGGATGATGAAGCAGTAGGCACAGATCTCATAAAAACAGAATTCTTTTTTGAATGACTTGGCACCACTTTTAAGCACATTATAAATTAAATCCACATATGTCTACATAAGTCACTTGTTTTAATGAATGTGATGTGTAATGGGGCCTTTGGGTTTGGTGCAACTTGTTTTATATTAAAAAAGTGACAACATGCTTGTTTTATATTAAAAAAGTGCCAACAAGCAGCAAACAGACTAAATTTGAAAGGAATGGGATTTCTTCTAGGGCAACAAATACTCTGTGATGCTTGAACATGGAAATGTAAAAAAAGACCATGTTCAGATTATTGAAACTTTCATGTTCACATGTCTCTGTGTGGCCTGTGAATTCTAAATCCAGAATGCAATTTGTCAGCTGATTATCTCTTTAGGCACCTAAAATGAAGTTTAATCCTTTTTACTTCATTTTGCATTGTGTCAGTTTCATGGGAATGAATGTGGAAGAATGAAACCTAGAATGGAAATATATAGTAGGATTTCACAAAATCACAGAAGGGGATCTACAGGGAGTCCTTCAGGAGATTTCCCATTATGGGACAGGATGGTTAAATACAGTTTTTCTTTTAGTCTTTTTTTCCTTTTCTAATATTTAATAATATGTAATAAGTATGGAATGCATTATATTACATAGGTATATTTTTATTACTGTCTATTCTTGCAAATGTAATTCAAAAATACCTTTACGAGTTCTCTTCATTTAATTCAATGTAAATTAGAAATGCAAACCATTATGCTAAGGCTTACAGTTAACATAAATATTTAATTTAACCCTTATTTTTTAACTAGCTGGTGCATACCACCAGATAGGATTTTACATAACAGCTGATTTGACCTTTCATTCTCCCACTGATCTGTAAACTTAAATAATCAATTTTCATGCCATAAGCAGATGTTCCCTGAGTCTGTGTGTGCAGACCACTTGTCTCAGTGACCAATTAGAGGTGGGCACATTTGGGGGGCCCTTCACTGCCTCATGGCAGGAGATGTGCTGATATATTCCTGAATTAAACATGACTGAGCTGCATATCTGGGCTGGTGGGCAATGACCAGAGGAAGCTGATTCTGGTGGTGTCATTAGAACCCACACAAGAACTTGCAAGGTCACAGCTCTAGTAAAAAAAATTCTGCAGCTAACAACTAAAGCAATTGGAAAGAGGGTGATCAGAGCAGCACAGAGGAAAAGCTGCCTCCATCAAATAGTGCTGCTCTTTGATATCAAAGCCTCTGAACAGACTTTAATTAGGTGCTGAGATTGAAATCTGTGCCCTTTGAAGGGTTGGTGGTGACACGTTCACAGCTGTTTGTGTGGAGCACACATGGACACACAGGCTGGTGGCCAGAGAGGCCATGGGAATAGCTGCCAATTAAACCTTTGGTTACCACTTCCAAGAATGGGATATGGCTGTCAGCTTTCTAAATAAATGGGACTTTGTGTCCCAGCCCCACTGGTGCTTCTGAACTGGGATGATTCAAATTAAGTGGGACACCCAGGTAGGTGAAGGAGCAGACAAGGAAGGTGGAGAGAGACTCTTAACAAGGGCCTGGAGTGACAGGACAAGGGGAATGGCTTCCCATTGCCAGAGGGCAGGGTTAGATGGCTAATAGGAAGAAATCCTTCCCTGTGAGGGTGGGCAGGCCCTGGCACAGGGTGCCCAGAGAAGCTGTGGCTGCCCCTGCATCCCTGGCAGTGTCCCAGGCCAGGCTGGACAGGGCTTGGGGCAACCTGGGAGAGTGGAAGGTGTCCCTGGCCATGGCAGGGTGGCACTGGATGAGATTTAAGGTCCCATCCAACCTAAAGCAGTCTGGGGTTCTGTGATTTATGTCCAGATCCCACTGGTGCTCCTGAGAGAGGCTGAGCTGAAGGCAGGCTGGGATTTTGCCTGTGGATGGAGACCAGAGTCCAGCTCTGTGATCCAGCTGAGCAGAGCTGTGGAGTCTCAGGTCCCTGAAAGTTGCCTTTGGCTACAGCAACCAATTTCTTCCAGTAATCTGGGGGAAAAAAATAAAAAGCCTGTGAATAGGGCAGGATTCACAAGAAAACATCCTTCCCTGGCAGGGCCAGCCCTTTGTTCTTGGCCTCATGGCCTTTTTGGTCAGCAGGGCTCTGTCATTCTCAAGGCCTTACAAGGGAAATTGAACTTTCATTTCTGCTAATTTTACTACGTCTGAGCAGCTTATGAAATTTCATTTCTCTTTTCCCTGCTGATGCTAACCAGAAGGCTGTTCTCCTGTTGGATGGATCCTATCAGATGTAGCAATATATTGCCTACAACAATTGCTGCAAGACTTATTACCAGTAAACATTTCAATCCTGGTAAGATCCAAAGGCCTCACAATAAGGTGGGAATAATTTGTAGTGGATGCTGTGAAATATAAAATAGGATTTCACACAATCACAGAATTGTTAAGGTTGACAAAGCCTTCCCAGACCATCAAGTCCAAGCTGTGACCAATTCCACCTTGTCACCCAGCCCAGAGCCCTGAGTGCCACGTCCAGGCCTTCCTTGGACACCTGCAGGTGTCCTCAAGTATACTGACTTTAAGGATTTTCCTCAGATTTTCCTCTGTGCTGCCCTTCTAGACTGTTCATCCCTATTTATCCAGTGAAAAATAATATTTCTGTTTGAAAATGAAAGTAATTTTGATTACTTATATTCTACCTGATATTCTACCTCATAAACCTTCACAGGCATTCTCTGACAATGGATGTGCTTCCTTGTAACTGATTCCAGGAACAATTTCAAATTCTCTTCTATAACAAACACAACTCTTAGGAGCACTTGAACATCATGGCATCATCCTTAAGATGACAATATAGCCAAGGAAGGGAAAATGTGCCCTGCAGACTGCAGCCTACGTGGTTCCCATAGAAGATATTGGAAAGATTTTTATTTGCTTCTGGATGGTATTATAACCAAATCAGGTATATGTGATTATTTTTAACAATGCTGAGAGTAAAGATTAAGTTAAATTTGCAGGTGATTTCTGCAGTCTGGCAAAGGGGTTGCCAGTGCTCTGTGCAGCAGAGAGCTGTCTGATCTGCCAGGTTAGATTTAACCTGGCAGATTTATTTGTCAGGAGAAGGCTCCATGCTTGGCACATTTAGAATCACACAAATTCTTACCCAATGCCACAGCCCACAAAAGCACTTCACAATTACTCTGGGTTAAAATAATCAGTTTTCTGTTCCCAGTAGTGTAAAATGGGCCAATCCTTGAACAAATGCTGTGCTGGAATTAACTTATAACAATCATTGTAGTCTTGCCCTCATGGCAAACAGAAGCTACCACTCAAATGCATCACACAAAAGGCAAAGTCTAAGGTTCCAAAGATTTAAAACCATTAATGGGAGAAACAGAAAAGTATTCCCAATTTTAAATATCCAGGTACTGCATTCTTGTTGTAGGAACAGGAGAAAGGTTTCCCCACAGAGCAAACCAGAGCAGGTTTAACTTGTGTATTTTAACATGCTGGTTTTCCTAATTGAGCTTTCTAAAGCAGCCTAAAACTTGGCAACATGAAAGTCTACTCCAAACCATCCTGGTGTAGAGCACTAGACAAATGGTTTAAAGAGCACACAAAAAAATCTCCCTGAGGTTGAGGATGTACATCAGTAACTCTCAGCTTTAGCCTTCTATTCTCAAGCCAAGGCTAGTGCTGGAGGATTAAAATACTGCAGTATTGCAAATAACACTCCCAGGAGTTTGTATCATTTTTATTTGCATTTCTTGCAGCCTTCTGGCATCTTATTATCCCCCTGGACACAAGGCCAGTAACCTTAATGAAATACCAGGAGATATACACAATTCCAGCACTCCTAGTTTAATAAAAAAAACCTTTAAACTTCTTAGTACAGAGCATATTATTGGCTGTTTGTAACAAATTCCACTTGGGAGAGCAGCTGGTGCATCAGTGAACCCAGTGTCCTTGACTTTATGTGCTGCCTATTATTTGGGGAAGCAACTCTGAGATACAAATAAATAGCAGACACTTTTTTGGAAATACTACTAGGATGAATAATCATTTACTGAGTCTCAGCAGTTATACAAACATGTCATATGTATTTCTCAAAGTATTCCCCCCACCTTCTGTAAACACAGACGTGAAATCACAAATCACATTTGCTAGGTCACAGCAGCTTTGGTGTGTGCAGCTTGCTTAGGGGAGCAGAGCCTGTTCCAGATACTCTGCCTGGGATTCTGAGCTGCCAAAGGGAGTGGGATGGGTGTGGAGTGAATGGAGATACTGAAGGAAGAAGCTGGGGAGAGCAACCTCAGATGTAGGAATGCTGATTCCCTCAGTCTCTGAGCATGTCTTCAGTCTAGCTCTGGGCTCTTCCTCACACCCCCAAGGTGCTCAGAATGGTGAGAATTCATTCCAGCAGTGACCACAAACTCACCAGCATCAGGTGTGGGAAGAGTGGGAGGCTCAGACCCTAAATAAATTGGAAGGTTACAGACAGAACACTGACAAAGGAAAAATATGAGATCATGGAAATATTTCCCTGTTAATTATGCCACAGTGCACTGGAGCTGCTGTGCATGTTGCACAGAGAGGTGTCATTGATGCTGATCCTAATTTCTTTGTTTAGCAATTTGTCTTGGAGGCTGTGAGCAGCTGCAGCAGCCCCACGGCCTGAGCAAACATCACAAACCCTCTGCCTTGCACACCACAAACCCTCAGTGTCTGATGGAGCAGAAGAAGTTCCCTTGAGCTGCTTGTGAGTTATTACAATCTTGTAGCTGAGCGTTTCCAATAAGTGATTCTCTAACTTCATGGAAAAGAGATCTCATCTTCCTTAAATGAGCTCTTCCTTCATCATGAACCATTTCCCAAGCTCTGGTCCTGATGCCCTGCAAGTCACAGCCAGCATGCCAGTGACACAGCCTCATTCTTTTGATGAAGTCTTTCAATAATCACCTTTGCCAGTAGGCACTTTTTTCCCCCCCACAGATACTCCATTCTTTCATTATTTTCTGGATTAGGACCAGATTCTTTGTCAGCCAGGGTTTTCCAGGATCTCATCAATAAAACTCTGAATTAGCAGACATGATTCCAAAGGAGGTGTTTGATACTATCATTCTTCCAAGAGCATTCCCATGTCCTTCCCTAACAAATTTCAAGAGTCATTTTATGACACATTGGCCTTTGTTAGCACAACAAAGTGAAACCCTACAGATTTTAACTCACACAGAGAAATTTAAATTCTGTTTTTCATTTTATAGCCTTTTGCATGGAAATTATTTTCTTTTACAAGAGTAATGCACATTTTAAGCACTTGGCACTGAATTTAGCAAGGCCTTGGAAAAGAAAAGCATGCTTTTATAAAACTTACAACAACCTTTAGAAAAAATGAAAATAAAAAATGGATTTTTTGAATAATGAATTATTTCTGGAGAAGGCTAAGAAGCTGATTTGTTATTCAGAATGAGTGACCTACTGCACTTCTTCCCAGTGAGCATGGAAAAAAAATATAATTGGGCTTCCTAACAATGGCATTTAGCATCAATATACAGTTAGAGGCTTCATTACTGAAACTCTGCATAGAAGTGACTTGGTAGCAGTCTATCAGCATAGTCCCCCTCTGCACAGCATTTTGAAGTTAACTGCTAAAGAACAGAACTATTCAGTGCATTAAAAAATCTATTAAGGCTGTACAATACTTGAATGAAGATGTGTTTACAGAGGCACTCCTCAGAACAAGGAATATTTCCCTTTGTTCACAGTTCAGAACACAGAGTGGGTGCATTCCTGCCCCATCTCCCAGCCCTTAACTTTACAGCAGTCAAATGAGATTTTCCTCTCATGTCCTTGACTCTGCAGTCTGCTTAGAACTCAGCCTTCAAAGTGCACCTGTGAATCTCAGTGTTTAGAGGAATATGTAACTGCTGGCTTGAGCACTTAGCCTCGTTCATAAAATACACAGTCTATAGCCTATCCTGCAATTTAAATGCAAATAATATTTAAACAAGGCTAATCTGGTGAGCTTTTGTGAGTAGAGTGATATATGGGATGGAGATGTTCGAGGTGCAATAGTTTACTGCTCGGAATTCCTTTTCACATCAATCATCTCTCCACATGCATCAACAATTAAAATGGTTCATGGCTGCAGGGACTATGACAAACTAACATCATCATTTAAATGCCCATGATAGCACCTTTGAGCATAAGAAGCTGATAGGAAATGATAAAATGTTAATTATAAGTTGTAAGCAAAACCAAGTACCTCTATTCATCAGTGACCTGCTGATTATAAATAGGGCTTGTTTGTACAGCCACCATACATACAGAAAAATGTGATGGGGTGGGGGCTGGTCTCATTTAATCTTTTCTGTGTAAATCAGCCATGGCCAGCTCTGCCTGTTGCCAGGGGAAACACATTTTTGCTTCACTTTCCCATCTTATCACAAGGATATAATGGAGTAAATGTCCCTCCACCCAGGGAAGATATCAAGAAGTTAATCACCAGAGTTGGATTTTTCATCCTTCCCTAAAAGGGGCTTGCAATGGGTGTGTCAGGATCAGCCATTCCTCTCCAGGCACTTCCTGCTCCTGTCCAGGCAAAAGGGACTGCTGACATTCATTTTTCCATCTTCCAGATGGCTCCTTAGCTTTGCAGTGTCAATTCAAATTGATGCTGACACAACCCAAAGAGGGTATTTTTTTCCCTGTCCTGCAATCAGGGTAGGGATTCTGAATTGTGTTTAAAATGATTCTCCACTTTCCTCTTCCTTGGCTGTAAACCAGTTCTCACTGAGACCATGCTCTAAAAAATATCATGAGTCACTTAGATGGTCTGTTTTATTTGAGCTGTAGAAATGAGCTGCAAAACTGTAGCAGGAATTAGAGAGCTAGAAACATATTTTTCTTAGAATGTAGACCTACAATGGATTTTTTTTTTTAAAGTAAAAAAGTAGGCTTGACTGTAAACATGTTTATACCTTCTTTCTATAAATATAAACTCATTTGCCACAGGACTATTTTTCTGGTGCATAATTCCCTATGCAGTTATATAAACTGATACTAAATCTATATTAAGAGGTGACCTTTTTTTTTTTAATCCCAAGAAACACCTGAAGATAGTAATATTCTATAACTTTGCAGTATTAATTCCTATTTTTAAACCTATCTACCATTTTTTTTAAAATTAAACTGGCCCTTGCCTCACCATAGTTCCTTGTTAAAAAAGGCACATTTCTGCCTATAATCACTTCCATTTTTCTTTTTTTCTGCCTTTTTTTTTTTTTTGTTCTACAACCACTTTCCGAGAAGGTAATCAATACCTGGAATGTTTGCACTTCCAGGCTGCCAAATCCAAGAACTGTGAAACTTGGAGCAAAACCATGAACCAATACAGAGCAGCAGGAGTTTTCAGGCTTACATCCTTATGTTTGTAACCAAGACAAAGGCAGTGGGAGTTTGGAGAAGAGCAGTGAATAAGCAAGAAAAGTCACTCTGCAACAAAGCGCTGTGTCAGGCCAATATGAAAAGGAAAAGGGAAATCAAAACGAAATGGGGAAAAAGCATTCTTTTGCTTCAGTCTCAAATATGTTTAAAAAAAGGCAAAAAGGATAGCAAATCTGAAAAAGAAATGTATCTGATGATTACAGAGATTTTTAAAAAATAGTCTCTCCAAAGTTCAGTACTTTATTCAGGAATATATCACAAAATAAATCTGCATTTTTAATACTGCCAAGATTTACAGCTGAAGTGTTTTGAGGTCACTGTTTCAAGGCCTCTGAGTTTGGCTCTTGAATTCTTTAGAGAAGAAAGTCAAATTGATACGGTGGATTCTTGTTCCTTCATTGCTGCTTCTTCCTTGTTAGCCTGACTTCCAAACCTGATAACAGCAACTTGTTCAAAATATCTGCACAAAACCATCATCATTATCTCAGCTATCCACAGAACTGTTATAAAATACAAAGGGAAAAGTAACTTCCACAAGTCCTAACTCCTAATCTTTGTAGCAACTGAGAAAACCGGAGTTTCCTGATGTGGACCAAAATGCAGGCAGGTTGTACAAAAATGTAAAAGCTTTGCAAACGGAATAAATCTGATCACTGAAAGATGTTGGGATACATCCAGTGCCATGTCATTGTTCAGTGTCCAGCCAATGCTGTTGGATAACAATGCACTGGGCTTGGACCTGGAATTTGTTATTGTTTAGGCTGGTGAGACAAATCAGCCATTGAATGAAAACTACTCAGAGTAAGTCCATAGCAAGAACTCACTGGGCCTCTTGGAGTAGAAGGAAAAGCAGAAGAGGTGAGAGAACCTGGATCTCTTTGGAATCATGAATCTGACCCTGTGTCATTGGCCAATTGTCACCTGGAACGTTAAGTTTGGACAATATTTCTGAACACATCACATGAACCACTCCATCTTTTGTTAATGCAAAATTAGATTTGTTGCTGTTACAGGTGAGTTGAAACTGTAGAAATGGATAGTTTAAAATGCAATTAGAGCACAGCAGGTGTTTGCCTTGTTTGCTTGTTTGTTGTGGTGTTTTTAAGCATTCTGAAGTCAAAGCGGACCATGTGGATTCTGTTTGGATAAGATTACCATGCAGAGCAGCAGCTTTTTCTTTCTTTGTTTTGTTTTGGTTTTTGGATTTTTGTTTGTTGGTTTGTATTTTTGTATTTGTGTGTGGTGGTTTGTTTGTTTTGTTCTGTTGTTGGTTGGTTGTTGTTTGTGTTTGTTTGTTTGTATTTTCATTTGTTTTGCTTTTTTTTTAACACTTAAAGAATAAAAGATGTGTTTATGTTCCCATACAACTTCTGCAACAGAGATAAGCACACATGTAATGAGACTCCTGAAAAGACTTGGAAGAATTGTATTTTCCCCTGAATAACCTTTTATGACAGTCACAATATGTTGTTCCCACTGTTACATTAAGTTAATGAGAAAGAAAACAAATTCAGAAAAAACATTAAACAAAATCAATAGACATATCAATTATTTACATTCTAATGGGGGAAAATTCTCTTTGAACTGAGCAGGATCTATGGCATAAATATAAAAATCAATAGGCTGAAGTCATAAGGGAGAGTTGCTGCTTGCAGCCTGCTGAATACTTAGGAGCTCTCCAGAAAATGAATGAATTCTAAAAACTGACTGAAATCCAGAGGTGGTGGCCATGATCCATGAGCAATCCTGGGATTTGGTCTTGTGATCACAAGGTTTGAACATGAAAGGATGTGTCTGTTGTAGCTCAACACCACCTGCTCTGGTGGAAGGTGTCCCTGCTCACGGCAGGAGATGGGACATGGATGATCTTTAAGATACCTTCCAACCCAAGCCATTCAATGATTCTATAAATTTTGGCAAAAAGCAGTAACTGAGTAAATTCTTTCCCCCCTGCAAATGTTCTTTTTGACCCACCCTGTCCCAAATGGCACCACTATTAATTGTAAGCCAGCTTGAAGTTTTCTACAAAAGGATAGCAAAGGTTTTTTCAATTGGGGTAATGTCTCTTGCTTTGGGCACCTGCAGATATTGTTATTTCATGATTTCATCTTCCTTCAAAGCTGACAAATAAACTTACTTGGGATTTTGCCACTTACCAGCTTCCTCCATCATTTTTCTTCCCAAGCCATTGACGTCTTAGGAACATCTGCTTTGGCACATTTCAATGATCTGGAGCTGCAGAGGTGTTGATAATGAGAGAGATGTCCCCTGACATTATTCCAGCAAGCCAGGGATGCCAAACTGATGGAAGGGCTTTGGATTAGCACAATGTCAGAAAGGTGGAACTGCTGAAACAGAATTGTACCCCACTGTCACAAGGGCTGATCTGGCAGGGCAGGTGTAGCCCCATCTCTCCCCCTGAGCACCACAGTGATGTTTTTGAACTAAGGAATTCTTCTGCCATGACAGAAGGTCACCAGAAGGAAGGAGAGATGCACAAAAGCTTCAAATAAGTCTAATGTGACCCTCTGATTTTAAAAGCCTAATGTTACAACAGGGCATCACTGATTCATAACCTCAGGTTTCTTGCACTAGAGAAGATATTTCTATAAATATTCTTAAAATTTTTTTTTTAAAATAATCCATGCCGTCTTTCACATTGCCTCTGTGGTTGGGAGGGGTGAAAAAAGACTTCCTTTTTCACCTGTTCCTCGCAGGAATTTTCAGTAACACTGAGAATTTATCCACAATTTACTGACGGGTGAACATAACAAATGTTTCTCATATTCATCTACATCTACCTGTTAAAATTAGCAAGAAAGAAGCAAACAAATCAGCAATTTCATTTTAAATTCTTTAATTTTTCAAAATAACCCTTTAAAAAGGTAGAGTTCTAATGAAAGCTATCTGCTTAGCTCTAATCCTTGATCCTTCTTTGTGCTCTACTGCCATTCTGTTGTCCCACCATTTAATTTATATGGCACAATGCTCCATTAGTGACATTCCACAAGACTTTCAGTGAAAAACTGAGTGTAAAAATGGGAAGGCTGCGTGTTTTGGAAACACAATGTAATTGCCAGGGCTTGAGATTGAAGGCTAATCAGCAGAACCATAAATCCAGGAGGGATCAGAGGAGCAATGGCAGGCAGGGGAACCCTAAAAACTTAATCAGTGCAAATAGATTCCTCTTTTCTCCACTCCTCAGGGACTACCTGAGGACAGGGACTGCTCTTGGCACTGCTGGGAAGCACACCAGGATGAGCCAGGCAAAGATGCCCCCAGGATGTGCAGCAGACAACAAAGGGGTTATTGACAGCAGGGTTCAATATGGGAAGGAGTCCTTCCCAGAGGGGAGTCTGGGTGTGCCTGGATCCAGCACCAGTCCCAGGCTTGGGCAGTGGCTGTACAGGTGTAATTGAGCCTTTATGTGACTTTGTCCCTCAGGATTAAGGATGGCAAATCAAATATGTTTATATAAATAAAATAAATGGTTTCTTTAGAATAATGATGATAATAATAATGATTAGACTACAGATCTTAATCAGAATTATTTGCTGCACAGTATAGGTAGCTCTGACTTCTCTAGTGCACTATTGGTTGAAGCAGTGCTATTAAATCTGTCAGAATCATTTCTCAGTAGAGATGGATGTCACTCACCCATCCCAATAACTGTGGGCAAATCTCTTCAGCTCAGCCTTGAGGAGTGACCTTGAGGGGTGTCCCTGCTCCAGGGAAGAATCTCCACACACATGCCAAGAAAGAGCTGAAGATCCCTCCTCTAAACATTGGGACTGGGTTTTTGTAGTGTGAAGTGTTGGACTGTCAGTCAGATGCCCCCAGGCTGTGCCAGCTCAGCAGCTTTGGATCAGTTGTCAGCTCTATAATTTGTTGGCTCCTCTGTCAGGAACTCAGGAAACATTGTTCTTCCCTGCTGTTTAACTTCAGATGGATGAGTCAGGCTGGTCTCAGCATCCTTCAACCCCAAAAGGGATCCCCATCTCCAAACAGGGATTTATCTGAGCTGTGTTGGCCCCACTTGGGCAGAGCATCCTGCTCCATCCTGCACCTCCATCCTGCTCCATCCTGCACCTCCATCCTACAAGTGCCAGTGAGGTACAGGTGAATTGCAGGACCAAGCCATCCATGCTGTTTCCAACAGGATGTTTACAGCTCCAATGTGTTGCTCCATCTTTGCCAGGACATGAAAAGCAGCAGTAACTCAGCACAGAGCAGGGATCTGCTGGTGTCTGGTTCAATATCAAACTATCCCATTGGCATTCAGAATTTCCCTCTTGCAACTGTGAATCCTGATTTTAATTTAAGCAAAAGAACACCCACAGAAGTGTGAAAAAGCCTCAGAAAGCCTCAGAAATCCTGTCCACTCCTCAAACCAGACTCGCCAAATCCCAACAACTCCTGCCTCATCAAGGATTGCCACAGGGACTGCTATTGAAGCTCTCCAGCATTAAACCAGTTCCAGGTGTTGTAGCCCTGCTGGATGTCCTCCCCTGCCACAGAAGAGCTGAACATTAAAAAAGTAATCAGGCATCTTCCAGGCATATGTGCCAGGCCAGTTTACAAGTTCCACTGAATTCACTCAGTTTTATGAAGGGAGTCTTTGAAATGACTCTCAAATCCTTTTACAGTGGTAATCACAAGACTATTAAGTGATTAATGTGATCATTTGGACAGAAAGTCAAAGTTTGCCAGGCAAAGTGACATAGAATGCTTGTTGTAAGAGAGACTGCAATTTTACAAAGGTGAACATTTATGTGCTGGCAGTGTTTAGAAACACACAGCTTTAAACTTGGACAAAAATAAGGTCAAAATGTCTTTTGTAAAATGGTTCATTCCAGCCTGGATGAGTAAAGAACTTTCAGTTACTAGATGTAAAGATAAACTTATCTAGTGCCATGATTCCTTCCTGAAAAGATTAGAAATACTTTACTAATTGCATTATTTGTTAGGCAGTGGATAAAGTTAAACAATGAGCTTTCTTCAAGTTGTAGCACGATTCCACCCGATTCTCAGTACCATGGTTTTGTTGGACAATGCTTTGGAGGCTGGACTTGCCAAGGAAGAAGAGCAGGGAAAATCATGATACAAAAAGATCAAGGATTTATTAGAGCTGGTTGGTTGTGTTCTTGAGAGGTTTTTGGTGGTTTCCTTTCGAGTTCTCTGCATCAGCCCCTAAATATGGCAGTTCAGTGCAATTTAAAAATCAGACATATTTTCACCTTTTCTGTTAAACCCTCAGGTCCTGGTCTTGTGAAACACAGCCTTTGAGCTGCAGTGCTAGAGAATTATGACAAAATATCTTCTCAATGGTTTTGGGTATGAAACCTCTGGTACTTCATTAACGTGTTTACCTGAGGGTTCTAAAACCCCATCTCTCAAGATTCCTTCTGTAAAGCCTCTTTAAAGTTTTTAGCATAAAATGGACCATTTGAAAGAATCCCTAGGTAAGTCTTGACAGTTTTAACTTCTCCTGCATATGTGACATGTACTCTGAAAAGTAAATTAACCTTTTGTCACTCTTGAAGAGGACAGTTTTTAAAACAAAGGTTGGCTTTGGTAGTCAGTAAGCATAAAACTGTCCTTTTATGATTAAATTTAATTGCTGATAAATACAAATAGAGAGAAAAACACATTCTCCCTTTGGCAAACAATAAACATGTAGACTGGGAGAGAAATCTACAGTGCTAGAATATGTTTACCAGTAAAACCAACTATTTTGCCCCTAGACACCTTTTGTTCTCTCTCCTCAGAAAACACTTTAACCAGAAAACCAAACTCTCCTTTTTTTTCCTCAAGTTTTTTATTTTTTCCATTCTACACTGAAATTCTTCAGATAGTTTGAAAATGTTTCTCAGTCAAATATTCACCTAAGCTTTTTTCCTGTGTATTTATTGAGAAATGCCTGGAGCTGAGCTGCACAGCTCTACATTTTAGGAGAAAAAGATCCATTGTCAAATTAAACTTACTCAGACAAAGATTTCAAATATCACTTCGTGGCAACTGTCAAGTACAGCTGAAAAGGATGGTTTGTTTCTCTTTGGTTTTTTTTACAAACTATAGTACTTTTGGATGTCTTTGTAGTGTCTGCAATACATCTCTCTGTAAATCTTCTAAGTTTCAGATATGCACAATCCTCCTTGGGCCTTTTGTAGGAGTTATCACATTGCTTGGACAACAGAAATAGAGAGGTTGAACACACACTTAGGCTGGCAGAGAAAAGGAATTATAAGTAAACCTATTAGCTTGTTCCTTTTTCTTTTCCAATTCAGTCCTGTCCTTTTTTTTTTTTTCTCTGCTAAAGGCCTGCTCCAAAGCCTGCCCCAGTCAATACCAGTCTTACCCCTGGTTTCAGTGGACAACACTTCAGCAGTTCAGAGTGTTGCTGATGCATTTACATTTTCTGAACTAAATTAGTTGCTCACAGCTAATTTATTGCAGTCATGAAAACCCAGCCACTTTCCAACTCTTGGCTTTTATAGATCACCTAGCGTTTGGGATTGAGAAGATTAAAGCTGCTAAAGAATCAATTGGCTGAACAAGTAGAATGTATAGAAAAAAACATTAGGAAAGCTCAATGATGTACTACATTATCATTAAACATCAATAAGAACAGGGAAGCAAAGCACAGGCAATTTTTTTTTTTTTTTGTGCACAAGGAAGAGGGTATATAGAACCTAAAGGCATGAGAGATGTGGGTTAGGTCCCCTAGCTCTGAAGATGAATAAAGGAACTCTAACACGTTTTGGCTAAGCCTTCTTTTTTTTCCCTGCTTGCATAAGAAACCAAATTCCATAAATTAAAAAGCTTCAGGGTTTCTTTTTTATATTCCACATATTTTGACTGTATTCTATATCACTACATGAATCATTAAATGATACATATCCACCATCTTACTCACGCTCATTACTTTCAATTTGTGGCAAGACAAGCTCCCCTCCATCCCTTAATTAGCAGTAATGAGGTAATGGCAATGGCCATCTGCTCTGATTAGGGGAATCAGCGACAAGAGCTGCTTGTACTCACCTCGTGCTTGCTCAGTGCTCTGAGGTGTTGCATTGTAAGAGCCCTTCTCAGGCAGAGAGCTCCATCTCTCCTGCTTGGATACATCCAGTGCTAAAGTTTTCCCAGGACTTGCTATGTGCTCTCACATTTCCAGGCTGGGATTAGAGGAACAGAGGAGCTGCCCAGTATTAAAACAATTGTGCTTTAGCTTGCCTTTCCATAGCTGCTTAAGAAGCAAAACTCCAAACAAAAAATTCTTCAAAATCTTTGAAAATCTGGACATAAATCTCTCTGTATATAGATCTCGGTCTAAGAATGAGACAAGGGAGTTTACAAAGTCTTTCTCTAGTTTTTCACCTTCCCTTTCACTGTAGTCAGGTGTTAACAGCCTAAACCTGTTCATATTTTCTTACTTGGCTTTTGAGTGGTCAAATGAAGTTCAGCAAGGCCAGGTGCTGGTGCTACACCTGGGTGGGGCAACCCCAGGCACAAATCCAGGCTGGGCAGAGAACGGATTAGGAGCAGCCCTGGGAGAAGGACCTGGGGGTGCTGGGGGTGAGAGCTGGAGCTGCCCCAGCCCTGAACCCCCTGCCCTGGGCTGAGCCCCCAGCCTGGGCAGCAGGAAAGGGATTGGGATTCTGCCCCTGTGCCCCTGAGCTCAGGTGAGACCCCACCTGCAGAGCTGCCCCAGCACAGGGAGGAGCTGGAGCTGCTGGAGAGAGCCCAGGGGAGGCACCAGAGCTGCTCCCAGGGCTGGAGCCCCTCTGCTCTGGAGCCAGGCTGGCAGAGCTTAGGGTATTCACCTGGAGAAGAGAAGGCTCCAGACACATCTTAGAGCCCCTTGCAGTGCCTGTAGTGACAGGACAAGGAGAAACAGCTTCACACTGAGTTTAGGTTAGATATTAGCAAGAAATTCTCCCCTGTGAGGGTGGTGAAGTCCTGGCACAGGGTGCCCAGAGAAGCTGTGGCTGCCCCTGGATCCCTGGAAGAGTCATATACTTCTATTCCATAGAGGGATTTTTTTCAATCTTCCTTCCAATTCACAGTTGATTTAAGAAATCCTTTTACTAAATCTAGAAACATCTAATAATAGGATTTCTTAATCAACTGTGATTTTTTTAAACTGCCTCCCTGAGAGTTCACTGCAGCACTCCAATTCACAGAGGCAGACACAAATTCCTGTCTGCGGTCTCAGAGCAGGTGGGCTCAGAGTTCTGTGAGGCTGTTGGGATCTGCAGTCCCACCCATTGACCCACTGCCTTCCTGTGAAATCCAAATGCCTCTGGAACTCCTAATTCCATCGGGTCACCATGAACAGCTCCATTTAGCCCATCATTATGGCTGTGATGAGGGTGGTGCTTACAGGGCAGGCTAATGATAACATCACGCTGCATAAATTGCTAATTAAAGTCACTCCACTTTTTGATGTTTTTCTTAATTAGTCCCAGGGGAAATGGGCACAATGTTGAATTTCCATGCTGATTAGAAATAAAGGAGCTGCTGCAATTCAGATTTTATTTTGGAAAAAAAATAGAGTGGCAGCTGCAGAGTATTCAGAGGGTAGGGACAACGAGCCCCTCATATGACCACTTTTAATAAACAATTTCCCAGAGGCACATTCATTTCTTCCCCCCATTCAGCAAGTTTATAATGCACATCAGCCTAACAATTCACAAGTTGACATCTCTCTGAAAAAAAAGTAGGTTTAGATGGGATATTGGGAAGGAGTTGTTCCCTGGGAGGGTGGGCAGGCCCTGGCACAGGGTGCCCAGAGAAGCTGTGGCTGCCCCTGGATCCCTGGCAGTGCCCACGGCCAGGTTGGACAGGGCTTGGAGCAGCCTGGGATAGTGGAAGGTGTCCCTGCACATGGCAGGGGTGAAATAGGCTTTAAGATCCCTTCCCACCCAAACCATTCCATGACTCTGTGCTCCATCACTTGAGCTGATGTCACTCAGTGTGATTCCCCTGGTTGTTGTTCCTTTCCAGTGCATTTATCATTTTTATTTGTATTTGTTATCCAGGCCATGTGGACTTTACCATCGAAGTGGAGAGGTCTCTGAGGGTGCTGGATGGAGCCATCCTGGTTCTCTGTGCTGTGGGAGGTGTCCAGTGCCAGACCATCACTGTCAACAGGCAGATGAAGCGTTACAACGTCCCCTTCCTCACCTTCATCAACAAACTGGACAGGATGGGCTCCAACCCGGCCAGAGCAGTGCAACAGCTCAGGTTTTGGATTTACAATGATTCCCGAAATTCCCTCCCCATGGCAGGTCATGAGGAACAATATTGGAAAGGCTTCTTTTGGGAGTTGCAGTTTGGAGAATTCCTGACACGAGGTTAAATCCTGATCTGGAGCACAGATTTGGGACAAATCTCCATTGTCCCAAAACCCCCCAGTATTGGTGTCAGCCAAGACCTGCAGTGACCACAGGCTGGGGTTTGATGTTTATTTTGTTGATGGAACTGTACCAGGACCCACTTTGAAAGCAGCCTCTTAGTTTTCCCTGGATCCTGCTGAAATTCCAGCAGGGAGGTGACACGGAGTGCTTTGGATTCCTGGAAGTCCTGCTTACTCCCAACCTTTCCCTGCCTAATTTGATCCATGAGATAAACTCATTAATACTCATCAAGGGAGAAACAACTCCCTTAATCAAGCAATCCATCTCAAACTGGTTTCCCCTGCTGCCTTTCCCATGGGAATTTCTCCCTGGGCCTGTTGGGATACAAAAGGTGGGATACAAAGCCCTAAACTACAAATGGGTGGTTTTTATCCATATTGGCAGGTCTTGGCACTGTCCAAAGGACAAAACACAGATTTTGTGGGAGGGGGATGTTGCTCTAAGACCATTTGGAGCACACACATAGAATTTACTTTTTTATTCAGTAATTCCTATTTTCCCTTTTTCAGATCCAAGTTGAAACACAATGCAGCTTTTGTTCAGATTCCAATTGGGCTGGAAGGAAACTTTAAAGGAATTATAGATCTCATTGAAGAAAAAGCAATCTATTTTGATGGGGCACTTGGGTAAGTCCTGGAAATTGCTTCTTTTCTAGCTGGAGCTGCTCTTTGCAGGAGGAATTCCTGCAGTTTCTGTTCAGAGATGAAACCCAGCTCTCTGGAAGTTTGGGAAGGGCTTGTGCAGGGGCTGAGGGTCCCCCTGCAGCTCTCCCAGTGCCCAGTGCCTGCAGGGAGCTCTGGGTGGGGGTGGCTGCAGCAGGACTTGGTTGCTGTGAGGGGGTGGTGGACACACTTCCCACCTGGAGAAGCCGGAGACTGCTCCATGACAGGATCCTGCAGCTTGTGTGGCTCCCTGGGATGAAGATCAGCTGTGGGTGAGCTGCTGGGATTCTCCTGATCCCTGCCAGGAGTGGGAAGGATTCTCCCACACCAGAGATAACACGCTGATGTTCACAGGGGATTTTTTTCCCAGGATCCATGTGAAGGGTGGATCGTTCTCAGTCAGGGTGGCCACGCCAGGGGTGGACAGGCTGCTCCCCGTGCAGTTCCTGGGGGTCACTGTGCTCCCTGTGCAGTTCCTGGGGGTCACTGTGCTCCCCGTGCAGTTCCTGGGGGTCACTGTGCTCCCCGTGCAGTTCCTGGGGGTCACTGTGCTCCCTGTGCAATTCCTGGGGGTCACTGTGCTCCCCGTGCAGCTCCTGGGGGTCACTGTGCTCCCCGTGCAGTTCCTGGGGGTCACTGTGCTCCCTGTGCAGTTCCTGGGGGTCACTGTGCTCCCTGTGCAGTTCCTGGGGGTCACTGTGCTCCCTGTGCCTGCAGGCAGACCCTGAGGGTGGAGGAGATCCCAGCCGAGCTGCGGGCGGAGGCTGCGGAGCGGCGCCGGGAGCTCATCGAGTGCGTGGCCAACGCTGACGAGCTCCTGGGGGAGCTGTTCCTGGAGGAGAAGATTCCCACAGCTGCACAGTTAAAGGTACCTTCCTTGTGCTGGCTGTTCCCTCACCTGTGTCCCTGTCCCCTCATTCCTCAATGAATGTATCAGGAATTCTGTTTGCTGGAGTTGTGTCACCTCAGCTGAACTCTGGTTCCCCCCAGGGAGGGCCCGTTCCCAGTCTGTTGGAGAATTCTGGAGAGCAGGTTTTATGGGAAGCCCTTGTGCTGGGGGTGTCCAGGGCACTGTGGGAGCAGCTCTTTGCTCCAGGAGTGGAGAAGCCCAGGAAAGCCAGGGGATTGGGCTGTGCTGCAGGAGGAATTCACAGGGATATTTTTCAGCTGGCAATCCGAAGGGCAACGCTGCAGAAATCCTTCACCCCTGTCCTCGTGGGAAGTGCTCTGAAGAACAAAGGGGTGCAGCCACTGCTGGATGCTGTCCTGGAATACCTTCCCAACCCTTCTGAGGTGGAGAACTACGCTCTCCTCAACCAGGGGTGAGTGCATCCAGCAGCAGCAGGAGTGTCCAGGGGCAGGGCTGGGGAGAGTGTCCCTGCCCATGGCACTGGACTACCTTGAAGGACCCTTCCCACCCAAACCAGTCTGGGATTCCATGGAACAGTTTCAAAGCAGGAAACATTCCTAACAAGATCCACAATCCTTTACCATAAGTACCAAGCAGTGCCACCAGCATTTGGCACAAAGTCCCAAAGCTCCCCTCTCATTCGAGGGTTACTCTCTGTGCTGGGATTTTACCATATTCAGTGTTGCATTTGGACAATGACTGTCAGATAATTCTTTAGAATTGATGGCAGCCCTTAAAGCACGGCCTGCCTAGAGGAAGGAGCACATCCCAAGTGTGTAAATAGTGTTTTATTCTTATGGACATGAATCCCAGAATCCCTGAGGCTGGAAAAGGGCTCCAGGATCATCAAGTCCAAGCTGTGCCCAGTCCTCCCTTTGTCACCCAACCCAGAGCACTGAGTGCCACCTCCAGCCCTTCCTGGGACACCTCCAGGGATGGGCACTCCAAACCTCCCTGGGCAGCCCCTGCCAAGGCCTCAGCACCCTTTCCATGGAGAAATTCCTGCTGCTGTCCAAGCTGAGCCTCCCCTGCCCCAGCCTGAGACCATTCCCTCTCCTCCTGTCCCTGTTCCCTGGGAGCAGAGCCCACCCAGACGTGTGAACCCCAACAGCAGAGCCTGTAAATGTTTAGAGGAGGCTCCTGTGTTGGTTCCTAACCTCTCCTCCCTCTCATCCCTGTTTCTCAGGGAATCTCAGGACCAAACCAAGTTCCTGTTGAACTCTGCTCGTGACGATTCCCAGCCTTTTATTGGCCTTGCCTTCAAACTGGAGGTGAGTCTCACTCTGCAGCTTCCCAGTAATAGAGAGTCCAGGTGGTGCTACCAAAACTCACCTACAGCAGACTTTTAAATCCCTTTATACTGAAAAGCAGTTTATATTTGACTTCAATTGAAATTCAACTTCTTTTTAAAGAAAAGGCTTCAACCCTAAAATCCATAAATTCTGCCAGTTTGGAACTTCAGGGTGGATTCTGGACCTCAAGTATTTCCTGGTTTTCTTAGTTAAAACTTTAACATCTCGGGGTTGTTGGCTTAATTGAAATATTTTCAGGGAAAAATCCTGCACTTGGAAAAAATGGGACATGAGAGAGGAAAAGGCACAGAAATTAAGGCAAATAAGTTGTTTGCTACTTAGAGAGCAGCATTCAGGATTCCTATGGAATATGGAAAATGGCTGGCCACATTCCATGGTAACATGTGTCTCTTGGGAAGGTTTGGGAGTGAAAAATTGGTACAAAAAATGCCAAATTCCATTGCAGAGAATCTTTCATTTCCATTATTAGTGTGGAAATTGACACCACATTTAGTCAGTGCAGCTGGTACTTGGAATTGGTGCTGGTGATGCCTTGTGCAGGCTGACCTAGAACAGAGACTAGATGGGGTTCCAGAATAAAGCAGGGATTGATTCCAAGGATCCCCTCCATGGATCCACCTTGGGCAGCACCAGAGCCCAGCCAGGGCTGCAGCCAAGATGAACCAAAATGGCCCCAAAATGCCC
>JAYDZK010000006.1:25701151-25715255 GCA_034509185.1 Euphonia xanthogaster | reverse complement strand
TTGCCACATTTTTTTCATGTTGCTTTGCAATAGAAGGCAGGAACATCATCTTAATTAGTCCTAGAAAGGGAAGAAATGCAAATACAACAAGACTGAACTTTAGACCATTGGAAACTCTCTCACTGGCTTTCAAAACAGAAGCCAACAGCATAAACTGCTTTTGTAAAAACTGTTTCCTTGCTTTATGATGTCTGGAAAAGCAGGGGTACACATATCTTTTATGAAATCTTTTCCCTCACTGTATGGAGAGGCTATTTCTTCATTCAGAAATATAAAATGACAGGCCCTTATCAGCATTATACAGCAGAGAAAATCCTATTCTATGCATTCTCTTGTGGAGCAGTGTGAGTTTTCCCACTACCTTTCCTTCAAATTTGAAGTAATTTTGAAAATACATACCTTCCTGGGGAAAAAAAAGCCCAAATGCTCAGAACTTTTCATTTGGACAGAATATTTCCTTCAAGCACCAGTACTTTCTTGTAGCTCTATAAATCTCTTTTGAGAAACGGATCCCATTTTCTGAAAATAATGAAAAGAAAAGAAAAAAGAAGAGGGAAAATAATAATTTTAGTGGAAAAGTTCACAGGAGTCATTTTCAGATTTTAAAATTTTGATTCTGGAGTGGTATCAATTGCTAGTTTTTTCAAAAGAAATATCATTCTACTAGTCTAGGTAGTTTAAAGAGAAACCTGAGTTTTCAACTTTAAAATTACATCCATTTTTCAATGCCCTCAATTTCTGTGCCCGCATTCACCTTTAATTTGGCTGAGATTTTTGAAGTCAGTGGCAATGTTTCAGTGTAAGAAATTTATAGGATTTAGCTATATGGGAACACTTACGAAGTTCCCATTCTTTGCTCTTTTGTGAAAAGGCTGCGTGCATTCAGTTGATGCTCAGCCCAAAAAAGCAAGTTGGAGTCCACATTCAAAGAGCCTGGACTGTGACAAATGAAAATAGCTTCTCATAGTAGTGTCAGGTATGAAATAGGAAAGGTGAGGATTAAACAAAAAAGCTTTCAGACTATACCCCAATCCAAAAAAAAAAAAAAAAAAAATAGAGTTTATGCACCTCCTAGTGCCACAGAAAATTTTCAAAATGAAAAAAACTGTGTGAGGCAAAACAGGAAAAAGCCTCCCAGTGATGTGCTTGCTCTAAGAGCTGTGGAATTCTCCTCTGACCTGTGGGCACATTCCAGGACTGGCAGAGACACAGCAGGAAGGGAAGGAGTTGGGAATCAGTTGCTCTGAGGAAGGAGCTTTTACTCTGCTGTGTCCTCCTCCTATCCCACTACAGCTGACACTTACCCCTGGGAGGCAATTAATATTGCTATTAGAAGTATTTCCAGGCTAATTATTTTCCTAGACAAATGTCAAGATTCCTGCCATACCCAAAACAAAGCTTATTTTTTTTAATCCTGAATTACATCTTGCAGTTTGCTAAAATGGCATTTTGGGGTTTGGGAGAAAGATTTTCAAAGGCACAAATGAGATGTGACTGTTATTCTAAATGCCTCTTTTTTATTCCTTTTCTTTTTTTAAATGCTTTTGAAAAATAACATTGTCACTGCAGACAATCAATTAGTTTTCACTCTGAGTTCAGTTAAATTAATCTGAACATCCACAGAAGTATTATTAGACATGTTGTTCAAAATATCAATTTTTCATTAAGCAAACAACAGACATATGAAAGATTAAAAAAATGAGATGCTTTTAAGTATAAGAAAGTAAATCCTTCATTAAGGTTCTACTGATTTCTAATTCTTAATAAATACCAATTTTATGCTTTGTCAAGGAAAGCTAAGTTGACCTTACTACTTCCCTAATGGCAAGCTCCTGCAGACATTCCTATTTCCATTTTCTCCCTTCTGTGCTTCAGAAAATCATGTGGGTGATCTTTAAAGCTGAGAGCAACCCTAAGGCAGTGCACAGCAATCTAACCAGCCCAGTGTGGGTCCAGCAGAAACATGGGCTGGTTGTTCAGGACAGTGTCCTGATCCCCACAGGTAGAAAGGACCTTGAATGTCATCATAAGGGAAGAGACTGATAATGAAGAAATAAAAAAAATAATAGATGGGGCTGATCCATCCATTTTCCCAGAATCTAGTCACGAGTTGCATGAAAGAAGCAAAATTATGCTTAGTTGTTTTTTCTTTCAGTCCACTGTTGGTCCCTTGCTTTGTGTCCTCTTAGGGCTTTCCTCTGTCCCAGGTGAAAAGCCACAGTAAAATAAAACTAACTCAAGCAAACAATGCTCACAGGTCTGGGATGACTGCAGAGACATCCCTGTAACTGTTGGATTTTTATGATGACATGGTTTAAAAGTCACAGTAATTCATTGCTCCCTTTTGGACCCATCTGCTCCTCCTCGGGCCACAGAATTGTGCTCCTGCAGAGAATCCAGGGATGTGCTTGGTGTTACAAACCATCACAACCAGCCTGATCTCTCATTGCTCACAGACATGGCAGATAATTTGTTTTCCTTCAGGAATCCATGGGAATGCTTGAGGAGGGATAGGAGTTTGTGTATGGCTTCATAGGAAACCATTCCAGTGTGGCAAGCAGGGCACAGAACACAGGGATCCTTCCCTGGAAAACTCAGCATAGGAATGGGAAGTGGCCTAAATTCCTGTGGTCCTTTCCTCTTGGCATCTTACAGTAAATGTGGGGCAATCCAGCCCTTGCTGTGTGAAACTGACCCAGGTGTAAAGGAGGAATAACCAAATTTCCCCAGCTACCACCACAGCTGTGGAACAAATTAACATCTTCTCCATGTCCTGCATCTCCTGCAGAGCTGAGCTTCTTCTACTGTTGGTAACAGTGATTTGAGGGTGAGAGTTGCTCATTGACAACCTGGCTTCTCACGACCTTTATGTTTGGATTAGTTTAACCCCCTTGGCTTGGCCACAAGAAGGTTTTGGTTCTGACCCAGGCCTACTAAAATCTTTCTGGGCTGTATTCTAGAGAGCGGACTGAAATCACTGCTGAGTTTTTAAGAGTACTAAAGCTTAGGTTAATAGAATTTTCTTATCCTCACCTCCAGAATCCAGACCCACATCAGTACCAATTACAGCCATTTTTTTCTTGAAACTCCTCTGGAACTGCAATTTGTCAGCCTTCAGCAATTTTATCTTCTGGCTCATGTGCAGAAGCAGCTTCTACAAGTTGGGAAAGGAAAGCGTTTGGCTGGGGAAGGTGCAACATGAGACACATCTGAATAGAACATGAGAAACAGCTCGGTCTGTACACTTGGAAATGATTGATAATTGTTTGGTTTAGCTGTGGTGGGATCCTGAAAAACAGACTTTTCAGAAGTCTACTCTTAATCTAATGATACTGCTATGATGAATGAACCCTCAGTATATGTCTGTGGAGAAAGAATAATCCTCAGTTGTGGGTAGAACTGTCCTGTTTTCCTCTAATTGAGTAAGACAAACAATCCCATGAGCTATGATGTCAACAGACCTCTTTGTAATAAAAAAAGGTTTGGAGTGCTTAGAATCAGAAAAGTAGGGCACTGTTAATTTAATTGCTGGGAGATAAGTTTGATCAAAGCTGAGGAATGTAGACTGCATCCTCAAATATAAGTAGCTTCATTTAGAAAATGGACTTAATAACAAGCACATTCATTCATTGTTGGAGACTTGTGATTATTAATATTTGATCTAAAGAATGCCTTATATTTAAGACTCTTCCATTATTTACATTTATTATCCAGTTCTCTCCTGCCATTTCTTTCTGGCTTCACTACTGCTAAGAAATATGTAACCAAGATAATCACATTATCTCCCATCAGTGCTGCAATCTGCTTAACTGGAAAAGTCAAACACAATATTGCAGTGCTGCTGCAGACAGGAGATTTAGCTAGAGCTGAGTGTTCTCAGAGCGACTCACTCTCCTGACTTCCAAAGAAAGTCTGCTAAAACCTGGGAAGTTTGCTCTGCCCAGAGGGCTGGAATGGAACTTCTGTTTCCAGCCCCAAAGAGGCAAACGGTCAGGGCAGCATGAGGAAACCAAAGTGCATTTCTGATGCATGAATCCGTGTTGGGTGGTGATGGAATCATGGAATTGCTGTGTTTGGACACGACCTCCGAGATCACCAAGCCCAGCTGGCCATGTGGCACCACCACCAGGATCACCACCACACCACGTCCCCAAGTACCACATCCACGTCTTCTGGACACTTCCAGGGACAGGGACTCCACCACCACTGTCCTCAGCAGCCTGTGCCATGAGAGATTTTGTCCTGATGTCCAACCTGAACCTCCTCTGGAGCAGCCTGAGGTCATTTGCTCCTGTCCCTTGTTCCCTGGGGGCAGAGACTGGCCTGGCTCCAGCCTCCTGTCAGGGACTTGTGGAATGCAGCCCAGAGTCATCTGCACATAAGGTCACACATGGGTCACACCCTGAAAATGACCAGCCCATCTTACCATGCACCATACTGTGCTCATGGTTTATTCTGGTTTGTGGTTTTGGGGTTTTTTAAAATTCATTTTTATTTTGAATTATTTTTATTATGCAAAGAAGCATCACAACTTAGTAGCCCCATCCTGTGGGGTTTAAAAATTCAGCATTTTTAAAGCAGTGAGTATATTTGGAAATGCTTGATGTCCTGCTTGGATGTTTCAGCCTCATTCAAATCCTCACCTAATAATTGGAGAAAATATTTCTGTATTTTATTTTAATAGAAATACTATTCTAATATTTCTAAAGGGTGGCCATTCACTTGATTGCCTTATGACTTTGGGTTGGAAGGTAATTATTTTCCTTTCTTTTTTAAAGGTATTTGTGTTTTGGATACAACTGCCTGGAACAATCAGAAAAACCTTTCACTACAGCCAGAAAAATTCAGGCCAATATCAAACAGCTCCTCTTTCCCTAAGAATGTGCACACTGGGTAGGATACTAGAGTTGTGCTGAACAAACTTCCTGACCTTAAGGAGAAGACTGCCTGCACCTCAGGGCCACCACAGCAACGAGAGGTGGCATTTGGTTTGATGGGCTCCAGAAATTCCTCTGCTCAGTTTGTGCTGTAGAGCCCCCGAGCCATTTTTTCCCTCAGCTCTGCAGTACTTCATCTTTGTGGCAGCTCCTGAAGAAGACCACGTGGGGAAGGTGGGTTCAGAGGAAGTTTGGCAAAGACAAATCCATCTATTGAAGATTTTGGAACTTGCTTGGCTTTTGCAATAATGACCTTTTTAATGTATTTTGCAGGAGGAAGAGGAGTCCCCAGAATTCCTAATGAGAGAACAAAGTCATGCATTACACCTTCGAAAAACATTTTTTGAGGAATATCAGCTACATAGTCAAATCCATTCAACTTCATCTCCAGCAAGTTTTAGTGGTGTGGATGAGTGTTTTATATAATTGTAGACAAATGAGCAGCTTTAAATTGGGATTTAGTTTATAACTAAAAGTTTCAGTCAATGTCAAGCCCTGAGGAGGGTTCTCTCATGTCTCTACTTATGTTACTCAGGAGATTAATTCCATGAGGCAGAGAAAGAAACAGTCTCTTCTGAGAAACAAACATCTGCCCAGGAGAAAATAAAACTGTAGAAATCCTGGCTGTTTCTTACTCATGAGATTTGAATATCATTTTTGTGTTGTCACAGATTAATGACAGAAAAATTTAAATATTGCTGTTAACCTGCCCTAGATCAATACTGCAGATTGTCTCCAAGGCACTCAGAGCTTTGTAAGAAATTAAAAAGACAAAAGAACAAATTTGCCTTTTTCCTCATGTGTACCTGAAAAGATAGAATCATTTTTTAAAAACCCTAATGACAAGGAAAGCTAAAACAAAACAAACAAAAAAAAAAAAAAAACAAAAAAAAAACCAAAAAAACCCCTGATTTTTCTGTAGTTGTCTTTATTCTTAGAACTAGGAAGTTCTGAAGACTTTCTGAAGCTTATCCTGTTGTTGGAATGTTTATGGAGAGCACAGGATTCTTTCTAACAATCATCCCACTTCCATGTGGCATTAATAAAAGCTGCATGACTATGAAACACTAGAAAATGAAAACATTTGGGTTTTTTGGTGGGCTGCGTAGTCACCTACACAATATGATGACATTCACTTTGGTTTCATCATATGTTCAAGAAAAAAAAAACTCACAAAAGTCTTTGAACTCTTATTTTTGTGGTTCTGTCATACTTTATTCCCACACAGAGTGCTATTGCTCAATGGAGAGAAAAAAAAGGACATAAAAAGTCTGTCTTGGCTGTTGTCAGGGAGTCATCCCACCCTAACTTCAAAAATCTGACACTAAAATAGCTTTAATAATTTGTGAAAATCTTATATGTAAGGATTGGGCCTCGTTTCTGACTCACAGAGGCATCTCCCTTATTGCAGGAAATTATTCCCTCATTATAGGAAATTCCCTTATTACAGGAAATTATTGCTGTGCAATAGTCATGCGTTATGTTCCTGTTGTAGTCACAGTCCTTATATCACCCTGGGCTTCTTCAACTCTCCTCTTGTCCCTTTCCTTGTCCACCCATAACCTCAACACTCTTTTCATTGACAGTTTTGAATAAATGATTTGTCTCTGATTAAACTGCAAAAGATAAGAATGAGACAAGAGGAAATGTTGGGGAGCAACACAGCCCCCAAATCTTTTCTTCTCACCAATTAAAGGTCTGTACTGAATTTGCATGACAAGGTTGAGTGTTACATTTTTTGGTTGTTTCTCTCTCTGCTACCCTGTTATTAATTAGCAAGAAATTAAATTATTATTCCCCAGTTTGAACTGTTTTTCCTGCATGGTAATTGATGAATGATCTCCCTGTCATTATTAAGACTGACAAGATTTTTCGTTATATTTTCTCCCCCATCTTGTTGAGAAGGGAGAGTGAGACAGAGGCATGGAGGGCACCTGGTAAATCCACCTCAGGTTATATTAACAAGTCAACTTTTATTGCTTAAAAAATTGCAAAGCAACAACTTCCAGCAGCTAAAACAAGAGTTCATTTAATTGAAAAGGTACAGGGCTGTTTGTGTTTAGTATCCTGCCATGCAGAATATAACTCCTAAGTTCCAAAATCAAAATATTGACATACTTAAAAGCATAATCAAGATTACAAAACCTGAGCAAATAAACAAACTCAACTACTGGAATTATAATATCGGTGAAGGAATTGATACCTTTGGCCATAGAGGCAGCACAGGCTTTATATACCCATTATTTTAATTATTGATGAAATAATTTCTGGAGATAAATAAAAAATTACAATCCATTTCTAAGTAATATCTTTTATTCCCAAAAATTCTATAAAATGCTAGGGGTGTCATGTGAAAAGAAGGATTAACTTCAAGAGAAATGTCCAAGGGAAACTGAGTATCTTTTGGAGTAAAAGAATTCCTTTAGATTGGTGCTTGCAAATTTAATACGATGTTATGAGTGCCATGACTAAAAAATGAAAGATTTTTGGGCCGTGTAATTCTATGTCATTCTGCACATTTTTCCCCTGAAATGTGAATTCCAAGTTTGGGGCAACATTAAATATCTCAGGGGGAGTTTTCCAGGAGTTCCTCAGTTCCTTACATCAAGCACAGCTTTGGTTTTCTACTTGGAAGAGATTCCTGGGCTGAATTTTCTTTTTATATATATGTATATTTTTAATTTAAATTATTTTTTAACTAGATGCAGCTCATTGGCTTTATTTCTGTCCCTCCTTTCGGGGGGGGGGTCTGTGAAATAGGGAGTTTTTCAAGGCAGAAGGAACACAACACTTTTAAAAGATGTGTGAGAATGCCACCGCATTTCTTGACAAGCCAGGCTTTTCCACCTGGCCCAGGTGATTTCCAAGTCAGGGGAACTATTTGTCACAAACTGGGGATAGGGGTTCCTCTGAAGATCTGTGATCCTAAAATTTTGTGCAGGGACAGAACTTGGACTCAGTGATTCTCATGAGCCCCTTTCAACTCCGGATATTCTATGACATCCTACACAACATCAAAAAACATCTGCTACCTCCTGAACTGGAGAAATAATTTATTTTCACTGGATTTTTTTTTTTTTCCTCAAAGGGCTTTAAGTTCCTTGAGCCCTCCTGGCTGTCAATAAGTAGATAAATAATGAGTCAGAGCAGAAGCACTGCTCACACCCAGCTCTGCCCTCCTGTCAAACCCTGACTGCTGCTGGGTAAATTGCTGGAAAATAGAGTGCAGTGCCTGCTTTTAGGAGCTTCTAAACAGAGTCATTTGTGTATTTAGATATATATTTATACACACACTTTAAAGAAAACCAGTATCTTCACATTATCCTTTCCACCTTACTTAAATTCTCACAGTGTCTTGGAAGAACATGTTATCTGCTTTGTTACAATTTAGGACTCAAACACCTTAAAAATAGTCCCATTTATACAGATTTTTTCCAGACTCTTCTTCACATTTTTTAAAATTATTTTTCTATACAGACCATATATTTTAAAGCAAAAAGGAAAAAAAAAAAAAAACAACAAAGGCGGACTTCACTGCAGGGAGATTTTGTGTCAGGAAGTGAAATAACCTCAGTAAGAGCAGAGTTCCCTAAATTTCAGTGTGTAAGTGGAACATTATGCTACATAAGTAGACTGAAATAGATAAACATAAATTCTAAAGCTGGCTGCACCAGCCTTGAAAAGCTGTAATTAAGGTAAAGAAAGTCCAGGGAATGATCTCCAAGGAAATAAAAATAATGAATGAAAGAAGAACCCATTTCTCTGCAGTACATTATTCCACAATAATTAACACTTTTTATCGCTGCATATATATCTCCAATTAGCTATCTGAAAACTGAGGTCTGAGTTAATTGATTCTGTTATACTTGTGTAAATCTCAGCTAATTCCATGTGCTTCAGCAAAGCTGCTCTGGTGAAGCTGATGGCAGGATCTGGTCAGCCAGATGGGCTGCTTTGATCATCCTAAACTGCTCATTTAGGAATGCACAGGAACTAATACAGATTAATGCCAGCATTTAGCTGCAAAATAAGAAAAATCAAATATTTCCTGTCTTCTTGCATGTAAAAATATAATCTAAGTACTATTACATATCTTATATATATATATAATATTATACAGGAACATAATAATGAAGTGAAAGGATAAATTTTGATTTGGAAAAGAATCAAAAAGTTTGGAAGTTTGTCCTTAAACCAGCACAGTTTTCTTCCAAATTGGAACTTTTATTTTACATAAGGTTTTGCAATTCCAATGTATTGTGTTCTATCTAGCAAAGACTGAGAAAAATACAGAAGATGATGGCATAACATAGGAATTTTATATATTTTACACATATTTATATCTTTTTTATATATAGATATAAGTATACTGGCAGTGGTATTACCAGCAAAACTTATCAGCGAGCATTATTGAATATGCATTCTTAACTTCGTTGTCTTCAGCTGAATCCACAGATTAAATTCATTGAAATTCAGTAATTTGATCTATTTCTACTGAGAATATACATTTTTTTATGATTTGTAAGGGAATGCTGCTTTGATATGATTTTTCTCACCTTTCAGAATCTTTAAATACATTTTTGTATAAAGCACAGAACTGTTAATTTGGAAAAATTTGCTGGTATTTGTGTTTTTCTTCTTAAGCTCTGGACTACTTTGGGAAAGCTTGACAATGCGTAGTTTTCAAAGTAGCTAAGCCATGTTTCTCTGTGATAAAATACCTTTTGAAGAATATGTTGAAGGCTTTTCCCCTTCAAATATTCTTCTTCTGTCTAAGTAGCTGGGAAAAGAAAACAAATGTGAAAACATAAAAAAAATGACATAAAAATCCATAAAATTTCAGTGCACCTGAATTCCTCTGCTGCCTTTCCCTCTGGCAGAAATATATCTCAGGTTCCCACAGTGAACCAGAGTTCTTGATGCTGTTGGACTCAAAGGGGCTTAAACTCAAGCCTAACAATTCTAGAGGCAGCTTAAAGCTTCTTAGAGAGCTAAGATAAAATTAAAGAGCAGATGAAATTAAACATTCTGCTGACAACAAGTGGGCTGGAAGGGTGAGGGATTCAGCTTCCCTGTATTATGGATTTGGGACTGAGATGAGAGCTGAGGGACAGGAGAGGAGCAAACTCTGGGGCTTTAGGAAATAGAAACTGGAGTCTTGTTTTCTTTCCCACTTTTCTTTCTTACTCTACTACTTAGTTCTACCCTTACTTCTACTCTTCTACTGGGCTTTCCAGTGAAAACCCCACCTTTTTGAACCTAGCCAGCAGCAGAACTGATTTTGCATTAATTTAGAACACTGGGATTTTACCATAAATGTAATTTTGAAGCCAGATTTAGTAATAAGCATGTGGAATTATAAAGCTGTTCTTCAACATCGTGTTAGACACGTGCTTCTTCATGAAATGCATTCTTGCTCAGACTGAGCCAGTTGCCACAAGGCCTTCCTAATTGAGCATTATTTTCATTTTAAAGTGAAAAACACAGTTGCTCGTGTTTATTTCAGGCAAAGATATTACAGATGTCAAAAAATACAGAGCTATCAGGCTAAAAATCTGAATGAGATTTTTGTTTCTAATGACAGCTTGCATATGGTATTAAAACAGATTTTAAAAAAAATCTGCTGAAGGTTGTTTGGTAAAGAAACTGAACAGAAAAAAAAAAAAAGAGCTAATGGTGTTTCCTTCCTAGGGATAGCTGGCATGGTACAGAGTATTCCAGCTGGCAGGAAGCCACACATTTATGGACTCTTGATGTAATTTGGCTCTGCCCATAAATAACAGGGGTTGATTTGTTACTTTAAAACTGCTCAAGCAACAGAAAGCTCCAAAAATCAAAACCTGCTTCGGTTGTGCTCCTGAATTTCCTCCTGAAGGAAGCAGGAGAGGCCATTTGATGGGCTGATTTCCTTGGAGCCAATAGCTGCCTTGGATATTGATTTCCTTACCCAGCAGTGGACTTGCAGAAGGTGGAAACTCTGTAGTGCAGAGCTCCTGAATGTGGAGGCACACAATCCACAGGGCATAATTTGAGTTCTTAATGGAAAACAGCCTCAAAAACTGGTTCTGGTAGATCCTCCAGCAAAGACGCTAAACCCCAGATTAAACTGTCAGAGGTTGGTGCTGTCAGGGGACTGTCACTTGTGAGCCCAGCAGACGCTAAACTTTTCCAGAACTATTGCAGCTGGAAGTGCCTGGGCTGTTAGAGAGCACATAGGTCACTTCTCCAAGAGGTCAAAGGAGAGGTCCAGCATTAAGCAAGCAGGTCAGCATGTTTTTCTCCTGTTTTCTAAGTGTTCAAAAACTGTTTTATTTAGCAGTTTTAACTTGTGACCTCCACGCCTTTCCAGTTCTTCAACTCAGGCATTTAGGGTGCAAGCCCAGGTACAAAGATGCTCTGGACCAGAATTCTCATGTGGCTTAGATAAAAGGCCCACTGCATTCATGCCACAACAAAACATAATTTTTTTTATTTTCTGTATCAGAAAAAGTTTTAAAAAAAGGTGAACTGGCTTCCTAAAGCACCCTCTGAAAGAGCCAGCAGATTTTCACTGTTTTCCTCCATGAAAAAAATGATATTTTGACTGCCACAGTGGATTAAGGATTTCCAGTCCTGTTAATTTGAGATCTGATGCTTCAGGTAAATCTGGAATTCCCAACATGCTCCTCAATACATGTTTGCTGAACACACAGCTGGTATCTTTGTTGCCTTTGTCACAGTTTGTTGTACTTGCCTTTCAATGAGAAAATTCATGAATTATCACAATTTTGATTTAGCCTGTAGGGGAAAAAAAAAAGGCTTACAAAACACAAGGGAAAAACCCAAACAAAAACCACCCTCAGAACTCCCAAGCAAATAAATGAAAAAAGAACCCCACCAAAGTGCACCTCTCCTTATTCCACAGTAATTCAAATATTGATCTGCCAAAGTACAGAATGTATTTGCTGAATGACAAATACATTCATAAAATGCATAGATGAACAATTTCTAGGCCAACACTAAATATATATATTTTTAAATATGTACTAAATCAGCGTTTTTCCAGCAACAATCAGAAATGAACTGAGCATCCTACTTAAGTCAGGTGTTGTTTGTGATCTTTAGGGAAGAAGAAATGTTTCGTGGATGCAAGATCCTCCTTAATCCAAGTTGAAATCTGGGATCTCAGTCCTTGGAGGTCTTGTTAACTCCTGAAGCCCAGGACTGAGCAGTCTGTGCTGGCTCTGGCTGTAACAGCTTGGCTGGACCCTCCTGAGGTCACAAAAACCCCCATTTATTTTAGAACTATGTAATTTAATTTAGAAATTAGAACACTACTTGTGAGGAATTTTAGGATTTTTTTCCAAGTTGTCTTTTTACATCTGCTATTAATGGTCTTTGATAAAATCAGCCAACTCTATTGGTATTGGTGATAGAAAGCATGAGCTGATTTACACTGCCTCTGTTTATAATACAAAAATCTCTTTTCACATTAGAGAGTTTATTTATATATTGTATTTATACCCTTTATGTGACAATAGTCACCTTGGCAGTCAGAAAGATGCAACGTGCCAACCTCCCTGCACGGGTTAACAGAAATGCCTAAAAACCTCCTTCCTTTAGGTTTTTTCCAACTCATAAAAAATGCCTGATTCCTTTACTGTGTAAATAACAATTTACTGACAATGAGAGAAATACCTGGCCATCCTTATTCCCTTCTGTCAGTCAGAGGAGCTGTGTTATGTCATGTTCAGCTATAAACCCTAAATGTACCTTTTTTCCCTCCAGCTCCCAGTTTACCTGGAGCACAGCTCTGCTGCTGTAAAGGCAAGAACAAGAGACAATTTCATTTATTTTGTTATTCCCCTCATTGGGTTATGCAAAACTGAAGAGCAAATATTACTGGATGTGGGAGCCATAGAGAAGAAACTGCACCTACCCTGCCCACCTGAAATAACAACTTGATCTTTTTCATAACTGCAATTTTTATGCTTGCTAGAAAGCAGGATGTCAGGAAGAGCTCCTGCAATATTCCTGGGCTATCTTTGTATGAGGAAGCTCATATCACACATATTTTGCCTGTGACCAAAAAATTTGGATGATCCATGATTCTCTCTGGTTCTAGATGTGTCCAAATATCCTCCCTCGAAAGCTTCTCTTGGTCCCTCCCAAGCTCTGATCCATTTTTTCATGCTGCATTTATTAATTAATATTATTTTATTATTCTTTCGAGTCTGCTTGGTGAGCATCCAACCCCATGTTCACCCACAGCTGTGTCCTCATTTCCACATCCCCCAAACCCTTCCTCTCAAGGGGAATGTAACATCCCCTTTGAATTGCACAGTGCCATGCCTACAGGAATTGCTTATCACTGATAATAAAATTGAATGGGAAAATGGGAAAATGGCCTCCTAGACACACACCTTGCTAAATTCATGGTCATGACATCAAGATGCCTTTTTTCTCTTGTGACTTTCAAAGACATTGTTGCTTAAAGCATCCACAGCTGCTCTAAAATGAATCTCTGAAACCATTGCCAGTCACCTGTAGTAGCACTTCATGAACCTTGAAAACATCAGAAAGGACTCAGTTCTATTTAATTATTTTCCCATAACTCTTTTCCCCACATTCTATATTTTGAGACAAGTAAATTAAAATATTATAAAAGATAAAAGCCAGACTTTTCATTTTCTCTGGTTTGATGGTGCAGAACTTATGAGACAGTGAAAACAGACAGTGGCAGGAAGTCTTTCTCACCTTCATTGATTAAGCATTTTATTTTTTTTTCTTAATTTGAGATGAGAGGAAGGGAAGGGGCCTCAACTGACCTATGAAACAAGGGGAAATTTCCTCTTGCTCTGTGAAAACTGGTTATTAAAAACCAGCCTGCAAATTGGTTAATGACAGCACATCCTCAAAGCTGCCATTTCCATCTGCAAAACTCAACCGTCAGAAATAATTCATTTAAACTGGTCTGTCAAAGCATTTCAACTATTCCACCCGTGTGTTCAATCCAGAAATGTTTTCAGTTTACAGATGTAATCGTTTAGTGGTCAGTTAGTCTGAGTGGAAGCTTAAAGGAAGAGTTTTCTCTCTATTTCCAGCACAGGAAGGAGCTGGAGCTGCTGGAGAGAGCCCAGGGGAGGCACCAGGATGGTCAGAGGGATGGAGCAGCTCTGCTGGCAGGA
>JAYDZK010000006.1:25634206-25673818 GCA_034509185.1 Euphonia xanthogaster | reverse complement strand
TCCTCCAAGACCCCGATCAATCAGTGTCCGATGGGGAAGACAGCAATGCCCAAGAGTGGTGGCACAAGAAGAGCAAGGATGGCAGCATCCAAAGTACCTGTGTCAACCCTCTTTTCCAGGCCCCACACAGCCCCTGCTGGCCCTCCAGCTCATTGCCCAGCCACCAGGAAGGTCTGGGGCAGTGGGCAGGGCCAGCAGCAATGGCACTACTCGAAAGGCTGGGGAGCGAGGAGGGGCACTGGTCTGATGATTTCCAAGCTGGGAGTGATGGGGGAGAGAGGCTATCACTGTCCAGTTCTTTTGACCCAAATGAACTGGAGTCTGATAGCGGCCCAGGACAACTCCTAAAGCTGTTCCTCCAAGACACAGATCCAGCAGTGTCCCATGGGGAAGACAGCAAGGCTCAAGAGTGGTGGCTGAAGAAGAATGAGGATGTCACCATGCACACCACCTGTGCCAACCCTCTTTTCCAGGCCCAACAAAGCTCTTGCTGGCCCCCCAGCCCATTGCCCAGCCAGCAGGGAAATCTAGGGCAGTGGACAGGGCCAGCAGCAATGGCACTCCCTAAAGAGCTAGGGAGTGAGGAGGAGAACTGGTCCATTGATTTCCAAGCTGGGAGTGATGGGGGAGAGAGGCTATCACTGTCCAGTTCTTTTGACACAAATGAACTGGAGTCTGACAGCGGCCCAGGACAACTCCTAAAGCTGTTCCTCCAAGACCCCGATCAATCAGTGTCCGATGGGGAAGACAGCAATGCCCAAGAGTGGTGGCACAAGAAGAGCAAGAATGGCAGCATTCATAGCACCTGGGCCCACCCCCTTTTCCAGGCCCCACACAGCCCCTGCTGGCCCTCCAGCTCATTGCCCAGGCACCAGGAAGGTCTGGGGCAGTGGGCAGGGCCAGCAGCAATGGAATTACTTAAAGAGCTGGGGAGTGAGGAGTGGCACTGGTCTGATGATTTCCAAGCTGGGAGTGGTGGGGAAAAGAGCCTCTCACAGTCTGGTTCTTGTGACCTAAATGAACTGGAGTCTTACAGTGGCCCAGGACAGCTCCTAAAGCTGTTTCACCAAGACACAGATCCATCAGTGGCCCATGGAGAAGATGGCAAGGCCCAACAGTGGTGGCAGAAGAAGAACAAGGATGTCACCATCCACACCATCTGGGTCAACCCCCTCTACCCAGCCCTCATGCAGGAGCCCGGCTCGCTGGAGGCAGAAGAGGCAGACTCTGACCTGCCCAGCCCATCTCCTGCCCCAGCAGCTCCCACGGACACCCAGCCAGCGGCTGCTGCCCTGGCCGGAGCTCCAGAGGATGAGGAGCAGCACGTGAGTGCCCCTGGCCAGGCACAAGGGGTGGCCAAGACAGCAGCTTCTGCTGCCTCTGGTGCGCAGGCGGCAGCGGCAGCGAGCCGGGCAGCGGCCCCGCGCAGCCCCTGCTGGCCCCCCTGCCCACTGCCCAGCCAGCTGGAAGAGCTGGGACAGTGGGCAGGGCCAGCAGCCACGGCACTCCTGGCAGAGCTACAGGGAGAGGAGGGGTCCTGCTGCGAGGAGCTCAGCTCTGGCCCATCCACAGAGTGGGCAGAAGACACAGACCTGAGCAGGAGCGCTGAGGAGGAGAGCACCTCAGGGTCCCTCCAATCTGAGCCACTGCCAGAAGACACAGAGCCAGGCAGGATGGCCAGGGAGGAGATTGGCTTAGTGTCCCTGCCACGCGAGGCTTGGGGAGAAGACCAAGTCCAAAGCTGCAGTGCTGAGGATGAGAGTGCCTCAGGGTCCCTGCTGTGTGAGTCATGGGCAGAGAGCTCAGACTCTGAAGCCTGCACAGCCCCAGAGGATGGTCGAGATCAGCTGGAGGCAGCCCTGATCTGCCCACCTCATGCGCATCCACCACTCCTGCACATGGGTACAGGTGTCAGCAGCCAGCAGTCAGAAGAAGGAAGCCTGTCCCAAATGGAAGATATGGAGACGTATGGCAGACAAATGGAGGCTTTCCGGGGGACCACTTGGCAGGAACAGTTGCTGGAGAGGGACAGACGGTCCCTTGAGCGTGTGCAGGGCCTGCACTCAGCTGCAGCTGTCCCCGTGTGGCAGCTGTGCCCCTTCAGGAGGGCATTCAGGGCTCTGCGCACGGCATTCAGGAGCCTCAGATGCCTCATTCCAGGGCTCCACTTGTCACGGTGCACTTGATGTTATTCGCTTGACAGGGGCACAACACCTCCCCTGGGACCCTGAACCTCCTGTGCAGTCACCGGTGCATCAATGTCAAGATGCAAGATGGGCCTTGCTTGTGAATCCGGGGAGCGTTTATTATGCAGCAAAGACAGAAGCGTACCTAACTCCAGTGGAGAACAGAGGCAAGGAGCACCAACAAAGGCAGGGCAGTGGGATTTAAGGGACAGGACCAGGGTGGAGTTTAGGGTTGGGAACCAATAACAAAGGGACCAGGAAGGAACACATGGTGGGGATTACAATGTTTAACCCAATAGGGAGTTACAGGGGAGGGGAACAGTTTAAAGAAACCAATGAGGCATTGAAGGATACAGAAATGACAGGGAAATCTCTGGAAAGAGGGGTGGGTATGAGGGAGGACTGACAGCTGGGATTAGACTAATGCCTCAGGGCAGGGGGGTAAAAAACAAACTATTGAAAAAAATAATATAGCAGAAAACACACTGCAACACCACTCATAAGAGTGTCTTGGGTTGTGATGTTTCCTGCAACCAAAAGTGTGTATTCTATCACCATCTGTTAAAACCAGGTGGGGCAGTGTTCTTCATCTCTTCCATGACTCATCCCTGATAACTCTCTCTGTAGGGACATCTTCTGTTAATGGGCCATCGAGCCTCACTGCCTGACTCATAAATTCCACCATCCCACTGGGAGATGCTGTGCCCAGGGGGAGCAGCCAAGCATTCCTGCCTGGACAGAATCTGTGGTTTGGAATGCCAGAGCAGCCCTTACCTGCTGGATTCCCAGAGGACAAGAGCCGTGTAATCACCACTGGACCTTCAGAGGAAGACCAGACCCTTCTACAGGATCAGCACTTCAGAGCCACATCTGTCACTTCAACAGGATTGCAGGCACCATTCAATGAGACTGCTACCAGCCCCTGACCCAGAGGGTGTCAGGTTGGATCCTGACTCTCTCAGTGTTTCTGTACTATTGCATTTATTCTTATTTTCCTATTTAATTGTAGTTCTGACTTGGAATCCCACGCTGGTTTATCTTCAAACTAATACAGTCTTGAAACCTGAAAGAGAATGTAAGAACTTGAGGCTGCTTGTAGAAACCTGAGCATAAGTGTTCTTCTCTCTGCTAGCCAGAGGCTCTGATTTGCTGCAGCCCAACTCCAGTTATTAGAGCTGTTCTCACTAAAGGCTGCTCATTCCAAGTGGTGCCAGCAGCTGCTGCAAGGTGTAAGTTGCAGGAGGTTCTGCTGGTGCCTGCTGTAGCTCCAAAGGACGAGCAAAAACTCCTAAATGGAAATCTGCTGCTATTTTACATATCCAGGCTTATCCCAGGAGCACAATGTCAGTAGAAGAACAAGTCCATGTATTGATTAGCAGTGGAATCAAAGTGATCACAGGCACAGTGCTTTGAAAATCACCACTGAGTGCTAAATATATTCTGAACTTCAGTCGAGACGAAAGTCAGAAGCAAATCCTCCTTGCCAGATATCTTGACAGGGTCAGGAATGTTCCATATGGAATTCTAGATACACAGAGTAATGAACACATGATTTTTTTCCCCTTGCACTGGTCTCTAAGTTCTGTTTCATGCTCTTGTTGTTTCCATAACAACATGAAATGAAAGACAAAACAGAACAGTTTGTGTGAGGGTATGTGGAAGGGGAGTGTATGCTCCTTTAAGGGCTTCTGGTCAAGGGCCTTTTTCAAGGCAAATAAAAAGGGAAATAAGTAAATCAGGAAACCATAAACACAAGGACAGAAACCTGACTGACAAGGAAGGGAGCTGGTGACGAGAACCAGCTGATGAGAGCATGTGAAAGTGTTCATTGCAGTCAGGTTATCTGGTCAGGGACCTGGGAAATTGAGAAATTAAGGGCAAAACTTAGAAAGCAGAAACAAAAGAGGCACAGGAAAAAACCAAAACCACAGGCGTGACAAAACAAGAGAAAAGCTGCTCACTCACCCTTAGTGCTGGACTCTGGGGAAACAGCAGGAAGATCAACATGGATATTGGGAAGAGCTCCTTCCCTGTGAGGGAAGGCACAGGGTGAGCGGAGAAGCTGTGGCTGCCCCTGGATCCCTGGAAGTGTCAAGCTTGACCAGCTGGCATGTGGGGCCCTCTGGAATGTGGGATTTACTAGATTGGCTTGCTTTCACACTATGCATTTAAACATTTGTATATGTATTTTTGTGATGGATAAAATTACACCTTTTTATCCAGACATCAAACAGTCTCTAAATTTTAACTCTGTATTTGTGCCTGTGGCAGTGCATAGGACACAAATCTTTTATTTGTGATACTGAACATTGAAGACATGCAGAGGAAAAGGCAGGAGAAAAATAAATGCACTTATTCTACTTTTCTCAAGCCTGTGCTTTGATTAACTATGGCCTCGTGAAATGTTGTCTTTCAAAAATATTCTAAAGGTATTAGATGTAGGGGAAAGTGTACAAAAGGAGCAGGAATATTAATCCTGTTAACAGGATGTTAATCCCTCCGTGTGCTGAGAAAACACAATTACCAGATTACAATAGAAATAATTACTGAAGGTTCCAGCATTACTAAGGCAGCATTTGATGATTTTTTTTTTTCTTACAGCAAGCTAGAAGGATCCCAGTTGAAGCTCAAGCGTTATTCATCTTAAGGCAAGCACTGTAAGAACATTACATGCGGGTACCCACTGAAGCAATAAGATTTCAAAATGACCTTCAGACATCCTCAGTGGGGAAAAGTTGATTTCTCTACAAGACTGTTAAGTCTCAGAAGCATCAGTTCAGCGCTAAAAGAATGGGAAGGCACAATTCCTCACTACATCCAAAACATCTAAGTTTTTTAGCCTCATATATAGGTACAGTCATGGAGAGAATACAGGTGTCATGTCATTTCCTGCTGCATTTGAAAAATCTCCTTTCTCTCCATTCATTTCCCTGCTCATTTATTTAGTTTTTCAATAATAAGAAAGATAGAGGCAATAGCATTCCCTAGAACTTAACAATCTCATTCCCCAGGCCTACCCTGTGTGCAGCTGAATACTGGAACATTGACATAAAATCTCTTTCTAGAAGAAGAAAGGCTCAGGTTTTCCTCTCCAATGCGCCACTGGTTGCACAGATAGTCCAGGAAATTGCTGTGCACTCAGTTCAGGTATCAGAGCCCACAGCCTGAACAATTTAGTGCAAGCTTAGACTCAGCTAAAACCCTGTTCAGAGGAAAGAACTTCTGATGTTTCAAGCCCACAACTCCTGATTTTTCAGAGGGCCAATATTTGGATAACCTCACATTGATTGGAAGAGAAAGGATGTCCTTAACACAAAGGATGAAAGTCACCCTCAATTTAAAACCAGAGTAGATAAGGTCTTAAAAAGAACAGCTCTTGTCATTATTTCATCAGGGATTAAACACCCTGTTTATTGATCATAACATATTTATTTCATTACTGTTTTCTTTCAGGTGTTTGGGGCAGAGGTCTGGAACAGTGATTCCTTATTTCCAATTGTTGCACCACAGTAGTCATGACAACAGGACAACTTACAGCAGTGCCTTCCATCAAATAGTTGTAAAATTAGAGTAAATTAGTTTATTGGACTGTTTAATCAACAGGTCCTTTTCCTGCTCAAATGAGGAGAAAGCAATTCTATTGCAAAGACATTCAAAGGAAAATAAAGATACTGACCAGGATGTGGTTTCTCCCCTCTGGACACATCAGCAGAGCAAGCATTAAGGAAAAGTCAGACTGACACAACAAGAAATGGGCAAGAGAATGTGAGAAAGAATGAATTTCAGACAGAAATCAGGGGAAGAACCACAGGCACTCATAAGGAATATCCTAAGGCTCTGGACTTTAAATTTTGTATGCATTAATTGATATAACAGCACCATTAACATTAAATCTTATCCTGTCTTCCCAAGCAAAGTTGCAGCAAATATTGCTTTATAGTTTGTTGAGTATTTAAGAAACAGCAACAACTGGGAGAGTAGGTGAGTGTTGCTCTTCTGAATAGTTTATGTTCCCATTAATCCACCTGACTGTTGAACATAATAAATCCAGGTTCCCTTTCTTGCAGGAGATAAAGCAGCTCTCTCTCCTCTGCCTGTTCTGTAAATTCACCAATGAACACTGAAGAGCTGCAAATTGTTATTCCTTATCTAAAATGAAGCTAATTTCACCCCCTGTTACTTCCCTGTTGCTGCAGCAACAGAGGGAATGATGAGTGCTCCATATACTGTCCTTGTCTAGAGCTTGATTCTAGAGGCTAACCCATGGCTTGTGTTTCCTCCCCCATAGCTAGTAATTCATTTTATTTCAGATATTTTTCTTTGGGAAATCAGTCTTAAGAGGTTGTATCTCTAAATTTACTTTGTATGCTGATCTTTTCCATGTGTGTATTTCCAAAACCTATATCAGCCTTTAATTTATTTACAGTTTGTGCAAATAAATTGCCTATAGCTGCACCACTGAATTTTCTTCTTGTGACTTATGCTTCCTGTACTCATTGCAATAATTTCTTTGAGACAATCACCTTTTAAATTCCGAGCTAAAAGGGAAACTAAGCCAGCACAGATTGACAACCTAATGTTACAAAATATGCTCAGGAACATTTATTTGAAGAAAAGTAATTTCAATTATAATATATCTGACACTCTTCTTTGAGTTTTTAAATGCACTTGAGGATGGAAGTATTAGGTTTTAAGGAGGTTGATGGAAAACTGTTGAAAATATTCATGCTAATATTTATTAAGAGAACTGATCATCCTGGTCTGGTGGAGGGGGGGGGTTTGGAAAAATGAGATCTTCAAGGTCCCTTCCAACCCAAATCATTCTAAGGTTCTGAGATAATCCAGGTAGATCATTTAAATGCAGTTTTGCAGTGCCATTCAGCAATAACTCCGAGTGTCTGTCATAAGGAGAAAAGAGTCTTACAGCAGAGTTAGAGACTTGACTTCCCTTTCCAGCAACGTTTCACCAGCAGCTGGATAAAGCAAGAACAAAAACCATTGGATTGCTGAGGGATATTTTTCACACAAGAAATATTCTCTATGAAAACAAACTGGTCTGGCTCTTGCAAAATAAATGAAGCCTTTGGAGGCCACTGGGGTTCATGCAGTTTGTGCCAGTTAAACAAAACCTGTCAACTTAGAAATGGCAGAGTAGAGATGTGCTATGGTGATGAAAAGCCTTCAGAACCTTGACTTCTTTGCTTTGGGCAGTTGTGCTGTTGTCAGCGCAGAATCCTGACACCAAGCTCAGCCATTCTCATCCCCCTCAGCTGTGCCAGACATTCCACTGGAATACATTCCCTATACTGTTTATCAGCAGCTTGAAATAGGTTTAAAGCAGCCCAGACACTGCAGTTCACAGCTTTTTACCAAGGGGAAACTTTCTGTGATGGTTTCATAGAGGAAATCAAAACTGCTGCACCCAAATGTCTGAAAGACTTTTAGGAATAATGTAAATTTGAAAAAAAATGGCATTCTTTTGTGTTTTTAATGAACCTCAAGCAGCTGAATTGAGTAAATAAAAGTATTATGGAATTAGAATGACAAGATTTTTCACTCATTTGCATCTGTATTGTTTCCAGCTGCATGTTTGCAAGTCACATTTGGGGAACAATGCCAATACTGCAATAGCCTGAAGAACATTTTTGGCTTGAACTCAGTGTGTAAAAATCCGTGTAGTGTTTCTGTATACCAAATTGTCTCACCAAACCCAGTAATACAGCCACTGAAAAAAGGGAAGAAATATTTGAAAACCCACCAGCAAGGCTTCTTACGTGGGTATCTCATGGCACATCATCCCATCATCCTTTAGGTTAGAAATTAAATATTCAAACATAAAAGCAGAGCTGTTGGATGCCCGTTGTTCACTGTTCATTTGCATAATGCATCATGATCACACAAACACCTGTGCTAAATATCTTTGTCCTGGCAATACCTGAGAGCATGTAGGGTGTTCAATTCCACTCAAAACCTCTAATTCCCCACGATTCAAAATAGTCTCCATCGTTTTTCACCTGGGCTTTTCAAGGCTGACAGGATTTCTTTCTGCTTATATGCAAGGGTAAACACAGAGCTTTTTTGATACCATTAATGTATATCAGATATTGAATGGTTTAATCAGCACATCTATAAATAACTCCGCTGCAAAAATGGCCAAAGGGAAAAATATCTTTATTAACTTAATCCATTACTACTTTTGAGCTGTGCTTTGAGAGTTTTGCTGCTGTAACTCTCATGAGCAGCTTTATTGGCTGCAACTGCTTGAATTCTAAGATGATTTTGTCAGAGCTGGGTGATGTTTCTCCAGTGCTGTCACTTCAGCAAACCTTCACCAGCTTGCTGGGAGCTTCCCTGCAGCACAACCACACATCCTGTGCTGCCTGGGCTGCTCAGTGCTGCCTTTCCAACACCCATCTACAAGCTAACCCTGGGGGTAAAACTCATCCTGCATGTTTTTGGGGCAGCAGGATTAAGCTTTAGTGTTCTCCACTCCGTACCTCTAGAGCATTTTGCTCCCATTTCAAAAAACAAACAAACAAAAACCCCAAAACACAGCACCTGCTTTTGCCTGCTGAATTTTGACATACATTTGTACTCTAAACTTCATCTGTAATAAGGATCCCACAGGGTGCAAAAAGACTCTGCCAAGACTTCAGTTTGAGCAACCTGGGGTAGTGGGAGCTGTCCCTGCCCAAGGCAGAGGGACCAGATGAGCTTTAAAGTCTCTTCCAACCCAAACCACTCTGGAATTCTGTGATTCAGGGATTCTGTCATGGCTCTATTTCTTATGGCTTTTGCATGATTTAGTTTATCGACCGCAATTTCTTATTTTCAAAGTCTTCTCATGATTCCACCAAGCTTGGATGGAAGCAGGGGGTCACTGTCTACACTGAATTATGCTTTGTCCTTAGAAGAGGGTTTAATACTTGTAACTATTATAAATTAGCTTAGAATCTTTAGTATCTGCCTGAAATCCTGTAACGAGTGATTCTTCAGTAACATTTCACTGATTATAGGGGATTAAATGCTGAAAAACACACTAGTTAGAAGAAAAAATTAAATTGACTTCTATTCATGTGATAACAACATTTATAGTGAACCTTCTGTCAGGAGTTGGACTTTTATTATCCTTGCGGGTCCCTTGCAGCTTGGGACAGTCTTTGATTCTGTGTTTCTGTGTCTTTCAGCAAAAGGGGTCTGAAAAGGACAGATTTACACCCTCTGTACAGTGTAAATTATATCACTGGATGAAAATGATCAGATCTCTTTTTGTCTACATTTTTCCTTGTAGGGTTCATTTCACTTGATTAAGGAGTTCAGGGGAGATTTTCAAAGTACTTAGATGACCAAAAGGAAGTTATATTGGCTGGTTACTGAAATATTGATGCTTCTGATTATCTAACTTTCTTTTTTTTTTTTTTTTTTTTTTTATTATAACTGACACTTCAATCAAGAAAAAATACCCAGTAAGAAACTATAAACATAATGAGATTTAATCTTAACCATTAATCCCAGAGCAAGTAGTTAGGTAGTATTAAAACATCTCATCATAAGGCATTTGATTATGTTACCGTGAGCAGCAGCACTACAGGGAAATCAGCAAAAAAAACCTTCTAGAACGGATGAAAAAAATGCAAAGATAAAAGTATCCTCACTAATGAGATGAATGAATTAATTCAAACTGTATAATCCATGAGGTGATGCCTCTCTCCTCTCTGGTACGTGATATGGCAAACTCAGCACTTGGGGGAATTTGGGTTGAAGTGTAGGAGGAAAACAGATTTAGTGTGTAAGAAGTGCACTGGTGCCACATCCACAAACTCTGATTTCATACCGAAGGCACTTCCAAAATGATGGAAAAGAATCTTTTGCATTCCCAAACCCTTGCTTGCTCTTTTAGCAACAGCAGTTCTCCTGGATGGAAAATAGCCCCAGGTCAACAAGAGAAGTTTTGGAAGGATTTGAACTATGAAGCTCTGCCTGACAGGAGTTCCCTCCATATGGGAACCCTCAGTCCAAGTCAGACTCAGTGGTCTTGGAGATTTTTTCCTGCTGGTTTTCTTGGCTTTTACAGAGATGGGGCAACTCAGAGGCATTTTAAAAGATTTTATTCCATTATCAGCCTCGATGAATACTGAGACACAAGAGATGTAAAACTCAACACCATTCTATCAGAAGCTAACTTATTTCTTGGTTACAATAAAGGTATTGTAAAGTTTACAAAACTGTGTAAACTTTCTAGCAATTAAAAAAAAAATCTTTACAAATCCATTTCCCACATTTTCCCATCATGACTCTGTGATTCCATGGTTGGAACTTCACACAAAAGGTTCAGACTCCACAACAGAGCTTGTTCAAAAGAGATAAGCTCTGGTTTTAATCTCTTTTTGTTTCCTAATTGTGCAATAGGTTTAGGTGATTTTGTGTCTCACTTTGGGCTTAATGGCCTGATTTATATCATAACCTGGATACAATTTATGTTACTTTTATAGTCTTTTGTTTTCAGCAGAACGGTGTAATGTTATGTTAATACAGGGACACATCCTGTAATCAAACCCCACAAACCCTGTAATATCTCTGATCAAATGAAAAGTGCAGAAGGAAAGCAGGCTGGCAGGTGGAAATGGAAAAATATTCCCTTTTATTCTCAGGGAAACCACAGCAAAATGAGGTCAAGACAGCAGAATCCTCTTTGTCCTGAGGAGTCAGAGGTCCTTCACAAAAATGTATGAAATGATGAGCCACAAATATAAGATACAGCAGTGTTGGGTGAAACAACCAATCCTACTCTCACAAAATGAGAACTGGAGTTCTGGAAAATTCTCTCATCTCTTCACCAGAGTTTTCACTGTTTGGGTCTCCTCATATATAACTCAAAACCACTCAGTTCCATTTAAATTCAGGTCTTGATTTCAACCATCAACCTAGCTGGAAAACTAAAATAATTTGAAGGATATGCACAGCTTTGCAGACAAAATTATATAAGTTTTTGTGATGTGTTCACTGCAATTGTCTGGAGAAGAAAACAAATTGTAGATAAGAACAGTCACAACCATGTTAATTTCCTTTCATTTAGCTGTCCAATGTTTGGCTTTATATGGCAAAGAATTCAGATTAAGGACATAAACACAGGCTTTTATACAGCTCTATTTACTGATGAAAGAAAGTATGCTAAGAGGTAGTAAAAGAAAATACTAAATGCCTATTGTGAAAGTCTGCTTTTGCAGTTGCTTTGTGTCAGCCTTGTGAAAATCCCTCATAAATTGGCACCAAGAGTCCCTGTTAAGATTTGTCTCATAAACCATAGAGGAAACCTGCTGATAACACTGAAATTCTTAAAGAAGCTTAGTAAGAACTCTAAAAATGCCATTTTAACATGTGGTGACCTCCACAACAGAAACTTCTTTTTACTATGCCCAGGCATAAAAAGCAAACAGACCAAAGAACAAAAAAACCCCCAACAGAACAAACCCCTCCCCAAAACAAACAACGCAACTAAAAATAAAATTAAGTTCACAAAAGGTTTTCCAAAGTGATTTTTTCCTCCATCTCCCCTCAGAAATGTAAACCTCTATTAATCTTTAGTGACCTGTTGCCTCTTACACGAAGGTTTCAGTTAATTGCCAGCATTAGTTAAAGAGAAGAGACTTTCCAGAAGATGAATGCGTGTGTTGTTATATATAATACGTATTTTGAAAATCTAGGGTTCTGTGAGGAAAAAAAAACCCTCTCAAAAGTACCATTCCTTTGAGACTGGGCTGGCTTATTCATCAAGGAGACAGAAAGGCAATATCATAAAATACCATGCAGGAGTGAAGATTGGGGTTTGGCACTGAGATTTATTATTACAGTAACAGAATTGGAGGGTTTTGCTTATCTGTAGCCAGCATATCAACTGTCAGGGGATGAATAAGGAAGCCCCAGTTCAGGAGCTGGATGAGCAGTGAGCAGAGACACCTTTGCTGCTCGTGCAGCGTGATGAAAACACAACTTGGGATGCTCAGAGGTCAGGAGAACAATGTGTGACTCCCATCTGGTCATGGGAGAGCGACCTTGGAATGGCCACCCCACCCCTACCACCAGGAATCACAACCATATACACATTAAATATATATATATATATGTAAACATTAAAATATAAATATAATTAAATGCATTATTCAATAACTTATTAAATATCATTCATTATAAAATCATTACACTATATGGACTATAATTAATTAAATAGAAAATTAAAATTAAAACATAAATACATCCATTATATATATTATATAATGTATTTTTAGTATTAAATATAAATATAAAAATTAAAATTAAAATATATACACATACATGTGGGCTTACAAATAGACCCTGGCTATTAAAGAGCAAATTCCTTGCTTTGCTATGGTTTTAGATGAGATGTGAAAAGCCTACATGGAAAAGAATTGCAGTTTTAAAGGCTGGTAAGAGTGGCTGAGCTATCCCAGATTTATCACACAAAGCAGCAGCAGCGTTTGTAGCCTGTGATCAAGAATCAAATGGCAGAGTAGGTTTCTATTTTCTTTGATATTAAGTGTTTTCAGGTAGTGTATTTCTGTCTTGGGCTTAGTATTGGAAGCATGATGGAGTGAAAATAAGTGGTAGAAAAAAAAAAAAGCTTAAGGGTAATTCTTTATGGTTTTAAGGAGAACTCTTGCCTCCTCAGCTTTATTTCATTTCTTGTCAGCACAGTTTGAGGCTGCACATTGGCCGTCCCAAACTCCAAGGGTATGGAGGAAGCATTTTGTCAGACAGTTCCTGAAGGAATAAATAAACAGCTGATCCCCCTTGGTGGGAATTCCTGGGTTGACATCTCACAGATTCTAATTATTTAAACAACTGAATTCATTAAACTCAACAGTCCTCCCCAAACTTACAGGGTCCCAGAATCAAATAGGACTGGTTGGGAATTGGTCCAGTTGATTTGGAATCAGTCCAGCCTCTGCCTGATCCCCACCGTGTCCCCAGCCCAGAGCTCTGAGTGCCTTCCTGGGACACCTCCAGGGATGGGCACTCCAACACCTCCCTGGGCAGCCCCTGCCAAGGCCTGGCCACCCTTTCCATGCAGGAATTCCTGCTGCTGTCCAACCTGAGCCTGCCCTGGCCCAGCCTGAGGCCATTCCCCCTTGTGCTGTTGGTTTACACATGGCTTTCAATGTGTGCCCAGTCCCCTGCCAATCAAACTGGCATTAAATACTCAGAGAGGAGCAGAAATCCCTCCATCCCTGTTATCCAGTGGACATGTCAGCACAGCTGTGATACCCCTGAGCAACAGGAATCATTTCTGTTCTCACAATCCTTTCAGAGCTTCCATCAGGAAGTCCTTGGGGTGGGTGGCAGCAAGAACAGACTGTGTCAGCCAGCAACAAAAAATCTAAAAATTATATAGCAAGGCAGCAGGACATATTCCCTGCTGCACACAAACACATGCACAACATTCCAAGCAAGGAGTGCATGTCTGGCAATTTTAGGCCAGCACCACAGAGCTACAGGACTCTGGCATGAGCCACTCCCATCCCTCTGTAAAGGTGTCAGGCTCCATCATTTCTCTCACAGTGCTTATAGCCCGAGTACAAACATCTAAACAGCTCCACTGCCCCCCAGCTGTGCTGATTCCACCCCTCATGGAGCTGTTTTGTTCAATAATTCTGACTTCAAAAAAAGCCAACGTAAGCGAGTGATGGCTTTGCTCACGGCATAGCTGACCAAATCTCTGTGATTATCCCATATTTAAATCAAATTATTAGTTGCTTCAGAGGTGTCTCCTGCACTCTGGTCTCCTCTCAAAGGTGTTCCAGAAAGTGCAAAATTTGTCCACTGCTGGGATGGGCTCTGAACCAGAATAATTCAGTCAGCTGGAGATGGGCAGCTGTTATCAAGGTCTTGTCTAATGATGTCCTGACAGCAGCAGTTCTGCCTAATACCTCATCAGCACTGAAACTTTTCAGTTTCCATCTGTTGCCTCCAAGTTCTACCAGGTCAGATGAGCAGCTGAATGCACAGTGATTATAATTTCTGTTAACTTTTGGGGGCTGCATTCTCAGGTAGCTCTGTACCAATCCAGTGTTTCTGAGCACTTAGAATCAACCATAGAATCCCAGAATGATTTGGGCTGGAAAGGGAACATTAAAGATCATTTAGTTCCAGCCCCAATTATTTCTCTAGTAGAAGTTTTAGAAGCACAGCCTGATGTATATATATGTATATATATATATATATATTATAGTGCAGACTGATGCTTATCTATCTTGTTTTACACCTGCCTTTCTTTATGCTCATTTTCATGGCTCTGAATTGTTGCTCACCCTTATTTGATGATTAAATTACACCTTTGGGAAAAGCTGTGCTTCAGCAGGCAGGTGGATCTGGTTCTTTGAGCAAAAAGGTTGAACCAATGCTCAAACCCAAGTTTGAGCCTGCCTGCACGTGTCTGTGTCCCAATGTGTGTCCAGAGCTGATCTGACATGCACTGCAGGATCTGTCCCTGAGCATTGGGCTAGGCAAGAATTCCTCATCCTTTGTAAATCACATAACAGTAAAGAAAAAGTAACTATGGGTTTATTTTCACTGTATTTCCACATGACATAGGTTATCTTCAGACTAATTCTGGTGACTCAGTTCAACAAGAAGCTTAATCCTTGGCATAAATTCTGGGATTTTCCAGGCTTTGGAAATAATTTGGTGCTGGAAGCAGGAGTCTGATCTTAGGAGACCTACACCTAGTTTTAGATTCTGTTGCATAAATTTAAACAGTCATTTCCAGTGCCTCTCAGTTTCCTTTCAGCGTCCTGATGATCATGAATACCTCAAAATTTCCAAGCATGCTTGAGATCCCTTCACAAGAGAAGCCCCACAAACATGAAACACAATTAATACCACACTCTTCCTTACTCTGCATAACAAATGTTTCACAAACCTGACGCTGGCACAGGCTCATCCAGCACTTAATTGGCACACAAAGCAAAATCCCAGCAGCAATTCATTAGGTGTTACAGCTACTGCTGATGGCACAGTCCCTTTAGCAGGAGCTAAATTGGAGTAAACAATCCAGCCCAAGTCCCTCCTGGACCCTGCATTAGCAGGGAGATGCTGAGTATCAGCTGATACTCATCATGTCCATCACACAAACCCAGGCAGCTGGGCACAATTAGGCTTTCAAACAAGCTGCAGTGAAATCACATTGCAGTGCAAACACATTATGCAGTCATTAGCACACTTACTCCACCAAAATGTAATAAAGCAGCTCTGATTAGCAGGCTCTGACGCATTAAAAATCTTCTTTTTATTTAATACTCTTTCACGGGGTGATGAGCAACTGTACAAAGGAAAATCACAGAGCAACACATCCAGCTTAGCACGGGATTGGGAGCAAGGGTTGTGCATCAAGTGAGTCTCCAAAAAGTGTATCCAACTGTTATTGACCACTTTAGACACTTAAAAGAAAAGCATTTTTCCAAAGGACTGGGCTCCTGAGGAGATGAGTTGAAGCTCTCTAATTGGTTTTGCTCAATAAACATCAGAGATGATTTCTGTTTACGTTTGCAGAAGATTTTGATGTACAAATGATGTTTTGTGCCTTCCTCCTCAAGGAACCAGTACATTTTCAGTCTCCATGGAAATAATCTTTCTAAAGTAAATGGGATGTGCCATATTTCCTGAATTAGACACAAAATATCTAGCTTTTGTTAAACTGTTCCTGAAAGAAAATTCCACTTCCTTAAGAAAAAGATGTAAACCCTTGGATTGTGGTTAAAACAATGGTTGCAGCCTTAAGAAAGCACAGGATTCAGGCTCTTCTCATGGCACAGCACAGTGGCACATGCAGTAAATAGGGAAATTAAAAATAACAGCTCTTGGAATAGTAGCTTGAAGAAACTGTCAGAAAGAAAAAAAAAAAAAGGAAAAGGAGATATTATGCAATTCTGCTGCATTTTAGGGAGGACACAATGGATCTTTTTTCTTTGTAAGTGCTGAAAACAAAATTTCCTAAAATGAGGCTGATCCCTTTTCACCCAGCTATAGGAGCTGAGAAGTTTAAAGAATATACTCAGAAGCACTATTAAAAACCACAGAATTCTAGAATGGTCTGAGTTAGAAGGGACCTTAAATCTCACCTCATTCCAACCCTGCCATGAGCAGGGACACCTTCCACTATCCCAGGGTGCTCCAAGCCCCTGCCAAGCTGGCCTTGGACACTTCCAGGGATGAGGATGGATAAATAAATAAATAGATAAATGAAATTTATCTATTTATTGACTTATAAAATATATCTATATATTGAGTGATAAAGCCCATTACCCGAAGGAATGTGGTAAGATTCAGTGTCAATAAAGGCAGATCAACTACTTTGTTGTTACTTGGGTGAGGGCTGGAAAATGTTGGCATTGCCACAAGTGTCCCAGAAGCTGCACAGGCTGACCAATTTCACTGTCTAAAACTGGGGCCTGTGCCCATCTGCCATTTCAGTCAGCAAATCAGTGCAAAACATACTAAAGGAACACAACAATTTATTTTTAAGGTTGCATTCAATTATCTTCTGTGACAAACAAATGGTTCCCACTGAACCATATTGGCTTATAAGTATTTAAGCTCCCAAAGTGATTAATTTCCAATGCTAATTAAATGCAGTTGGAAAAAGCAGTTAGAGAAATAAACAATAAAAGCACACTTTACAGAATTGAACTAGACAAGAGTTTCCCTCCATCAGTGCTGGCTACAGTTTGTAGGTGCTGATATGGTCCATGAGCAGGGCTGAGAGTCTTCCTGACAAAAAAGTTGATTATAAATATAAACTCTGTTCTTTCACTAAGCTGCTCATGCTTATTAGGAGCATTAATTATCAACTGCTCCCCTAGAAATTGAAATTCACACAGATGTGATTATCTCTGAAGTTTACAGCCTGTTGATCCCTGTTCTGCAAAGACATTAATTATCAGGAACTGTCACAACAAGTCCAACTGGTGATAGAGCTTATGCAGATTTCCTTCTCACTCTCTCCAAAGGACAGAAAATTCCCCTCCTTGTACCTGGTTTTCCTCTTTAGTTAACAGCACTACAGGAAGAGAGAGGTTAAGTATGGAGCTTCTCCTAGAGGAGTTTATTTGGCAAATCCAAAAATAAAAGCAAGTCCTTTTTTTTTGGGCTTAAAAGTGCACCAAAAGATTCTGAGATCATGCAAACAGCAAGCTGTAAAACCATTTCAAAAGAGAAAGTTCAGCTTCCTGTAAGGGAGGAACAATGTTTACCTCCAGTGTTTACACAATATATTGCCTGAGGTAATTGACTGAATATAAATGGGGCGTTAGGGCTTCTTCTTTTCAAGGACATTAATTACTTTGTTAGAAAACATGTTCAGCCTTTGAAAAAAATTGCACTACAGTGCTTCTCTCAGAGTGTCATGCCTATGATCTGTTCCAATAAGAGACCTCAAGGAATTTATGGCATTTGCTACTTTGCAGATCTGCAGATCTAAAATCTGTTGCCATTTAAGACACCTACAAAATGCTATTGATGCCTGTGCAATCAGCTCAGGGCCCACAAGTTTGGGTTTTTTTCTGTAGCTGTTTTCAGAAGACACATGAAGACAGGCTCTGTTGAAACACAGCATTCCACTTTTTGAAAAGTTATTTCAGACTCAATTTATCAAATAAAATTAGTTCAAGGCAAAAGAAAAACCTGGACATTTTTATTGGTTTAATCTTAAATCCTTTCTTCTCAAGTCATTCCTGCTGATGGAGATCACCCCTAATTTCAGAGCAGCTCTCCAGTGAGCACTGCAAAAACTTGATATTTCCAAGTTTTGAGGTTTTCCATAAGACTCTCAAAACACTGGGACCTATGTTCTGATGTTGGTCACTACATCTCATGGATCTGGATTCTTCCATATCTAAGTCCGAGTCAAACTCAGGAATCTGACCAAGGACTTCCAAACATCAGGACTTTGTCCATGACTGCTCCTGAGTCCCAATCCAGAAGATATCAGTCCTACAATGATGTACATCAGTTTATGACATTTATGAAATTCCTGTGCTTGACTGAGGAAAATCTTGGTATGTTTGCTACTTATTTCCATTCAGAAAAAAAGAATTAAATATTTTAAAAATGAATTTGCTTCGCTGCAAACTTTCCTTTGGCAAGAGTTTTCCATCCAATTGTGTTTGAAGCTGAGTTTCTCTCTCTCTTTTAAAATTGTACAGGTCAAGAAGGGAAATTGTAAAATTGTACTTAATGTACAGGTCAAGAAGGGAAATTAGAAGGAAGGTAAGGGATCTGTTTTGATGAGGGAAGAGTGGAAGGTTACAAAATCAGCGTCAAATCAAATGGAAAATTTCATTTTATATTGTTCTCTTAAATATGGTTTTTATGACAGTGCCAAGATAACCTTGTTAAAAATATATCAGAGAATCACAAAATAGTTTGGGTTGGAAGGGACCTTTAAAGGTCTCATTCCAGCCCTCCTTCAGTGAACAGGCAAATCTTCCACTAGACTGGGCTGCTCAGAGCCCTGTCCAAGCTGACATGGAGCTGTTCCAGGGATGGGGCAGCCATAGCTTCTCTGGATAAACCTCTTCCAAAGTTTTAACAACCTCATTATAAGGAGCCTTTTCCTTCTATCCAATCTTAACTGACTCTCTTTTAGTTTCAGACCATTGCCCCTTTTCCTGTTGCAGCATTCCACTGGATTCATTCCCACCCTTCAGCACAGCCTGGTGTCACCTGCAAACGTGCTGAGCAATGCATTCAGTACTTCAAAAATGCCTTCACTACTCTTTTGAGTGTGATTCCAGTAAAAACTGCTTTACCAACAAAATTACATTTAGAAGAACCATTTTTTTCCTGACATTAATACATCAGTAATTTTTGGCCATTCTTACCATCTTTTGAACCTGGTCTGGGCAGAACAGATTTTCTTCCTCTCCAGAGCTGCTTCACTGGGATTTCTGCTGTGCCCTTCCATTCTTAGGGTTGGGGACAATGAGCAGAGCCATGACAGGCACTCTCAGAAGGCCCTGCCTGTTTTGAATGCTCATGTATTAATGTCAGAGCTGTCCTTTCTCTTTTTTTTTTATTTTTCCTCCCTTAAAAAAAAAACCAAAAAAACAAAAACCTGACAGAACAACAGCTGTAGACTTGGTAAATACTTAGAAAGTGGTCATGAAATAATCATGTCATGACCAGCAGTGTGTAATGACAAAGTTCACATAACTATTGCAAGTTAATAGACTGGACTAGACACTCAGACTTTAATATCACACTTGTAAAAGGAGATTTGTGGAGAAAATATCATATTTAGGCTCATTCTCTAAAGAATGAGGATTTATCTCTGAGAGTCTTGTCTATATAATTTCAGTTTAAATGAGTCTTTCAAATGCATTTCAGTTTTCTATGTTGAATCAATGTCACAAGTAATTTTTATCCAGATAAAAAATTCCTTCTAAAATGTCAGCTTCTACCCTTTGCAATCTCAAATTGAATGATTTCTGTTTTACCTTGTAGTAGCCAATTTTTGATAAAGATTATAGTTTGGTTTAATATGCTGTACACTGTAATTTATAATTATTTTTTTAAAACACAAATATTTATTCAATCCACAAGAATAGGAAAGCATCAGGTCTCCAATTCAGATTGTCAGATTATATCGGATGAAAAATTTTCAGGGAAATTCAAGTGTGCTATAAGAACTTGGAAAGAAAATTCACTTTTGAATACACAGAAAACACTTTTAACACTTGAATACCAGGGACTTGTTTTATCAAATCCTGGAGTCCCCATCCCTGGGAGGACTTAAGGGACCTGTGAATGTGGCATTTGGGGACACGGGTTAGGGGTGGCCTTGGCAGTACAGGGGGGAAGACTGGAGTTGATGACCTCAGAGGGCTTCTCCAACCTAAATGCACCTGTGAGTCTGTGAAATTTACAGTAAATAAATGAAAGAAAGCTAAACACACAGCTAACAAACCAAAGCTGCTGCCTCTTTGCTACAGGACAGCAAAACACCCAGATCTTTGCCTGAAGTATTTCTACTAACAGATTCAAAGATGTTTCCCTTAGATATTTATGAAGCACAGTAGCCATGATGCAGTCTCTGGAGGAAAAATATTCCCTAAATAAATATGGTTTGATTTGAAAAGAAATGATGAGTGGGGTGATGGCTATGAAATGAGAAATGGCTGTTGGTTCTATCAATGCTGACAGACAGCCAGGGTGAGTTTTGGGCTGCTCTGAACTCTCCTCCAGACACCTCTGAATGCCATGATTTCAATTATTCTTAAAACCAAATTAACTTGCATTTTATTTCCTGCTGAATTCCTGTTTCTCAGCAGCTAATTTAAGAAACTGCCTTGCTCTCCTGTTTCCATTAAGCACACGCACACTTTTGGAGCAGCAGGAATTCCACCAATTCCAAGTAAAAGACTCTGAAATCCAGCCCTGATTTTGTTCTCTTTCCTCGTGTCAGGTCATTTCAGAACGTCCTGATTTGTGCATCCATTGGAAGGACAGAGTCTGTGTGTGACATTCCTGGGGGTGAATATCAAGTGTGTCTGAGACCCCAGGGTGGAAACACATGATTGATGTTTTTGCTACTGTGCCAGCACGACCTGGAGTACAAATGTGACACCGAGTCACACATGAACATCAAGCAGGAGCAGTTCTCTGCCAGAACTAAAGTAGACCTGCAGGAAAATGGAATAATCTTCTTTATCCAGACCAAAAAAAGAGGTTAGTATATTTGTTGTTTATTTTTTTTTGTTGTTGTTGTTGTTGTTTTTCATTTGGTTTGTTTTTTTTTTTCTGTTTCTGTTTTAATAAAAATAAAAATTAGAAGATGCCCCATTGGCCTTAAATCCTTTAGTGGACTTGGAAAGATGTGCCATCAAATTTAACTCATACCTTCACTCAATGACTGCAATAATGTATCTTTAAAATATTTTCATAGGCTTTCACCATCTTTCCTGTTTCAAACAGCTGGTTTCAAAGTTTCCTTATGAAGTCAAGGACAATGTTGAGATTTCCCTTTGTAAATTAGCCAACATTATATGTTTACATCAAACACCTAAGCACAAAATTGATAGGACTGGAAGATTTCACAAATCTTCTGAAGTGTTCTAAAGGTCTTTTATAAAAGCAAATAAAAGAAGTCCATCATGAAAGCCAGAATCCCAGTCAGTGTAGTGTTTTATGTGAACACAGCTCATATCTGATTGATCTCATTCAGGAAAAACTCATCAGATGAAAAAATGGGATTATTTGGAGCTGTGATATCCGTTGCTGTGTTCAAACTGACACAGAAGAAGATTAATTTTTTTAACTCCCATTGGCAACCGTGCCACTGTGTCACTGCAGATCAGCCATGCTGGGATTTATTTCTGTGCCCCTAAGATAAATTTCTTCTCTTACATAACAAAAGAGTGAAAAGGAGAAATCAGCTGGTGGAATATCTGACCTACAGGCCAAACAGACAAACCAAACTCCAATCAAGTCTTTATTGGGACTGAAAGCCAAGACCTACATTAGCTCTGCTCACCCCTGAGGGATTTCTGGTAGCCTCCAGCTGGAATTATGGGACCTATTCCTACCTTAACCTGCTGATATTTCCCCAGGGTTCTAATAATTTGTGTGTTTTTACAAGTTCTAGAAAAATCCTGGTTTCCCTGATTTTGTCTCTGTTTACCTTGCATGGAAGGCAGTCCTTTGTCATTTAGAGGGAGAACAATATTTCATACGTGGCCTGCTTGGGGGCTCCCTCCCTGATGATCTGCAGAGTCTTTGTTCTATCCTTTATACAGATAATTTTGGAATGCTTTCTGAACTGATAAATGCTTAATGGAGGAAAGAATCTTCCTTAGTGACGTCATGTCAGGGATCAAATTGCTCATTTTATAGAGAAGGTTAATAAATTCATATTTGGTGTTTTCCAAAAAAAGCAGGAAAATGCCCAGTAGTTAAAGAACTTAGAGAAATTAAGGGAAGAAACCCTCAAACAACAATTCAAACAGGTTTAGAAGGACCTTTTGTCTGTCCTATTGGCTGTCATTTAGGAATGGAGCAGGACAGACATTAAATGCTTGTGAACATTTGGAGTTTTTTCCTCCCAGTCTGAAACTCAGCCCTTGGAAGGGTGGAATTGGTTGGTGCTTTTTAGCTGCAGTGACAGGACAAGGGACGATGGCCTTAGACTGGCAGAGGGAAGGTTTAGATGGGATATGGGGGAGAAATCCTTCCCTGGGAGGGTGGTGAGCCCTGGCACAAATGCAAAGCAGCCCAGGGACAGCTGGGATGGGATTTAATCCACCCCAGTGAGCTCAGGGCCCTGCATTAGGATCTACAGGCATCAAAGGCCTCAGAACCACCCGCAGAGAGGTTGCAAAGACTGTTTTTCCTATGATTATTTAATATTATTCTATTTTTAAAAGCTCCTATTAAAAGCCTTTAAAAACCTCCTGATATATGTGTATATATATATATATATATAAACTTGAGAAATATTAGATGTTGAGAGCAAAGCTAAAAGTGCATAATTGTGGTGGCAGCTTATGTTATAACCCAAAATATAAAAAGCACCAAAACAATGAATCCAAACCCAACATACAGTAATGAAACAAACTCTCTCTTCCAGAAAAATTACCAAACTGCCATAATCTTTCAATAAGGTTAGAATATCAGCTCTGAGGTGGCAATCCAAGCAGTTTTCAATAGATTTTTATTAAAATTAAGGAATACACAAGATACTATTACCATAAGTTGCCTAGAGAAGTGGGAGTGGGTGAGTTGTTTGGTTTATGGATTTTTTTTTCCTTTTTGACAATTGGGAATAAGATATTTTTTATGTCTGCATAAAATATAAATGAACTGTAACATTCTTATAAATAACAAAATTCTCAAAGGCCTCTCAACAAATTGCCTACAAAATGCAATTTTTAGAAACCAGTAGATTAGTAATTTATGCTTAGCTCCTCTGGGCTTTTCTGTTTGGTGGTTAATTTAAAACTTTTTACCCCCCAAGAAAAATAAATTAAAACCAAAACTTAATAAAAAGTTCTTCTGTTTTGCCTGGAAAACAGATCTGCAAAGTTTGCACACAACCTGCTAGAGAAGAACATTTGGCTTGGAAATGAGCATCATGTAATCAACATTACATGATAAGTGAGAATTGTAATAATTCTCTCACAAGTTTTTAAAAACCCCAAAACTGGGAAAAACACTGCAATGGTAGCAAAGCTTTTGTTGAGAAAAGAAGGAAAGAAACAAAGAAGGAAGGATGGGAGGACACTGAGGAAATGGTGCTTGAAAGTTCCTTCCAGCAGCCCTGCAGCAGGAGGGTGAGGAGGAGGAGATGAAGAAAAGAATTCCTGGTTATAAAAATAACAATTATCCACTCCTCCCCTCTGGATCCTCCCCAGAAGAAGAGGGAGAGAGGCACTAAGGAGAAATAGCTTCTAAGTGGGAGTATCACTTTACACACTGTTGTACCTAACTATGTGAAGAGCCAGGGACCAAAGAAGACAATCCTAATTAATTTCCCTCTAAAGCATATAATTTCCAAAGAGCCCCAACATTAGTCATGTTCTGTTCTGTGCTGCTCTGAAGTTGTTTCAGCAGACGTGCTCCCCCACTGAAAGGCAACTGATTTTTGAAAATTTCAATGTATACTGAATTCCTGAATGATGATATGAATATCATATCTTATTCTTTTACATCAGTGTTTTTTTCTTCTGCTGTTAAACAGAAGTTGTGCACTTGGAAATCAAGCCAGTAAAAGAACGTTCTCTCTGGTAATTAAGACTCCATGTTTTTCTGGCTTATTAATCCTACTCTCCTGCTTTACCACCAAATTAATTCCATGTTGGTGCAATGTATCCTAAAAGGGGCACCTCCCAAAACAACCAATTTCAGAGCCATTATAATACAAAATAGAACTGGGCTGGTAGACTACACATGTGCAAAGAGCAGTGAAAAATTTGGATTCTCATCCGTGTCATCCATGGCATCCATAGGAATTTGCACAGACCACTATAAATAGAACCTGACTCCTTTAAAAAATCTCATCACCTTCACTTGCTGTACAGGTATATATTAGAGAGGGGAAAAATTTACACAAACTCTCTCAGTTCATTCAAAAGATGCTTTTCTACAGATTTAAAACTGTTAACTAGTTCTTCATAATTTCCTTAATAAGGCAGAGATGAAAAAATTGCTTCAGTTGGAAAAAATAATTAAGCCTGGGTGTCCTCCCTGAAGGTTTGGGTAAGATTTCCCTACCCAAATGAAGCCCAAGAGAAGAAGTAGTGCATTAGAAATGGAAAACATCAGGTCCAAATTATCATTTTACCTTTTATTTTTTCATGCATCACGTGAGCAAGGTGTTTTTGTGAAGGGCTGAATGCAGAACTGATAAATCAAAATGCTCTTTTAGGAAAAAAGGGTGGCTGGGATGTGACTGGGGTCCCAGAGCAGAGGGACGTGGAAAAGCAGGGTGGGACCAGGCTTTGCAGCCATAGCTTTAAAAATATAAATAGCTATAAAATTTTACCTCTGTAAGTATTGACTCTGTTGCCTCATGAGCAGCTTTCTGCCCCTCTTCACTTCACCCCTCCTCATCCTCCCTGGCTGAGCAGCCTTTGTGCTTAGAGCAATTGCCACACAGACCTAATGATGGAGGAAACTCAGCTGGATCCTCATAACTGACAGACTGTTTGCCAGAGGAGCATAAACATCTCTATATTATTCTCATTTCCAGGGAATTGGAGGGCTCTTTTGGAGTATTTGGAATTGCTGTTCAAAGCATCTCAAGCCTCTGCCTGCATTATTACAGGGTAATTAATTCCTGCTCCTTCCTGTGCAGGCACTCAGGAGTTCTGTGGAAGTCGAGGTGCAAGAATCCAAATGTTCCTTTGGAAGGTCTGGTCCTGCTTTTACTTTTTTACAGAGCTGATTCAGTGCAATTCTGTAAAATTAAGGTGTCCCTTCGATTCATACCTCAATGAGTTCAGAAATATGATAAAGCTCACACTCACCTGAATTTTCATTTCCAGTAAAATAAAAGGAAAGGAACACAAGGCATCACCTCTATCTGCACTAAATAATAAGCTTTATACTTTTACAGTGTTGCAAATTCAGCAGTGCTTGAAGAAACAAAGGTAAGATTTGTTATTGAACTTGTTTCTGGATTAAAATTTTTTTCAGAAGAACAAAAGAGTAATTTACAAAAAGTACAATGAAATAAAGAAAAATAGAGGAGCTAACATATTTCTTCTTCAGTAGAATTACAAGAAAACACATCAGTGAAACAGGTGATATTGTATTTTAATAATACCATGGAATTATCTGGGGGAGACAACAATAGAGATACTCATTAATATCCAATAATAAACCAAATAAAAAGAGCAAATGCTGCTGGTCTTATCTTTGCAAGAAGTCATGATAATTTCATTCACAATTGCTTAAAGAAATCAGAGGGAATTCATAATCTAAAGTTAAGTTTTAGCATTCAAGGGGTCACACAGTTGTAGATGACACTGTAATTGCAGCATTGGACTCCAGAAAATACTGAAATTTAAAAACATGAAATCTTAAACTGTCAAAAATAGTGCAGAATGCAGCTACAAAATATAGATGGAAAACTGTAACTGGGAAATCTGGGAGGTGGGTTTTTTGTTTCTGTTTTTTTCCAAGAATAGCTGTAAAGATAGAAGAAGTTCTGATTTTATTTGACATGTGTCAGCAGCATAAAATTGCCCAAATAAACCAGACAATCATCACTCATGAAATGTCAGTCTGCTCTAGGCACGCTCTTCAGAAAACTTTCACATGAGCAAGAAGTGAATATTTACTTATGGTAACATCTAGATTAAAATATTTTCAAATTGCTTGAAAACAAACAAACAAACAAAAAAGAGCATTAAAATCCTCTCCAAAATCTACCTTGAAAAATGACTTGTTTCAGAAAGAAAGGAGTGCAACAGCAGGAAAGGAAAGTTGCAAAACGTACATTTACATACCTGAATAAATGATCTCTAGCACATGAACCAGGCTGGGGGGATTCACAAAGCTGATAATACCATTAAAAATGTTACCATAGCTATGGAGAGTTTAACACAATGGCTACAAGTGTCTAGAACCCAAAAAAATCCTCCAATTTTCAATGTACACTCAGTGAGACATTACCTGGTTGAACTTCAGCACTGTATTAAATCAACTATGGAGTCCACAGCAATAGAAAAATCTACAAAAGCTGAATTCCTTTTAGCAAAAAACAATGCTTCTTATCACTGTGGTGATGGGTAGAGTCCTTACACATCCTGCTCTCACAGGCTTGCAACTCAAGCTGTAAAAATTGGAACTAAATCCTAAAAATTGGGATTAACTGCTTAAAATTGGAATTAACCTCAAAATTGGATTAACTACTGAAAACTGCCCTGTCCAAGCTGGCCTTGGGCTCTTCTTGAATATCTTGAATTTGATGGTTTGTGTTTCAGTGTAGAACTCAACCTACCTATTTTTGTCACCAAATGTGGCCAATGAATGTCATAACACATTTATTACTAATTTGGTTATTGATATTTTTCCTAGAAGATGTATTTAATTGCAATTGATTGATGCATTACAAATCAATGCATGGGGAGATATTGTTAAACAAAGAATAATATGGAGATGATCTAAAGACTGTTAATTAATTGGGGGAAAAAAGGCAGAAAACCTTGAAGCCATAAACTATATTTGTTTATAATCTCTGCAATCTCTTCAGTGTGTTTCTTATTCAAGAAGAGAAAATTAATTTGCCAGTCCTTGACCTGATTTTGTTCCCTGTCCATTCCTGTACCTGTGTGTGCAAATGGACTTAACAGGGTCTTGGTCGGAAGCCTGGATGGCTGCAGGGTTAGGGCTACAGACCAAAATAAAATTTAGATTTTTAATTTCTGTACCAGTGTTGATCCAGCAATCAGGCAGTAATCCTTCATCTGTCAAAGAATCAAAACCAAAAGAAAATTCTTTCATTTAAATCTGGTCTAGGTAGGCAGGCAATTAAAAATTCATTATGAAAAGAGCTGAGAACTGAAATTCTTTCTTCTGGGTGTTAATTTCCAGTGGAATATACAGGAAACCATAAACAAACAAACAAACAAATACATATACCATATATAAATATATAAATTAATATATAATTTAGCAATGCAGACATCGCATTTTGAAAGAGAAGCTTCCAGAATATGTAGTCATTTGACTATTTGATTATCCAATAAATGGCCATGACATGCTGCTCCTTCTGCACTGCAACGAAGAGGGTGAAATAATATTCTGCTTATTTTCCTCACCATTAAAATGCAAAAGTTTTTTTCCCTACTAGTGAGGCAGTTTGTGCAGCTGCCAATTATAATTAACATTTAATTAACTTTATAAGTGACATTTTGGTACGTCTGCCCAATATTAAGGACTTACATGGTACAGAACTTCTGTAACAGCCCTCTCATCACACATCCAAAAAATGTAATTTAGGGTCAGAAAATGCTGCACTTCAAAATGACATTGGCAGAAAGGGAAAACAGTCCTGGGGAGAGATGCAGGAATTTGGTGTATGTTGTGAAAAGCTCCCGGCATCCTCAGGTATCTCCTGTGTGGGCATGGTTGGGTTCCTGTACTTTTCAGCCTGGAATAGGCTTAAATTTAAATTGATTTTGATGCAAGTCTTTATCCCAGTACCCCAGTCCTTCCCCCAGTCTCCCTGTTTTCATGTCAACCCATGACCTTTTCCATCTCATTTTCTACCCTGTCCTGTTGAGAAAGAGGGAGAGGGGAAAAAAAAAAGTGATTAGACATGACAATGTAAATGTGGTATTTGGAGCACAAAAAGGCTCTCTAAAAAATATGTAGGAATATAACAAATCATATGAGTTTTTATTGGGTTTGGAGAGGTCTTCCTTAAAAAAAAAAGTATTTAGAGTGTCCTGCACAGGAGCCTAAAGGACTCTCTGATCACAAAGTTGAGTTTACTTATTGCAGATCTATCTATACATTTATAGGGAAAACTGACACCAGAATACTGGAATATAATGGGCAGAGCAACAGTCCAAACTAAGTAAATAGTAATAGTAAAAATACTAATACTAATACTAATACTAATAGTAATACTAATACTAATACTAATGTTATCATTAATAACATCAAAAATCTAAATAATAATTATTACATCATTAGTATTATTATTAGATTATTAATTATAATAGTTCAATTATATATTTTAATATCATTAAAATTCTATTAGTATAATTAATGTACATAATATATTATCTTATAAAACAATGAAAAATATTAATCATTTATATTATATTATGATATCTATTTATTATAATAACATAAGTAATCAGTATTATAACTAATAATATCAATAATATTAATAGCAATTGTTATATTTTCAATATTACTATTATCTTATGATTAGAATAGTTCAGTTATATATTATAATATAATTATAATTCTATTAATATAATAAATATAATAGCATATTAGAATATTAAATATATATTATATTATTATACTATTCTATATAACATAATAACGTAATGAGTAATCAATACTACCATAAATACTATCAATAATTTTAATAATCATTAATAATATTGCTGATATTGTTAAATTATTAATTATAATAGTTCATTTATATATTATAATATATTTGTAAATAATAATAATAATAATAATAATAATAATAATAATAATAATAATAATATTAATAATAATAATAATAATTAGCCACTGTGTTAAATAATCTTCAATGAACCCTCCTCATATAAATTTCTCTAATTGCCATATTTCCCTCAGTACCCTGTTGGTATTCAAGGCATCTATGACAAGGAAATCAAAATATTTTCCCAGGTTATTTCCTTTTTATGGGTTCCAGAACTCCTATGCTCTGGTTTCACTGCAAGATTTCTATTTCTTCTATTCCAGGAAACATTGAGAAATAGATCCCTGCTCCCTTTCTGTTGGAGATTTTGCTAATGTCTTCTCCAGAGTTTCCTTTATAGCTTTCCCAAGCAGAAGAATCTCAGTTTGTTTAATTATTTAATTTTTAATGTATGCATTTGCAGAATGAAATAGATTAAATTTTATTCTTGAAGTCATATTTGTTCCTGTTCTACATTCATTATTTTTACCTCTTTTATTCCCCTGTGGTTTTACACATTGGTACAATGATAACTTCTCTCTTGTTCTCTTATTCTTTTCCTAATTTTTCTCATAATACCTGCTTGCTGAACCCCCCTAAATCTGATATTTCCATACAATCATTCATTATATGATTTCAAGAGCATTTTGTGAGCATTAATCCTGGTTTAGAGCCTACCTCATGTGCTGGCAGGGCTGTTTTTCATCACCTGAGCCCCTCTTGCCACATTTTTGTCCACTCAGCCATGTGGAAGCTCTCTGAAGGGGTTCACTGATGGATTCACTCTGCATTAGGAAAATTTGGATCACCCAGCCTTTGCCACCTCTGTGGTAGCTTTTATTTTGCATGGAGAATAATTAGGAAACAAAGATTTATATGGGTGAATTCCTGTTGCAGACCTTCTAGGACCCTCTTTGGACACTCCAGTATTGGGGGCTTCCTCAGAGATACTTCAGCAAAAAATAAAAGTTCAGTTTTAACCAAATGTTCTGTCCAGTGCCCTGCAAAGAGTGCCCAGTGTAAAACTTGCACATTTTGAATCCTGTTTGTTCTCCTAATACACTGCTATTTCCCTACACCAGGTTTATGCACATGTATCCATTTATACTTTACATTTTATATTTTATATATTTAAAATTTTATGCTTTATTTCTGGTAAATGAAGCATGAATGTATTTTTCTTTATCATCACAAGTACTGAAAGGAAATTTACCCTGAAGTCTAAAGGTAGACTTGGGGGTTTTGAACTAAACTATGCTTCCACTTCTTTCCTTCTGCAGAAAAGAAAATCTGATACAGGAGGCCATGTAATGATGCATTAGATAACAGCAGGATCAGCATAGGTATCCCTTGAAAGTGAATAAAAAAGTTTTTTCCTTCCCTGTAATCTTTAATAAACCATCAGAGCAGCAGGACCTATGAGAACCTTTCCAGGCAACTCTAACTTGCTGCATATTTTCAAAACAAAGCCAGAGATGCACTTAGAAATAGCATTTTTTGAATGGGAGATCAATTATTTTTCTTTTATTTCACAGAATTATCAAATCCCAGAGTGGTTTGGGTTGGAAGAGACCTTAAAGCCCATCCAGTTCCACCCCCTGCCATGGGCACAAATGCCTTCCACTAGCCCAGGTTGCTCCAAGCCTGTTTCAAACTCACTGTAATTATTTAAAACCAAATTAATTACTAATGAGATTTTCCTCTTTTCTTCTCTCCCTGTCTTCACCTTGGATGATTTCACTTCCCACACCTGCTGTTTATTCTGTATTTATGGTTCTCATTTTCACCTTACACTGATCATAGCAACATGGATTTTTTTTCTTCCCTTAGTAGCAGTTCACTGGTCTGGGATTTGAAGAATGTGATTCCATTCACTTTCCAGAAACACCATGAGCTGTCACCTGTATCATGTTTTCCCTTGGGTTTACCTTGATATTACTCAGTAATTTCTCAGGTATTTCAGATTTCCATTGCTGGCAGCTCTCATACTGCTGTTGCCACTCACTAAGGTGAAAGTCATCAATAATGATGATAATGATTTGATGCTCTCTGCTGTGAGCATGGCTGGGGTGAGGGCCAGTGACAAAGGATGTGATTTTCCCCCATGAAGGCAGTGTCCCAGTGGAAGGGGCTGCCCAGGGAGGTGGTGCCACCTCCACCCTCACAGGTGTCCCAGCCCTGAGCAGCCTGGGGTGACCCCAGTGCTGTGAGCACAAGGTTGGGCAGGACCCCCTGAGGCCCTTTCCAGGCTGAATTATCCATGAGCCCGTGACATCCTACTTTTACAGCACACTGCAGCTCTCAGACAAACACCTGACCACGTCCCTATGCACGAGGAAGAGAAAAGAAAGAGGCAATTCAGAAAGAATTAACATAGTGGGTTTCAGTTCTGAGCAGAGATCTTCTTTTCCAGCTGATAAGACACGAGGAAGAACCAGGATATGCACAAAAAAATTAATTCTTTCTGAATGGAAACAAGAAATTACAGATGTGGAAAATCAATCACCATAAAGCCTGAAACACCAAGTTTTGCTGTTGTAAAACAAATTTGTAAATTCAGTCATCAAATTAAAGTCCATGCCTAGCTTGATGTTTTGTCTTTGATAAGTTTGGAATATGATGTTGAATACTGTTTTTTATTTTCTTAAGATTTCTGTCTCTGTTATAAATGGAAACGATGCAGGAAAAGGACTCCAGGACATGAAAGATGAATCCTACCTCACCTACTCTGTCCAGGAGCATTTTTTTGATAAATTAATTTCCTTGAGCTGTTAAAGCCTTGCCCCTTCCCATAAATTGTATTGGAACTTATCTCTAATTATGGGTTATGTGTCCAGCCAGCTCTGATCTTCTTTCAAATACCAAATCCTTCAATAAAATTTATCCACATCAAACTTCTTATGTTTAATGATGACAGCAATGATGAAATCATTCAACAGAATCACTTTTCAAATTGTGATAAAATCAGTATTAAAGCACTGGTGACTTGTACTTTAACAGCTTCCAGATGGGAGAAAGAAGGATTTTGAAAGTCATACTGAACATGTGCATACAAAATAATACAGAATACTCATTAAATTGCTCCAAACTCTTGCTGTATTGATTAGCAGTCAAACTGCCAGGGATCTGACCTATTTGCTCTTCCACACAGCACCCTTCTGACATTTACTGTAAGGAGGAGAAATGTGTCTCCTCTTCCAGTAGGATCTGGTAGCAAATGAGGAAAGTCAGAGCAGGAGCAAAGAAAGCAAAAAACTGGGAGTGGTGACAACATATCCTGGTTTGCCCTTGGCTCATTTAAAATAATTATTAATTAATCATTATTAAATTATCAAATATGCATATAAGATACTCTTTTATGCATTCTTTGGATCATGGAAATGAGAGTTGAGGGAGTTGCACAGGCAGCTTTTGCTGGGTGGTTTCACAGCAGGAAATGCTTCAGAAATGCGTTCTGAGCCTTCTCCTCAAATCACAACCCCTGGATCTCCACGGGTGAGGCATCATCGCTGGGAGATGGTTGTATGTGAAACAGGAAGGGGCTGGCCCCATTCCCGGTTTTCCAGAAGAAGAGGGTGTGACAGAACCCACATGTCTTGAGAAGGACAGTTTAGGAGCCATAAAACCATCCAAAGCAGCTGCTCGGATCAAGCCTTTCACCTCCCAGCGTGTGTCAGCCTGGGGACCAGGGCACAGCCTCTGTGCCCACTCTGAGCACTTGAACTGCACATTTCCTCCTCTGTCAGGTCAGGCATTTTTGCCCTGGCAAGGACAAGGCATTAAAGGGAGAGCAGTGGGATTCCAGTTAACAGAGCACCCTCTCAATTGCACTATTCACATTAAACAAGCACAGGGATTGATGCAAAGGAGCTGCTCAGACCAATGAGTCAGGCACTCCTGGTAAGGCATGAAATTGTTCTATCCATCACAGGCTGCAGTGCTCTCTCTGTACTGCACATGTAAAAGTACATTAAATTGGGACTATTGTACTGTGACATTTCTATTCTAGACAATTGCCAGTTAAATCAACACAGCACATTTTATCATGTCTTTGAATGTCTAGAGATAGTTTCATCCACAGTGCCTCGTCAAACACTTTGGAGGGAACATTTTCTCAGGAGGGCTCTGTAATTCTGCACAGCTCACCCAGACTGTGGCAACAAATTCCTGACCCTTCTGGGGTCAGAAACGCTGTTATTCACATGCTGCTGCTGCTCCGGTGTGGGAGGAGTTCAGGAGCACTGTAATTCCTACCTGCAAGAAGAAAAGTGGAGTAAAGCTCTTCCCACTCCTTTACCAGTGTTGGACTACAAATGGCGTGGCAAGCGGGCTGCAGAATTCAACATCGACTTCTGACAGCAGCCCTGGAGTAAAATCTGATTGGAATGAACCAGAATTTGGGACTTCACCATTCCTTCATCTGGGTTAAAAAAAAAAGAAAAGCAGAAGCAGAGCAGACAGGAAATCTTGATCCTCATCTCTATTTAGGCCTGAATCAGAATGAAAAAGAGAATAAAGAATATTAAATCACACTTCTCAAGTAAAGCCAAAACACTGAAATTATACACAATGCCAAGCCCAGGGTGTCTGCAAAATGTGCAATTCAGGTGGGTCTTACCCTGATATATTTTCTGTCACTTAATTTCAGAATTTAAAACTGCCATGCAAGCACAGATCTAAAGCCTAACCTGTAAGAGCTGAAGGACACTGACAGGGGTGGAAGCAGGCTGCTAAAATGAGGAATTGCCATCTAACTTACAGTAATCATGTAAGCAACCCAGGATTAAGTAGAACTGGCTCTTGTTCCCCAGTTTGACACTCCTCTGCCTGTTTGATATCCTAGGAGTAAACACAGCCTTTAAAATCAAACAGAACTAATTTATTAATGTATTCTTAGCACTTTAAGAATGATTAATGGCAATTCTCTAGTTTTACACTGCCAATGTTGAGCAGAAAGCTATTAGAAAATCAGTGCATAATGACACTGCTGAGGTATTTACTGTTCCAACAGCAACACTGGAGAGAAAGATTCTGGACTCAGAAGTTAAACACATGTGGCAATTAGCTGTTAAGGTTGGGAGAGAAATAGCTGGGTTTTTTTCCTTTTGAAAAAATGTTTTTGAAGAGATGGAAACAATATTTTCTGGGAGGCATGCAGCTACTTTTTGAAGCTACAGAAATTCTCACATAATCCAGGAGCGGTGGGAAATTCATATAAATGTGAAGATAACATTTACTATTAGAGATCACAACAAGGCATCCAAAGTTCTTACAAGTTTTCTTCAATGTCAACAGCTTTTAATAAGCTTGGACTTGGCAATCTTGGGGTTTTTCTCCAGCTTTAATGATTTTGTGATTCTGTGGGAATGAAAGGACACCAGATCTCAGTGCCAGTCACTCATGTTGCCCACCAACCAATTAGGTGGATAAAAATTGAGACATTTCCTCTCTTCTGCACTGTCTAACAGTCCCTAAATGCTTCTTTGGAAGATTAAAGTAACCAACTGTCTTGAAGGTATTTCTTGGCCTTGGCAAAATATTAAGAATTTCACAAAATTACCCCAACACAGTTGGATTCCAAATACTCCTGCTCATCCCCTTTGCAAAAAAACCCCAAACCAATCCAGGAGCCAATAGTGGAGCATGAGCACATCCAAGTGACAGCAGTCAGTGAAAAAAGACAATGAACATGAGAAAATAATCCTTGATTTGTGTTTAGAGATACTTTAAGACAATTGACAAGTCCAGAATGGGAGCAGCTGCCTGAAGCCAGTTTTTAAGGAAGGGATCTTTGGCTAATGGGAGTATTTATATGACTCCATTACAATGTGCCCTTGCTCCAAAATTGGATAAAAGTAAAAATTAGGACATGGAGTGGCTTTATACAGGTTTCCTTGGGCATCTTCCTTATTTGCTCTTGATGGCTCTGTGGGTTCATTGTCAATCCAAGCTGAAACGGATCATTCCCAATCCAAAGAGGAGACAACAGTGTCATGGTCATGGAAAGGCAGACACACAGACACCATACTGGAAATATAAAGATGAATTCTGAGTGCCCATGAAGCAGCTCTTCTCCGCTCAGCAGCACAAAAATCCACAGCTGAACGACTGTGGAATATCTGGGGAAAAGAAAGCCAAGGACAACAATAATGGGCACAGGCCTGGAAACCACGACTCAAAAGAAATGACTGCAGAAAATGTGAAATTTAGGGAATGGCTGGAACGATTAAGACTCAGCTACATTTGCTGGAGGAAGAAGAATTCATTTTTCTACATGCACATAACCAGAACAAAAGGAAATCTGGGATAAGAAAGATACAAATGAGGCATTAAGAAAAACAAACAAAAGGAAGCCCACAGCTCTTAATCAGAGAGGGTCACTAGCAAGGAACAAGCTACCTGGTGATTGTGGACTCTATTTTCCCTGGTCTGATGAATTATTCTTACTTAGACTTGACCACTCTAAATGTTGTAAAAATTATTTAGGCCAATTGGACAGAAATAAATTCTGTGATTTCACAAGGAGAAATTCCTTGTTCATCTTGAACCAGGAATGGAAAGAATCTGCAGGGAACAGGCAGAAAATACAAAAATCAGGGAGCAAAGAGTAGAGAGGAAGCGAAACCCCTCCTCTGGTCAATATAATGTGATTCTTAAGAGAATAGGACACCTTTCTGCTGTGTCCTTCTGCAGTGCCCAGAACAATGAATTCCTAATTGAAGGAAACAATCACTAAATAAGTGCAAACCTGACTGTAAAAATCTCCCGTGGTCCTGCTGGATGTGTTCATTCTACAAGCTGAGAAACTGCAGGATGAACAATGTGTTTTGTGACTTCCTTTTGGCCAAAAGGATGAAATTTGCTTTCCCCCTCTTTGAATGACAGGAAAATCCTGGCAATATGCTGTCAAAGCATTTCAAGTCTCATTTAGCACTTGTCTGCTGCAAGTAGGGTCTTTATGTATTGTCACAAAAGAGTGACACTTCCAGACACTGGATTTCCTAAATCAAGAATGAAATTACAAGATTACTTCAGTTGGAATGGAGTTTTATACCCTTTACTTCTGAATAATGGCAGTAAGTTTGAATTGTGAATATTAGGATGGCAATATTCAGGTTTCTTTACCTTTGCTTTCTATCCATATATATATAGACAAAATCTAGCTCTTTACTCCACTATTCAAGCATTCCAACAATTTTTCTTCAGAGGAACAAATCCATCGTTTGCACTGAAGAAATTATAGTAATTCAGTGGAGAGTATCAATAGCTGAAAAAAAAAATAAAATTACTGTCTGTTAGCATCCACATCTCCTATCCTTGTAAAACTTGAAAAAGCTCAGGGAAGTTGCCAGAAATCTTTCCTTAGACCTCAAAGGCATATGAACAAAATATATATAATAATTGCCTGGCAGAACTAGGAATGTAGACACATTTATAACTTGCAGCAGCAGAACAGAATACCTAATAAAAACCTGTTCTGAAAGATATTTTTAATGAAGCTGATCATCAGCACTGGAAGCTGGTCTCAAGTAACAATTAAGAAAAAATTGCCATAGAAGGAGGAACTTGCAGTGTTACAACAAAAGAACATGATATAATCTTTTTCTCACTGTGTTCCCAAAAGAAAGGAAAAAAAAAAAAAAAAAAAACAAAACAAAACAATGAGTATCACAGAATTTTTTACAGATTTTCTGTTCTTTGTGCAAAATATGTGTCACTTTGTAAATGAGAATGACAGGCTGAAAGTTTCTTTTTCTGCTACACACAATCTTTCTAATTTGTGATCCATAGTTCAGGCTCCTGTGATTTTACATTCTTCCCAGTTCAAATCCAACTAAAACAGGTGCACATTTTCATGGCTGTCAGTGTTGATAGCAGCTTTTTTTGCAAGGATGGAAAATTCTGAGATGCACTTTTATAATCTAGACACAGAAACATTTGCAGAAAACCACCCAATAAGTAGTGGAACAACAACTCAGTGAGGCTGGAGCTGGATTATCTTTAAGGTCCCTTCCAAGCCAAACCATTCTGTGATTCTGTGAAATGGCTCATGGATAAAACACTCCTGCTTTCTTCCACATCCTTCTTAGCCTGGTACAAGCTTCCTGCCTCTCTGGAAATCTTCACTGAAGTCACTGGTGTTGGATGCCTGCAGACTGGTGGGTTGTGCCTTCATTGCACTTTTGGTCTTAAAGTATTCCTAATTGTTTAATTTCCTTCTACCAGATTCTCACAGAGCCTTTCTCCATTGTTTGAAATGTTATTAATAAATGTTGGATGATGCACACATGCAGTGCATGATATAAGTAGAAGATTAGTGATTGTTAAAAATAATTTTAAGACATGGTGGTTGAAAACAAATAGCTTCACTTTCATTCTAATTGATGTAATACATTACCAGGGTGCAACTTCTGTCCATGACTGCTTCTAATTAGCAGTCTGCCTAATTAAAAGTGCACTGATAACTTCTCCCTGGGATCTCCCTTGCAGGAGCTCAAGTCCATCCATGCTGAGTGGCACAAATGAAACATAGACAGTGGGAATGGAACATTTCAAATATTTACAAGACAATTTGTGTTGGGGGAAATAATGGTGGGTGGATTTTCCACTGTCTGGAAGGAAAGAAAACCAGAATGTGAAGACTCTTTTATTCCTCTGGCTAGCAGGTTGTCAGAGAATGATTAAGGCTGAAAACAAATAATTTCTGTTGCAACACTGAACCATGAAAGGTCTGAAGGCCTGAGGTTAAAATCAGCCTCCATAAACGAACAGTGTTATTGAATTACTAACATTACTAACAAGCAGAGCCAAACCCACACTAACTCACACAGGCCTTTAAATACACCAGGACTCGGTGCATTATGAAGACATCTTGCCTTTAATCCAAGATAAACCAACACAGCACCCTCCAAATGCAGGGATTCTGGCATGAATGATCTCACTGCACTTCTGCCATTTTGTGTTTGGCTCTTCTTCTCTTGCACTCCTTGGGAGCTCCAAGGATTTCTCAAGGTATTCTCTTGTATCCCTTCCCACTGATGAGTGCCCTGCTGAGCTTTCTGAGCCTCTTGAAAGTGCTGATCAGTGACCACCCAAATGGCTGGAACAGGGAACAGAGGCAGGAAATTCCATCAATCTTAATTTAAGAATGGGTTTGTCATTTGTTCATTCTGAACATTAATAAGGCCAGCACCAAAGTGAGCACAGCCCCCACCCGTGTCCCTCTGAGGAGGGTGGGAAGCTCAGAATTGCTCTGAACTGAATTTGTTACCAGAGATACACAGATTTTCCTCCAGGGCTTTGCAGAAGCATTCCTACAGTGACTGCTGAAATCATTTCATTGTTATATTTCGATCCATTAGGTGGGGCAAGCATTGAGCATCCCTGAAAGTCAGCAGAAATTAATCACAGCTCAGCTGACAATAATGAATTATCTCTGCTTCCCTGAAAGGACCAAGCACCAAACTGTCTCCAGTGGTCTCCCGAGCTCCCCACAAACCAGCCAGGTGACACTCAACAATTTTGTGAACAGTGAGGGCACCAGAGCAAAATCATCTAGACTTGATTTAACACTTGGATAAGACTAAATTTAAAAATTCCTTGGAGAGCTTATAAACATCTGGACACTCATACTGCCTACTTTTTTTTTAAATAATTAATCATGATTAATGAATAAGCAAAAAAAGTGTCTGGATTTTGCACCTGAATAACATCAGTAGCAAATATTTAACTCAAAGTTTCTTGCTTTCTTCTACTTTCAGTGTTATCCTATTAGAGCCTTATTCAATTGTAGTTGAAAAAGCCTTAAATCCAAGTTCAGACAGTACTTTTGAGCCTATGGATTAATAAATGTACTACTGTAGTATTTTGTGTTACATTATTCCTTTGAAATAGTAAAATAAGAGCTTCACAGGAAACAAATAACCATGGCTGAGGTGGATGCAGTGGCAGGCAGACTCAGTGACCAGTCAGGTTTTCAAACACAGCAATGGGGTGATAGCATCTTTGAAAAGGTAATAAAGGTAAAAAATATTGCACATTTATTTAAAATAAATTAAGCTACTTTAAAGGGCCATATCAGAGTATATTGCTTAAATGTCATCAAATGTTTCTACAGGCACTTATCCAAATTAAGGCAAATCCTCGATGATTTAATGATATTTAGAAATAAATTCAGACTCAATTTTCAATTTTTTTCTAAATAAAAACTTCACAGTAATCCACTCTTTACAGAAGTCTCACACACTCACACGCAGAAAATCCAATCAAAGACATGCCAGTACTGATATGCTGTAAGGAAACTGCTGTTATTGAAGGCAAAAGAGGAATTGGGAAGCAACAGATTGGTCTAAAAAGAATTAAAACCACAAAGTTTTCTAAAGAGGACCTCAAAATCTGGGTGGGTTTTTCTTTCTTAAAAAAAACCAACCCAAACAACAAAAGAAACAAATATTTTCCATAGGAGAAATGAATTTCACACAGAGTGATTCTAAGTTTACTGCTTTATTTTTCTTGCTCACCATTTGTAGATTTAAAAATACAACAATAATCTCTGGGTTTAGACATGTCTTTCCTCGTTTGATCCTATCAGAAATTCATGCCCTGGGACAGAAATGACTCCATTTTGCAGGGAATATGGAAGTGTGAAGAATAAATAAAAAAAAAAGGAAGGAAGTGGTGGAAGGAAGTGGCGGAAGGAAGTGGCGGAAGGAAGGAAGGAAGTGGCGGAAGGAAGGAAGTGGC
>JAYDZK010000006.1:25618925-25634106 GCA_034509185.1 Euphonia xanthogaster | reverse complement strand
CTTCTTCTTATTATTATTATTATTATTATTATTATTATTATTATTATTATTATTATTATTATTATTATTTAAAATTAAAGATGTAGATGGCTTAACTTGTAGGCTTTTCCAAGCGGAAATGTGTGAGTGGGAGCAAAGATTACCCTATAAACCCCTCTAAAGAGAAATATCATAGATGAAGAATATATATATATACATATATATATATGTGCAAAATGCTGCCACAATTAAACAGGTGCATTAATAAGTTTTAAATATATTTAGACTGGAGCTTAATAAATGGTTTTTGCCGCCTTGAGAAGGCTTTTACAGAAGCTTTTAGCATATAATACATTTTGGAAGTACATACAGTGTTCTGTTAATTTGGAGGAGGTCTGTAGGATCTGATGTGGTAACCCAGTCAGTTACTGAGAAGGAATCTTCTTTTCCTATTCTTTTAAAAAATGAGAAAAAAGCTTGATTGTGCTCAATGCTATATTTGGTTTTAGCAGCTTTCTTTGTGTAAAAGGCATTAACCAGCTGCAGCAAAGTCCTAAGATTATTTTTTCAATACCATTTTTTCAAGTTCTATACAGTGTATGCTGAATTATTTCTGACTTGTTTTTCTAATTCTCTAGTTTTACTTAGGCCATGCCTTCAAGACTTCTTGTTCATTGATTTTTCTCACATCTCAGAGGACTGAAAATCCTGTGGTGAGCGTTACTTACATGAAGAACAAAGAGAGGCTTTCACAAAATCTTGTGATAAGTCACATTGACAAGACCATGTAACTCCAGGGATGACTTTCATCATGAGCAATGATATTTTGTGAATGTGTGAGCAGGATTACCATTGGTGGTATTAAAAACAGTATAAGCAACTCAGTGGTCCTTCATAATATTTCTTAGTGACAGTTCTTGAAATATTTATTTTTAATATGAGTATACAGAAGCTTTTAAAAAATCCATTATTAAAATTTTCATTTCCTTAAGCTAATTTTTTCCTTACTTCCTCAAGCATTCCTATGTTAGTCATCCATTACATGTACCAGTTGCTTCCATATGTTGTGTGAGTCCATTAAAAATACAGAGAAAAATGAATGGCCACGCTCCTCTGTAATTACAATTCTCTAGAAGTGCAAAATAATTGTAACTGTTTCCTGGCCAGCAGCCTTTTCTCATTCTGCTGATCCTTTTTATCCTCCCTCCTTTCTAGTTTCTCACATTCCTTTCTTCTGCACCACATTTCACCCCTTCTTTCACTGCCTTTTGCTGTTCCACTAAATATCTCATATTTTCTGCATTCCCACCATCCCTTAATGCATCCCATAATTTTTTTTTACCCAGTCCCATCCAAAATCCCATGGCAAGGTCACTCTTTTCCATGATAATTTTGGTTTTTCCTTCTTAGCTGCCAGAGGTCTGTCTGAGCCCCTCCAGGATGGGCTCTGGAGCAACTTGGTCTGGTGGAAGGTGTTCCTGCCCTTGGCAGGGGGTGGCACTGGATGGGCTTTAAGGTCCTTCCAGCCCACACAATTCTGGGATTCTGGGATTTTATGAAAATGCTGAGAGGTCCTTTCCACTACCCATCCACCAGGGATCTGAGGGACAGCTCAGATATCCAATATTTTCTCCATCATTCTCCTGTTAGAGTTTTGTCCATGTAAGTGTCATTTATTCCCTGCTTTGTCTCTGGTCTCTGTTTTTACACTGGAAAGTTGCTCACCAGAAATCTCCATAAGCCCAGACATCTTTGCATTCCAGATATCCACACATCCCTTTGCCTTCCACATCTCTTTTACCTTTCTCATGTCTCACGCAGACTTAAAAAGATAGATTTGGAAAATGGGAAATGTTGTGGACTCCCTGTGAGGGTGGGGAGGCTCTGGCACAGGGTGCCCAGAGAAGCTCTGGCTGCCCCTGGATCCCTGGCAGTGTCCCAGGCCAGGCTGGACAGGGCTTGGAGCACCCTGGGACAGTGGAAGGTGTCCCTGCCCATGGCAGGGGTGGGACTGAGATGAGCTTTAAGGTCCCTTCCAGCCCAAACCACTCTGGGACTCCATGAGAGAGAAGTCCTGGATACTTTCAGGGAATGGAAGTTTTTCAACTAGGGCCTGCAAATCTGACCTCCTGGGGAACTCTGCCTTTTGTCCCCCTCCCTCATCTCGTGCCACGAGGCTGCCCAGTGACGCTTTTGGAACGCACTTGTTTTCCTAAAGTGTCACTTCCCCGAGACAGGAAATGAATCCACAATTAGGCTGGCCTAATTCCACAAATCTCTTTTTGCCAACAAACCACTCATTTAAGAAGAGTTGCAATTAGGAGCACTTAAGAGCTTTCATGATTAGGGATTCTGTTTGAAAATTCAGTGTAAGCTCATTATGCTGCTGCATATCATTACATTTCTAGGCAGAAGAGGGGACATTGTGTGTGAGTTGTTGTACAATTGGCTAATCCAGCCTCATTCACCACCAGAAGCATCACTTGCTCAAGAGAATAATCACTTTTACAGCTGGCATGTCCATAAGTCAGGAGTACCCTTTGGTTCCATCCAGTGAAGCTGTAGGAGCAGCAGAAGGCAATCTTTCTTCTGGAGAGGGCTGACTACAGAAGTGACCAGCCCTGCTGGTGAATCAGTGGAGGAAAAAAATTAATAAAGTGGATAAAGAGGTTAAAAAAGTGGATAAAAGTCATGCATGGTGGACAGCTCATTTCAAAATGCAGCAGCAGTGAAAAAATCATTGAATTTCCCAATTTAAGAATGAGTTAAACAGTTCTTAAAATGTGTTGTAAGGTCACCAAGTGACCAAGCCAGCCCAGAAATGAGGTTAATAACAGTTCCATGGCAGCACCAAGGCTGCTGACTGCAGATTTAGCTCCGAGGTAAAAGAATTATTACTCATATTCTTCTGAAGATAAAATAATTATTACTCATATTCTTCTGAATATTCACTTGCTACTTGGCATCCTCGGCTCTCTTTTCCCCACTTTCCATCCCACAGCCTCCATTTTCCATTTGCTCTTGAAGATTCTGCTTTTTTCTCTATTTTTAAGCAAGATATTTTTCCTAAATGGAAATATTTCATTATAAAAAGTGGAAATATTGTTTCCACTTTTCATCTACACAAACAATTGTCTCCATGTGTTTGGAATCTACGCTGCACACAGCTAATCTTGATTCTCAGTTATAAATGTAATTCTCAGATGAACTTGCACAAATAAGAGCAGAAAACCTTTAAAGAGTATTCACTTGGTACCATCATTACTGACCAGTTTTGTGAGGTACTTGAAGACTCTTCATTTAGGTAAACAGCTCTGTTCTTTTTTTTTCTTCTTCTTCTTTTAAAACAAGTGAGGACATGGGGAGGATTTTTTGATATTTGCCTTTCTACAAGCTGACACAAAAGTACAAAATATTGACAGATAATATCAGGAGAGTCTGGTGTTTGCCTGAACTGGGTCACTGGGTACATATTTTGCTAAGAGAAAAGCAGCTAATGGTTGAATACAGTGTTTCATCTCTTTTAAGACTACTGGGATGCCTACAGATATTCCATAAAATGTTGAGTTTGCTCCCCAGCAGCAGCCCATGATTGCTACAGAGGGGCAGTAGGAACATGTATGAAGCTAAATGTAAATTGCTCAGCAGCATTTGCAAATTATCTCTGCTTGTGGTCTTCCATCTTTTGCGTATTGAATATGCTCTCAGTAGGAAAACCAATTTTTCTTTCTCTTCTCTGGTCTCTATTCATAAACAAAGGGTTAATGTTTGGAGTTGATGATCTCCAAGGTAATTTCCAACCTAAAAATTCTGTGAGCCTTTCAGAAAGAGCAGCAGAATTTTGCAATATATTAAAAGAGCTATACTCTACTCAGTACTACTCCCTCATCCTTTCTGCATATATTTTTCTTTTTTCAAGCCATCATAAACTTAAGCAGCTACCCTGGAGAACCCTATCTGAAGGCAGAAGGCATCACCAACCTTTGGGACACATTCTTTGGTACCTAGCTTGCAGCTAAAAGAGCACAATGCCAAAGCACATTAAGCAGATTATTTCCAGTGAACCCTCCTTGTGAAACCTTTTTTTTTTTCTCTTTTTACCCCTAAAAAAGGGTGAAGCATTTAATTTCAACATAAAATATCTTTTTTCTTATAGATAATAATCACGATTGAGGAGTTGAGAGAGGGATACAGGTTAGGTATTATACATGCAAAATGCCATCAGTGCTTGTTGTTCTGCTGGGTGAATACTTTGTTCAGGATTTCTGAGAGCTGAGTCCTTCAAAATGAAATGAAAAAAAAATATAGCTTCAAGTTCAAGGCTGTTTATCACCAATTCAAAACCTGGGGTTATTGTTCTCTCTCAATTTTATAATTATGCATTGAAACAGGAATATTTTTTCTATTTGAAAATCCAGCCCAGAAGAATAAAACTGATGACAAGAGATAATTAATTCAGAGGAGCACAGTGAGAAACTCATTAAAAGGCAACAGATTGATGGCATCTGTTAAAGCATTAAATATATATCTCCAAAGCAATAATATTGGTCTTTGATCCTTTTCTTTCCAGCCAAATGGAACAGATTTCTCTAGATCCTTAAAATCATTTTTTTCCATTCAGATTGGTAGGAAGTAGGCTCAAATGTCTTGGTATTTGTTCTTACAAAGGAGATACTTGTCTTCCTCATCATGAGGAAGATAAAGTGAGAAGATAACAAACTGAGGTTTAAAACAGCTGTTCAGTGTCACAAATTAGGCTGCATGGAAAGCAGGCCCTTGAATTACCTAGGCTGAAATTAATAAATTAATATTAATTATGGCCTTTTCTCATAGACATTGAAGGATGACCTGTAAGTACATGCCCTACCAATATCTCTCTGAATCATTAAAAAAATCTGAGTATTTCCCCACTCCAATCCTTGAGGAATTTATTACTTTTAACTAATTTTTCTCTCTTTACATATTGTTCATTCAGTGCAATATAGTATATTAGAGTTATTTTAAGAATAAAAAACTAAGGAAACTCTTTATTTAGGGAACTTATATTCACTAAGGTTTAGGAGACTTCAAGAGAGAAATTTTGTTGGAGAGTAAAGAACTGGGTTATGGAAATGGCCATAAAAGCCTATGGAAAATGGTAGGGAACAATGGGAACAGTCCATTTTCCATGGTCAGAATGCGACCTGTTCAAACCAGAAAAACCCAGATATTCCAGTCCCAGGGAACACTTTCTATCAGGGTGGATTTGGAAAACCAGAACAGAGAGTAAACTGAGTAAAATTCATGGAAACCTCCCAGTGATTTGCACATTGAAGCAAGAACATAGAAAATCCTTTAGCAGACTGTCCCTGGGTTACTTTTTAATGGATGGGAAAAATTAGAATCCTACAAAATTTTTGGTGGAAGTAGGAAATATATCTTGCAGGAGAATATTTAAAGATCTCTCTGTATTTGTATTATGAAAACCTAGACTGAGAAATTTCCATGTTGAAAACAAATAAAAGCTGGTAGTTAAAGCCAACAAAATACAGTTACAAATTAAATATTCATAAAATTGAGCAACATTTCAAGCCATTTCAGTGTAGACACTTCAAAAGCTGGTGGAATGCGTGTGTGCATAGCTATATAAAAAGAAAGCTGTAATGACAGCAGATATACAATCCTTTCTGCTACATCCAGACATTATTAAAATTAGATGTTTTTTTTCCCCAGTGGAAAAGCTGTCCCATTCTTAACAATCTTTATAAGTATTATTTGTGTTTTTATCTTCCACAAACATACAGATTTCTTGGAGAGAGAGAGGAAATGCATGAGGAGATATTCCTAAAGAGAGAGAAAGAAAAGGCAGCAGGAAAAAAAAATAAAAAAAAGGAAGATATCAAGACACTGTTTGGTACAGGGAGACCAGAAGGCAGCATTGAATCCTGACTCATGGAGTTGCAGAAAGAAACCTCAATGTGTTTAACAACCAGCAACAAGGGAAAGTGAGATAGCAAATGTCTGGAGTCACAGATTGGCATTAGTTTGAAGTTTATAAATGTTAACTGACACCCAAGTCCTTACTTTGAAATTTATAAATGTTAATTGACACCCAAATCCTTGATTTCATATTATGCTGAACCACACTTGGCACCCACACAGCTCCACTGCAAGAAAGAGGAAAATGAAACCACCACCACCATGTGTGCATAAAAGACATGATTTAACTCAACAGTGGCCAGATTATGCTTTAAATAATCCTAATAAAAAATACTTTCTACTCACACTTAGGAAGGAATTCAATTTGCCTGGGTTTAGTCATGCCCAAATATTCAATGTTAGTTTGTTTTTTTTTTGGACAGAACCCTGCCTAACAGTTAAATTGTGAAGGTCTGGATTACATCCAATCCTGTAGCTCAGTAAATTCAGCATGGCCATTGTTACAACAGGCCTGGGGCTGTGCACTGACTTTGCAAAGACTCCAGACCCTTCTTGGTCAATGTTTGGTCTCAGTTTATTCACTGCCTTAGGTTTATGTACTTGTACCAACAGTGTTTCCAAAGACCACGTGATGATGCCAATTTTGGGGGCAATTTAAATGTCACAACCACAATTCCTAAGCAGACAGGAGTGCCCAGGAGTCATTGGATGCTGAACATCCTGGTTTTTGTCTCAGCCAACACATGAGATTTGGAAAGAGAATGAAGATGAGTTAGACCAGGACGGAGGAATTTTGATTTTCAGGGATAAGAAGATAAACACAAATTGTAACAGTGTTATAATCAGTTTTAACATGCATCTCCGATAAAGAACATCTTCAAATACAAATATTAATGGAAAATACAAAATATTATGAAAAATTAAGAATGGAGGTTGATTTTGTATTTATTTGATTTCTACAGCAGCCTGACCTCTATCTCAGTGAACCAGGCTTTAGTCACCCTGTAAGCATATTGACTCTGTTTGCTTTGGAGAAAACTTCCTCACTCACAGCAGTGCTAAAAGTACTTCTCTGTTTGCTGTTGACTTTACCCATCATTCAATGTTATCCCATTTTTTAAATTTTAAGATAAAGTAAAAAAATTGGGGTTTCTGTAGAATTTGATATTTCAAATTCCTCGTCACAACTTCTTTCTTTCTTAACCTCTCTGAAAACTAAACAAGCTCATTGTTTTTTCCTGCCATAAATGCCAAGTTTTCCATGCTTTTCAGGATAACTTTTCACTTCCTTAAAATCATAAATCCCGAGGTGATGTGATTCTCTTTGTTTCCTACACTAATTACAGCATTGCTGAATAATTGGAGTTTGTAAACAATCCACTGGGTTTATTTTTCTGCATTTTAAATCTAAGGAGCATTCCCATTGAAGGCTTATATTCAAGCTCTGACCTATGGGCATTTTCTGTGTAAAATTACATTTGTTAGGAGGATGGTGGTTGGTTTAAACCAAGGTATCCAGAACTACTGCAGCAGCATAGCCTACTGTGGGATGTCAGTTATACATTTGCCATATTGTTCTGTAGATAATTTCATGCTAAATGATAGCTTGGGATGACAGGATGGAGTAGAATGGTTTCAAATTGACAATGAGTGGGTTTAGATGGGATATGGGGAAGAAATCCTTCCCTGTGAGGGTGGGCAGCCCTGGCACAGGGTGCCCAGAGAAGCTGTGGCTGCCTCTGGATCCCTGGCAGTGTCCAAGGCCAGGCTGGATGGGGCTTGGAGCACCCTGGGACAGTGGGAGGTGTCCCTGCCCATGGCAGGGGGTGGCACTGGATGGGCTTTGAGATCTCTCCCAGATCAAGCCAGTCTGTGATTTTATCTTAAATAAAATAAGGAGAGTTTCTACCCCAGATCTTACAACTTCAGTCTAAATCCTGATACAGATTTCAATGTTACTTGAAAGATTCACACAGCAGAAAAGGAAAATCTCAGCAGACATTGCATCATCTGGTGTCAAAATTGGCAATATTTGAGGAGGAGCAGGGAGAAATAATCCATAAATTTCCATCCTTGTTGGCTATCATGTTCTGTCAGCCACTGTCATGTTGTGATTTACACAGTGTTAAGGTAATGCCATCACTGATACCAAAGGATCCAACAGCACTGCAGCACTGTGCTATGAGGAAATTGAAAAATCTTGCCATTAAACCTCAAAGTGACATTTTTAATAGTAACATCAGAATTTTAATGCCCCAAAATTAGTCTTCTTTCCAGGAGTTTTCAGCACGCTGTCTTATCACAGAAATCACACTGCAATTAGCTTTCCCTACACCCTGCACAATGTCAGGGAACAAATATTATTTTCCCCTTGCAACGTGCAATGCATTGATACTTCCTTTGAGCCTTAATTCACTTTTTTTTTTTCTCTTCCCATCAATGAAGGCACTGCTCCACTTACTGAGGAAGCAAATTACTTTTCCATTATAATGTAATGATGCAGGAAAGTGGTATTTTCTAACAATAGAAAATAAAATCTCCCTGTCTTTCTGAGCAAGAAAAACACTTCACAACTATTAAAAATGCTATAAAGCAAAATAAAATTAGCTTCCAGTGGATATTGTGATAAATACCAAATTAATGCCAGAAATAAATTTGTTGCTAAGGTTCCTGTTTCCATTGTCTTTCTCAAATCAGGTTCATTGTTTGTAGTTATGCCCAGCTTTAGAAAGCAGCAGAGAAGAAATACATTAGTTCAGGGTACAAACTTGGTGTCTGTAATTCATTCCTGAGAGTCACCAACTGTCCTTTCCCAACTTTTGATTAAATGGATGATTTCAGAACTATGTGAACATATACCTTGAGCTAAAAACTGCTAAAAATCATGTTTAATGACAGACAGAATTGTAAGTGAAAGTGTCAAGAAATAAATTTTCCTCAAGCAAATCTACTTGTTATTGTCAAGATCAGAAACATCACTTGTCCATAAATATGCCCAGGAAATGCTTCTTTGTCCTTCTAAAAATGTACAAGTTGTCAGAAAGTTCTTATTCATCTTTTCCAGAAGAGATGAGAACCCCTTTCTGTGTTTCTAGGAGCCTGACACTTCCCCCTTCACACTAAGATCCAAGTCTCTGTGTCATTTCTTCTGTCTGTAATTAATTATTTACACAGTTTGGAACAAAGACTGAAGGCAGCTCAGCTGAGAACACTAATGTGGCACTAGGGCAAAATCAGGGTTCAAAACTGGATGTCCCACAACACGGCTAAATGCTCTTTATTGCCACTGACTGGGTTCTGTCCTGAGACTGAACCTAAAATTTTAAATGCCTAAATTTTGAAGCCCCACTTCATTATGGGACACAACATAATTTCTGTTTAAAGAATGAGAAATTTCCCATTTGAGACAAATGTCTTCACAGTTTTCTTTCCTCCCCACACCTATTTATTACTTAGTCTAAATGTCATCTAATTGACAGCTTCCCCCTCTGTGCTCTGTGTGACTGAGGGGTAGGAAAAAAATCTCATGATTAAAACTGATTTTAAAGATATGCTGCTTTTAACACCTTTTTGTCTTGTGGCATTGACCCTAAGCTGAAGGAGTGTCAGTCACAGCCCATCATGCTGCAAGTGGCCAAGGCCTCTGTCCTTCTGAGAGTTTTAGATCAGCAAGATCCAGTTCAGAAATGCTGAGCTGGGATCTCTCATACTGGGCAGAGCCTTTTCAGCCACAGCTGAAAACCCAACACAGTATCTTCTATCCTGGTAAGGACTGGTCTTATCAGGTGACACAGCAAGAAATTAATTTGGTTTAATCCCCCATTTTGGTAATTGCTGAGAAAATTATATGGGAACCTTGGGCAAAAAAAAAAAAAATCCAAAACACAAACTACACCCCTAAATCCAAAATACATCTATCCTCGTGAAGAGATTTTGTTCTACAATGGGATGACTTTCTGAGACAAGCAAGAGCATCCCTGAGGAGGTGAATTTTAAAAGGGGTTTTCCCATCTCTATTTGATTAGTGGTCATTTTGTGTAGTTCACCCAGAGCCTGACTGCACAGAGATCATGGAGGCATTTCTACATCAGGTGTCAGAAAAACATCTACTTGTTCTCTATCATCTGTTTACAGCTATCAAACCACTTTCCTTTTGCAGAGAATTATTAGTAGCAACATCCAACTCTTCATAATAGCAGGGGCAATAAAATATATATATATACACTCTTATATCTATATACATAGAGATTAGATAGTCTTTTATTTTATATATATATATACTGTTTTGTCCTTAGAAAAAGTGTGAAATCTTCTGTACCACTTAAGCATGATAAGCACAGGAAGCAGATTTCATTGCCAAAGAAACCTAAATATCAATGGAATAAAGGAACTGGAAATGGAATGCTAATGGAAAGCCATTGTTAGTGCTAGTTTGAGGTAATTTAACTCTGTTGTGGCACCATTTAACATCTTTGTGACTGATTAATGCAAAACAATGACATGGATCTAAACCTGGATTGACTGACAACACTCATTTGCACAGGAGAATGAAATAAAAACTATTACCCTGTGCATAATGCTGAACCTGCAATTTAGAAACACACACATGGCTGGGAAATTACAACACATCTACATATAAAAGCCTGATTTAGTGAATCTATAGCATTTAGTTTAGCTGCAATAAACTCACTATTGCACAACAATTTATGACATTTAGTTAAGTACAGTCAAGGGCATAAATATAAAATTGAAAGCACTAGGATAGGATGAAGTTTTACAGAAAAATAAGGACACAAGGAATCCCAAAAGATCATAAAAGACCTAAGATGTATTGGTTTGCCATCTACTTCTAATAGGTTTTTGACAAGAAAAATTAATTTACTGAAGTCAAAATTGTTCTCATCTACCTGTTCTTCCTCTCCTTACTGAACACTACTGAATGCTTGAGATTACACACAAAAAAAGAGCTCAGGGATTTTTTGGGGGGAGAAGAACAAAAAAAAAGCACTCAAAACCCCATAGTTGCTGGCTAATAAAATAAAAATTACTATTCCAGCAGCCATGTGCTGTTTGGAGATCACCTATGGCATGTGTGATACTTTAACATCTTTTTCTGGCACCTCTCAACCCACATGATCTGTAAAATAATGAAAATATTGCAAATTAAAGAATTTCAAAATTTCATTAGCTTGTAATTTTTCATTAAATGTTCATTTCTTCTTGCCCTGTCCCTGAACAGACAGAATTAAGTGAAATTGGTGGGAACGAATTCTCACCTTGTAAAAAGTATTATTAGAGTTCAAGAAGAAACAATGTCTAGCCCACATGAAACAATCTGAGGAGTATACATTACACACTTGCTGTCACTTCTGGGCCATAAAATGGGAATCCACTCTGTGCTCCTGAGCTAATGAAAGTGGGGAGGACTTTGGGGCCATTACATTTCTAGCCTTATTACTTAATAGACTTCCCACATATCCATTGCAGGTAAGAACATTTCAGGTCTAATCTCCTCTCTGGGATTATGTATTTCTTCATTACATCTCTAAAGCCCTTCTGTGCTATTATTCTGTTAATGTTAATGCACAATGAACATTCAACTCTGTGTCTTTTTGCCAAATGCCCTCTCCCTCCTCTTTCCAATAATTCATTAAACCCACCTCTTCCAGGAATCATTCCTACTTTGTTTTTTTCTAATCATTAATCTCTTCATGCTTTTCACTACTCTAAATCTTGTTCAAATTCCCATTCCCTTCCTATCATTAGGTGAAGCTGACTGCTTCTTGTAGCTTTGATTAAGGATAAAATGCAAATCCCTCACCATGTGGAACTCTTGTTTAAACAACCAAGAGGGAAAATAAAAGGTATTTTTTCTCATAACCAGCAAAGTGAAAATATTTGGTTAGAGGAGCTCAGGTACCCAGATGGACCCAAACATGGCTTCACAGGTGAAATATTTATGATATAAGATTTATTATCTATCAAACTATGAATGACTGGGCATTGCAAACTCTTCAAGAATTTTTTAGAAGAGCCTCGACTAGAACAATAAATTGGTTTATTTTCTTGTTACATGCCCAGGGTTTTCCATGTGTGTGCCTGTAATTGCAATCAAAATCTCCTTACAACTCAAAATTTAGGTACAAGCCAAATGGTTCCATTTTAATGTATAGAACTTAAAACTTAATTTTAGTCCCATTAATATTTAGACTGCCTAAACAAAACTCATCACCTTTCATTTGTGGTTCAACTGCCATCTTTTATATTAGCTTTTTGTGGAGTTAAATCAGACAGAACTCTATTGGACACTGAAATTTGGATCTATTTTGCACAAATAGGTGAACCTCTGGTATCTAGGACACATGTTCCCAAGCATATGTGAGAGCTACAGAAACCAGAGTGAACTGGAAGAAAAAAGTATTTAAATAAAAGGTTGAATATACTGGGCACTTATGGAAGAGAGGCAGGGAAAATGGGAATGATTGATATATCTCAAATTCCATGACTGTAAAATGGTAAACATCACTGATTTTTAACCCAGATTAGGAATTCATGTCACCCCTTCTCACTGAAAACCAAAGTTATTTCTTCCACAGTGTTGCTTCTTCCTTCCTGCTGCTTGCATTTGAATAATCTTGTTCACCTGCAGCCCTCTCCTCTTCCTGTTTTAATCTCCTCCAACCAGGGAATTATCCCTCTCTCCACCTCTGGTGATTTAATCACCCTGAAGTTCAACAACAAGATTAGTGTTTGCATATTTGATGGGGTTTATGCTGTACTAGTTAGAAATTTTGGTCCAAATGCTGGGGTTTTTTATCACATTTCAGTCTGGTACACAGGAAAATCTTCAGTTTTAATGGCAATGCATTGTAAACTCTTCCCATACCTCAAGTACATCCAACAATAATTACTAAATTGCTGTCAGTGGTGAGTTAGGAAGATAGCACATTGTTGCAAACAGCTTCATAATTTACAAGTTTTCATTTTAGAAACTCCTTAAGCTTCTCTTAACATTTTATACCACACAGAAAACATTTACCCTAATTCATTTCTTGGGTTTTTCCTGCTAGAAGTTCCTACTTCATATTTTCCCACAGGCAATCAGGAACCTGTGGATTTAGTGATGTCCCCAAGCTGTCAGAAGCAAACTAAAATTACAGCTGCACTTTGGGTTCCCTTTTCTCCTTTGTCTGGTTTTGTGCCACTTAAATTTTATCAAGTTCTTTTTACCAGCCTGTTAAGAAAGAGAAAACTGCCATGAACCTGGATTGGTGACCCCCTCTTCAAATGCTGGATGATGCAAAGCAGAAGTATGAACATGGTAAAGTTTGGAAGCCTCTTTTGCCACTGGAGCACCTTTAGTGGCTCTGTAGAGGAATCATGGTGGGATTCCTTGGAGCACCAGCTCTGCCCTGACTGATCCCCCAGGCTGCTCCACAGCAGGGCTGGGAGCTGCTCCTGAGCTCAGTGGAGGGGCCCAGGAACCTCCCAGGGGTTGTCAGGCTTGTGTCAAATAGCTCCAAACAAGGAAATTTGGTGTGAAACACTAAACCTGCACATGGAAAATGTTTAATGAACCCTTCAGAGGGTGCTGGACTCTGATGTCCAGAGAGGATGTGACTCTGCCCCACTCCTGAAGTTTCTATGGACAGGCTGGATGAGGCTTGGAGCCACCTGGAATAGTGGAAGGTGTCCTTGTCCATGGCAGGGCATGGTGTGAGATCTTTCAAAGTTTAAAGATGTGCTGGAGAGAAACATACAGAGCTATTACTAATTTTAAGCTCTTGTAACACGTTTTGGGATGGACTCTGGACAATGCTAGTGATCCAGGTAGGAAACTGGTGAAATAATGCAAGCAGCACTCCATTCCCATTCCATTGCCTTGGGGAATATCCATACAGGGTTTTCTGAGACCTTTTCAGTGTCTGGGCCTACAGTGGGTTCATCATAATGAGGGGCCAGGACACCAGCAAGGCTTGGACAACAGAATCACACAATCACTTAGAGGTGGAAAAGACCTCCAAGATCACCAAGCCCAACCATCCACCCAGGACCACGCCATGTTCAACACTAATCCATGTTCTCAAATGCCACATCCACATGTTTTTGAACACTTCCAGGGATGGTGACTCCACTACTTCCCTAAGCAGGCTGTTCCCATGCATTACAACCCTTTCCATAAATATATTTCTCCTGCTATCCAATGTAAACCTCCTCTTGTGCACCTTGAGGCCATTCTTTTTGTCACAAAGCAGCTGGATGTGAATGCCCTGTGTCCACGATGCTGCTCCTAGCTGGGCTGGGGGAGCAGAGCCTGTGCTGGTGCATGAGCTACGTGAACATTGGTGAATGGAAACCCTTGAACAGAAATTGCTCTGCACCTGCAGTAACCCATCTTGCCTCACAAACTTTACACGGGCTGTTCTTGCAGCTGTTAGCACCATGACAAAACTACACCTTTGTTTGAGCAGAGTTGAGCCTGATAGTTAAGGAGAAGGGAAATTAAAACCATGTGTGAAAGTTAAAAGGACTGAATAGGCATGTACAGGAGCTGAAAGTTCTGATCAGTATGTAAATCTCTTCTAGCAGGCTCAAGGAGGCACTGCTGGGAAGCAGCATCAGAGTCAATGTGTTTATGGCAAACTTTATCTTGACCATCTGCCACCACTAATCAGATACAATTGGCACTTTTAGTTTGAAGGGAAACATACTCAGGACCTGCAATCCCTCCTGGATAGCAAGGATCTAAAAGTTTATCTGCACACAACACTTCATTTGAATTTGTTTACCTTGAAGGAAAACAAGATTAAGGATGAAGCATATGCTCCAACAAACCAGTGAATTGGTTTGAAGTGATAACTGTGGAAACAAACTCCAGGGGTAAAAATAAACCAGTGAAATAAATTCAGTTTATGTTCAATAAGCAGGTTCTTTCCTAATTGAAATATTGTGACAACTGTAGGAGTGAGTCCAGAGGAGGCACCAAGATGTTCAAAGGAATGGAGCAGCTCTGCTGTGAGGAAAGACTGGGGGAACTGGGATTGTTCAGCCTGGAGAAGCTTTGGGTTGACCTCACTGTGGCCTTCCAGTGCTGAAGGAGACAACAGGAAACATGAAGAGACTGTTTGTAAGGGATGGAATAACAGGATTAGGGGGAATAGTGGATTCCCACTGCCAGAGGACAGGGATGGGTGGGATATTGGGAGGGAATTCCTCCCTGTGAGGGTGCTGAGGCCCTGGCACAGGGTGCCCAGAGAAGCTGTGGCTGCCCCTGGATCCCTGG
>JAYDZK010000006.1:25598589-25613462 GCA_034509185.1 Euphonia xanthogaster | reverse complement strand
TCAGGAATTTTCAGCAGAAATCTTTTGCAGGGACCAAGTTTTTCCTTCTCCAGCTTCTCAAAATGGACCCTCTATTTTGGCTGAAGCCCCTGTCCAGTTTTAGCTGTGCTTCCAGGCACCCACCCAGCTGCTCTTTCACTCCACCTCTCAGCTTTGGGAAGGAAATAAGATAAAAGAAGTAAGATGAAAAACTCCTGGGTCAAGATAAAGGTGGGGAGATCACTTACCAATGACCTTCATTGGCAAATCTGGCGTATCTAGGGGAAACAAATACAGCTAACTGCCAATTAAAGCAAAGCTGGGCAGTGAGAAGTAAATTAAAGCCCACCTTCATTCCCAGCTCCTCTGCATCCTCCCCAAACCGCACAGAGGGGATGGGGAGCTCTGGCTGGTCCATGACATTTCACCTCTGTCCCTCCTTGCCCTCTCCCCCTGTGTGTGCCCCTGACCTGCAATCCTGCAGGAACCCCCTGCTCCAGGGTGGCACTCAGCTCTTGCCAGGGTCCTCTCCAGGCTCTGGAGGCAGACCTGGGGTCTCTTCCCCAAAATGCAGGGCAAACTCTACCCCAGCACCTGGAAAATCTTCTCCCTCTCCTTCTTTTCTGATCTTCATGTCTGCATTTTGTATCTCACTTTTCCCCTTTCACTCCTGTGCAAGTGTTTCCCCCCTTTTAAATATATTTTCACAGCAGAGCAGCCCTGTACACTTCCCCCTGTCCTCCAGAAATCCTGGCCACTGACATCACTGACAGCAGCTCTTTATCCCATTACAGTCCCTGATAGGAGCTTCTTTAGCTTCACCCCCTTCTTAAGAAAGGAATTAGCAAAACAATTAGCAATTTAGATGGGAAGAGTTGGAGGTTATAGCCATAATGAAGTTCTGGGCCCTGAGAGAGCAGCTAGAGGAATAAATTCAGATTATTTGTACCTGGCAGAGAAGGCATACCTGGCAGCATGGAAAAAAAAAAATAAAAATCCTTACAGATCAGTTTAAATAATTCTGGACAGCTTTCCCCACCTGCTTTTGTCTGGGAAATGAAGTGATTGTTTTAGAAAAAGGTAGATAATAAAAATAAATTCTGGGACTTACAAACAGCGCAAATGGTGAATTAAAATTTCACTTTTTATTTCTGGATGATAAAGAAGTATTTAATTAGATTGGTAGTCAGCACTCTTTTAATAGAAGGAGAATTGCAAGCTTTGTATCTGTTTGGGTGTGTCTGAATTAACAAGACCAACTGATACCTCCCTCAAATCATTTGGAGTTTGCCCTATGTCCACACAAAAATGTTACATGTGCTTGATAGGAGGCCAAACCTGGCCCAGGTTCTGCTCACAACTTCCACAGGTAAAGCTCTGAGTGGCAGGAGCTCAGATTTTATGCTGGAAATCTGCCTTGGGGGGTTCTGGCACAAACGTGGTTTCCAAACAGTTCATTTTATTATGAGAACTGAAAGTGCTCTGGCGACTGTGGGCACATTTCAGGGTGGTCTCTACAACCAACAGCAACAGCTGTGAAAGTCACTCTCCATGCAGCCAAAGCAGAGACATGTGACACCAATAAATTGCTATTAGGCAGAATATAAACCATATATCTGGGCTCAGAACAAAGTAGTAAGTGCAGTAACATAGTGCAGCCAGGGACTGTAAACAGGGCTGGCAAATCCAGATACAAACTGAGCAATGTGACCACTGAGACAGCAACAAACAGGGGACAGGCACCTGATAAAAACTGCCAGGCTGAGGAAAAGATGAGCATAAGGGATTAAAAATGGGCAGAATTTCCCCCCAGAGAGACAACAAGGATGTTTGGTGAAGCCAGAAAACCAAATTAATATGAGGAAGAGCTGAGGTTTCCCTTTAGGGGATTTGGGCAGAAGCACAAAAATATCACGAATGTAACAAAGAAAAAAAAATTGAAGAAAATAAAAAGGTTCTCTTTGGTTTCAGCTTCTCTCCTCACAGAGCTCCCAAGGCCTGTGTGACCAAGAGCCTTGGAGGACTGTGTCCATCTCCACCATTTCTATGGCACCAGCTCCACAGTAGCAGTGCCTACAGATAATTTAAAAGCAGTTTTTGAAGACCAGCAGCTCTATATTTGTAGAGCTGATATAATGCGTAAGAACAAACAACTGGTTAGGAAATTTATTGTCCATGAAGGAATTTAATGAAGATTAATTTTTTTTTATTTCAAAACTAGTTTGATTATCAGTTCTCTAAGCACCTCCATCATGACTATTGCAAATTCCCTAATCAATAGGTAATGATCCACCATTTCTATGGCACCAGCTCCATGGTAGCAGTGCCTACAGATAATTTAAAAGCAGTTTTTGGAAACCAGCAGCTCTGTATTTGTAGAGCTGATGGCAAATAATGTGTAACAAACAACTGGTTAGAAAATGTGTTGTCCATCAAGGAATTTAAACACTTTTTTTTTTTTTTAAATTTTAAAACTAGTTTGAGTATCAGTTTTCTAAGCACCTCCATCATGACTATTGTAAATTCCCTAATCAATAGGTAATGCATTCACACAAGCACATATAGATTGCAACATTAACATGGATTTTGCTGTGGGTAAGGGCTTTGAGCACTGACAGGGCCACTTTTTACAAAATATGTGGATTTCTCTTGGCCAAGATGGATTGCTGAGCTTTCTTGGGTAAAGACAGGAATAATTACTCTAAGCTGGATGGTGATGGAGCCTTTGTGCAATAAATGCTGCTCTGCAGAATAAATTGAAGAGTTTCACACTGAAGCTCCCCAGCAAACACCAGGGTAGCTGTAGTGCAGCAGCTCAGTGGTCATTTAGACAGAACCTGTTTTCTCAGCAGTGGGCAGAAACATGTTCAGAGGGGAAAACACAAGAAAAAGGCAAGGGTACACACTCCCCTGAATATATAGTCCCAGCCCCTGACCAAAGATGTTCAGGAGAGAAAATGGGTCATTAATGCTAGTGCTTTGCTCTTCAATATTCCTGCTCAGTTTTCCCTTCCATTTGACCCCACACTGTTCTGTGGTAACAAATCCCACAGCTCCCATAAATCCACTGCCAAAGCTGGGGTTTGTTAGCCTTGAGCTGCCTGTGTCACCATCCCCAGGGATCCTCCTGGGAGGAACACGGAATGATTCCTTTCCCTCCTGGCATGCCAGTGCCCAGCTCAGTCTCTTTTCTGCACATTCCTCATCCCTGGAAGCCATTCCTGAGCTCTGCCATCCTCCTGAACTCTCACAGAAACATTACAAGCCCTGTCTCCTCTTTTAGATGAGGCAGTTTTGTAGAATAAATTAAGCAAATTGTCCAATGCTACAGATGGGGGAATAAAGTGATGGATGCTGACAGCCAGCAAGTGTGTCATGGTTTACTGAGAATGGGGAATTTGGGCAAAGGTAGCACTTGCTGATCTTTTCTAACCTTAACAACTCCATGATTCCTTGATTGTATGAATCTAAGGATGGTTTGCCATTTAGCAGGTTCATTAATTTGGGCTGAAGTAATTGAAGTGCTCATATAACTTCCCAGGAAGAAAAGGTCCAGCAAAAAAAAATTCTGTGCATGATCAGACTGCCTTGTTTGGATGATTACAGAAACAATGTCAAAAGACTAGGGACATGGGTAGACTTGAAATGGATTGAAATATAATTGGTTGCACACCATAATTCCTGTGGATTAATACTTATTCTCTTATCCTGGCAGGATTTGCTCAGACTGAATATGAGTATTTCAGATTCTGGGAATAATCTGTAGGGATTGAGCAGGAGCAAAATCCACTTCACCATTGCTGAAACCATTCCAATTAGTACAAAGTAACCTGCATTCATTTCTGTGCATCCAAGCACAATACTTACTAGAAATGAGTGAGTTTGGGTTTGTTTCATGTATTTTCCACCTGTCTGAACATAAATAATGCAGATTTGTCTACAAACACTATTTAGAAATCAGTGCCAGAAATGCATTTCATAGAATGATGAAATCACAAAATATCCCCAGCTGGAAGGGACCCACAAGGACCATGGAGTCCAACTCCTGGCTCTGCAAATATTTGATACCAGCAGCTCAGTAGACATGTGCCAGGGGACTTTCATAACTATACTTGGGCTGATTCTTTAATAACAAACTATAATAATAATAATAAGAAGAAGAATCAATAAACAGCTTCAAATCTCACTTTGTTGATAAATAATTTCTCCTCACCACCAAACAATGCATAAAAATGTTCAGTTGCCCATGTGGCTCCCATGAATTAATTAATGAATAAATAGTTATCAACTTCACACACAGTTTTATTCCAACTTCTAGAAGCAAGAAATAAATTCACTTTCCTGTAGGTGGACTTGGTACTGTGTTCAGAAACAGGCTAATTTTAGATAATTAATTTCTGGAGTAATTTTAATCTTGGAGAACAGATCTGGTAGCAGGGTTGGGTTTTTTGAGTGTAAAATTCAGAAGTAGTGAGTGCTATAAAGAAACTTTAGCTCATATACTTCCCAGGACTTGGCTCTGGAAGTTTGAAGACTGTTTGAACTTCATGCATCAGGCAAACATTTTAATTTTGAAGAGGGCTATATACTGGGAATTACATCATTTAATCTGTGAGAAAGACTTCTTCTCAAAATTAATACAGGCAGATTGTTTCACCATATGTTTCTCCTAAATTCCCCCAAGTATTCCAGGAGCCAAGCAAACTTTAGCATATTTTAGCTTGTTTATCTTTAGCTGCAGAACTGATCTGGCCAGCAAGAGTTGTGTGTTGTTTAATTACCTGAACACTAGGCAGTTCTTGCCTGAAGTGTGCAGTGTAGCAGCAGTTTGGTACTTTCGAGGAGGATATTTGGATATCTCTTCCTTGGGAAGGCTTTTTTTACTGGAATATATTGTTTATAGGTGATGCTAAAGAGCACATTGCTCATGACTGCTTCCCATATAAACTCCCTGCCAACCTGAGGTTTTTTTAAATTGTCCATTTTCAGTGGACATGGGCAATGGAAAAGCACTTAATGGGTTTAAATTTGCCACTGAGAGGGAAATCCATGAAGAGGAATTGGTAGAGAACTAATTTAACCAGCCCCTTAAACAACCAGCCCTGAAAATAACTGAGCTGCAAGGTGCCAATACCAAGCTTACACAACACTTTTAATTTAGCTGCATTGCAGCAATTATCCTCTTTTAACTCCCAGGACCTGGGGAATGGAGAGGTGCAGTAATAATTCATGGCACTTTTTTTTCCCCTTATAAAGAGGTAGAATTTCTGCTGTGGGGTAATACAACAGGGTTTTGCAGTTCAAGTGACTGAATATTGCTTTTCAGAACGGGGTTCCACTTCAGCAAAGTCTGATTGCAGTCAAACTTCATGAAAACGGGTAGGAACAGGTGTAATGCATGAGCATGCCTAATTTGAGTTTTTTGGATACAGGCAGGAGAGATAAAGGGGGAAATAACCAATTTCTGGATATTTAAAAAGTAGCTGATACTTGCAAAATTATGTTCCACATTACCTCGGAATAATCATTAATTTGTCTGGAACTCCTCAATCAAAACAGTATCTCTAAATCATATCAGGCCCTTGCAATTTCACCAATATTGCTTGAAATAAATAAATAAAATGGAAAACAAGCACAATCTAACTTATTTGACAGCCTAGCTGACTACACTGAATAGCAAGATCATGCAAACCACTGCTTCTTTGCTCCAATTAAAGTGATTGATAGAGATTGAACAACAGAAAATGCACAAGACTTGGCAAAATCTAATTAGCTAAAACCAGAAAAAGTATTACACTGTGAGCAGATCAGGGCAAATAATTGATTTAGAGGAAAAACTGTGTGTTGGGTGGAAGAATGAGGACAGGCTTTGATCAATCACTGAAATTTTAAATCATCTGTTTTGATAATTGTGGTGAAAGAAAAGACAAGAAGTTGATCCCTAGAAGGCTAAAAACCATCTGACATTCTCCAAGGTAATTTTTTAAAAATTATTTTTACTTGCTTAAATAGAAATTAAAAGTTGGGATTGTAAATATAATGATATATAGGGAGAGCTTTTACAGAGAGGTCCAGCCATACAAAATATACTCTTTATTTTAGAAGGTTGTTTTATCTTATTTTTTTTGTTACAAGAGAGCTAAAACTGAAAATTTCCAAGGTTTTCAGGCTTCAGCAATTAATTTTAGTGGTTGCATTCCTGATACCCCAAAGAGGACTCCAGTTTGAGGATGCAGGGATGGGGTTAGGAAAGCTAAAGCCCAGAGTTGCATTTGGAAAGGGATGTGAAGGGCAACAAAAAGGGCTTCTAAAGGAATGTGAGCAGCAAAAGGAAGACTAGGGAAAAAATGGGTCCAGTGGTCAGTGGTGCAAGGAATCATTCAGTGATTCTCAAAAAACCCCCAAAGACATAAAATCCAGATAATTGTATTAGGATCATTTCCTACTGTCTTCCAAACACAGAATTTGTTTAAGCTGCTGCAAACTAAATAAGCATGGAATTTGACACTTTTTTTTTTTATTTAAGTGGTGGTGATTTGTTTTTTCCTTTTCCAAGTGTCAGCACTGGAAAGAGATGGATGAGAGAAATGAGTGCCATAGCTGAGAGGAGCAACAAGGACCAGCATCACTTTGGCTGCTACAGAGTTTTTCTCTCTTTTTTTTTTTCTTTTATATAGATGGGTACTTCACAAGCCTTTAACAGATTCAGAAATTCATCTGCAATAGCAACCCCTAAGTTAGAGTTTTAAGACTTCAGGCCCTCCAGGCCTGAGGAATTGAACTGGAAGTGTTGTGAGGATGGTGCCTCCCCTGGGATTCCTGTCTCATCAGCTACTGAGCAGAGCAAAATCTCTGCACTGCATTGATGTGTCTATTTCTGTCTGTCTTGATCAAACATGGGTAAAAGTTTCCCACTGAAGTTATTTCAGGTTTAATAAATCATTAGGAATTTATTTTGTTTCCCCCATTGCTTGCTGGTGAGCGTGCCCTGTGTGTTTATTCCTCCCCTGGCAGGAAGGACACAGGTCCTGCTTTGGGAACACACAGGGATGAGTTGCAGCTTTCCAGGCTCCATGTGTGTGGAAGTGCCACTCACCTGGGTGTGGGCAGTCCCAGTGGCCTGAGTCTGGCCTAACTGGTCAGCTGATCAGGCCTAAAGCACTGTCATGGGCATAGTTTATGAAAAATCCTTTTGCCAGGACTTTTTCTCCTGAGAAGCTGAGAAGCCTCAGTGGAAAAGGAAACAATAATTATCTGCTGCTGTGGAATGCAACAGGTGCATCTTGGATTGGTCCATGTGAGTTGTTTCTACTTGATGCCCAATCCCAGTCCAGCTGTGTTGGGACTCTGGTCAGTCACAAGATTTTATTATCATTCCATTCCTTTCCTTGCTAGCCTTCTGATGTCTCCTTTCTTTTTCTATAGTGTAGTTTTAATAGATCATTTTCTTTTAACACAATATAGATCATAAAATAATAAATCAGCCTTCTGAAACATGGAGTCCAGATTCTCATCTCTTCCCTTGTCCTGGGACCCCTTTGAACACAACCACAGTGCCCCAGCACCCCCCACCCCACGGGGCTCAGTGTGCACCCACCATCTCCCCAGATGCGTGTTCCATGCTCCCAGCAGGATCCTGCCCCTGCACCAAGCATGGCCAAACAGCAGCCAGGGGTCTCTTGCAGTGGTCTGGCCATTTTTATGAGCACAAGTTGCTTTCTTGCAAGAGCAAGCCTTCACCAGCCCCTCCTCTCATTTTTATTAAGTTCCTCACACCTTGGTGCCTCCTTCCCTCCATGTTTGGCCCTTTCCCATAAGAGGTTTCACTGTAGTAAAAGCAGGGCAATGCCAACAAAGGCAGGAAATGTTGAGGAGGATTTTATGGATATTAGAAGGTTAATTAATAATTTTATTACATTATTTTATGTTATATTACACTATATTCTATTGAATTTGTTAAGTATTTAATTTTATTTAACTGTTTAGAATTTTGTGACTGTTTGTTGACAGTCATGATACACACATATGGATTTAATTGGTTAATGAATTAAAACATTCATACTAGAATTTCATTATTAATTTTTTTTAGGTAAACAATTTTTTACAATATATTCCACTTGTAAACAACAAAAGGAGCAGTAATTGAGATAAGAATTTGATTTTTCTTTCTTTGAGGTTCAGAGAATGTGAATCTCAGAAAATATTCATGGGAAGTTGTGCTTTACTTTTCTCTGTGAAGAGAAATGTGGCTTCAGTTTTACCAGTCCCCACAGTCCCCTTGAAACATTCTTCAAGTTTGCTTTTTTCCATGAATTTATGATCTTGTTTCCTTTCTTTTAGTCAAGGAGTGAAGCCTGAGTGAAGCCCTCCAAGATCCTGCAGGAGCAGCTCCTTCCCTGGCCCATCCACCAGTGTCCTGTGCTGCATCTTCATTGCCAGAGGATCACAGAACCCCAGATTGGTTTGGGTTGGAAGGGATTTTAAGGTCATTTTAAAGTCATTTTAAGGTCAACCAGGGTCATTTCCACAATCCCAGATTGCTCCAAGCCCCGTCCAGCCTGGCCTTGGACACTTCCAGGGATCCAGGGGCAGCCACAGCTTCTCTGGGCACCCTGTGCCAGGGCCTGCCCACCCTCCCAGGGAACAATTCCTTCCCAATAGCCCAACTAAACCTCCTCCACTGGAGTATTCACCATTCTTTCCTCTTGCAGCTTCCCAGTTTTAACTGGAGCTATGGGAACATTAAAACCATTTTTAAACTGTATTCTAACAGTTCATCTCTGGAGTTTTTTCTTTGCCTCCTCAACCATGTGAGTTCTCCTGTGGTTTACTCTGCATCCTAAAGGGCAAAATCATGAAATTCTTAAATTTAGTGGAGGGAAAATTTATTCCCAATGGGCCCAGTATTTTCACCTCATAATTCTTGATCATAAACTTAATGTTGCTTACATCATGTATGCAATAGCCTCTGCATCTTTCAGTGGGCCCTCTGTCCTGATTTTCTAGGGGAATTCTCTGGTGAGTGTGTGTATAATTGTAAACGAATCCTCTTTGCCTTCTCTGGCTCAGGAAAAGGTCTTTACACTTGGGTTCTTTGTTTCCCAGCAGCTGTGGGAACAGATCTTTTATCATATTTTATTTATCTGATGCATCCAGATGGAGTTCTGTGATCATGAAGGCATTTGAGAATGATTTGTAACTCAATCAAATATTAAAGAAATTAAACCTCATTTTTTTTCTGGGAATTTGCAGAAAGTGCTTCCTTTCTGATGCTGCTTTTGCTGCTCTGCAGCCCAGCTGGAGTTGGAAAATGGTACAAGCCATAGCAGGAAATGTCATTTCTATGGAAACTTCCAAACCCAATGGAGGATGATGGGATCAAGTTTACACAATGATCAATATTTTATCCTGAACTCATTTCTAAGTGAGGCAGGATAAACTAACTCCTGATTGGACAAGGGATGCTAAATTCCAGATAGAGATGGAAACTCCTGAAGTGGACTGAATTGAGGGGTGGAGTGGAGTGTCTGGGGCTGAATCCTCATGTGAAAGAGGGACTGAAAGAAAGACAAACTGCTCTGGGATATGTACCATGGAATCTGGCAGGAGGAAAAAGGAGCAGCATCACCTCTGGACAGGTTTTAGGAGTCCACTGGGTACAAGAAGGGTTTATTTGCTCTGTCGGCATGAGTGCTTAAACAATTTTAGATTGTGATTTCCCCTCTCTCCCATTAACAAACACAAAGCTCTATCATTTTTAGATGTTTAAAATATATCTGCCAGATTCATAGCCAAAGATTTGTTTAAGAGAATATCATAAAGAATTTTTCTATTTAAGTTTTCAATCCCTTTTTCTCTTTTCAGCCCATTGGCAGAGCCCTTTTTCTCTTTTCAGCCCATTGGCAGAGTGCATGATCTCTCTTAAGTGAAACCTATTATCTCTAAAACCATGGCAATAGACTTTAATTGGGTTACTGTAAATCACAGAGAGGTTAAGGAAAAGAGATTGAAGCTCTTCAGTGAAGTGACTGCCAGAACCCAGGCTAGCTCTTAGAACTCCGGTGCCACACCAAGGGTGGGGAACTGCCTCAGGGTGGGGATTTACCAGAGGCAGAACCTTCAGAGCTGCTTGCTCTATGGTGCCAGACACAAACCACGACAGGGACCAGGCAGAGGAGAAAGGAGAAGGCTCTCCATCTTGAGGTTCCACAAAGAGCAGTTTATTCCAGCAGAAGCAGGATAAAAAGCTCCTAGCTCTATTGTCCAAGGGTTTTTGTACAGATGCAAGTCAGGATGTGCTCTCAGGGATGCACAGGGTGGGATTGTTGGGGTGTCTGGGCAGGGAGTTGGACTGGAAGATCCTTGGGAGTCCTTTCCACTCAGGATAGTCTGTGATTCCATGAAACACACAAGACATAACATTTTTCCAATCATATTTTTAATTCTTCTGTGTCCAGAGCATAATGGACCTGTCAACCTTTACTCAATAAAGAGCCAAAACTTTGAGTCCTGAAAACCTTAGAAACTCTTTTTATAAACACATCAACTTCTTAAATTAGCATTGTCAATGCAGCTCTGTCAAGACAGATTTGAAAAAAAACCAAACTCAAATGATACAGATTTAAATTTGTTGCTATGTAACCACTTTGCTCTCCTTATTAGAAAATTTGGGGTATTGCCAAGCTATTCTTGCACTGATGAAAAAGTATAGCTGCTAATCTGAGTGGTCCTTTTTCTGCTTTCTAAAGAAAGCAATAGTTAAATATAGGTGAAAACTATAAGAAAATCAAGGAAATTGGACCTTTAGACTTTCAAAGAAGAAGAATAAACTTGAGGAGATGAACTGAAGTTCTGTACACACATTGGAAGTCAGACCTGTTTGCAAACAGGTCCAGGTTTACACATCTTGTATTATATGCAAACATACAATATGGGTCTCTAAAACCTTCAACAGAAAAGGAAATGCAGGACGAAAATTTTTTTATGCCCTTTGTTCTAAAAAAATATATTTTGCATAATTCTCTAAAAAATTCTAGTGTTTTAGACAAGGAAAAAAAAGGTTAATAGTAATGGAATATGTAGGCATGATTTCATGATTTTAGGTAGTCAGCTCCAAAGTTTACAACAAAAATCGTTTTCTCTTCTTACCTGAGGTACAAGTTACTTAGTCTAGCTCTCTTTTGTTTTAGGGGTCTAACAAAGATTAATATTTTTTTTAAGAAATCACAAGCCATTTTCAAGAGGAGGACTTTCAAGCTTTAGTTATGGTTACCCAAAAAAAAAAAAAAAAAAGGGTGAAAGTTTCCATTTATCCTGTTGCCTTCAGCACGGAGCACTTCTCCTGAATCCTGACTTCTCAGACCCATCACCCTCTCCAGCAGCATATAAAAATAGTGTGGTGCTACTCTTTAATGCTGTTCACTGCTCAACCCAAAGAAGTTTTGCTATTTATTTCCAGCAGAAGGAAAAATGATGTTATAGATTTATTCTTTTTATGTGCTCTTTACAGCACTACAGCTGCACCATTAAAGTGCTGCCTTCTCCCTCTCCCCACAACGCCAGGCCCCAGGAGGATTGGTTATTAACTCTAAATGAGTACTGCAGGACTGCCCTAAAAAGATTTCTGCTCTTGAATGTTGAGATGGAATGAAAATGGAGTGCTCCTGGGTGCCAAGAATTCCCACACAGCTGTGCTGCGACCAGAGCAATGAGCAAATTAGCCAGGAAGGTTTATGGGGGGTGCTATGACTCCATTTTGGCTTCAGTTCCCACAGTGACTATTCCCTGAGTCAGTAACATTACCTGCAATAACCACATTTGCTTTTCATTTGAAGACTGAGATGATGAAAAAACATCCCATTGTAATTTTCACTCCAAATCACATATTTGTCCCTAGTAAAGTTGAAGGGAAGTGAGCAAAAGCCCATAAACTTTGAAACTCATTTCATGCCTGCTGAAAAATTGATAGATAATCTCGTAGCTTTGAAATCAGTATAGAGCACACTTGGTGTTTATTGCATGACCTGAAATTAAATTCATTTTTGAAAGTTTTATGACAAAAAAATTATGCACTGCTATTTACAACACAATTGCCAAGAATTCCTGGGAATAACAGATTACCATTCCCCAAGATTTTTTGCAAAGGCAGTGGCAGCAGCAGAGCTCTGCGTGGGGCGCAGCATCCCTGCAGCCTGTGTGCAAGAACAGCGATGGAAATCAGAGCTCCAGCTCCCACAGAATGCAAATGCCTCATGTTCTCCTGGCAGGATCTGCAAATCCACATGGCCCTGGGTGTGCACTTCAGCCTTGCTCACAAACCACCTGTTCCTCAGTCTTTGTTAATGATGTTTTTCCCTTTTTGTCCCAAAAAGGACAGACCTTTTACTTGGATTATAAGCAATTTACCTCCAGGCTGTACTCCAGCAGGCAGAGGTCTTAATTTTAATAATATTATTGCAAACACTAGTGGTAGCTAATGAAAGAACCCAATAAAATGTGGATATCCACTTGGAAGGACATTGGAGGGATCATGAAACATTTCATTGCATTCAGCTATTTTTGCTAGTCTTTATCAGATGACAAAAACAAGACATAGAGTTATTATATCCATACACAATCTAATGAAAGGGACACAAACAACACAGAAAGAGAACCTGGAGTGTTCTTCAAAAGGAGGGCTTTGACCTCCCCCCTGTACAATGGGAAAGGGTCATTGAAACTAACACACTCTATTCTTTGACCAAAATATCAGTGGGATCAAACTTTGTGGATCTGAGCAGCTCTCAGCCCTATCTGATCTCTATCCCAGTGCCACTAGCACTCACAGTCATGAACAGATGCAGGAAAAATTGGATATGACTTAAATTGAAAAGAAATTTTTTGACTGCATTTTCTCTTTGCTTCCATGATTTTTTTCTTTATTAGCTACTCCTTTTTGTGGCTGTTATATAATTTTATGGTGCAAACATACTCTTGTCTTGTGTGTAATCCCTCCTTAGCACTGGCTGCCAATTACAATCACAGAATTATGGGAAAATCCAGGTGATTCTTACCTCTCCTTGGATAGAAAAGAGGACTTCACCTCGTCCCAATCCACATCTTTTCCATTTGGCTCTTAAATTTCATAATTCATCTTTATGCTTTATGAAAAATGTCAAGTGAGCAGACAAGTGGAATCAGAGAATCACTGAGAGTGGAAAAGGCCTCCAAGGCCATCGAGCCCAACTGGTGCCCAACTCCCACCTTGTCACCAGCCCAGAGCACTGAGTGCCACATCCAGTCATTCCATGGACACCTCCAGGGGTGGGGACTCCACCACCTCCCTGGGAACCCCTTCAACTGCCTGATCACCCCTTCCAGGAAGAAATCCCCTCTGATGTTCCATGGTATCGTGAAAGCTGAGAACTCTGTAAAAGCCACAACTAGATTCTGTTAGTGGTTGTAAGACCCTGTGGAAACATTTCAGTTGAAGTTTTTAGAAAACTCCACTTTGGCATCTCAGTTTCTCTGTGCTCTCAGCATAATACTGGCAATTTCAAACAGGAAAAGGTGATAAAATAATAAATGAAATATGCAGAGTTACTTTCACACATAAAAACCCCAACCAACCAACTGAAGCAATGAGTATGCACAATTTAATACTGCAACTCTACCCCTGCAGGTGAGGCCAGCCACCTCAGCCCATTCCACGTTCCAGGTGGAACAAATGGAGTGAGAAACAGAAAATGTAGCACAAAACTCTTAACTTACTAACTGAAAGAGTTTCTTTATGTCTTATTAGACAAAAAAGGGGAGTTTTTTTCTGAGTGGCTGATTAAATGTCTCTGTCATGGAGAGTGGCAGGACTGAAGGAATCTGAGCGCTTCCAATTATTGGAAACCCTGAGAGAATGTCTTATTAACTGAAAATGGCACCATTGCTAATTCAAACCTTTCTACCAAATGCTCCAGGTTTCTTTCAGCAGGAAGAGGCAAATCCTATAATCAGAGCCCTAAAAAATTTGGTGTCGGAGCAATTTCAAGTCAAAAGTTCCTTCCAGGTTGAACATATATGTCATGACTTCTATTTATAGTTTTTCTTGCATTTGATTTGGAGAGGTTTTTTATTATCTGCTTTTGTAGTTTGTCTATTGAGAACACAAACAGAAAACATTGATTTTCAAGCTACATGTTTTATGTTCCTTAAAGAAAACACACAATAGGAGCAGAAAAAGAGAGTTGAGGTGTGAATATGCATGTTGGCAATGTCTAAAAACACCCCAACACTGCTCCCATTTTTTAATGACTTCATACTGTCAAGATAAAGCAGGTTAATTGAGATTTCCAGGATCTGAGGGTCGGTGGTGGATTTGATCAGGAAAAAAGTACATTTCACCATCTCCTGCTTATTTTTTTTCTGGCTGGTGAATAAAAAAATACCTCTTACATCTATATAGTCTCACTATAGAGAAAAGGCATCTGGTGAATGCTTCTTAAAGTAGAAAGATTAAGGAGAATTTGTTTTTTTAGCTGGGGAAGACATGAGCAAAAAAAGAGAAAAAAATGAAATGAGAGAAAAGAAAATTTTTAAAAGGGAAATACTAAGAGGAAAAAATTCAGATTTATTAGATCTTGAAGAGTCATGGAAGAAAAATTTTAAGTCAGCAACATGTTTGCGAGAAATTAAGACAGGATCAAACACTTTCCCCTTCACATTTCAGGTAAGGAAGATGTGAGCTGCAAGGTGCACCAGAAAGGGGGATCATCTCTTTGGAGTAGCTGATTGTCTTGGGGATGGCTTTTTATCCTATACCATTTTTGAGGTTCTTTTGCTTTGTGTCTGGGGGATCACCACCTCCCCCATTCCTTCCTTCCTTCCTTCCTTCCTTCCTTCCTTCCTTCCTTCCTTCCTTCCTT
>JAYDZK010000006.1:25555294-25571098 GCA_034509185.1 Euphonia xanthogaster | reverse complement strand
TTTTCCTTTTCCTTTTCCTTTTCCTTTTCCTTTTCCTTTTCCTTTTCCTTTTCCTTTTCCTTTTCCTTTTCCATTTTTATTTTTCATCTTTCTATTTCCCCTTCCCCTTCCTCTTCCCATTCAAACCTTGGTCATTAATTTCATCAGCAATTATTAAGTCATTTTTATTTATTCACTTGTGTAAATATGTGTTTATGTGTAAAACAGGGATAAAAATTTGCATCCATATGTATATGTTAAAAAGTATTTTATGTTTGTGAGTATTTGTAACCTTTAAACATAAATATATAAGGAAAGAGATGTTCTGGGAGGTCCTTAAAGTCCTTCTGAGCTCTGGAAGGTGCCAGTGCCAGGGAGTTTTGGGAGCACCTGGGGCACAGCCGTGGCCAATGTCAGGTCTGGGACGAGGCTCCCTTGGAGTCATTGTCTTCCTCTGTCTGTTCAATTTTCAAGTTATTAAACACTGCAGTTATTCTTCTTCTCAGCTCCTTATTTGTGCCTGCAGCCAGCAATGAAAGTCAGAAAAAATTAATCAAAAGAGATGTTTAACTGACTCCTTTAGTCCTTCTTCCAATGAGAAATTAATTGGGCAAGCACTTCTTTAAAGAGCAAGATCAAGGATGCTGAGTGCTGCAATCATGAAATCTTCCAGTAACACAATTGATAAGGTGCCAAGATACTTCTTGCCATGCCAATCACACACTCACACCCCCCAAACCTATCCAAAGAGACAAAGAGGAAAAACAAAAAAAATATACCAAACACATACACAAGTCAAAATAAAGAGGAGAAAAAATCCCAAACCCAATCCAGAATGCACAGATACAAAATATTTCAAAGGACTCATCTGACAGGAATCTTTCTAAAAACAAATTAAACCATCTATGTCAAAATGTGAACTGTTCAAAAATAATAATAAAATATCAGGGAAGTAAAAAATAGAAAAGGTTTCCAGGAATGAATTTATTTGGATGTCCATGGTAATTGCATGGGTGTGGAAAAATATAAGCATGCCCCATCCTAAGTGGGAAGAGAATGTGCCCAAAAGTGCTGAAAACATGAGGATACAGAGGCATAGCTGGTAGAACAATGCAGGAAATATAAAAAATTTAAAAGGGCTTAAGATGAATACTTGGTTCTATCAGTGGGAGGCATTTTCTTGTTCTCCAAGATATAAATTTATATTTTATGCCCATTTGCCCCCAAACAAATCCTTTATTTATAAAGTTAGAGCCACCTTGCATCTGCTTGGAGATGGAGGCACACAACCTTTTAGTGCATCTGTCTCAAATGAAAAACAGGGGTTAAAGCCATGCCATCTCTGAAAATTAAAGTCAATCAAATTTAATCAATAAATCTATGAAAAAAAAATGTTTTCAAAATGTGCTTCAGTGTTTAGCCAAAAAAAGGTCAAAAATATGCTAAGAGTTTCTTGTTCAAGGTGAAAATATAATTGAAATATTTATGTAGTTAGAATTACAATCAGATTAACAAAAAAAGTGAAGTTCTTTACCATGTGCTTTGCTGGCTAAATATCATGAATTTCCTGATTAACAGTTTTCCACAAATTATTTTTTTCCCTATTTAAAAAAAAAAAAAAATCCCACTTTGGTAATTTCTTGTTTCACTTCCAGTTGTGAATTGTATCATTTGCTCCTCAGTGTGGATTGGAAACATTTTCTGGTGTTGTATTACTAAATCAAAGTTGATTCATAATTAAAACAAGTATTAACAACTGTTGCCACGTAACTCAGCCCATTACATTCCTTCCCTGAAAGAAAATAAAAGTCATGTCATGCATTGTTTATTCTTGAAAGGGAAAAATTTATTACTCTCACAGTCTTCCCTTGTAATAGCTTTTTGAGCAAATAACTTTATTTTCATCTCATTTTTGTAGTGGAAACTGAAGTTCCATATGCATTTTCAGTGACAGCAATAGGAAATATCCTGAGGCATTTTTCCACTCCTGTTTTGTGGAGCAGTTCTGCTGGAGTTTAAATGCATGGGTCAGGTTTTGCCCAGTTTAGAATCAACATAAAGAGGGTAAATAAAGTACCAAAATTGTATTTAAAAAATTGGTTTTGGCTCAAACAATTATCCTTGCTTATAATTAGAGAAATAAAATAGTCAGAAAATAAATTGAGGGTTAAAATAGTCAGAAAATAATGCTTTTAATTATCACAAGCTGAGCTTTGTCCCATTAACTGGCTAGTAGGGAATTTTTTGCTATTACATCAATTATACAAATACATCACATTAAAAAAACATACTTGTGCTCTCCTCCAAAACATTTGGATACATTTCCCTTTTTTTTGTAACCTATAAAGTTTATTCAGGGTATTTAATCTTGATGATTTTACCACTTCATTTTAAAGTACAGTTTAAATGCATAGTCTATGAATAGTTTTTCAGGTCTGTGGTTCCCAGTTTTTGATTATGCTTCTGGGAATATGAAGAAATCATGGAATCACAGAATATCCTGAGCTGGGAAGGAACCCACAGGGATGATGGAGTGAAACTCCTGGTCCTGCACTGGGCACCCCAACAATCCCTCCCTGTGCAGAATAATTATCTCAGTTTTCCATAGAATTATCTCAATTTTGCCTAGATTTCATTTCCATATAAAAGGAATCCATTTGAAACCCCAAGATGTGGCATCTGCTGGCAAGGGAGGAGGAAAAAAATGTCCATTTCTGAATGGAATATCTACTTCACTGTGGATACATTAAACCTCACCCAAGCACAAGTTTTTGTATCCCTGGTCATTTTGAACTTAAGTTCTCATTAGAATCAAGCTTTGCTTCTTATCATTTTATAGCTGAGTCAGGTTTTTAAGAATCATATTTAATATATACAACATTTCTCATCCTTCTCTTTGTTTAAAACATTAATATTTCCTGCAATATGTCTGTATGAGCTCCCAAAGGCAGTTCTGGTGTTGCTGTTCAGAAATATGACTTTAAAATGCAGAGTGACCACTCAAGTACAGAATGAGAACTTACAAACAGTCAGCCTAAATGATGGAAGATGGAATGTGCTTTTCCCTGAGTTAAATCCTCATCAGCTTCCACCTGGATAAACAGGAGCCAAGTTAAAGAGAGCTGCACTTACAAGAACATCTTGTGCTCAAGCTCAGTGAAAACCATCCTGACCTTGGCTAATGGGCTTTATCCTCTCATAAAATACTCTCCTCAAATTAAAAAGAGGGGAAAAAAGTAGTCAGCACAGCAATTTCTCCAAGTCAGAAAATCTCTGACTGGGAATTCTTATGCTGATGTTCTTCCCTCTCTGAAATCATAGGAAAAGGTGTGCAGGAGGGGCTGGATTTGAAATGGATTGGATGAAAGGCATGCCAGTTCTCTTGAATCCAGGAAAATTCAGAGCTAAACAAATCAGGATTAGAGGAGGAGCAGGGATAAAATCCACGTGTGTGGCAGCATGGGGGTATTGATGAAGGAGTAGGAGGCTATAAAGGCACGAAAAAGCAATAATTATGTCTCTTCTAGACAGCAGCTTTAGAGGATTCAGGTCTTTCCATTCTATTGGCATTGTAGCAGCTGCATGGAGATGGTACTAGTGGAAAAGTGGGAGGGAAAGCACCGGTTAAATGGCAACAATCCAAATCAAATTTGTGTCCAAAGGCTTTGGTGGAACACTTTGCATCACTGTTCATTCACAGTGGGGATGATTCTCCCCAGTCATTCACACACCATCACCTGAATCACAGAGCTCCCTGGAGTTCCTGGAATGGGAAGCTGCTGCATTCCTTCTTCTCTGAGTTCCAGACTCCCACTGGACCCAGTGGCAGTGGCAGTGGTTTCTGTGTGATCAGCAGACTGAGGGAGGTTTGTTCCACCAGCTGCCAGGACTGACCCAAGGTGCTGCTGGGTGAGAATAATCCTCAGCCTGTGCTCTGCCCATTCCTCTTGGGAATGCAGATCCATCTTCTCAGATGGGAAGAATTTCCAGGGAAGCCACAGGAAATAACCGAGATGGCTTCAGTATCTTAATTTCCTTCTGTTTCTTCCAAATTGAGTTGAATTTCCTTCAATTTCTAAACAAGAACAAGCTTTTCCAGACTTTGAACAGACACAGTCCAGATTTCAGATCCCAAGCAAGTTTTTGGGTTTTTTTTTGGAATTTGAAGCAGAACAGTCCACACACTTTACTTGCTGAAAAACCCATAATTAGCATCTCTTCTCTTAAGTCGTTCCATTGATTGAAAGTGCTCAAAGCAAAATCATCACACCTGGTAAATCTCATGACAGATTCACAGTCCAAGAAATAGGGTGCTTAAAGAATTTTGGGTGAATTGAAGGTTTATTAAATGTTATTTCACCCAAAACTGAAGGTAACTCCCAGTGTCTCACATTCACCCTCACTGGTAACTCACCTTGTTCTGGAAGACAAAGCTTGACTCAAGCTTTTGAAATTAAGACACATTTTCTGATCATTTTCACATCAAAAATACTGCATTATTGTTCTCTCTCTAATATTATATAAAAATATTGGACTCCATGTGGCCACTGATGGAGCTTTTTTCTCAGCTGACACGGGGTGGAAATTAATAACATTTTCAGATATCTATTAGTAGAGGGAAATTAAAAAGCCCCTAAGCATGGATTAATAGAAATAAAGGGGCAATTTTTCAGATTTTTGCCATGATGAAGACTGAGACATTTGTGTCAACAGCAGCACAAAATAATTCTGTAAACATCCCAAAGAATTACTTCCTGACTTCTTTTTAAGAAGTTATTTTGCACAGGGATGTTTATGAAAATACAGGGAAGCCATGACTCTGCCTTTCTAATTTCATTTTAGCTGCCCTAAAGACAGTGGGAAGTGGAGCTTCTGTTTCCTTGGTGTCTCTGGCACTTGCAGTCAGGAGAACCATGACATGAAGCAGTTCTGAACTCAGATTTTGTTTGTTTCTGGTTTTGTTTTAGTCTGACCAGAACACAATTAATGATGGTGAGAAAAAAACCTGTTTTCTCCAAAATATCAATTTCCACTTTGTTTATCCTTTCTTTCTTGAATTTAAAAAAAAATCTTGATTTTTATTAAATTATAAGAATTTAATAAGTTTTTCTTGGCATAACACATGTAAAGAAAACAAAAGTTAATAGTCATGTGAAAAAGGAAAAAGGAGATCCAGCCAGGTTCTGCAGGATGCTGCCTTTTCCCCTTCTTTTCCTGTAAGTTAGAAGGGAATAAAGAAGTGTTATTTAGAAACATTTCCTCCTACCTGCCTCTGGCCACATCCCCACCCAGGGCTCTGCCCAAGGCAAGGCCACTGATGTGCTGGGGAGGTTTCCCCTTAAAATTCTATTCCAAATTATTGAAACAAAGTTATTTGGAGTAAAGATGCTTGCAGCAATCCCTGAAAAATATATCTTCGTATTTTTCTTTTTTTTTTTTAACTTTATTCAATGTAAATAAATCAATTTGCATAATTCAGGTACAGTGTGGACAAGCTGCTGATCCTTGGACATTAAATGATTTGCTGATTTAATAATTTTTCTTTAGGACTTCAGAGTTTTTCAGTGTCAGGTTTTCCATATCCTGTGAATCAGATATTTCATAAAGAATGTGGATTACACTTCATGTGTAATTTCAGACTTCATACAGAAAATTAAATAGATTCGTAACTCAAGTCTGTCCCAAAGAGACAGCTGCAAACAGGAAACATCCTCAGGATAGCTTAAGGGATAATTTCTTGAGAGAATCTGCAGCAGTAAACAAGTGTGGACCAAAAGTTTGTCTTAAATTCTTTAAGTTCAAAATGATGACAAAAAGTGACTACAGTAATTGTGATTTTACAAAGATTTCTCAGTCTGACATCAAACCAAATTTAATGAAAGACCAAATTTAATTTAATGAAATTTAATGAATTAAGAGCTTGAAAGCTGAAGTTGGGTAGTTTAACTCTTCTGTTACAGTCTGCAGCAGATCCAGGAGGAACATGGCATCCCTAATCATGGATACAAAATGAACAGGGAGGAATCAGGGAGGATTCCAGGGTGACCAGAGAAGCTGTGGCTGTTCCTGGATTCCTGGCAGTGTCCAAGGCCAGGTTGGATGGGGCTTGGAGCAACCTGGGACAGTGGAAGGTGTCCCTGCCCATGGCAGGGGGTGGCACTGGATGGGCTTTGAGGTCCTTCCCAACCCAAATCATCCTGGAATTCCATTATTCCATCCTCGCTTTAAAATGCAGCATGGTGCCAGCCCAACCAGATGAAAACTGCAGGAAACAACTCACGGTGCTGTTATTATGACATAAGGGAAAGCACAAAGCTGCACAGCCTTTATCACCCATTCTTAAAAAAGAGATCCACTTGCAATCATTAATTTATCTAAGAAAGCACCATCAGAAGCCCTTTAGCAGAAAGTCTCAGAGGAAAGCCTCACGCTTTTGTTGATGTGTGCAGAGACACTCAGAACATCGTCTTGCCTCAGAACAGGTCCATCCCCAGGAACAATTTGCCATTCTCAAGTAAATTAAACTTTTAAAGAACTTTGGTGTCCTCCTTTCTTCATATTAGCAGAGCTCTCCTCTCCAAAGGCTGCCCAGCTACCCTTTCATACTGGACCAGTCAAAGCTGAGTAGAGGATCTGTCTGATTTTATCTCTTCTTGTTTTGTTTGCAGTGAACTTTCTCTGATGGGTAAATAAACCCTGGGAGTGATCCAGAGGCACAAAGAGTCTGGGGAGAGGAAGAGGAAGAACTGGAAAGTGATGGATTTCAGGGAGGACTGAGTGTGAGGTAAATGACATCCTGAGGGGGAAAAATGAGCTCCCCTGCCTCCATCAGCCACTCAGGACATGCAGAACTGGGCTGGGAAGGGGTAAAATAAAGATCTTTAAAGCAGTGGAGGGCTGCCAGAGCCCCACACCTTGGGCATCATCTATCTCCCAACAAAATCTTTAAATATAAAAGGAATCTGACTTCAGGTTTGTATTTATCACCTCCACTTCTTCTCACATGCTGAATTATTCCTTCATTTACATGACAAAGAATGTTGGATAAGGAGAACTAATTTTCATTTCTAGATTTCCAGGAGGGACATTGGTTACTGCCATGTCCCACAGGGACATAATACACATTTTCTTGTCTTAAATGAGTTTTGTGCTAACAGGAAAACACCACCATAATCAATCTTATACAGCAAATTGAATTAATGACACTGGGAAAATAAAGTCCATAAATTAAGTACAAGAGAAAAGGTGCTGAGTTACAGATTTGGGGCAAATTTTGTGGGCTCTGGTTGAGTTTCCATTCAGCCCATTCAGGCTTCTGTAAAAGATGTTATCTTAATAACTATGGATCACTTTCTACATGACAGATGCATTTTCAAAATCTATTAAACCTCCTCTCCACTAACGAAGTTTTTTTTGCCTAAAGGAAAAAGGAAATGAGCAAAATGCAGCCTTTTCTGCACTAACAGAAAATTATCCTTTAATGGAAAAATGTTATTCTAATAACCATCTATGAAATGAGGTAATATACATTTGGGTTTCAGTTTCATGAAAGCTTTGATGATCAAATTAAATATAAAAATTAATATAATTGCAACATATTTCTATTTATTAGTTGAAATGTGTGCAGCGTCGGCAGCGATGAAATATTTTTAAGACAGAGAAAAAATAAATAATGAAAGAGAAACCACTCTCCCATGAAATCTCTAAAATTTCAGTTAACTTGTAACTACCTATAAAACCACTCATATTGAGTATAATTTTGAATTACTCTGCATCACATGCTTTAATGATAACTTTGATTCTCTATGAGGGAGTGCAACTTAAAGTTTTTGAACATTAAGTATCAGCAAGTCCCAAATTTCCCCCCAGTTAAACCCTTCCTAAAGAATGATGTATATCTCAAAATATTCCAGTTAAAGAGAGAGGAAAAAATGCCATGAATCCCCCCCAAAAAATTTAAAACGTGTGATTTTAGCAAGAAAATTGATAGGGTTGGGCTCTGATCAACCTGATGAGGGGAAGGTGCCCATGGCATGGGTGGGAATAAGATGGACTTTAAGGTCCCTTCCAACCCAAACCATCCTGGGATACTGGGATTTTATGACTCTAAAACAATTTTACTCCAATTAAAGTAAAAATTTATTTTCTTAGATGTTTTTATTATTAAATATTATGCTGCCTTAAATTATTTTAAAATATTAAAACTTGATTATTAAAAAAATATTCTGCATCAAGCATGTTTGAAAGTGAAAAAATTGTGTTTGCACCTGTCTGCAAAAAATAGAATAAAGTCAGAGAGAAGTGAATGTGCATTTCCCTTAAACACCAGAGTTTTGAAGGCCCTTGTTTTACAATCTGCTGGAATATGGAATTTTCAAACAGGTAGGAGAAAGTCTGTGGACCTGGCTGTGAACTAAAATATTGTTGGGACTGCTGATTGTGTTTTTATGCTGCAAATTTAGGCTGCAAGTCTGAAATTAATGACATTAGAAGCTCTCCCCTGTCAAAAAGTTGGTTTAAATGGTATCATTCTGATGGCCTCCCAGAAAAGGTGATTTTTTTGGCTATTGCCCTAAATTTGTGGGTGGGTTTCCAGAAGGTTTAAAACCCTCAGATTATGATTTCCAGAGAAGGTTAAACATGTGAAGTTCCTGTTTCTCCTGGGTGCCATTGATACTGATGTGGGTGTTGGTTACCCAAATAATATTAAATTGTGTCCTTTAAGCAGGCTTTACCCAATTCTCTTCTTCCAGTTTCTCTGATAAACAATAAAGATTTATTATTAAATTAATAATAATAATAAATTAATAATTTGCTACAGGACATTCAGCAAATCCAGAAGCAGAGGGAGAGTGGCCAATAAAACCAAGTAATGATTTTAGTTGTCTTTGTAAAATGAGGAATTATTTGGTTTAATTTTGCTTTGCTTGCCAGACTTTGTAAAAAGTCCTGTTTTCTTGCTATGTTTTAATTTAACCTTGGTTGCCAGTTAATAGATAGCAGCTATTTCTTGTGACAAAATCAACAGAGGTTTTCAGTCTGTTATTTTGCTAAAATAGGTCTTCTAATGCCTAAAATGCCAAGGCAAGCAAGCCTGAAGTGCTTAAGAAAAGCAAAATCTCAGGTAAAAAACAGAAAATAAACTGAAGACTCAACTTTAAAAATTAATTTGAGTATTGAATGCATGAGTCTGGAGTTAAATATTTATTTATAGTGGAAGAAACAACATGATTACTTCATCAAATACTCTGGAGATGAAAAATTATTTCCCAAGGAGAGTTTCAGGGTGCAGCCCATAAGAGGGTGAAGGAAATAATTCTTCTCTGGTCTGCACTTGCTGAGAAAGACAATGTCCTTTAATACTTTAGCCACCAAATCCCCTCTCTAGATGATGCTTGTAGACCCTGGAGATTATCCATATGAAATGGCTGAGCAGCCATGAACAGATTTGAAATCTTTAAATCTGTGTCAAACCCTGTTCTTTGGAGGATTTCAGGACTGATCTTTTTCCCAGCTCTTCTGAGGAATTTTCCTGACATCATCTCTTCTGGACTCAACTCAGTTTTTTCCTGCCTCTTATAAAACAGAGGGACTAGGTTTTTTGTCTAGTTTTTTAAGAAACTGCTGGAGATCAGGAATATCAAATCCTCTGGGGCAGAAAAAGGAATAAGTTATGACAAGAGTTTTAAAATACTATCTTTGATCCAGATTACAAGATTTTATCCTAGGATAAAGAAGCTACAAGGGTCAAGCCCTTAAATTTACCCAAATTGGTTACATGTAGTGATTATTTTCAAAATGTGTGTCTGACCTGCCATCTCTTCCACATCCACATCACAGTTGCCCAGAAACAAGGCTGGCCTGCTAACAGAGCACAAAACCTGATTCCTGCCCAACTAACCAGGCTAAGATGGAGATGAATTTCCTGGAATCTCTGTCCTCCTACAAAGCTATTCTCAAAAACATTCTTGTCCTTACGTCCTGGGACAGAAATAATTTGGCACCTGGCTCTTCAGGATGTGCTAAGTTCAGATAACAGCAGCAGGAAATGTTCCTGTGAAGCTGTGCAGAAGTGTGAGGATGCAATCCAGACAGAGCCCAGAGAAGCAGGGGTTGAGGATCTGTAAATCCAGTGCAAAGCCTCCTTTAACCAGTTATTGCATGATCTCCACTAAAAAGTTGGAGTAGTAAGGTTTGCTACCACATAAACAAGAGGAGCAGGAAGGGGAGGTGATAACTTCGTGTGGATGCTTTGCTAAATTCCTGGTATCTAAGGGAAAAGATGCTAATTAAACTTTAAATGAGGAAGACCATGCTGTATTGAGCAAAGAGATGTAACAGGGCTGGGAGGAGATCTGGTCTGAGGAGGAATTAGCACTTCCCAGTTATCTGCAGTTCAACTCCACAGACTTGGAATCATCAGGAATTCTATTGCACTGCCCATCTCCACACATCAGCAAGCAAATAACAGCAAAATCATATTTCAGGTTGAAATATTTGGAAATGTATTCCCAAATTTAGGTATTGGTGACGTGGTTTGATGGTGTGGTTAACAGATTGTGTGCTTTAAAGTTTTTCTCTTGCCTAGAAGTACTTTAAATGTCATTTTAAACTTTTTAATTTATTTTTTAAGATTGAAATAAAATCTCAATGTGAAGATGTGCATGAAATTATCATGAGAAATTGTATAATATACTGAAAACTGTAACTAGAAAGGAATTTGCTTATTTATTTAATTTACTTTGATTTTATAAAGCATTTCATATATATAATACATTAGGCTTTGTTTAAAAACATTTGCAAGCTGATTTTGCCCAAAGATTTATAGTGCTCTACTCCTCTGGTATTCAGTGATTGTCAGAAAGCAGAATAAATACATTCTAAGTTATTCTGTAACTTAGGAGAATTTCCTCCCCTTCACCTGTGAAAAATAAAAAACCTGTCTCAGCTCCATTTTAATGCAGAAATGTCATATGTCAGGTGTGTGCTGTCATACAGAAAACACAGAATAGAATCAAAAAATCATGGAATGGTTTGGGTTGGAAGGGACCTCAAAGCCCATCCAGAGCCACCCCTGCCACAGGTAGGAACACCTCCCACTGTCCCAGGCTGCTCCAAGCCCCATCCATGAAAGTAAAAACATTTATTTAAGGAACTACTCTCTCCTGAGTGATTATGGTGAGTTGATCTTGCATCTGAAATAGCTGTAATTAAATTATTTAAAAATATTCAAACTTTATTATTTAAGAGAAAAAAGAAAGACAACTAAGATTTTGTTTGTGGGGTTGTTAATCTTTTATGCATCAAATTGAATTTGTTACTGCCACAAGAAGAAATACAGGTGCTTTATTGCATTCATTAGAGTATTAAGGTGGGTAAGACTGATAACCAGCCAAAAATAATTCTGTGAGCACTGCTGATAACTGAACCTGGCAATTGCTCACAGTTCTTGTGGAAGAACGGGATTTCCATGATTTAGAGTTGAAATAAATAAGAATCCTGCTCTAACAGCTATGCCAGGATTAACAGGGAGTCATGGAATGGACAGGGCTGGAAGAGCCCTCAAAATCATCTCAGTTCCACCCCTGCCACGGGCAGGGACACCTCCTACTGTCCCAGGCTGCTCCAAGCCCTGTCCAGCCTGTACTGGGTGCACTTCCAGGGATCCAGGGGCAGCCACAGCTTCTCTGGGCACCCTGTGCCAGGGCCTGCCCACCCTCACAGGGAACAATTCCTTCCCAATATCCCATCTGACCTGCAACAGACACCCCAGGGCCTGTGAGAATGGGCAGGTCCCAGTGCCAGTGCTTTGAGAAGCTTTTGGAATTGAAATTTTGGAATTTCTTCTCCAAGACTCACTTAGATATTTGCACAAGGATACTGTGTTTATTTGTTTGAAACAGGAGCAATTTTGCTGGGATAAACTGAAGAGGCCAGCTTGGCCATGGCATTTCAAACCTTGGTGAAAACAAGCCTTCCAAGAGCCTTCTGTCCAAAGACTCCCTCAAAGTCTCAAAGTGTTAAGGTCTCAAAGAGCTTCCTCCTGGTGCAAATTGTCCCTGCCCAATTGTCCCTGCCCATGAGCTTTGAGGTCCTTTCCAACCCAAAACATTCTGTGGTTCTTTGCCCACTCTGGTGGGTTTTATTCCCAGCTAGGCAGGGAAAACACCCCTGCAAGATGAGGAGAAAATGTCCCTACCAGAAATCAAAATGTCTCTACCAGAAATCAATCAACCAATTTCATGCCCCTATTTTAAGGATAGGGGCATGAAAATTTAATTTAATGTTCATTAAATGCATCTGTTGATGCAAAAAGCTCATTTTTTTCCAACCCCCAACACTGGCCTTTTAGAAGAATTGATAAAACCATTTCCCTGTCATTCCACTTATTGTCATTACTGTTGGAAAACTTGACTCCCAGTGGGAGGATTTTGAGCTTTTCCTCAGCTCCCTCATCCAACATCCTGTGGATGTTGAGCAGTCAGGAATCAGCCAGGAATAATGCAAATATTGGCTTGCATTGTGAGCTCTGTGTCCATGGGGGATTTAGTATTTATTATTTATTTCCAGGGCCTGCTGTGGAATGTTCTGTCTGCCCCGAGCACCACTCAAAGGACATTTTCCAGTGAAGTTTTATTGTGTGCCTGAAACTCTCCCAGCTTTCTAAAACAGAATCAAGGACATGGCTTGCAATGCTGTGCTCCTTGAGGTCAGGTTTGTGAATGGGACAAGGGTTAAATTGACTTTTTGGAGCTCTTCCAGCACAATCTGCTGTTTTCTGCCTTCTGCATGACCCAGCAGGTGGCAAGGCTTGTGTTCACCTTTTGTATCACATCTTGTAAAAGTGGAAGGAGCTTTATTTTTAACTGTGTCAGCTGCACAGCCCAATCAGTAACTCACTGGGACACATCAGACTCAAACACACAGGATTTCTTTCTCAGATGCCTTGGTTATACCTTGGTTATACCTGTTTATCTGCAGAAATTTCTGCCTCCTGTTTCCAGAAATGACCAATCAGAGCTTCATCTTTAAAATAAATCAATCTTCTTTCCATCCATAAAAAAAACTCCAACAAAAAGAAAAAAGACCATCTTTGGCCAAGAAATACTGAAATTCAGCTTGAGTTGCTCCATCTGTTTCTGATAGGAGCTGAGATTTGGTTTCATGGGATTTGAGATTAAGCCCTCCCTATTAATCATTTCATAAAGTGTCAGAAGGTTTAAGTGGTTTAAGTATTTTGCTTCTTTGTTTTGCCCTATGTAAATCACTAAATTATTTTTATAATATTTTTATTTTTAATATATAAATATTTTTTAAAATAAATTGTGTATAGATATGTTTAACTTATCTCAGCCAGAGAAAGGCAACTTTGAATTTGCCCCATTCTCCACAGACTGATGCAGAAAGAGAGAATAAAAAGCCCTCTGGCATAATGCATGTGACACCAGCAGCTAAAGTTCAAGCTAAATGGTTTGAAACAAGTCTCTATTCCATACATTTTATGCTTAAATCCATATTGGTGTCACATTTTAACATATAGCTCCAAAAGCAAGAAAGAACGGGCTCCTTTGTGAATTTTATTTCAGGTAAATGAGTAAAAATGATGGTTAGGGAGATGAGGGTCCCCTAGGTCTTGGCCCTCTTTAAAATGTTAATTTTGTAGTTGTTTGAATAAGTCAATCAAACCATTTCTTTTAAAATTTAAGCAGAGAGGGAGTGTTTACACACAGGAGAAATGGGAGAGGGTAAGAACCAACTATGTTGTTATTTAGAAGCTTTATAATATTTCTAAAGACCAGTTCCTCCCTCCTGATGTCTGTTTTTGGTGACATCCAAGTCCTTCATCATTCCCAAATCAATTTATGCTCTGAGAGCAGTAAAACCATGGAAAAAACATGAAATCAGGTCTCTTCAGGGATGATCCCCTCAGAAAGGCTCTTCAGTGACACTTCTGCCACTTTGGAGACACCAGGGGACAGCTGCTGGGGCTCTTTGCTCTTTTGCTTTGCTGCATGAATTCCATGGACTCTGAAAATGAGGTGATCTCTCCTAAAAAATTCCATTTTTATGGAGCAGGAACAGCCAAGTGAGTCTTCATCCTGTTATCATGAATTTCTCTAATAACTTTTCTGTCACCTGACAAAGAGGATCTTTGCTAAAAGCTGGGACACCTCATGGACTACAGTTATGGGCCCCTATGGAAAAAAATACAGTGAAGCACCACAGACTTTTCTGGAATCCTCAAGGCCTTTAGAGGTCATTATTCACTGAAAAACTTACCCAAAAATTGTCAGCTTATGGTCATGTCATAGTCCCTTGCTACTTTTAAGACACTAATTACAAGCTCTCATTTATTACACAGAATATATGTTTTTTTAGAGGATGAAGGATGTTCCAGGAAGTGATGGAAAGAGGGTGAGAGCAGGAGGCAATTCATATAAACACACTGCTTGATTTTTCTCCATGGAAAATAGAGAAAACAAAAGATGTTCCATAAGGATTTTATCAGTTAAAATAATCAGATTTTGCACTCAGTATTAAACAAGACAATGGACAGTTAATAAATGATCTCATATTAAATCTATATTTGGAGTCTTACTGAAACAAGCTCATTTCTCTGCAAATACAAGAACTGCCACTGCTCTGTGTTTAAATCTGTCTGATCTACCAAAATAAATCCATTTCCAACCAGTCAAGCAAGATGAATCCCTGTGTAGTAATCCATTCAAGCATGCAGATAACATCCATTATTTGATAGCAGCTTCTGGAACATTGGCTCCCAAAAGAAGGCATGCACTGACAAGATAAATAAAGTACAAACTCACCAGTTTTAATAAACTAAAAAATAAAAAAAACCTGTTTGTGGAAAAGCACTAATTTTCCCAAAGGTGACAAAAATTAGTTTTCACCTTGTATTAGAAATCACAGATGGGTGTAAAGAGGAATCTGAAATCCCACAAATAACTTTCCAAGTCAGTTCTTCCATCTGAATCACGAAATTTTGGATCTTAATTTTGCCTGCAGGTGTCTGTTGGTTTTTTAAATTTCTTGCACTGGCTGTTGTCCTGGAACCCCAGGACATTAAATGCTAAAGTATCACACACAGGAATTAGTAGTTGTACTCCTGAAGGTGAGTGCCCTGTGCTTTGTACAGGGAATGCTCGGCACCTCTGGAAATTTTCCTGTCTGGACCCATCACCCACAAATTGTTACCAATCACACCCCGTAACCACAGGATCAGGTGTTCATGACAACCTGCTGGACTTTAAATCCCTGTCTCTGGTGCTACAGATGCATGTAAATATCCTAATTACTAAACTGTTAATGAGCTATGCCAGTTTGTGGCTTATCAGCATATGCAGCGAGCCAAAGATGATTATCTGTGAGTGCTGCCACCCGATAAACAGGATAAAAATGGGGTTTTGGGTGTCACATTGCTCCCCAAGCACCTCCTTCAGATCAAACAACACCAGCCCTTCTTGTCAATAGCTCCACCACATCTTCACTGGATGAGTCTCTTTTGTGTGCTCACCTCGGCTGGAGGAATTTTGGGGAAGCAAAGGGAAGACATTTAATGATTTCGAGGTGCAGAAGATGAATAGTTTTGTCATTATCTATTGATTGAACACATATCTATGAACTATTCAAATGTTAATTTCATTGCTATGAAATTAGGAGAAGCTCAGCAAACATCCGTTTTAAGATGCTGGCATAGAAAATGCCAATATCTGCAAAAAAATGACTTATAGCCTGCATTTATATTTATATTTATATTTATATTTATATTATTTATATTTATATTTATATGGATGTACAAGGGGGTAA
>JAYDZK010000006.1:25521225-25539363 GCA_034509185.1 Euphonia xanthogaster | reverse complement strand
GAAAAGTCGTGGGGAGGTTGTTAAAGAAAAAAAAAAAAAAAAAAAACAAACCCAAACAACCTTACATTTCCAGTCAAGCACAAGAAAGAAGAAAATCATCAATTTATATTCCTATTTAGGCTACATGAATCATAAAACGTGCTTTAATATGCTGCATGTTATAAACAGCTTTTTAAAGCAGTTTTCCTGTTTGCAATGGTGTTTGTCATTTCACAAGGTATTTATTGACTGAAACAGACCTTAATGGAAAAAAAGTATTAAATTTTCAATTTTTTTTTTTTTTTTATGTTTAAGGGAGCAAAATTTTGATTTGTTTTACTGGTAAACCATTAGGAAATACTCATTGCTGTGCTTCAGAATTAATCACCAAGTGTCTGTGTGCTCAGTTTGGGTGACCATATGACCTATATAAGTATTTTACTTTTATATTTCTTTATATGTTAAAATTATTCTCATCTCATTCCAACCCCTGCCACAGGCAGGGAACTTTCCACAAAGAGCAGGTCTTCTCTGGGCAAACTGTGCCAATGTCTCAGCTGAGTAAATTAATTCCTAAATAATCATTGAAATTCTAAATTTAACAGCTACTACAAAACTTAATGTCTTCTTGGGCTTGTGTTTTGGGTTTTTGCTGGTTTTTTTTTAGTTAGAATGAGTGTTGTACATTAAGATAATACTTTATTTCTCTAACTTAATAATTATTGAAACAAGAGCATCTTAACCAGAGCAATTCATCATGTGAAGCTGAAGTTCTGACCACAACTGAAGTTCTTATGCCAAAACCACTCTATTCTACTCATAGACAAACAACCCAAATTAATTCAATTTTTAAGCTTTCAAATTAGCAATCTAACATGCAAATAGATATTTATGAGTAGGTAGCTACTCCTGTCCAATCCATGTTCACAAAATAATGCACTGGGGTGAAGATCTGACAGCAATCCTTGGGTGTTCCTCCTCCCAACTGCAATCCATGAAATCACACAGCACTTCCTAAACCAGTGAAGTTTTGGGCTGAATCCTGGGAAGCTGTGGTGTAATCTCCCTGCCAAGAATGATAATCTTCATGCAATCTTAAAACTGATGCAATTTGGAATAATTTTGTGCTCCTAAAAGACAAAAGTATTGCAAAGAATGGCAATAAATAAAATTAGTTCTGTTACATCTCCTAATTGCTCCCTGGAGATATTCCCACCTTCATCTGTCCTTACATTGCCATGAAACTTGGTGTTCTATGGAAGCTGATCCCAAAGGAGCACTTTTTCCCATACCAATATTGGTATAATATGTAAATATATTCATATAAAGAAGTTGACCTGGGCTGGCTGCCAGAGCCCACCCAGCTGCTCTCCTGATTTCCCTCCTCAACAGGTCAGGGGAGAAAATGAGATTATGAGATGAGAAACCTCATGGATGGTGATTAAAAAAAAAAAAAAAAAAGAAAACAAACAAGGAGGTCACTTACTAATTATAGTCACATGCAAAACAGACTCAGCTTGGGGACAATTAATTGAATTGAGCACCAACTAAAATATGTTTGGATAAAGAAAGCAAAATCAGATCAAAACAACACCTTCCACCACACAGACTCTCGAGATGGGCAATGGGGGGTCATGGTCAATCCATAAAAGCCCTCTCTGCTGCTCCTGCCTCCTCACACTTCAGTAATTTTAGAAAGAATTCCCTATGACTACACCTAGAAATTGCATGGGAAGCACTCCCTCACACAAGTCCAAGGGCAATTAACTGGTGCTTCTGAGAGTGATGTAACACTTATTAAAATACAATGCAGTCCTCAGGGCAAGCTGCTCCCAGGTTCCCTGTACTTCAGAACAAGACTGACTTGAATTTTATAATAGAACTGGAAAGAAATACAAACAAAAATGGATTACTGACAACAAAACCCAAACAAATAGTGCAGATACGTCCAACTTCTACAAGGGCAGCAATCAATAGGACTTGTGGGAAGAAAATTATTCTGATGCTTTTCAGGAACAGGACAAGAAGAAACACTAAATTGGTGAACGTGATTAGGATAAGAAATGGGAGTCCTTATTAAATTTCTGAAAACACTGTGGTGAATGGTGCTGTTTGTTTTGCTGTCATTTTTGTTTGTTATTTTTCTGTTACATTAGTCTGTGTAAAATAACAATCCTGAAATGTTGGGGGAGATTAAAAAAAGCACTTTGCATCTATTTCTTCTCACTGCAAGAGCTTGGATATTCCTTCAGTTGTGAGAGCTGAACTACTTCTTGCTCTTCATGCAGATATATGGGTAAATAATATGAACTTAATTACTACCCTCACTTCCAATTTGCCCACTTATATCCCCATCCAGTTCCAATAATTTTTATATGCTGGAGATAAAATAATAATCTTGCTTAGCACTGAAAATTACTTAAATTTTCACTCATTGGATGACCAAGCCACTCACAAGAGGATCAAGGAAGCACAATGATCATAATGACATGGAATGGTCTGGGTTGGAGAGACCTTAAAGCCCATCCAGTGCCACCCCTGCCATGGGCAGGGACACCTTCTACTAACCCAGGTTGCTCCAAGCCCTGACCAGCCTGGTCTAGGACTCTGCCAAAAATCAGCATTTTATTCTGGCACTGCTAAAAAACCCCACAAACAAGCTGGCAACAACAGACCAAACCAAGAAAAAAAAAAAAACAAAACAAAAACATCCAACCCCCCCCCAAAAAAAAAATCAACAAACAAAACCTGCTTCTATTTAACTTAACAAATATTTAATAATCCATCTGCAGAAGTTACATTCATGTGATCACACCAAACCTACCTGATGGTTTAGAGAAAAGAGAGAGAAGAGAAAAAGCCAATTTGGCAAAACTTGAGGAATTTTTATTTCACAGTAAAATCTCAGTTGTGATGGAGCAGGGTGTGAAGGTGGGAACCTTCTTCGGGACACCAGACTCCTTATGGGAAGGTTAACCCTCTCCAGTGATTCCAAAAGAAATGAGTTATGTGGGTTTCCCTTGTGCCCACCCCATCCATGGGCAGCTGTGCCATCAGTCCCAGGACAGGAGCTTTGCCCACAGTCAGGGAATGGGGCAGGAAACAAAATCTACCCCAGCAGAAGGTACCTCACCTCCTTGAATCTGAAACCTCTGGGGACACCAGCATGGAATCATGGAACAACTTGGGTTGGAGAGGACCTCAAAGACCACCTGGTCTCAACCCCTGCCCCTCCAGGACAGGGCTGCTTTATTGTTCCACCCATTTTCTTCTTCCCTCCAAATGAATTTTGGTAGAGGAGCAAAACTTAAATCCCTAAAAATCAAATGTGCTCAAATCTTAGCAGATAGAGCTCCTCAAACGTTTTCAGCATTATGCAATCATTTTGGATAGAATTTCACCTTGGACAAAGGAAACTGAGGAATCTAGAAGGTTCTCTCAGGTGCATTTGAAAAGAAGTCAACGCATAATTTTAAAGTAGAAATTAATAAGCCAGAGTCTTAGGCAAAAATCTGCATGTTTTTTTTTTTAACTGCTAATTTTTATATGCTCTGAAGATTAAAATGACTATAGTTTAATGACCACTCAATCAAGAGAGGTCACTGGCTTTTAAGTCAACCTTGGGAATGAAGTACAGAATATCAGAGCCTTGTTTTACATCTGCCTAGAAAATTAATGATGCATTAAAACTTAATGGCAGTGGAGTCCATCACCCCTCATAAATGGTCCATCTCCATGTGTCAGTGTGTACATTAAAACGATGTGTCTTGGAGTAAATGAGAGAAGGATCAAAAATTAACCCCATCCTCTGTGTAATTACTGTGAGCTGATGGTTGGAATAAGCACTCCGACTTGTGACAGTGATGGAGATGCTTCCCCACCACAGACCTGCAGCTGGGATTGAGCTCCACACGGAGGACCAAAGTCACCCCACTAAGCTCTGCTGGCATCAGCATGAGTCAGACCCCATTAGGGTTCTATAAAACCTCATTAGAAGGTCAAATGAAAGAGGGAGTGTTGAGAAGTGGCAAAAAATATTTTCTCTTCTGTAATATTTGTTCCACATGTCAAGTACCCATAGCACTCCTGTCTTGAAGTGAGCAGCAGCAAACACAAGGGTTGATTACTATTAAGGGCTTTCCTTTGAAATGCAAAATCTGTGCACAGACTGAGCACATCATCTGTTACCCGAGGCAAGGGTGTCTCTCAGTGTAGTCAGTACAAAGCATCCTGAGCCCTGACTGTCCCCCATGGCCAGTGTTGGGAGAGAGGGGTGGAGCTCACCCTGCTTAGTCTAAAACATAAAAGAGAAAAACCCCAAAAGTTTCCACCAAACAGAACTGCTTGGTAAACAAAAGTTCCTCTCAGGTGGTTAGGAACCCAGAATAATTGAATTTTTTTAGTGCAGACTGTCCAAGATACTTGTAAGGAGGAATCATGGAATCACAGAATATCCAGAGTGGGAAGGAGCCCACCAGGATCATCCAGTCCAACTCCTGTCCCTGCACTGACACCCCAACAATCTCACCCTGTGCATCCCTGGGAGCATTGTCCAAACCCCCCTGGAGCTCTGGCAGCCTTGGGGCCGTGCCCATTCCCTGGGGAGCCTGGGCAGCGCCCAGCACTCTCTGGGGAAGAACCTTTCCCTGATCTCCAGCCTGACCCTGGCCCAGCTGCCTGGACCCATTCTCTGGGTCCTGGCCCTGGTCACCAGAGAGGAGAGATCAGTGTCTGCCCCTCCTTGAGGAAACCATTGAATACAACACGAAATTCCTTCTAGAAAGCACCAGGAAGCTGCCCAGAAGGATGAAAGGATTGAACACATCCTTGGAAGAATGCAGACACAAACATAGCAGTAACTAATTCACAACTTAGCTCCACATCCTATATGAAACATACTGTGAAACATCCCAGCAACAGAAACTGTGACACTAACATGGCAGATATTACTGAAGATTTCTTTCAGACCTTTTCAGAGCACCTTTTTGAAGTGAAATACTTTGAAACAAGACATAGTTTGATGTGAATTGTCTTTAAGAGGAGTAGAAAATCTTTCCCAGAGGACTTCCAATAACACCTCCTGACCTCTTCGAATGTATTTCAGACTAGGAGTCCCCATCTATAGCTCTAAAATCCTTTGCTGATAGGGGAAATGGGAAAGCAATAACTGACATCAGCTGAGATTCTGTCACTTCCTCGGTATTATTGCCCACGGGCTGCTGGCATCAGGCACTCCTGCCTGCAACAACAAGAAAGTATCACTGGTGTAATTTAATTCATTAGAGAAGCTTTATGGTCGATCATCCAGCCCTTTGCTTCTGCTTAAAAACATCCCTTTCTGACTGCAGCAGTGAATTGACCGGAGAGGAACGTGGGGGTTTTATTTCCAGGGGTCTCCCATGCCTTGGAGTGTCGCAGAAGATGCAGCAAGCCTGGGGACAGTGATTCACTGCACTCCACATCCCTCACCCCACTCCATGCAGCCCAGGCAGAAATTCCATTACAGCTAAATGGAAATCAATTACACTTTTCATAGGCTAACTGCAAGTCAATGGTTTTAAAGGATGGAAATCCAAAGTTCACTGCAAGTTTCTTATTACCGAAGAAATCATTCAAAAGCAACCCAAGCCCTGAATATTTGGGGAGTTAATAGTTGGGAAAAAGCTCAATACATTCAGTTAACAATCGAGGGGAGAGAAGCCTCATTTATTAGGCAAGTCAGAAACTTCAGAGGTTAAATTATAGAGATAGATCTTAAGTCATAACCATTTTTTGTCCCACATAGGCACGTTCTGCTGTAAATCGTGGAGGAATCACGGAATTGTAAGGGCTGGAAACGACCTTTAAAATCATCAAGTCCAACCATAAAACCAGCACCACCACCATGTCCACCACTAAACCACATCCTCAAGGCCCAAATCCACTTGTGTTTTGAACACTTCCAAGGATGGCAACTCTGACACTTCCCAGGACATCTTTTTTTCCAATACCTTACAAACCAAAGGAGTTTTAGGAGCCTTGTTACTGAGGTAAACTGAAAAGGAGCCATTTATCAGTCTGCAAGTGAGCTACACAGATATTTTTAGGGATTGCAGCTGGACATCTGGCATCCCCTTCCTTCATCCCTGTGTGCCTGCTCAGCTTTAGTAACTGATCCTGCTCCTCTTGAATTTTCATTGCGTTGTGTTGCCTTTGAAAAACAATTACCTTCTAAGTGTTGCTGGCTTTTGCTTTAGCTTTGCAAATAAATGTGCTGGTGGCTGCTAAATGAAGTGCTAGAAGTAAAAACTATCAGAAATTATTGCTCTCTTTGCAAAATGAAGTCTGCTTCTAATGCAAAGAATCTCTGGTACCCAAAATAAAAACCTCTAGAGCTTAATCGTAGAAAATCTGTTTTGCTTAATATTGAATTATTGACCTTCTCACAGAAGCACTGCTAGTTTGGGCAATTTCTGTACCAGCAAAGAAGTTTAGCATTAAAAATAAACCCAACTGAAAATAGGTTGACTGTGGAATTTTGCACATCTGTGATTTCCAAGTATGAGCATAATCTTTATTGCAAAATTCCAGAGATAATCCCATAAACCATTGCCCAGCAGCCATTGCACCTATACCTATAATGCCCTAAGAGCTTAAAATAAATGTAATTATGGCCAAATGTTTGGGTTTTCCTAATACTTGTACTCTGCTCCATTAGATTTCCCATATTTCCTCCCACAGTTGGCAGGATGGATGGGAACCATTCATGGGAACAGGGGTGAGGAGAAGAGAAATTTCCCATTGAGAATAACCCCCACACACTGTTCAAGATGAATAAATCATGAAATCAAAGCATAAATCCTATGTTAATATTACATATTCACATGTATATTATGAATAATTTACTGTGACCAGCTGAGTTCTTCTGTATCCTTTCTCCAGAGAAAGTTATTGCAATGGGGAAAATAACTCACCTGTTCCTAAATCCAGTTGTCTTTAACATGAATCTTTAAACTGTATTCAGAAAAGGCCAGATCTCAAATTTTAAATGCTTTATTTAAATTTTAAAGGCCAGGCTCCTTAACTATCACACCTTGTTCCTTGTAAAACAGATTATTTTCATTCCTAATTATTTTATTTCCTGTATCATTGCAGCTAATTTTTCTAGCAAGTTTTCCTTACAATGCTGTTTTACATCATTTTCAAATCCTCATATAAACCCAAATGGGGTTTAAGTCCAAATGGATATGTTTGTTATGTAGCTTTCAAAATAAAAGGATTGCCTGCAAAATAAAATATTAGAAGAACACATTATGCACTTTTACTGGCAAATCACAACTGGATCCTAGTTATATGTTATACACCTCCTTAAAAACATTATTTCAATGTTCCAAAAGAAATACCACCCTCATTTTGGGTTGTTTCTTTTTTCTACCTTAAAAAGTCTCTACTTGCAAGTCTCAATGAAGCTGCCAATTTTCCGTAGATTTTTCTCAGTCATTAAGCTCAAGGCTATCAGAGGTGTGGATATTGTTGTGTCCTAGCACTGGATCAATGTCACATCCTCCATGTAATTGTATATAATTTTCCTATAAATATCCAGCAGTTTTTGTTGTATACTTAACTTTTGCAATTTTAATTTTTTTTTTGTAAACAAGCTTATTGTTCTGAGCCTTTAAATTGATCTGGGTTTAAGTAATTGATGTGCTACATTCCACCTTTAACCTCTTCACTGTACAAAACCACTAATGAAATTTTTGTGAAAATAAAATTTTCCATGATTAACCATAAACAGTCAAATAATTACATGCATAAGAAATATCTCAAAATTCCTAATGAATATTTTTCTTTGTTCTTAGCCACAACAGTCAGGTGATGTTACCTGTTTTTCACTTCAGTCCCAGAAGCTAAAAACCTTTTGTCACTTAAAAGTTGTCCCTTGAACTTTATCTCAAGCCTCTTTTAGAGCATTATAATTTTTAATTAGATGGAACTTTCACACTGAGCCAGGAAGCGAAGAAAAAAGACAAAGTTGTGATAAACAGAGCAATAATTAGAACAAAAAACTGACACTGACTGAACAAATTAATACCAGAAAATAAAAGTTTGTAACTTTGAAATGGTTTCTCAACAATTTAATTTATTCATGGTACTGCATGTTGTGATTATGTGCATGCTAAACTTTTTTTTCATAAACCAATGATACTGATACAAATACTAAATAGCAATAGCAAATAGTTACCAAAGTATGATATTTGTAATAAATTATATTTATTACAAATAAAATATAAAATCTATTGTATATATTATATATAATATTCTATATAATATATACTTATATTATATAAAATATATATTATATATTATTTTTGTATAAAAATAGATATATTTTATTATTTTGTTGTGAACTGGCTATTATTTTGTAGTGAACTTTTCAAGATATATCTCTAACTACATCGTGGTAATAAAAAATTTGCTTTATGATTACAAAGAGACAACTTGAAGGCTGTTTTTATAATACAGAAGCCACCAAGAATATGAGCTCAAGGTGTTGGGAGAAGCCTTTAAAGTCCACAGACAGGGATATACTGAATCCTTAAGAGCTTGAACAAAAATCAGAATTTTCCAATCCTTGCAGTCTCATAATATTACAGCTGGGTAGAAGCAGCTTTAGGTCACGGGGTGACAGGGAGTGTTTGCAACCTCTTGGAGATGCCAAGATCAATAGCACAGGCAGCAAGACCACAAGAGTTACTCTCTGATGATTAAATTGAAATGCACCTTCACTCACTGCACTCGATCTCCTCTAGCTGGATTTTTAGTCTGTTGTTGCTCTGGAGGGTTGGCTCTGATCTGAATGCAGCATCTGTGGGAGCATCAAAATATTGAATCCATTTAATCAAGAGGGCTTTTGGAGCCTTACAGAAATCCAAAATAAATATCATCTCTGTGTTCAGTGTTGGTTCTCTGTGCTTCCTCCACTAAAACAGGCTTGGTTCTTGCCAAAAGCACATTTCACATGGTGCTGGAGATTTAAACTTGCTGGGGAAGTGTTCACAGAGATTGTTCTGTATTGTGGCAGAAGGACCTAGAGAGTTCCCAGGCCTTCAGAAAATTTCTGTCACAGGTTTTCATGCTGGAAAGGAACATTAGGATCATCTATCACATTATGTGCCCCCATGGATTCTTGCAGCAAATCTCAAGCCTCTCAAACAGACAATCATTCTCAATCACTGAGACTACTACAACACTAAGTCCATCTTTCAAATTTAAAGTTCTTGGTGTATATTCACCTTTAGAAATTTTCATCCAATTCCTCCAGCTAAGCTGAGTAATTCTAGTTTCTGGGCATTACATTTCATATCATTTCCCATCAAAAATCCCCTCTCTGAGCCAGGAACTGATCAAATAATTCCTAGTAATACCTTATATACAAAAAATAAGTCTATATGTGCAGTTCCTTTTTCAGTTTCCAATTTCTTATTTTCTTAGGAAAACGTAAAAAATGTTGGCCCTGTAACAGAGTGAATAATTAGGTTATTAATTAATAGACTGGTTAAGAGTTAGTTGAATAATACTTCACTAAATGAAATTTCCCAGATCATAAGCATATTAACAACAATTAGCAGAGGGTTTGCAATAATATTTAACCAAGATAGACCAACATAATTCTTAAGATGAGTGCTCTCATCATGTGTACCCAGGTATTGAACTCTGTGGGTAAATAACATTGGTGTTAGACTCTACTCTAAAGATTAAGATTGTCTGGTATTTGTCTTTCTCTACACTGTGCTCAGTGGAGAAAAGATTCAGATTGATCTCACTCATTTTCCATTTGTTCTTAACTTAGAGAATCTTCTTCCTACAGGCAAGAGAATACCAATCTTTTCTTTGTAGGCTTTCATTCCTGTCCTCAGACCCACAGAAATACACTTGATTTCAAAGTCATTCAGAACATAAGCACACTGTTCTCACGGCAAAGAAATACTCACTTGCAGAAATAAAACTAATTCCTAGATGCTGCTTTATTATTCAGTGCTCTCCTCTGTTACGTTCTCGAGCTGTTCATGGCTGAAGGGAATTGCCACCCATACTACAGTGCAGGGGGATACAGGATGGGTAAATGAAGGTGGTATAGAAGGTAATCTTATCCCCCAATGAGCTGCAGCTGAGCCAATTACTAAAGATTAGAAGCAGGCCTGAGCTTAACTGGCCTCACCTGTGGCCAATAAGAACAAGTGGTATAAAAGAGTGGATTGATGGGATCTGGAGCAAGGGAGGTGTTAGATGATTGCTGCAAGGACCAGGAAGTGCCTAGAGGAGCTGCTGGCAAGAAACATCCAGGAGGCATGAAGCTCTGGTGATATGAAATCCTGGCACTATAGTGATGTTAGAACTTGTGTTATCTAAGACTGCACTACAGAGATTTAAATTGTAATTGAATTATAATTTGTCAAAAAAAGCTTTTATTAGAAAGAAAAAAGAATAGATTTTTTTTTAATGATATGAATTTTAAATGGTGTGCAATGACTGTAAACAAACTGTTAGTGGGGACTGCTGATTTATAGAAGGATTGACACTGAATTTTATCTGAACAGCATCCAGAGAGTCAATGCTGAGTGGATACTGGGGGCTCAGATTACAACCATTACACAACTTCAGAATTTCTCTCTCACTTCCACAATTGGCATTATCTGCCAGTTAATGGAAATAATATACAAAGAACCACGGTGTGTGTAACTTTGAATTCAAAACTTTCATTCTCTCTTAATCCTGCTCATAAAAAAGAAAAACCTTCATGGTTATTTTAAACAACTGCTTCCCCAAAAGTGGATCCTCACAGAATACAGCTCCTGTGAGATGGGGCTGGTTTCATACCAGTGGGATTAGGAGACTTCTGCTTCTCCTAAAGGATAGATTCTGCTTTTCTGAACTGCAGCTCAATGCCAAGGCTTGAAGACAACATGCTCTGAGTGAATGGTCATCACAATCCCAACGCTTCTGCAATGGGGGTATCTTGTCCCTGGGGCTTGAAACTGCAGCAGATCAGGACAGTAAAAACTCTGATCAGTGGTGCTTGAGTCTTTTACTTAATTTTAGTTATTTGACCAAAACCACTGCAACCTGGTCAAATGTCAGCTGGCTTTCAGTTTTTAGTGAATGTGGGTTCTCAGCTCTCTGAGTGAGGCCACACAGAAGTCTCCTCTGCAGAAATTTAACAGAAGATAAAACCAATACAGAGGACCAAAACTGCAAGTCCCCCCCAAATCTGGTTGGAAAATGGTGTCAGTGGAAATCTACAGAATAAATTTCTGAACTTCTCCAGAAACTGATTTTTGGAATAGCAAGGCTGTTGTCTTCCTGTCCTTCAGAGTGCTGTCAAAATGGCAGCTCTGTGAAAGGCATAACCACAGTTTTAACTACTTCAGATTGATCCTCCCTGTGTGCTGCTCTGATCGCAAAGGTCTGGGGGTTAAGACAGGATCATTCCAAACACTGGTCTGCTAAAGGAAAACTAAATTTGGTACTCTTTGCTCTCAAATCAAGCAAGATGTGGCTAGATCAAATCATGTTCCAGGAGGCAAATAGAAATGGAGAAGCTCAGTTATTCCAGGAAAGTGTCCCTGCCCATGACAAGAGGCAGAAACCAGATGATCCTTAAGGCCTCTTCCAAGTGCAACCCTACTGTGATTCCATAAAATACTGATAAAAAAAAAAAGCTTACCTCCAACTGGGAAGGCAGGAAAGGACCAGAATTAGTGTGGAAGTAGGACCAATGAAGGAGCTGTTTTCTTCCAATGAGATGGATCTTCTGGCTCAGAAAGCAGCCAGGGTCTCAGGTGTGGAAGGAGGAGCTGCCACAGAGCCTACGCTCAGCAGTGTGGATGTGCAGCGATAGCTGCGCTGAGCTCTTTCTACTTCAACCTTTAGCCTTGAGCAAAGAAAGAGTCAAGAGGAATCAGAGGCGCCTCCCCAACATCTGCAAAGTGAGTTCTTTGTGCCTCTTTCAAGAGCCCAAGGCCAAAGTGGCTCTTCCTCTTCAAGGAAGGCATTTCACAGATCTGAGGGCACAGCCGCAGAGCTTGGAGCCGAACCCAGGCTTTCTTTCCACCCCTGGCAACGATTAACCTTTTCCCTCAGATCTCCCAAGGCGAGATGAAAGATCCCTAAAGATCAGAACTCCAGCAAGAGAGTGTGACCCGCTCTATTAAGGGCTTTAAACATTAAGACCAAGACCCTGAACCCCATCAAAACACCAACAAGCAGTTTGTGCACACTCGAACAGCGGGAAGGATCAAAAAGGCCCTGCCCAACCTTTGTAGGAATTGCCCTGCTTTGTCCTGCATGAGCTGGAGGTAATTGCAGACTATTTTAGCAGCACAGAGCATGTTTGAAGTAGTTTGGCGTTGATCTGACAAAGACGTGTAATAAATTTGTGTCAAAGGAGCAGGAGTGCTGCAGGCCGGAGATGCTGCAAGGCTGGAAAAGAGACCAGGCTGAGTGGGGCTTCCTCTTGATCCTTCTGTAGTCCAACAGCATCCCACACCTTCTGCTGGAAAACACAGGAGAGCTGCCTGTCTCCTCTGGGAATGGTCTCTCTAAATTCCCACATTAATTTGGCTGTGGCTGGTTACAACCATAGTTTAGGCCCTTCACGGCTCGAATGTGATGAAAAGAACCACTGAGAAAAAGTTAGAGAGGAAGGAAACCACTGTTGTCCTAAATAATCATTTATGGGGTGACAGTTTGAAGATGACAAGGGACAGGAGCCAGGGAATGGCTGAAGTTGTGTCAGAGAAAGTTTAGGTTGGCTATTTGGGAAAGGTTCTTCCCCAGAGGGTGCCGGGCACTGCCCAGGCTCCCCAGGGAATGGGCACGGCCCCAAGGCTGCCAGAGCTCCAGGAGGGTTTGAACAATGCTCCCAGGGATGCACAGGGTGGGATTGATGGGGTGTCAGGAGCTGGACTGGATGATCCTGGACAGGATATTCCATGATTCTATCTGTAAGCAAGTCAATGTATATTAAAAGATCCAATCACGGGGAAGCAGTCCTGCAATGATAACAAAACTATTAAGAACAACAAGGATACTATGAAATCATGAATTAGAAACTGTTCATTATGACTTCTACATACTTAAGGTGATATAAACATCTGCTGAGTCCAACTGATTAAAAGCACTTCTAAAATACGATGGTGTTTGCTACATTAATCCCAGCGTGGTCCAAGTAAATAACTTATGGAAATATCCAGGTAACTGTCAAGCTGTGAACTTTTCCTCGTGGAGGTGTGCTGTGCTGTGACCACACCTGGGCAAGAAAAGTCTCCTTGGAGGATGAAGAATTGAGTTTCCATTGTTTAACATGTTGTCCCAGGGGAAATGCGTGCTGGAGCTGAGGTGTTTCTGTGTGACAAATATGATTCAGCTGAACATTATTCACAGCTTTGTCAACACTTCTCCCAAGTGTTTGAAGAAGTTATTTAAGAACTCCAGGAGTTGGAAAAAAAAAAGTTTATTTGAAACATAATGGATGTGTGGAGAAGAAAATCAAAAGTAGTGTAGATGACAGATTTTTTTTATAGCTATGGAATGAATAATGTTTTAATCCTTTGCACAGGAGAATGGGTGAGGGAACAAAATAAATCTCTTAAAGGTCACAGGTGGTGCTTTGTCTTCATAATAAAAAAAGTTGAGCTTCACAGTTTATAAAGAGAGTCTTTTTTCTGCTTTTTTCTGCTGCCTCTAATAAGACCTACAGGCTTATTACTCTCCTCTTAGTGTTATTTAAACAGGCCAGGAAACCATTTTCTTAGTCAGCTTTAAACATATTGAACTGTTTTGTGGCTGTTTTGTGGCTCCTGGCTTTGAAATAATGAAGTTTTCAGCAGCAGTAATATCAATACCTTTGCAATAGTTTCTTTTGTTTGTCTGGAACAAAAGAAACCAACAAAACCAGAGAAAAACAAACAAAAGTTTGTCTGTTGCTTAAAATGTGAGCATTAAAGTCATCAGCTACAGGTGTTCTCATTAATGAAATAAAGAAAAATTGGTGAAGAAATGGCAGTGTCCAGGACACCAGTGGTTAGAAAATGCTTGACAACATTGCAATGGATCATGATCAAAGGGAAAACAAAAGCCTAGGGAGAAAATACAGAATTCCGGCCCCAAAACCACCACTGGAAAATGGGTACAGTAAGTCAGAGTTTCTAAGTGAAGCCATAAATTTCCTTGATTTTTCTGGTAAAGAAAAACACTGAAAAAGTATTTAGAAAGTAAAGATTTTTTTTTTTTTGTCAAGAGTGAACAAATAAGCAGATCCATCAAATATGTGAGAATTGGCTTTTTCCCCTAGCTTACTGGTAACATTCCAAAACTTCAAACATTTGAATTTATAAAACCTGTAATTCTAAACTGGGAGGAGTTACATACCAAGATGTAATCTCAACTGGCTGAAAATTATTTGCAGGTGGGTGTAGTTTGGGAGTTTTCTTCCATGCTCTGTGCACTTTGACAGCATTAAAGGCTGAATTTTGACCCTCTAATTCAGGTTTTGAAGAACTGCCTTTGAGTTAATAAATGGTATTTCCCATGAAGCCTCTCTCCACTTAGAAATATTTTTCAATGTGTTCTGGTGATTAGGCTACAACAACTCACGTTTGATGCTTCGAGGAGTGGCTTGGTTGAGAGAGCATAAAAGTTGTATTCACTGGGAAAGTTGTATTTACTAAAACCTCTATTAAGTTCCTGAATGCAAAAGAACATTATATATATATGTGTGTATGTGTCTATATATATATGTATGTATATAAAGACTTAAATATTTAATTATACTCTGTTGAGTATTGTTTGCTTATAGCAAAGTTCTTCCTCTGCAACACTCTTGAAAATAATAAATCATTAAAAATTACCTGATTTTCTGTTTTAACTTGGGGCAAGGAACAGGGCAACTTGGGATATTCAGCAAACAACTAAGTGGGCATTAATGGGATATAAGTTTGAGCAATGAGTTTATTTACAGAGGTATCTAAAGCCCTGTTTTAAACCCTGATGCACTCCAGAGCTGGAAGAACCTTCTAGACCTTCAGAACACAACCAACTGTTTCTTTCAGGCCCATAAAAGAAGGGCTTTTTCTTTTTTTCCTTTTCCCTCCTATTTTTATAACCTGGGCTTTTTCTTTCTTTTTCCTTTTTCCTCCTATCTTTTATAACCTAAGTGCTTTACTGTGTTACAAAGCCAGGTTCATTTGTAGTAAAACACCCACTTGACATTTGTAAGACTCTTGCCACTGAATTCCTGGGAACAAGGTTGATTTCCAAGCCCTTTTATCATGAGAACATAGGCTGTAAAGCCCCAATAATTTCAGAAAGCTCCTTAAGTAACTAGTTTAAATTGCTAGTAAATTCTTTAGATAAGAGTTTGTTTTGCAGGGAAAATTGGAATGCACTACTGAATTCAGAGGCATCGACCTCAGCTAGATTTTCCAAATAAAAGATATATATATATATACACATCCTGTTCCAAGAATTTTGAGAACTCACCTTTCATTTTGCTTCTGCATCTGTGTTTCTAAGCATTTTCAAATTTGCTTTTTAAAAAGAAGGACTTTGCCAACACTGGATTTAACTGAAGGCTTTTTTCAGTAATACATTTTCTTGCTTAGATATTCATCACTGCATAGAATACTTTGCCTGGAAGGAACTGTACTCCTGAGTGAAGCTTATTATGGTGTTAATGGTCAAAGAAAGAGTAGACAAGTGAAAAAACAAGCAGTGAACTCATTATCTCAGCCTTCATTTATAATTTTTAATTTTTTGTTTTCATTGAAATGGTTGTAGATCCCTACTGGCTTCCATTTACTGTCTCTAAAAACTTTTTCAGCTGGTTCCCATTGATTAAAACTTGAATTTCACAATTAAACTCAGTGAAATATGAAGATCCTGAGCAACCTGTTTTCAGAAGTGATGAATACAAGACACTGGGAATACAGTAAAACTGTATTACACTTGATGCAGCCTTTTAACATTAATCCAGACCTGCTCAGACATTAGAAACAGATAATTGTGAGTGAAATGTTGGCTTATTAAAGATGCATTTGGAAGTACATTTGAATGTACTGATTTAAGAGATATTGTCCTGTTCCCATAGAACCATAGGGCAGTATAGGTTGGAAAAGACCTCCAAGGTCATCCAGTCCCAGCTTTGAACACCATGGTGCCCATTAAACCCATCAAACCAGAAAAAAGAATAGCCAAAATGAGGCTTTACACACTGGACAAAGGTTCCCAAACAGTTTTAATGTTCTACTGCTTGCCTGGCTGTCACTGAACAAGTTCAACCTCAAAAAGAAAATTGCAAGAAGAGAATCAAAAGCAATAATAAAAGTCCCCCTTCCTAATTCAGAAGAATATCAATAAACAAAGTAGCTCTGTTGCTTTTAAGAACAACAGAAAAGGGAATTTCAGCCAAGGAAATGCATTGGAAATGAGGAATTATAAAAAATTCCTTGTCTGAAAAAACAAAAAATGCCAGCTAAACTGCTGCTAACAGATTCAAAGTCCTGGGAGTGATGAGCCCTTCCCCACAGCCTCCCTGTCTCAGGAACACTGGCACACCAGTCAAACAACCAAAAGAGCAAACAGCTTCTGGGAACACGTCCTTTCACTCTACCAAAACAAACTCGTCAAAAACAAACACAATCCAAAGCCCTCATGCATCTCCAAAGGTACATCCTGCTGGGAAAATATCAAAGGAAAAACAGAAAAAAAAAAGGCAAATAAATGAAAAAATAGCAAAGGAAAAGCCAAGTGAGCACCACTACGTCCTGCAGAAAACCCCTGACTCACACATTTCCGCAGCATCACAGAGAAAGCCAAGTTTCACTTTTGGAATGTGAAACTTGAATGTGAAGCCAAATTTCACTTTTGAACCTTTTTGTTAAGAGGGTTGGGGGTTTTTTTAAACAGAGTTAAAAGAGGCTGAAACACTGAGCCAGCAGTGGCCCCACATGCAAGTGTCACTAAGTGGGGCTTCAAGGTGATGTCCAAAGCAGGCAATTTAAAAGCTTCATGGCCACCATGCTTTAAAATCCATCGTCACTATCTGTCTTCATTTTTGGGCGTGTTTGGAAATCTAAACCTGAACAAGTGATGGAGCAGCTTCACCTCTTTTAGGGGACTGAGCTGTTCCCAAGTGGCTCAGAGCACTGGAGCAGTGCTGAAGCAGGGACATGTTTCCTGCAAAAATGCAGCAGCAGCCTAAGCAAAAGGCAGTGAATATTTGCCTGCCTTTCACCAAGGCATGGGCACACTGAAATAGTGCAGCTGGCAGTAATGCAAAATGCCTTTAGCAACAATTTTTGTGGGAGGGAGACACTCTGACCTTAACTCTCTACATTTACATTAATATTTGCAGCCACAAAGGGGTCAGCAGAGATCTGTGGTACAGTGGCACAGAAAGAGCAGGGGGAAACACTTGGAAACAGTAGAATCAGCAAGATAAAAATAGGGAATTGAGAGACAGGAGAGCTGTGCACTCCAGGTAATTCTACAGAATAAACAAGAAAGGAGCCTGGTGAAACCAGAAAATGCCCAGGTCTCAAAAATAACTGAAACTCTGTCAAGGGCAGATGAGATTGTCCCCTTTTCTTTTGGGAGAAGGGTATAGAACACCAGCAATGGGAAAAGAAATCTGGGGAGGAAATAGGTCTTAGATTCCAGCTCCTGCTCTCCAGCTGACTCTTCCACATTCAGGCATCCTGGCAATATCTCCTGCTGGGACAGAACTCCCAAAAGTGATGTCAAAATCTGCTGCTTTCCTGGCATTTTTCCTGTTCATGGGTCTGTGTTTCATGTGTTTTATTGGTTGGTGTTGCTCAAGGACAGGTTGGACAGGGCTTGGAGCAACATGGGAAGGTGGAAGGTGTCCCTGCCCATGGAAAACGGTGGGACTGGATGGGCTTTAAGGTCCTTTCTAACCCAAACCAGTGTGAGAATGAGATCCTGTCACTGGTGCAGCCTGTACCCAAAACATACCTGAAACAGCTGCAAAAGGCTCATCCCATGGGGAATTTATCCTTCTGCCAGCGCTGGAACTCACAGCACAGCTCATCCCATGGGGAATCTATCCTTCTGCCAGCACTGGAACTCACAGCACTGCTCATCCCATGGGGAATCTATCCT
>JAYDZK010000006.1:25510168-25521125 GCA_034509185.1 Euphonia xanthogaster | reverse complement strand
GCTCATCCCATGGGGAATCTATCCTTCTGCCAGCACTGGAACTCACAGCACTGCTCATCCCATGGGGAATTTACCCTTTTGCCAGCACTGGAACTCACACCATAGCTCATCCCATGGGGAATCTATCCTTCTGCCAGCACTGGAACTCACAGCACAGCTCATCCCATGGGGAATTCACCCTTCTGCCAGCACTGGAGCTCACAGCACAGCCACAGGGGGGATGGTGCCAGACTCCCCACCACGAGTGAGGCGTCCCCACAGCTCCTCCTGTTCCCCATGGCAGAGGAGGAATAACTGCAAAGACATTTGGGTTTGGCTTCTTCTTCCGAGGGGGTGTGCAGCACAGATTGCTCCTTTGGAAAACCCAGCAAGCATGGGATATGGCAGATGCTCCAACAATTTATTAGATGCTAGAAAGACACCTCTTGTTGGAGTGTGCCTTTTTCTGACCCAGAGATGGGGCAACTGAGAGGTGCTTTAAAAACTTTCATTCCATTTTCAGTCTCATTAGAAGGATGAGACAATACAGATGCTATAATTCACACCATCACAATCAGAAGCCAGCTATTTCTTAGTTACGTTATAAATGTTTCTTAACCTATCAACTTTAACCACACCATCTATAAATACCTTAAAACCAATCATCTAAAGTTACTCCTCATAAATCTTACTACATCTTTCATAGTTCTATTTCTCCAAAATATCCAGTCTTTTTTTACAAAACCATCCTTTAATACTTGTTCCTAATTCAATTTCTCTCTCAACAGCACCTATCCTATTCCATAACATTTCTAAGTCAACATTTCTCATCTCAAAGTTTACATACAAATACTATGCAAACCTTCTATCAAACTTTAAAAACTTTCTATAAATCCATTTGCTACATCCTCTCTCTCAAGCAAGTTTAGTGATACCTGTGTTCAAACAAAGCACTTAAATTTTCACTCAATTTCTCCCAAGTACCTGAGCCACAAAAGACAGAAAGTGAACTGGCCTCAGGCAACCACAAGTCCCTTGGTTTACCTTTGCAGTCACCACAGGGAAATCACTCTTCTATTCTAGAAATGTAAAAATATTGCATTTGGATTAAATAAATAGTCGTGACAGCATAAGACAAATCATGTTTGTTTGGCCCATGTAATTAGGACAGTGAGAAATGAGCTATTTACACTGATAATCTCTGGCTGTTATCAGTGAGATTAATTTGTCTGCAGAGACATCCCCAGGTGACCCCAAGATCCTGTGCTATATTGATGCTACACTTTGGAGATTATGAACTGAGAGAGTTATGAGGAATATTGCAAACACTTTTAGATTCATTGGAACAAAAGAAGAGAACAGAAACTAAACTTAAGGATTTTGTAGTAAGTTTGTTCCCTATGGTCCAATGTTAACTCTGGGAATTTGGCTCAGATCTGTGAATTGAAGAAGCATTCCCTGGATCTTACTGCAATTTTCAATTCAGCAGCCACCCTGAAATGCTGTTTTTAGCATTCCCAGAAAAGCCTCCAGAGCAGAACCAGGCTCAAGAATGCATTTAGCAGCAGATGCAATAATAGCAAATTTATTGCCCTGAGGAGGCAGCTCTTGTAGATAATATATATATATTCTGGACACTGACTTCTGAATTTGGTAATCACTTTATTTGTTTGCCTTATGAGACACAGAGAACGACTGCAACTGTTTACTGACTGTTTGCCTCCACTTTTCTTGTTGGCATTTCAAAGCTTGGAGCATTTGCTCTGGGCTAGTTGGCTAATGCTTGTCCAAACTGACCCTTGCTTTAAACCCCCTCCCAAAGAAAGAACTCAGGGCAGCTATTAGAGAAATGATGCTGTTGGTTTTCTCTTCTACAGGATTCTCACAAGAGTTCTTTGTCCTCCTTTCCCCTTTTCCTCCTCTTGCTGCTGCTGTTTGTGCACCTCAGAACATCCAGTTTTAGTGGATGAGGTCAGCATGTGTCCAGATGGAGAATTAAACTATTTAGTGAATCCTGCAATGCTGCACAATATTTCGTTCCAGTCTCACTGGAATGGAAGACAATAATGTTGAGATTTGAGTGCTATTAATGCAATGTTCTCACAGGAGCTACTTGTTTTCTCAGGACATTATGGAACACTTCTGTGGCTGTAGAATGCTCCACGTTGATCAACAAAGTCTGACAATACTCTTTACAACAATGTTTTCTAGCTCCCCACAGGAGGTATTCTTCAGACAGGTGTCCCTCATTATTTTTTCTCCTATTTCTCAATGTCACCAAATTTATAAGATCAGAAAAAAAAACCCAAAAAATTCCCTGCTTTCTGTTGTCCACAGAATCCCAGAATGATTTGAGTTGGGAGGGACCTTAAAGCCCATCCAGCATCTGAACTGCCATGGGCAGGGACACTTTCCATTATCTCAGTTAGCTGCAAGCCCCATCAAACCTGGCCTGGGACACTGCCAGGGATCCAGGGGCAGCCACAGCTTCTCTGGGCACCCTGTGCCAGGGCCTGACCACCCTCCCAGGGAACAATTCCTTCCCAATAACCCAGCTAACCCTGTCCTCTGACAGTGGGAAGCCATTCCCTGTGTCCTGGCACTGCTTGCATAGGTGTTGTTTTGAGAGAAAGTTTCTTTGCATGTTCTTGGTGTTGATTTTTTTCTTGGCAGTCCTTTCCCTTCCAAAATTTTGGTCTGAGTCTTCACGTATGCAAAAAGAAACCAAAAATGAAACTTCCCCCACTAGAGCTCATGGAAGTCTGGGGTCTGCACTGGAAATCCTACTATTGGTAGATTCAGGTGGGAAAATACAGGAAAGTGTTCCCCCAGGAGGTCCAATTCCTACAGATATCATCATCAGGGTGGCCTTTTGTCTGACACCACATTTCAGCATGATAAGAGCTGTACTTCAGCCAACATGGGAAGAGGAAGCAGATAATCAGAATTTTAGGGTATTTGCCAAAAAGACCCCTCCTTTACCATTAATGAGCTCCTTTAAGGCTTACCCCAAGACTCCAACTAGCAATATATACTAAGGAAATAATATTTAAAACCCTCCTAACAGAGTGAAAACACACTGTTAGAACAAATACTACAAATACACCCTCCTGTACGATGAGGTGATTTCTGCTTTGTGGGAGTTTTAATTTATCTGCTCTAGGTGGCAATTATCAAGCAGAAATCAAAGCTATTATTCTTTTAATCCAATCAGCTATGGTCTAGTTTACTTCCAGATGTATCCTATCGACTAAAAAAGAAAACTCTAATAATTCACTGTTTCTCTGGGATCAGTTTGTCATAATTTGATTAATTCCCTCCTCATCTTCTTCTTGCTTTCTAATGTTATAAATCAGCCTAATCAAATTATTGTCACTTCCTCCATACAGGCAGAAAAAAGACAGATTGTCTTTGCTGTCAGCAGTTGGCAGAAGTCTGAAATACGAAGTTTGTTAAAACTTGGGGACAAGCAAAAAGTACAGACTCAGAAAACTGTAGATTCCTTCCAGTGCTCCATGGACAGGGTATACATTAATCATTCATACAATTCCATCTCCTTCTTATGCTCTGTCTTACTTAAATGCAGGAGTTTTGAATCAAATTTATCACTGTAAATAACCAGAGCAGGGGGAAAAGAAGAGGAGATTTCTGCAGAAGCAGTGATTCATGAGGGAAAATTTGATTTTGCTTGATATGTCTTGTCTGAGTCTCTTTTAAATTGCTCAGCCCGGAGGCCATATTTCATTTTTGTTTGTTATCCAGTGCTCATCTGGAACAGCCCATAGTGCTGCAGCGGAGGAAACATGGAATGCCAGCATTCTTCCCCAAATCAAAGCCTCATTTCCTTGGGAAATGATTCTCCTTGAAAGTGCCTTTGGCCCCCATATTATTCCATGTGCAGTTTTTGCTAAGAATCACATCTTCCCTCATTTTATAACCCCAAGCTACTCTAGTGATTAATCTGGTTAATTTAAGTGTGGAGAACATGCTTAGGTCGAACTTTTGATTTTACTGACTTTTCTAAAAACTTTTCTAAAGAGCAAGTGCAACTAATTAAGAATCTTCTTGCTGCCAATATTATGTAATGAAACTAAATCACAGAATCATATAGTAACTGGTAATAATCTGCTTCTGAGAATGTCATGATTTATTTCCCCCAAAATGAGAGGAGCACTAGGGAATCAGGGACAGAAACCTCACCAGGAGTAGTTTTCTAACTAAAGACTCATTTTGAAAATGACAAAATAAGATTGGAACAGGTTGTACAAGTGAGAAGCAAAAAAATTTAGTTTTGTGTTAGCGTCATTATGTTTGGCTTAAAGCTCACAAAGAGCAAGAATGGGAGGAATTGCAGAGAAGTCTATAATATCATTAATGAAAACACAGACTGATGAAAGCTCAGGATTGATGAGTCGTGGGAAACCTTTGCACAGAATGAGAAGAAAGTCTGTGTACATAGCAATAAAATACAACAAACTTGTACAAAATGTGTTGATTCACTTACAGAACATCTTTGCTCCTATCCTTCCTCCAGCTGTGGTTCTTGAACTGGGATGTTGCAGCTCTGAGCAGGCATTAAGAAAACTGCCACTCTTGCCCAGCCATTAGATTTTTAAATAAAAGCAAAACTTTTATTCTCCCATTAAAGCAGTGGGAGGGGAGCCTGGATCAGACTGTCCAATACAACTGCTCCAGAAAGGGAAAAATCCAGGTAAATGGAGCTGATCCAGCACAACTGCAGCATTAGGGACTCTTCTGTTCTGCTCAGTGACAAAGGGGGCAGGAAAGTGGATTTAATCTCTTCTGGTTTTTGTGAGATCAGGTAAATTCACACTGCCAGTGCAGCACTGGGAAGCAAAAGGCTTTCCAAGTGATCAACACTGATATTTTATCAGCAGCTCCTTGGCCCCTCGTCCTCATCAGACACATCCTCTGCTGTGACTGCTGCAGAATTCCCAATCAATGGAAGAATTCACAGGTGTCAGGAGTCTCCCTCTTTTCTTCATGGAGAGAGAACGGAAAGTTTGAGTGATCTTCCCTTGTCAATTTTTCTGCCAAATCACTCCATAGCTGTATCTAGATGGATTTCTTCATTGTGAAAGCTCATGTCCTAAATTCCACAAAAAAAAAATATTGTGTGAGGGATTCCAAAGGCTTGTTCACTTGTTCATGGTGAGTAACACCATATCCATTTTTTAATTGAGCTACTCACAGATGTAAATGTTTCACACAAATGTTCACAGAAAAAATCCCCGATAACAACAGAAAACACTGGAAATTGAGCTGGGAAGATCAGGTGAAACTTCACAGTGGCAGCTGAATTCTGTTAATTCTGTTCTCTGTGGCAAATATTTCCTCCATGACATTCTTCACAAATGTATATTTTACATGCTTTTTGTATTAAAAAAAAAAAAAAAAAGAAAAAAAAAGAAAAAAAAAAGAAAAAAAAAGGAAAAATTAAATGTAGAATTAATAACATATAACCAGCTTTCTGGAGCCCTGACACTTAGAAAGTTAAACCCATCTAGTCTAAGCCACAGAAAAGGTGATATAGACAAGAAATGAAGGTCTACTCATGAAATGAGACTCAGGGTGCCTAATTAATGCTTCTCAAAATCAAGGGAAGAATGTCAAAAACCCCCATCAATTATTACTAAAATAATGAAACTTCTGTGGGTGAAATGAGACAGTTGCTTCACACCAGCCCACAGAAAATAAAAGAGGATCAGGCCTTACACTCCTTGGAAGAGCTCGGAGAGGGGATCATTTCCAGCACATCTATGAGACACAGTGGGAAACAGCTGTCTCATTTGCAGGCCTCTCAGATGTCAAGCAGCCTCATGACTTCAATCAGAGATTTTCTCTCCTAATAGTCTTACTGCTTCACAAATGGGAGGTGCTGCTGCTCCTGGACTTGTACCACCAGGGAAATTAGAGAGGGCTGTGGTGGAAGGATATAAAAGAATGTCTGATCAGGGCAATTTCCAGCTCCAGACTTCACTGGGTTCATTCACTCAGAAGGCACTTCCTGCTAACTGTTAAATGTTAATTAAGATTTGGACAATAAATGTAAAACCAGTAGCTTCCAACCCCCACTAATTCTAACCCAGCTCTGACTACACAGTATTTTGGAGGTGATGCTGAATTGTTGGTGACACAAGAGGGAAAAAAAAGTGATGAAAAAGAAAACAATTTCTCACCTCCAAAATGCCCCTGAGCAATGGCAACACCCAGCACCCTCCACTTACCCAGTTTTGTTTATGAGCAGGATGTCAGATGGTCAAGGTTGGGTGGGATCAGCTGTCCTGGCTGTGTCCCTTCCCAAATCCTGGTGCACCCCCAGCACCTCACTGGGAGGGTGAGGAGGAGTAAATTCTGTGTGAGCAGAGATCAGCAGCCACTGGAACATCAGTGTGCCAGCGTGGTACCAGCATTATTTTCAGCCTTATTCACACAATTTCAGAACACAGCCCCATGCAAGCTGCCTTGGAGAAAGTGGGCTCCACCCCAGCCAAAAGCAGGACCTGCTCATAGTCCTGGGGGCTGAGGAGGTCGTGTTGGAATTCCCTCTGACATGAGGGAACCACAGTGGCCTCAACTTCTTCCTCTTCCTCCTCCCATCTTCATTTCAGTTCCTACTGACTGAGAACAGGAGGATCCCAGCAGGATCCCATCTCCTACGAATAATCCTGACTTCCTTTTTTTTTTTTTCCTAGCTGTTTATCTTTTTAGATGTTCAGGAGGATTCAGTCTATTTGTAATCACTTGTGCTCATGTTTCCCTTACTAAACTGAACACACCACAGCCTATCCCAAGTTGTTAATGAAGATCCCTGTCTCTGGGATGGGGCATAGTCGCAGAAAGAGATGTCTGGCAATGTCCCCAGCACAATTTATTTAGTTTATGAGTGTGGCCAAAGTTTTAAATGCTTTCTTTTTTTCTCTCTTATGTATATTTTTGCCTGAGAAACACTCCCAAAACTTGCATCAGAGGTAAGACAAAAATGAATGACAGCCTGAATAAGTTATTGGATGTATCATGTGGTCACAGCCCTGAAATCCCTTCTTCAGCCTTCCTCCCCTGCTACACTGTATTATTCTCTGTTATAATTAAATATATTACCTATTTTTATCTTGACCTGAATGCCCTGGAGATTATACAGGACCTACAGGAGCCTACAGCTCTCTGTGACCCAGACCACCAATAAAAAACCAACCAAATTAGGTGTATCAGAAATTATGAAGGAATTTGCCTTAGAACTCAGAGAGTGATGACAATGTGTTTGTCTAACATGAATAAACCTTTATTTAGTCTATTATAGCTGAAGATGAACAAACAAAACTATCAGACTGAAATTAAACCTTTTCCCTCTACTGTTACAAGGGAGATGACTGGGATATGTGGCAGGGAAGGATTTTTAATATACTCAAGTATCAAACCCTAAATAGTAAAAGAAGACAAGCCCTGTTCCAGTTATTATATTCCAGATTTTTCTTTCATTTACCCTTTTTGTCTCATTTAAGCTCATTTAGTACACTCTATATTGAAACAAAAATTCCCTGCTCCCCATCTGCTCTGTTCTCCTAATTTGCCCCCTTTTGCAACCCCTGGAATTGAATTCCCACCAGGAGCTCACAAAGCACAACCTCATGAACCTATTTTCATCCAATGGAAAACTAAGCAAACAAATTCATGAGGGCCACAATTCCTTGGATCCATGGATAAGTAAGAGATCTTTATAAAGCCATAAACTGTTTCCTGGGTAGCTTCTTAAAATAGCAACTTTCTAGGAGAATAAATGTAATTGTGTGATTGTCTCATCCCCACATGTTTAGCCAAAGCTGAAGGATATTTAGCTGATGCAGATGGTTTGAAAAGGGAATGTTTAAATTAGGTGCAGGTTTGAGTCTGACAGGGAACAAATAAAAAAATATGTGGGTTCGAAGTACATGGAAATACACAAATTGCTGCAGAGAGGAGAGTGGCTGCAGGGATGCTCAATGTATAATAGAAAATCAGGGACTGCTTGGGGCTGGAAGGGAACTTAAAAATGATCTTTTTTCACCCCCTACCATGGGCAGGGGCACCTTCCACTAGCCCAGGTTGCTCCAAACTCTGTCCAGCCTGCCCTTGGACACTGCCAGGGATCCAGGGGCAGCCACAGCTTCTCTGGGCACCCCATGCCAGGGCCTCACCACCCTTATAAGAAAGAATTCCAGCACTGCAAACATATTTTATCCCCTTTTCTTAAAGCCCTCTGTAAGAAGTGCTGCAAGTTTTGCTCCAGTAGGTAATATTTTCACTTCAACCAACAGAGATCTGGGAAATGAAATAAAGCATCAATGTAGCTCGTTCCTGAAATAGTCACAAAATTGTCATATTTCTCACTTGACAGAAACTGCACTTTCAAGTCTATAGACTATTTCAATCTTCAAAAAGTTCCTTCAATTTAGGAGAAACATTTGTGGCAAAGGAGTTCTCAGGAATGGCACATTTGAAGTAGTGATGAGTAATCTTCGACATTTGGACTCGGAGCCCTAAGAACTCCTTTTTGCTGAAGGGAGCCAGGAGTGGGGAAAGCACTGCTCAATGAAAATGTCAGAGGCTGTGTTCTCCTGGAGGCCTGTCTGAATGCTGACAAAGTCCTTTTCCAATTTCCTTTAAAACGGATTTGGGAAACGTTTATTAGTTCTTCCTGAAGTGCCTGTAATTACTTTGTCTGTGCTGCTCAGCCTGGGCCTGCAGGCTGCTTTGCACAGACATCTCTTGTCCTCCTGTGCCTTGTGCTCTGACAGCAGATATTAACTCTCCCATAGAGGAAAAAGTTCAGGTGTAATTTGGAATCCTAATCCATGCAAAGTTGCTGCAGCTGATATTGAGAACTCTTCCAGAGCAGGTTTTCCAAGAGTAGTAAAGGATGTTCAGTGTTAATAGAGATTTACTTATAATTTTATTTATATCACAGAATCATTTAGGTTTGATATCACTGAGTCCAAGCTGTGCCCAATCCCCACCTTGTCACCAGCCCAGAGCACTGAGTGCCACATCCAGGTGTTCCTGGGACACCTCCAGGGATGGGAACTCCAACACCTCCCTGGGAAGCCCCTGGCACTGTTTAACAACCCTTTCCATGGAGAAATTCCTCCTGACGTCCAAGCTGAGCCTCCCCTGGCACAGCTTGGGGCCATTTCCTCTTGTCCCATCACTTGTTCCCTGGGAGCAGAGCCCAACCCAGCTCCAAAGTCCTTGAGGCCCTGGGATAAATTTCCTGATACAAAAATGGATATTCTTTGTGGATTCTGGTAACTTCATAAACCCTGTGGTGGAAGAGCTCTTAAAGCAAACATCACTCTTCAGCAGTGTGGGTTTTTTGGGGTAAGGGTACACTGGCTTTTAAAGCAAGTCTTCACCATCCCCACTTAGCCATTCTGTCCATTTTCCTTACGTCTGGGAACACACAAGAATTCAGTTCTTTTTTTAGAAAAATTCCTAACCAGAAGATGCTCTCCAAAGGGATTTTTAGGCAATAACTGGAATTCAGTCCACAGCATCAGATTAGAGCCTGTCTAACCCCAAATCCTCCAAATTCTGAGTGTCTACCCCTGCTCTGCTGCTCGGATCTGCTCCTGATGCAGTGTTTGGTAAAACAGACACAGCTGTGCATCCAAACTGGGGCTTCATGTGGAGCAGAAATAATTCTGCACCAGCCTGAAATAAAACTACACCCCAAGGTTCAGATGGAGAAACCCCATCTGGCCTTGAGAAATTTTAGCAGCATGTTTCCAGTCTCCATGTTAAAGTAACAGCCACAGAGCAATTTTAGGAATAATATCTGCAATGGGATTGATTTCCCTGGTGATTTTGGGGTCTGCCATTTCTTTCCTTGCCTATAGGAACTATCCAGAAAATCTTCTTTTCAAGAAAACAAAAAAACACCTCATTTGTTGTCATTAATCAGCTTCATTCCAAATATTCATATGTTTTAGAAGTCTTTAGGCTTCTGATTTGCATCATTAGTACAAGAAAGATCTCTATAAAATGATACATGATATTAAGATCTCTTAGACACAATAGATATTAAAAGAAATTTTCAACTTCAAGTCCTGGACTCTGTTAATTTTCTGTCAGCAAGTAAAACCATTTTCTAGTGGCATATTTAATCAATATGCTATAATACTCTTTTGAGCTGTCATTTAAATGTTTGTCACAAATTTTCTCTGTGAAATGGCCCAGGAGATTGCAGAGCAGGTATTTTTACTGCTGGTATCTACAGACCAATATCCTGAGAGAATAACCCAGAACAGCATCAAGTTTTAGGCAAAAGCTGATTTACTTTATGAATTTATTTTGTGGCTCCTTTTAGTGTTATTCCTGATATAAAAATGGATATTCCTTCTGGACACTGAGCATTAGTTTATTTAAAAACATAATGAACATCAGGATATTTATTCCCCTTAATTTTATTATGGTGATTTTATTAAGTAATTCCAACTTTCAGTCAAAAATCCAACCTGCATTGATTAGAAGAAATAGGAGTTTTCTAGAGTCAAGACTGCTTGAAAATTACTATTTCATTGCTCTGGATCTGTGTAATTGAGATAAATAAGATAATGCATAGTCAAAAAACCCAGCTTCAATTCTTCTTGACCACCTTAAGAAAAAATAAAATGCTGAAAGCATATAAAACTTTGCAATATTTTCATTTTCTATTCCACAATAACCCTGAGTTATCTTCTGTAATGAAACTTGAAAGCACAGTGCTGATAATGTTTCCAAAATGAGCCTTTCCCAGAATTATTAAATTGGAAACAAAAGCAAAAAGTAATTCAGCAGAGATCAGCTTTTCCATGGTTTCTGAACATCTTCCTTCCTTGAGTTAAGTTCATGAGCAGGAATGCAGTGAAACAGTACCATTCTTCCATTTTTTTTCTAATTTTCTGGAAGTACAATCTACAAACCAGGCCACAAGACCAGGTGT
>JAYDZK010000006.1:25496423-25509213 GCA_034509185.1 Euphonia xanthogaster | reverse complement strand
ACAAGACCAGGTGTTCCCTGGTTTGCCATTTGGTTTGGAACTGATTTCTGCACATCTCAGCCTGAGAACTTTAGAGAAGAAATGTTATTCTTTTTCATAAACCAGTTCTTTTTAGAGGGCAATTTCCCACAGCCATAAAACTTACCTAAAATCATCCATATAAACTTTGAAAGACCTCAGTGGTTGAAATTTATTTTTTTCCTTTGCTGCTGTGGCTTAAAAATCATTAATCCATCACCTGTCCCCCAAAGAAAGGTGTTGCAATAGAGCAGTTTGAATTTGGGGCTATTTTTTTTCTTTTTTTTTTTAACATCAAATGTTTGAAATACTTTTGAGACTTCAGAAATGCACTGGCTCAAGGATCAGCATCTCCTGTCACTTCAGAATAATTAAAGTAAACATTCTCTGGGAAGGAAAGGTCAAATGGACAGATTATTGCTTCATACCCCTGAGCTGATTTTTGAAAGTTTAGGAAATTGAGGAAGATTTTTTTGTGCATGAAGATCAGTTCTGTATATGAGAAAACATTAGAAGGAAGTGGGTTAGATCATCTAATTTTCAATGTGCATCTGGATTCTCCTTAAATTTATCTAATAAGGTTCTGTTGCATTAAGATTTTCCAGACTGATTTTTATTCCTTCTCAATTATAACACAAGAGACCGATTATAAACAGGCTTGTGTGTCATAATCACCACATCTTTCCAGTGGAGTGGTAGGAAATTACATGGATTTAGAGGCTCCCAGAGGAGCACATTGCTGTCAAACAACAATTGACTGCCAGAGCAATAACCTAATTCCATTATTGGCAGAAGGGATAATGTGGATTTTTACTTTATCCAATTCCACATTTACGATACCCGACCTGGAGAACCACCTTGGTTCAGGTCAGGAATCTGTTTAGATCAATCTTGTGCCAATCAGACTCAGATCAGGAGTTCTGACTCTGCAGGATTTAGGAACATTTATTGTTGTCAAGTGTTTACCAGGAGACGCCCTCTGAAATTTATGAGTTATGGAAGCAGCAAATTTAACAACAGGACAAGGAGGTACCAGATACCTTTGTTTTCCATTTTTCATTTCAAATAGGTCTGGAAAACACATTCAACTATTAATGAAACTAAAAAACCCACATGTACTGAAAAAGATAAACTGAGAATTAGAGTTGTTGAGGAACTTAAACTGAGAGGTACCTGTTTAAAAAGTCTGAGCAATTAAAAGGAATAATTTGACCAATAATTATGGTGTTCTAACTTGAATTTCCTGGGAATTTTGATCATAGCAATTTGTTAGCCTTGTTTCCCAGATTTCCAGGACATTTATCTGGAATTTTTAATGAACCAGCTGATCCTGTCACAAATATAAGGAAAAGGAGGAAAAATAGAGTCAAAGAATAATAAAGGTTGGAAAAAATTTTTAAGATGACCAAGTCCAACCATCAACCCAGCATGGTGTTCCCCTCTAAGCCATGTCCTCAAGTGCCACATCTACAGGGGTTTTGAGCACTTAAAGAAAAAATTAAATTCCAACTCTTGAAAAGACACCAAAGGGGTCCCACAATGCTCCATTATTATGTTGAGACTGTGCCAGACTTACAGAGATGTACAAGAACTTTCTTTTGGTAGGAATCACACAATAAGGTCTCTTAAAAAGCCAAATTCCTTCTCTCAGAGTGGCCAAAGGAAACTTCTTGGTGCAGGAGGTTTTAAGAACATGCTCCATGTAGGAACTGTGCATGAATTTTCCTCCTGCACAGCAGATAATTCTCACAGCAATTTCTGCAGCTCCAAGTATGACATGGACAGTTTCCTAATGTTTATCCTCTTCCACATAGTCAGATTTTCAGCTAACAAAAGATCCCTCAGGGAGAAAAAAAAAATTGTTTAAGAAAAAAATAACATTAGGTGCAAAATGAAAGTCAAAAATCAATAGAAAGTCCTAAATATAAGGAAAGGAAAATGGTACTTGGGGGGAAAAAACTCCTTCCTTTGATCAGAGAGGCCATTTAAAATAATATGGCCTACAGTTATTTTTAATGAAGTTTAAAAGCATAAATGAGGCTTAGAACTATAGAAAGTAAAAGATTAGTACTGGACTAAGTCACTTATTTTTTTTAAGTTTGGGCATAAAATTCTTTGAAATGTCTGTGGCATCGTTAGCATCTATAATATAGGGCAGGTTTTGCACTGCTGGTAAATGAAAATCAGAGGGGTTCCCATCAGTTTTAAAATTAACAGTGCATTTCAAATTCTCACATTTCTATTTTTAAAGAAAACTGCCAAGTTAATTTTATTTTCAAATATTACAGGAAGCTTAAAAATTAATTACGGAGGACAAAGTATTAAAAGAGAAAATAATCAAGTCCAAATGAATTTCTAATGCTCAGCACATCAATTATTGCCTTTGTGCAAAAACTAAAATAGAGCTCATGAAAAAATCCTGCCCGAGCTTTGTCTCAGATGGTTTCAAAATTGAGGGATTCTTCTGTAATTATTTTATAGAAAACAGAAAATTGTTATTTCAAAAGCCGTGAAGGGACATTTTCTTTTTAATCTGCACCAAAAAAACAAAACAAAACAAAACAGTTCCTGTTTTGGGTGTGGAAAAGCCCCAATCCTTGCTCTGGTCCCTAGAAGACCACACCAACATTTTGTGACACAGCTGAGTGTCCACAGAGGGATTCTGGCAAAGGTTGGGCTTGATGGCCTTGGAGTTCTTTTCCAACCTTAATGGCTCTGTGATACCATGAATAAATAAAAGTAGGAGATTGTAAAATATTCCTTTTAGTAGGAACCCTGTTTGTGGCACTCAAATTGTTGTATTTTCCAAATTAGCCTCCATTTAGCCACACCATACTGGACAGAGGAAATAATGGACCTGTGGATTATGTAAATGAGATTGGTGAACCAAAATATGCCATGAATCCTTAAACATGCTCACACTAACCAGGGGCAGAGATGAAAACTCTTCAGTGGAATTAGAAAATGTACTTGAGCTCAAGTTTCTTGCTGGGTAAACTGGAAAGCCCTCCAGAATGAGGGGAGATGGCAATTTCTCTGCTGGTCATACTCCAGTCTCATTTCTTGCAATAAATTATTTATATGAGCATTTACTGATTAAAAAACCCAAATAAACCAAACTAAGGGACTTTTGGATGCTTAGTATTGAGTTTTATGCTATTTTTTTTTTTCCTTTTCTTAAAAGCAAAACCCTCACTTAGCCACAAACATCCCTAAAGTCCATACCAGGGGTAAGGCTGTAGCACAGAGAACTCAATGGATCATGGGAATTGGGAAATGGGAATGACCCTTGCATTCAACTGAAACATTCCCCTAATTCCTAATTTTACAATATAATCTCTTGGAATTTGGAGGGAAGGTGAAAATTCCCAATAAATTCCATGAGTGTGGGAAACCCTTTGCCACCTGGGGACACTGGAACAGGAGTTTTAAGAGCAATGTAAACATCCAGAGTTTCCCCCATCCTCATAATTTCCATATTTTAATCAATTTAAATCTTTTCTTGGTAACTGTCACTGTAGCCTACAAATGTTTCTGCAAAACATAAGGAGCCACCTTCTGATATTTGCTGGCTGCTTCTCAAAAGAAGTTCTGCTTCACTTGGCACTTTCTCTGTCTGTTCTAATGATTTTAAAGCCTACCCTTATCTTAGAAAATTGATTCTAGCAGGCAAAATATGTTATTTCAATTCTTCCCAGACTCCAATAATGTTATATTTAAGCTGTTACAGCAAATGGCAAATTTTCATTTTTAAAATAAGGGAAAACACAGCTTTTTATGAGTCTAACCCTATTTCACTGTTAGCTATGTATGAAAAAAGCAGGAAAAACATTTTAGAGATCGTTGGTTTGTCTTCTCATCCCAGTGTGGCTCTTTTTGGGGTGTTTTTAAAAATACTGATGTGAGAGCTTCACAACTCAAGAGCTGTAAACATAAATTAGGGTAAAATCCTCATTTAAGGAGCAGCAAAAATTCTCAATTTACTTAAAAGCAAGTGATGTGGAAATGAAAACCAAAATCTTAAAGCCAGTGTGATGTGAAATGAAAGACAAATGAATTAAAATGTAAAAAATCCTCACTTACATCACTCCAAACAAGGCTTTTGATTCTTCTTCCTTAGGAATTCTGCTGCCCTGGTGACATGAGGAACATCTGTAGGGTCACAGTAAAATTTAGATTAGAGAGGACCTGGAGGAGTCACCTGAGCCAATTTGTCCTATCTCATTACCCCTTCTCCAGACTTTTTTTTTTTCAAGGACTGAATTAACTTGCTCAGATTGCTCAAGATAGATAGATTAAAGAAAATAAAAAAAAATAATAAAAAAAGAAGAGAACTCTGAAATCTTCAAGCACACAGCTTTGTACAAAAAGGAGAGGAATGGTTTAGTGTGAATATGGGAATAATGGTGAAATAGCAGAGATTCTGGGAACTGGAGAGCTCTCTCTAAGCTAAAGCTGGACCAATGGTCACTGTGTAAGAATAATCACTGTGTGCACTCACTTCTAGCCCAAGATCTGCTTCCCAAGTTTCATTTCATTCTTCTCAGATAGAAGTTTCACTAAAAAGTGACATCCTGAAATGCCTTTAGCACGACACACCCACAGCAGGCAGGGAGCTGCACTTGTTTACAGATTATTGCAGCACTGATGCTTGGATTGGAAGGGAAATTCCTGTACCCACTTAGGAATTGTTCTGCATAAAAGTCCAGTGATACATTATCTGGAGGCAGGAGCTTCTTAAAAGAAGTGTCCATTCAGAAACATCCTTTCTTCATGTCACTTCTTATTAAGCCAGGTGAACAACTTGAATTGCAGATGTTTTCTACCTTTCAGCTCAGAGAGCTGAACTCTTTCTCAGTGCTGAGAAGTCAAACATCCAGGATAAAGCCATGGAATTGTCTGCATTGCCCCTGGCAGTGCCCAGGTTGTAAATCCAGGTGGAATACAGAAGAGCAGCTGCCCTCTGAACTCATTCAAACTGGTGAAACCTGGCCATGGCTGAATTTAGGCAGAGCTCTGGGATATTATTTTTTAAACGAGCAGGAGAATGCTTTTTAAGTTATTCTTTTCCTTCTGCCAGTAATATCTCTTCCTTATTACACCCTTTCCTCAGCTGGAATAGGAGTTAAAGAGTCAATTACTAATCTGACAGCTTTTGTCTGATGTTGTTACAGTCATAATAAAGCACTCTCAATGTACACACTGGATGTTCTCTGATTTAATTCTGTGCAAACCTTTTCCACAAAAAGCACTGACTTTAATAACCTGTTTTCTCTCAGTGTTTTAGAGTTCAGTGTCCAGAGAGCCTGCAGGCTCTTCCCTGCCTTCAGCATCTTGCTCCTCTGGGGACAAGGAATTACTGGTGGCTGTCCCTGGGGAATCCAAGTTCTGTACATAATCAATTTGTAACACTAAAGTACCAACTGTAACACCAAATTACTGATTTTAACACTAAATTGCTAATTGTCAAATGTTTAAAGCATGATGAGGTTCATTTCCCCTTGATTTTTCAAAGTCAAATTTATTTCTTCCCCAAATCTTCCTTCTACTTTGACCTAAATTACCTGGCTTAGTTGGCTAAGGAAAATTCAGAATTAAGATGACCAAGTTCAACCATCATCCCAGCACTGTGTTCCCCTCTAAGCCATGTCCCCAAGTGCCCCATCTACAGGGTTTTTTAGCACCTAAAGAAATAATTCAATTCCATTTCTTGAAAAGACACCAGAATATTTTTTTCCAAAGCTGCTTTTAAATTTCATTGTGGACCAGCTTTCTAAATCAGAGTGAAAACTTGTTTTTTTCCAGAGTTTGACATCAGTACTCTGAAAATGGATTCTGCCTTGGAATGTAAAGATCCTGGAATGAAGGAAAGCTCAGGAGGAAGGCTCAGGGAGAGTTTTCAGCACAGCTTGGAGGCTTTTCTATAGTGGGACACAGAGGGAAGCCACCAGATGTTGGGGTGCTCTTGCAGCAGGCCATAAAAAGAGCAGGTGTTAAGAGCAGGATGGAAAGCCAGGAATTCAAAATTAATTCTGCACCATTTTATTCCCAGAGACTCCTGCAATTAAACAAAATGTGGAGCCACCATCAATCCCAGAAAAAGCAGAGCTGCAACCCACTCAGTTTATTTGTAATACTTGTGCAAACAAAAAGCTTGGGGGGAACATTCAAGAGTAGAACCCTTGCAGAGGAATGTTCAGCTTTGGGACTCTGGTTACAAATCTGCCAGAATTTGAGGTGATTTTCCACCCACCAGTCTCTTTTTCAAAGGTTCCACAAATCCCTTTCAGACAACTTCTCCCTAAGGCTTTGTTTTCTAATAATCAGTATTTAACATATGGAATCGTTCTGTCTCGAGAAGTGTGTTCTAAACAACATCCTCTCAGGGTAAATACAACCATCAACAGAAATTCTTCTCCCAAATTATCCAGCCAAGAAAGCTTTTCATTTTAAATGCCAAAGATTGCAAGGAAAACTTGAGCATTTTCTAAAATAATTAATCTATTGGGTCATATTTTATTCCTCGGGATCAGATGAGTCTCCTGCCAAATACAGAAAATCACCTCCCCAGTGTGTCTCTGCTTTTATTCCAGGATCAGAGTTGTTTCTACATAGAATAATTAGTCCTGCCTGTTAATTAGGCATAGGCTCTACACCACACAACTGCAGAAAGCTAAAGTAAAGCTAGAGCTGCTTTCAGCCCTAGACATGTTTGAAGCAAAAGAAATCAGGAAGCTGGAAAATTAAACAGAAGATTTTCAGCCTAAAATCTCAAAGAAAAGCACTTGTCCTGTACATGGCACTCGGAAAAAACAAACTAAGATTAAGCTGACTAAGTTTTAGGGAGATGGGGGAAAATTCCAGCTGCCTTCCCAGGAATATCCACTGCCAGATAATCCAGGTGGGGCTGGGCTGAACTGCTGACAAGATCCCTGGAAAATAATTATCATTAAGTAAGGAGATCAATCCTTCTAAATACTTTTTTTTTAATAGATTCACATAGGAACATAAGTGGGTATTATTAATCACCCAGCACTTTAGGATAAAAGGTAATGATCAATTTAAATAGAAGCATGACTGTGAAAACACCAGTGTCTAATGGTGAGCATGGCTCTGGGAAAGGTGGAGAGAAGTCAAAGTCAATCTGAAGTATTTTTATGCTTCAAAAGCTTTCAGGTGTGTCTGTCATGTTCTTTTCCTTGAATGACAAGTAAACATATCCTGGGAAAGGTCCAGGCCAGGCTGGACAGGGCTTGGAGCAGCCTGGGACATTGGAAGGTGTCCCTGCCCATGGCAGGGGTGGCACTGGATGGGCTTTGGGGTCCTTTCCAACCCAAACCATCCCACGTTTCTAAGATCCTGTAAAATCTACCAAAACTTTTTTTTCTTTATTTAAATGAAATTATCTTGAAAAATAACTAATCAATAACCAACATTTATTAAAACTAAATCTTAAAATCAAATGATCAACCCTATGGCACCTTTTGTGGCTTCCTCTTCTTCCTTCATGAGACCTTCTGGTTTGAGCAGCACAGTCCTGGAGCATGAATCAATTCATGGGATTCAGTCACAGGAAATTCAACAGCATTGAACCCAGAAACTGCTCCCTGCAGTCAAAAAGGTGATGGAGTCTCATTAAACACAGAGAATTTTTCTCTCCCTCTTGAAGTTCTGCACAGCACCTCAAGCACAGATTCTACCAAAGTATTGAAATATCTGCTCACTCAGCCCAGCACACCACTGCACATTCCAGAGTCCTTTAGCACAAAGCAGGACAAGGAGTCCCAAGGAAAGAAAAATGTCAGCAAGGATATAAACCTTCAATTTATGGAGAGCCAAAGTAATACCTTAGAAATAACCTGCCAGAAATAATTAGGATATTGGTTTTAATAATGAGGAATAAGGAACACAGTAGATTTATCTTATCTGTTAAAACAGGGTCCACTGTAAATCCATCAGGGGTTTAATCAGACAATGAGATGCTCTGGGAAGTCTCCTGAGCTCTGCTCTGCCTTGTATAAGCACATTTCAGTAATTGTTTCCAGTGCCCTTTGTACTGCCTAAATGAATGATGAATAGTTATTAAAAGCACGCCTCAGAAGGGTTATTTATGTGACATATTTCACAAAAATGCATGTTTAATTAAAAATCAGCAGTGCAATTATGAGCATCATAAAGGAAATAACAAAAGCAATATTAAACTGTTAATTAGGAGTTTTTTCTCTTCGAAATGAAGTCAAGGCACTCCATGTGCATACATAAAATCCCTCATTGAAGGTATTTGACTTACTTCTGTTGGTACTAGCAAAAATATTAATCAAAATGTGGAAGAAAAGCAGCTTTTCACTGAATGGTCCTTTTGGGATTAAAGACTTCTAGTCAAAGAATCAGCTAATTTTTCTTTAATTTGATTTCATGTCTTATACCTGCTCTTTCCAGTAGCAGGTAATCTTAGAATCACTGGATGGTTTGGGTTGGAAGGGACATTAAAGTCCATCCATCCCACTCTCTGCCATGGGCAGGGACACCTTGCACTATTCCAGGTTGCTCCAAGCCCCATCCAACCTGGCCTTGGACACTTCCAGGGATGCAGGGGCAGCCACAGCTTCTCTGGGCACCCTGCTGACTTCCCATTTTTATTTCTCTGTGGTGAAATCACTCATCATCTCTCCCTATAAGCTAGAAGAATCATTCTGACATAGCTTTCCATATTATCAATACTTCACAGGTTTGTTGGCCTCCAAAAGCAAATCAAGAAGTACTAAAAATGGATTTCAAAATGGGAATATTCAGATAAAGTCACCATAATTGATGGAGCAACAATTTTGATATCTAGTTGTGCTTTCTGGCCACAAAACAACACAACTGATTGGGTGCTTGGAGCTCACCAACTCCACACCTTCCAGTTATGGAGAGAACTGGGAGGTTTTGTGTCATTACACATCCTTAAATTCCACTTCCTTTATATGCTGTGCTTCTTCATCCATCACAATGATCCCACAACCTAAATATTAAAAAGGAAAACAAGAAACCCCCTTATTTTTGCAATCAGGTTAAGTGTTCCTTGTGAAGACACACACCTGTTCAAGTATTCATTCCGAGCTGATAAGCTTCATGCATTTTTGAAGAGCCATTTTCTGCACCAGTCCCCAGCAATGTCACCCTGTCAATGCAGCAGTGATATTCCCACACAAAGCACACATTAATCAGCAGCACAAAGAATGGATTCCTGCAGTTAAAAATGCAAAAAAGTGTCTGTAGGAATCTGCCACTGGGCTGCAGGCTGATGTTGCCCAAGTCACAAAAAAAATCCTAAAATACCCAAACACATTAAAGCCTCTGAAAAAATACTGTTGGCTGAAGATAGGGCTGGGCAGGTAATGATTCCTCATGAAGGAATTTGTGATTCCCATTAAAAGGGCTATGGATTAAAGCCACAATAATAACTGGCAGTGCTTTAATAAGAAGTTACAACTTCCTATAAAAGAGAATCACATCAGCTGCAGGTCATTGTGAAGGGAGGGCTTGGATTCACCATGCCAGGTCTAAACTTTAAAAACCTGGCCCAAAACTCTACTAGTTCATTAATTACCACCACAGTGCATGCTAACGTTGAGTTCTTAATGGTCATCCCCAGAAACACAGAAATGTCCATTTTTAACCCACATATTCTGTCTGGGTCACGTGTTTACAGCATAATTAATGTTGTATAATTAGCACTGATGTCCATGCTCTTTGCTGAGCCTTGGTTGTGGCCATGAAGATGATTAGAGATGTTGGAAGATAAATGGGTTGTGCTGTCTTTCACTCCATCCCTCCTTGTTTACACTCATTTTCCCTCTTTCCAAAGGAGGTTTTGCCTCAGGATATTTTTTACCTTGGGTTTGGCTCTCTAAGCCATTGCTGTCACCCACAAAATCCTGCTCTGTCACTCCACTTCTACCCTACAACTTTTTATCATTCAGATGAAGCTGGCCCTCAGTTTTGTTCACTCTGAAGGGTTTTTTTCTGGGAAATTCCTCTGAGTTTATGGAAGGGCTTTTTAAGGGCTTAAGGGTCAGGTTATAATTTTGGAGTGAGCAAGAGGAAGCCCAGAGCTCCAGTTAGACTTAGCCAGATTTACTGTCACAGAGGTTGAATTGGGAAGAATCATCCCTGCAGGATTTCTCTCTCTGTTCAGTGATTTGGGGTCTAATCTGAGCAGTAAAGTTAAGTTTGTGAACAGGAAATAAATGTCCAGAGCCACCAGAGCTGGTTTTTAAAGGTGTTGCAAAAGGAGGGCCAGGCTGTGGATTCTCCCAAGCATTTTTATATCCAGAGAATAGCTGAGGAATCTCATCCTTAGTGTGGTAAAAGTTTTAAAGCTTAGGTAAGGAGCTGTTTGAGAGCAAGATAAACGCAGAGCTCAGGTCACACCAGGACTGTTCAGGGCTGCCAGAGGCAGATAGAAACAGAAACAAAACCTCCCCTGAGAAGCATTTAATCCAGGCTGTGGCTGAGATCTCTGGCAAAGGCTTAGGCAAGAGCTGGTGTGAGGCTTAAGGATGGGCTTATGGATCAGCTAGAGGGGGAAAAGCCCTTAAGCTTCAGATGAAGCAGGATTGGAAGAGGAAAATCAGGGAACTTGTAAACTGCAAAAAGGATATTCCCTGAGAAGTTACTCCTTTGGGCAATGACTTGTTTAAAGCTCAGCTGTGTATCAGGGTCAAGAGGAAAGAAAAGCTTTGAGCTCCAGCCCCAGTGTCTCTGTGGGAGGGAACCTGGCAAGATCCCTTCAGTTTCTCCTTCCAAAGTGGGTAATAATAACAAGAAAATTGTGAATGCCAAGCTCATTCTTCTCAAAGCACAGGATCCCTTGCTCTGGCTGAAATTGCCAGTCCTGATGAACTAAAGGCAGGGAGGCTCTCTCAGGAATGAGCTGTGTGGCCCTTTGCCATATATAATGGCAGAGCACATTTAGAATCTGAGTTAGAAGTAGGAATCCAAGGAGGAATCCATGCGCCTGTACCATGGGATAAAAGAATAACGTGCTTGTGAGACAGACAGCAGCAGCTCTGCACTCTCACTGCATTCCTCCAAAGGTGCTCAGCTGCACATCAATATTTGGAAGAGAAATTCAACTAATCATTTAAAAAAAATGTACAGAAAGCTTCACCAGGACTTCAGGCTATGAAATATGTATACTATATACAAAAAAAAAAAAAAAAAAAAGAGGCATCTAAGTGCCTCTGCCCATCTGCCATGAAGTTTTTCTCTATTTTGTACCCAAGGGGAACAGATACCTGTGCTACACTGGCTGGAAAATGAGGGGAAACTTATTCCCTCTGGAAAGAAAGAGGCTTGGCAAGGGCTGCAATTTTGCTGGTTGAATTAGTCACAGTCTGTCTATATCTGCAATAGTTTCTTTCTTAACAAGAAACTTTCTGCCTTTCCAATAAATGATACATTTGAGAGATTCCAGTGCTAATAACTGCATCTTTCACATTTGGGAGAAAATGGCACAATTATTTGGTGACTGAAGGTAATTTACTTTGTAATTTAGTTATTTTCCCTTGTGATTCAAACTGTATAATAGTTCCTAAAATGAATCAGATTCATAAATACTGCACAAATATATCTGCAATGAGTCTTACTCTTTATGTGTAAATAAGGGAGGCAGAAAAGCAGAGAGATTACCTGACTAGCTTAAGGACATGAAAATAGTAAAGGTTGTGGTGGAAAGTAAGTGATAAATCCCAAGTCAGGCTGATTCATTAGGCTACATTGTTACTTGCCAATAAAATTTTTTTTTTCTGCCACCAAAGAAAGACCAACAACAAGATTTCAGTGGTGGGCACAAAAAATATTTACCAGTGGACGACAACTGGAGAGTCCAGATGAATTTTTTATTCCACTGTGTTTAATTAAGGAGCAAGAGAACTGTTGTTAGACAGCTTAGGAGAAAAAAAATCATCTTTTGATCAAGCAATCAAAAGAGTCCTTGAAGACATCCAAGCAATCCTGGCAAATCTTTAAATATTTTTACTTACTGTAAACCTGAGACATGAGAGATATCCAAATTTCAGGTCATGGATTAGAGGCTGTTCTGTCACGAGTCTGATGCAACTTGCTGCAAATATTTCTATATTTATTTCTCAGTATTTTGGAGCAAATATTTTGGGTTAAAACTCTGCCCTATGTATCTCTGTCCTGGATGTCCATTGAAAGACAAAGCTTGTTGGAAGAAGCTGTTTGTCAAAATGCTGCAAACTGGGAGCAGTTGGAGAACAATGTTCTAGCTTTTTCCATTATATCATTCCTGACCTATTAAAAATGAGCTCCTTGAGGAAGAATGTGATCAGTTTGAGTAGAAAACACTGCTTCTTTGTTGCACTAACCATTATTATTTTAATTAAACCAGGATTTGAATTAAATTCCATACCTCAATACCCATTTGAACCCACTGACTGACATTTTGTGTTTGATACAAACCCAACCCCCCTCCCCCAGCATTTTGCCCGTGTGCTGCTCACTCAGCTTTGAACAGAACTCCTGAAATGCTTCTTCCAAGGTTAAAAACCACTTATGGACCATGGCACACATACAGGAAAATCATGGGAGTCAGTGGTTTTTGAGCAGTGTCTTCAGGCTATTTTAGTCTGAATTTGCAGCTTTAAGAACTACAATATTTTTATGATGTTTTAGGTCTTTCACATGTGTCCTGGTTCAGGGCAAATTTGGGAGAGAACCTCCCCCAAAGGGCTCCTCTAGGAAAGCAGATTTAATCGGCCCC
>JAYDZK010000006.1:25485770-25496323 GCA_034509185.1 Euphonia xanthogaster | reverse complement strand
CGCAAAACTTATTATTCAGCATAAACAGAACAAGACGATTGGGGATAAAAGCATCATACAGTCAACCTAGGACAACATGTCATGTTTTATGTCATATTTTATGATGTTAATATGTCTTTGGCATGGAAGAAATTACAAAAGACTGGTAGAGATAAGGATTTCCTTTCACTTTGTGTAATTATGATTTGACTAATGCAGCCCAAAACAAGGCCCCACTTTGGTCTCTAATATTTCCTGAATACCAGATATGTGTGGCTAATGTAACAACTGAAACTGCTTTGGAGAGACATCATGAAAACCTATTTTCATCCTCTTTTTCTCTTAAAGTTTCAGAGCCCTTTAGAATCCCAGAATGATTAATCGTTAAGGTTGGCAAACACCTCTGAGATCACCAAGTCCAGCCAGCACCATGTCCCTCATTGAGTCACATCCCCAGGTGCCACATCCCAGGTTTTTGGAGCACATTCTGTGGTATTATCTGGGACCCCCGTTGAAAGAAGGGATGATGAATCTGACTCCATGTTCTTAGAAGGCTAATTTATTATTTCATGATCTATATAATATAAATGAATATATACTAAATTATACTAAAGAATAGAGAAAGGATACAGACAGAAGGCTAAAAGATAATAATGAAAATTTGTGACTCCTTCCAGAGTCCTGACACAGCCTGTGATTGATCATTAAGTCAAAACAATTCACCTGTTGGATAAACAATCTCCAACCACATTCCAAAGCAGCAAAACACAGGAGAAGGAAATGAGGTAATATTGTTTTACTTTTTCTCTGAGGCCTCTCAGCTTCCCAGGAGAAAAATCCTGGGCTAAGAGATTTTTCAGAAAATATGACGGTGACACACATTCCAGGGTTGGTGACTTCCCTGGGCAGCCCCTCCCAAGGAATGGCAGAAGAAAGACTTTGTGATACAGTTCCTGCCTTATGCAGGCACCGTGAGCTGTGAAATCCTCAAGAGGGACTAAGACAGAGATAACAGCTGGATCTGCAAAGTTCTCCTGTGTTAAGTGGACTCCAGAGTCCTACAAGCCAGTGTTAGTTCATAGGGGATCTCCAGCACAGGAAGGACCTGGAGCTGCTGGAGCCAGACCAGAGGAGGCACCAGGATGATCAGAGGGGTGGAGGGAAGCTCTGCTGGAGAAGTTTGGGGTGACCTTACTGTGGCCTGGCAGTGCCTTAAGAAGCTGACAAGAAAGATGGAGGCTGTTTCCAAGGGATGGAGGGACAGGACACAGGGAATGGCTTCCCACTGCCAGAGGGCAGGGATGGGATGCTGGGAAGGAATTGTTCCCTGTGAGGGTGGGCAGGCCCTGGCACAGGGTGCCCAGAGAGGCTGTGGCTGCCCCTGGATCCCTGACAATGACCAAGGCCAGCCTGGACAAGGCTTGGAGCAACCTGGGCTGGTGGAAGGTGTCCCTGCCCATGGCAGGGGTGGCACTGGATGGGCTTTAAAGATCCCTTCCGACCCAGGCCATTCCAAGATTCTCTCTCTGGAAGGATGAGGATGTGCCAGCTCTCCCTTATGCTGCACTGCTACTCCCAGTTACAAGTCTGACACCCGATCCAGGACTTTCTTATTGAGTTATTTGGCTGTAATAGAGTCAAAATCTGGAGACCAGAAAGCACAAAACTCTCTGTAAGACGAATGGCAAGAAGAAGCTGAAGCAGATTGTGGAAGATATGCTGGCTAATAACACGGTTTAATAGCCTATTACTGCACCTGAAACTCCAGGGTTTGGCAGCTGATTACTTGCTGGTGACTTATCTCCAGGTGAGTTTGCCATTTGCAGAATTAGGGCGTGCAAGTGACCCTTGCAGGGCCCCTGTACTGCTGACCCAAACACTGATTCAAGAATATTTCAGTAAAACAAGCTCTGATGCAGCTGTGCTGCACAGCAATAACTGTGCTCTCAGTGTGCCCTATGTCAAACAAACTGCTCTGGTGGCATCACAGAGGGGACAATTTTTTGAGAGATAAGCTATAAGGAAAGAAGAATTTCAATAGAATTCAGTTTTTGTTCCCTACCTGGATCTCCTGCCATCTCATAATTTCCCATCTAATAAAGATAAAATAAGTTTTTAAGGGTTTGAGCAGCAAACTGTTGGGTAGGTATCTTAATTTTATGGCAATGACATTAAGGAAGAAATGAAAAGTGAAAATCTAGCATTTAACCAGGTGTTTTAATGGGGTAAGTTGCCCATTTTCCTTTCTAATTTAACCATGTGTTGCAGCAGAGCCATAATTTGAAAATTCGTAGAAAGACTGGCCCTAAGCCTGAATTATGTGTAGTCTTGAGAATAACTGTTAGCACAGATTAAAAAGAAGCATATTAATTACAAAAAAATGGATGGAATTATATTTTCATGTTTAAAATATTAATTTACCCTATGTGATGAATATCTACATAAATATATAAAGTCTTGGGTTGGAAGAAAATTTGAAACTTATCTTGTCCCACTCCGTGCTGTGGGCAAGGACATCTTTCACTGTCCCAGGTTGCTCCAAGCCCATCCAATTGGAATATGGAGATCTAAAATAAAATACACAGATCTATAGCTCACCTGAGCATTCAGACACCAACTCAATGAGATCCTGGAGGATGTGTTTTTCTCCATTTCCTTCATATTACAACAAAAGTTATTCACCTGCAAAATTCCACCTAGAATAAAGATGTTGATGCTCCATGAAATCCATTTTCTCTTCTGCAGAAGGCTGTTTATAATTATTTTCTTTATAATCAGCTAATCATATCCCAAACCTGTTACCTCACAAAGAATCTCCGAGCCCATTAGAGAAGATAATTCAGGAACAGACAGGAATAATCAATAGGATGTTCAAGTATTCCTTCTTTTGTTTGCCAGACAGTATTATCATGGAAATTATTCTGAAAACACCAGCCAGGCTGAGGAGATCTCTGTTCTAATCACAGTAATTTGTCACATCAAAAAAAGACTCCTGAGTGGGGTTAGAGGGGGCCAAGTCCAGCATCCCAGGGAGCTACAATCCCACTGGCAGTCCCAGTTCAGCTGAACCCCCACTCCCAGTAGGCTCCCCCACAGATTTATCCACAGGATGACCGTGGGCATGACCAGACACACAGGTCCCTGCAGGCAGAAAGGGGTGCCTTCCCCAGCCCCAGGCAGCACCCAGCTTTGAGCTGCCTACCACTGATCCAGCAGCGCTCTTTCCACCCAAACACCCTAAAAAGCTTGGCCAGGGCTCTCTGTTCTTGATGGATCCACAGCACTGCTTCTCCATGGTCCCACTCCAGCTGCTGGCTCTCAGTCCTTGCTGGCTGATTCAGCTTGAGGGTTTCCAGCTCAGCCCCCACAGCCACCCAGGAGGTGGAGAGAGGGATGAGTGAGGATAGAGGTTAGGATATGGTAAGAGAACCATATTGTCCTGCAACCTCCTCACCCTCAGATCATCCCTTGGAACCCCTCAATCCTCTCTTTCCCTGCCTTGGGTCCTGCCAAACTACCTTGATCCCTCCCTTTCCCCACCTTTGGTTCATTTTGTGGGAATCCCAGACTGGTTTGGATCATATGGGGCCTCACAACTCATCCAGTCCCACTCCCATCATGGGCAGGAACATTTTCCACTGCCCCAGGCTGCTCCAAGCCCTGCCCAACCTGGCCTTGGACACTCCCAGGGATCCAGGGGCATCCATATATCCCATATAAAGTCCCATCTACCTCCAAAACCTCAAAGTGATGGCTACACACTGCCCAAACATTCTTCCCTTGCACCTGAAACACCCCATGAGAAGCCCCAGGACCTGGAACTGGCCCCTCACTTCAGATCTCCTGTCTCTTCCAGGAGGAATGCTCCTTGGATGAGCTAATCCAGCCCTTTTCTGGGAACTGCTTAGGTGGGGATAGATGGTTTTCATTGGGCCCCAGCATTCAACCACTTGTCCTTGTTCCTCTGACACTCCTGGTCTCCAATCTCATCCCATCCCAAGTGCCCCAAGACAGGCTGGTCCTTCTCTTTAATCCTGGGAGCTTTTTAAAGCAATCTCTGCCATGGTCACTTGGCAAAGAGCAGTTGTCACCCTCTAACAGAGCTTGGCTTTGCTTTGTCCTGGGCAGAGGCACATCCCAGGGCAGCACAGAGTTCCAGCAGCCCAAATCTGAGAATCAAACTCTCAGATTTCTGTCATCAAGCCAACATAAAAGATGACACACTGGGAACAGAGTTAAATTGGCTTTATACATTATGGCATCAATCCCTGTCATTTGTAAAGAAATACAGAATCCTTTATATCGACAGAAATTAAGGGGGGAATATTTGGATGTCTCAAATGTGGACAAAAGTTACAGTATTTTGTTACAATGGTGAAAAATGTGACAACCCTCCTCACAAAAATAACTTTCAAAAAATAATGTACAACATATAATAATTTTCTTTCTTTAATCAGTTTCTAATACACCAATTGTTTTTTGTTGTGAATAATAGAAATAGTTAACCTAGACAAGAACATTTATAAAACTCTAAAGAGCTATTTTTGTCTCAAGTTAGAACTCTATTAGCCTTCCCTGAAAAATTAGCACAGGAGATTATTTTTTAAATGAATCTCTAATTAGACTTCATTAATGACAATGTTATCTCTTCCAAAATCCTTTCTTTCATTAAGGAGATGTTTCCTACTTTTCATACAAAATATTCAAACCAATTATTTTAAGGTGAACACAACTTTAAAATATACAGCCTGAAGATGGATGTTATTTTCAAAGACAGAGGAAGAGCTGGGGTTGTACTTCAATTAACAAATGACCTGGCTGATTGTTCAGGCTTTAGCAACAGCCTCCTTATCTCATCTACTATCCAGGTGTCCCTTGATTCTCTCCTTAATAAGGAGAGAGATTATGGGTGGTGGGAGGTTTGACAGTCTCCCTCTTTGAAACCTCCTGTAACCAACAGCAAGAACAAAACTTAACAGTATTTCCTATTTATTTCTTTATTGAGATAAAGAGATGGAGTGAGAGGGATGAGAAGAAAGAGGGGTATTGATGTTCTTTGTCTCCTAGTAATAATTCTCATGGAGATTAGAGCAAATGTAATAGATACTTCCCTTTAAAAAGCACAATTCTTCAATTTGTTTTTTCAGTCTGCAAATGCAACAAGATTTTGTATAATCTATCAAAATGATCTGAGAAAAATGCTGTTATTATGTGAAGGTAGAAGGGTAGAGAGACAAAGGATTCTCTGCTGAATTCACAGTGCCCATGAATGCAAAACCACAGAATATTATTTTAGCTAACTCTGAATATCCTTGTTTGAACAGTACCCGTCCTTCTGACATTAAAGAAAGCACTGGTCAACTGCTAATGCTGGCACAGATTATTCTTTAAAGAAGATGTTATAGATAAAGGAGCAAAAATCTCTTTTGATTTTAGCTTCAGTCAGCCCCAGGTTTTGACACGTTATTATTTTTGGGTTGTCCTGTTGAATTTGTTTCCTGACTAATTCTATCTTTTCATAACTAAAGAAAATTCTGTTTTCCATTTGTGTTTCCAAGACCTCTGTTTTATGCTCCTTTATCCAATACTGAAACTAAGTCAGCTGGTGCTCAGTACCAGAAGATTCGGGGAAAAAATATATTAATATTACAACAAGATAAAAATCCAGGGTCAGCTAAGATTCCAAACAGGACTGGGCTATTCATCTGTCAAAAAAAAACAAACTTCTTTCTCTCAAAGAACTAATTTTGGAAGCCTGAATTCTTTTGTTCTCTCCAATCCCAATTGATGGCGAGTCTTTGGAAATAGTGATGGAAATATGAAAACTAAGAGAGGAAGGGAGACCAAAACACCTGGAAAAGGATTCATCTTTAGCCAGACCCCTACCTAGAAATAAGTTATCCTTCAGTGCTCCAAAGGCCTCAGGAAGCCTTTTCAGAACATCAGTTTTCCTTTAGTTCTTCCATCACCAGTTTCTAATTCTAGTTTTCCTCAAAGTGTCTGTCAAATAATTGGTTCAATTTATTTGTAGGTAATTCTGGTGTCTCTCAGTTTGGGAAAAAGAGCCTACTTTTCAGTGAAATGCTCAGTTCTGGCCATTATTTGTCTCCAAGGGTTAGTATTTCTAGAACCCTCACAGGTGAAGATTTTTGAGCTAGAATTACATAGCATTACATAGAAATGGCATCCAGGTGTTAAATTCTAGAACTTCTTTTGTGAGATATTTACTACTTGGTAAAAATCTACTCAATTTTTACTCTAGAACTGGCACCTTCCTCATTGGCTGAAACAGTATGGAATAGTGGAGGGATTTTATTAAAAACAGAATTATCACCTGAATTGTTGGTTTTGGGTGAGCTTCTCTCTTGTTTAGTTGGTTGCAGGTTCTGACACAAAGCATTTAATTCTCTATTGCAGGATTTATTCAGATGAGTTTAAAAAAATACTTTGCTATGATTTGTTTACAAGCTGGAAGAAATAACAAACTGAGAGGAGGCCATGGAAGAAAAATGCTCTCTGGAAAGCAAATATTGTCCTGTTGGCATCAGACAGATTTGGACACCAGCTTTCTTGAACAGATTTTAAAGAAGAGCCAAGAAACAACATTTCACATTTTTGGCAGAACCAGGGGAATAAACTGGACACATCAGCACCAAATTGAGTCTGTGGGTCTCGTTGCCCTGCTGTCTGACCAAGAATTGACCATTTTTTTCAGTTGCTGTAAGTTGGTTGTTAAAGTGGCCACATTAGATCCAAATCAAAGTTTTTTCCCCTCTTGGATCTTGTGTTCCACATGACCAAACTGATGCCTGAGGAGGCTACAGGATAAATCTGAATCCCAAGGGATTCCTGAGCCAAAAGAAGACTCTAAAGTTCCATGGAGAGGGAATGTCTGCTCCTTTAAGGACATCAGGCAAAAGACCTTTCCCAGTGGGAAAAGGGACAATAAGAAAAAGGAGAAGCCATCAACGAATCCAGAACAGACTCAGTTTGTGACCATTTCCTCACTGTGTGTACTCCTTATTCCAAAATTTTGCCACCTGCAGACTCAGGTCCCTGTTTGGAATTTGTCTGGGATTTTTACCAAGGAAGGAAAACACACACAAGCAGTCCCTTGACAGAGAATATTTTGATTTCTTCCGTTGTAATTCTTCAGCCTACAAATACATGGCACAGATAATAGGGAGGCAGAACAAGCTTGGTCATTGGCTCTGATTGAGGAGGATGGGAGGCTGCTTATTCCAGTGAGTTTATCTGATCAGAGACAAGAACAGGGGGATAAACCCGACAGAATAAGCTTGGAGACAAGCCCTAAACTTCATGAGGGGCTGAGGTGTCACAGTCAGTGTCCCCTGGGGGGATTTGTTCCCATCCATGGGGTCAGACCTGGCAGGTGGAGCTGTGTCCCTCAGCCTGTGCCCACACCACTCATTCTCCTTTTCAGTTTCTTTATGGGTGTGCTGAAAACCACAGGTGCCAGCAGCCAGCACCCTGAACTGCTGTTTGATCCTCTCTGTGATGGGCTTTATCTTCTTATCCATCTCCTTGGTGACTGACACTGCCAGGAATTCCAAACCTTTAATGAACCCTTGCTTGCAGAGAAACCTTGGAAGCCCAGGGAGGCTGTTTCACTTCAGTGTCCTTCACCCAGAGCTTTTTGTTTTATTCATTAAACTCAGCCAACCATTTCAGCTCCACAGACTCATTGAAATCCCTCTTTTTCTGTGATGAGTCAGAAAACTCTGAAAAAGTTTGGCTGTTGTTACAAGAAAATAATCACAGGACCATAAAATTCATGCCTTTCTGTTTATTCTGTGTGAAACTCCAGAGCTCCCTGGTTTTGATAAAATTTTGTTGAGAGAGTTCAGTTATTTTCTCTCTCTCCATTTTTTTCTGAACTAAAAGTGACCTTATTAAAAAAAAAAAAAACAAAAAAAAAAACCCAAGCATTATAATTCCACCTAATAGGATCTCCTTATCTCTTTAGGGATATACCTTATCTATTTAGGGATAGGTGTCCAAAGTAAGAATTTTCTCTCACATGACTGAACTTCTTTAAGCTACTTTTGTACTGAGGGGTTTGAAATTTCACCTTTCTTAACTGAGCTATAGTTTAGTATATTTACATTTTGACACATTTTAGGTAAATGGCACAGAAGTTCTGACTCCTCCTTTAAAGGCCCACCTCCAGAAAACTCGTCAAAAATAAAAATGTTAAATATGTAAAAAACTGTTGTAGCCTAATAGAAACAGGTTTTTCTGTTCTACACAATACTTGATTGATTTCCTATTTCATAAATTTAGATTTTTTCACATAAGGTCTACTAGAAAAATCATGGAACATAGAACAAACCTCACATAGAAAAAGGCAAGGGGAAAAATGAGATATACATTATTTAGTTTACAACATAATAACATAAGAATTTTTTTGGAAGCTGAAGCTGTAGTTTTGAAATCCCCAGCTCTATGCTATGTCATTTGACTTGGAGTATCATTCATAGTTATCAGTTAATATATCTACATCTAATTGAGGCAGTGAAAATTAGTACCTTTGGAAATTTTGTTCATCTATCACATTGCAATATAGAACTGCTCTGGATTAGTATTTTATATAAAATCCCTGTGCTTTATACCAAACTGATAATGACTATAAGGATTTCTAATTATTGATGCTTTTTTAAAGTGCTGTGCAAGTGCTGTAAAATTGCAAGAGCTCCTGCAAAGTCTCTCCATTTTCAAATCCATTAATACAATTTTATTTTGAAAATTTAATTGACAACTTCATATTGGGAGAGAAGAATTTCATGGATTAGTTCTTCCCTGTTTGCCAAGCAGCCAGATATTAGGTAAGAATGTTCAGTGCAACTCTCAGAGCAAACACCTTCAAATGTATCTACATTTAGTTTTCAGGTGGAAAAGGAATTCTGTCTGTTCCCTGGCATTGTTCCTACAGCTGAAATGTGGACCCACACAACTCCATGTCATGCCCACTAAAATTCTGTGTAAGTCTGACTCCCATGACAAGGAAGGCTGGAAGTTTCCATTCATTAACCTATGAAATCTGAAGGAATCCTATTCCTTCTGGAAGAGAATCATGTCTGGGCTGTGTTCTGGCCCTCATACTTTTACTTCTGCTATTGACAACCCTCATCTGCCTGCATCATTGGATACAGCTCTCCCCACAGGTGAGATCCTGCCACTTTTCCCATCAGAATCCGTGGGACTGGGCTTGGGGGACACCACAGCTCCAAAGGAGCTGGCAGAGCTGCCCCAGGAAAATGAAACATTAGACAATGAATTCAAAAAGACATTTGAAGAACAGAGGGTGTTCTCGAACAATCTTTTTCTTGAGTAGCTGCAAAGTGACTCTAGAAGTCAGTTGTGTGCTGGTGTTTGCAGGGGTCCCAGGACAAGAGAAGAGATTAAAATCTTGACTCCATGTTTCAGGAAGCTGATTTATTATTTTATGATATATATTATATTAAGAGAAAATTATGTACTAAAATTCTACTGAAAGAATAGAAGAAAACAATTTTATCAGAAAGCTAGCAAGGAAATAGAATGATAATAGAAATCTTGTGACTGAGCACAGCCTCAACACAGGTGTCTGTCATCAGTCAAGTAAAAACAATTTCATATGCTGGGTAAACAATTCTCCAAATCACATTCCAGAGCAGCAAAACATGGAGAAGCTGAAGCTTCTCAGGAGAAAAGATCCTGGCAAAAGGATTTTTCATAAAACATGCCTGTGACAAGAGCTCTCAGACCTCCACACCCCAGGAGCTTGGAGCTCCACAATAAGGGTATAGCAGCCCCCATGACGCTAATGGCATGATCCTCCATGGCATTAGCCAGCTCTTTACCAAAGCAGCCCTTGGCCAAACAGAGCCTTGACTGCTCCCCAGTCCCTGGCTCCTCATCACAAATCTTCCATACCTTCTCAGTGACTTCTCATGGGCAGCTCCTCCCAGCACAGCCAGCAGCCCCCAGGGCTCTCCCTGCCCAGCTATCCCACTCTTTATAGCACCCATCCTTATTGGACACAGCTGTGGCCTGTTAAGGGCAGGGTTGCTCCTGATCTTTGGTAATTAGTGCAGCTGCAGCTCCTCAGGGGTGGGACTGCCCTCTGCACTATCCTCCCCACATCTCCTGCACCTCCAGCCCAAGCATTCCCTGCTGGAATTCTGTTCCCTCTGTGGATCCTCCTGCCTCTGAGCCCTGCTGGTTTCCCTTTGCTGGGGAAGGTGCTGGGGGGGCTTTGTGGTGACACCAGGGGTGGCTGTTCTGGAGGAAGCCAAAAAGATGCAGTGAGATAAAAAGTGTTTCATTTGGTGTGGCAGGTTCTTACACTGGACAGGCAACCCTGTTGGGGTCAGAATCCCAGAGCCAAAGGTTGGAAAAGCCTTCCCAGCCCCTGGAGTCCAAGCTGTGCCTTGTCCCCAGCCCAGAGCTCTGAGTGCCTTCCTGGGACACCTCCAGGGATGGGCACCCCAACAGCTCCCTGGGCAGCCCCTGCCAAGGCCTGGCCACCCTTTCCATGCAGAAATTCCTGCTGCTGTCCAACCTGAGCCTGC
>JAYDZK010000006.1:25466069-25476605 GCA_034509185.1 Euphonia xanthogaster | reverse complement strand
TTAATTCAAATTTTTTATTTAAATAATTTTATTTAATTTATTTAATTTTTAATTTTTTCCAAATTATCCAACATGAAAAAAACCTGTGGTGAATTACAGACAAAATAGCAGAGTACTTCAGATCTTTCTTTGACTATAAATGTATAGTTGTTTTTTTTTTAATGAAACCTGTTAAATTGATTGATATTAAATATGAGAATGATTTATGCAAAGACAACAGTTAAAAGAGCATAACTCTGCTGCTCTGGGGTGGCTGTTTAAGCATTATAGGGTACATAAATTCTCTTTTGCTTCCTTCCATACTGTTTGCAGAGTACATTTCAAATGGGAAGAAGGCAATCCACAGCATTCCTTCCTCTCCCGTTCCCTGCTCTTGCACTCTGGCCAGCACACTGCAGGAATTTGGAAGTGCACAGGAGTTTTCTACATCCCTACACAGAGGAAAAGTCATGGGAACGTCTCACACTGAACCTTCCATAACAGGAAATAGAGATGTGTGCCTGACTTTATGGAGAAAGGTCTGCTCCTTTCCCCAGATATGAAGTTCTAGGAGCAAGGCACTGGATCTGATGTACAGGAAGGCTGGAGATACAAAGCCCCTGTTTAAAAGGTGGGGACATCCTGTGTCACTGCCATATTTTCTGAAAAATCCCTTCACCAGGATTTCTCCTCCTGGGGAGCTGAGAAGCCTCAGAAAAGAATGGAAACAATAATTATCTGATTGCTCCTCCTGTGTCTGCTGCTTTGGAATGTGGTTTGGATGTTGTTTACCAACAGTTGCATGTTTGATTGGTTTCATATGAATTGTTTTTAATTAATTACCAATGACTATCAGCTGTGCCAGACTCTGAGGAGTCAGTCAGGAGTTTTTATGATTCTTGTTAAGCCTTCTGTCGGTATCCTTTCTCTTTCTTTAGTATAGCTTTAGTATAGCATTATTTAATATAATAGCATAAAAAAAAATGAATTAGCTTTCTGAGAACATGGAGTCAGATTCTCATCTCTTCACCTCGTCCTGGGGACCTCACAAACTCAACAATCCTCAGTGTTTTGAGGGTTTTATTACATTCTGAAGATGAGCAGAAATTCTTGAAAAAACCCAGAAGAATTAATGGGAGCAGACCAGAGGTTATCTCATTACCTTGGGGGCCAGGAAGGGAGGATTTGAAGCAGCAGTGCAGATGCTGATTAATGTAAGAGGTTAATAAAGGGCAGGATACACAGAATTATCTCATAATAAGGGTATTCAACTTAAGGAATTAAAAGCCTTAATAAGAAAATTATTCACAATTATTAACATTCACTGATTCTGGTGAATATGCAGCTGTGTTTCAAAGTGCCTGGAAAAACAAGAAACTCTTGTTTCAAGGCAAAATTAATCAGACTCAATAAAAGTAACAGGCTGAGGTCAGCCACCTGCTACTATTTGTTTTGTTCATAGAAAAATATTTTCTTAGCACTATGCTCTCTTTTTCTTGTTATTTTTTAAATTACTATTATCATTTTCCCTAATTTTTCACCTTCCTCATACAGGTCTTCCACTTTTTGAAATGAATTGAAATCCATGAGTTAAAGAAAGGCAACAGAAAGGCTTGTTTACAAGAATGAAAAGATGTTCATAAGGAAGCAAACTGTTAAAAATACCCATAACTACCACATTTTAATTCACTAAACCCATTCCAGCCTTGGAGGCCTTTCAATCTTCTCACTGATCCAAAGATCCAAAGATGCAGTAAATGCTGTCTCCCATGGAGTGGCCAGAACAATTAATCACATAATTTTTTATACCTAGATAATTTCACTGCTTTGATCACTTAACAAGTGAGAGGAAGAGAGGGAATGGCCTCAACTTGTGCCAAGGGAGGCTGGATATTAGGAAAAATTTCTTCACTGCTGGACAAGCACTGGAAGAGGCTGCCCAGGGCCATGGTGGAGTCACCATCCATTAAATGCTCAAAAAACAAGAGGATGAGGCAATTTAGGAATGTGGTTTAGTGACAAGGTGGGTTTTAGTCAAAGGTTTGATGGTCCTGGAGGTCCTTTCCAGCCTTGATGATTCCATGATTCAGAGACCTGGCCACAAGCAGGGGTCCAGCACACAATTCTGCAGGACATGCCTGTGTGTGGAAGGTAACTTCCAGGAAAGCTGGCTCTCCAGAAGGGAAGGAACAGGCACACCTTGCAGTGAGGAAATTACCCCAATCTGGCTTTTGCCCCAAACTTTTACGTCTTTATGAAAACAGACAAGTGAAAAAAGTTCCCATAAATTGCCATGTCATCTGCAGACTGAGGAACTGGTGGTTCTCTAGATCATGGTGTTCAGATGAGGCTGTAAATTCTTAACTCTTTTGAAATTCAAGTTACAGTTCAGCAGTCCAACCAGTTATGTGCCCAACCTGCAGATCTGAAGACATTTAGAATTAATAATGGCATCTGCTCTTCATTTTTAGTATTCCTGGTAATCACTTGTAATGAAATCATCTATTTGATATCCATAACATTAATTTTTGAAGAAAACCCTATGGACTACACATGGAAGTGCTCAAAGTGTGTAGAAGTGGTGCTTAGAATATGGTCTTGGTACCATTAGGTGAATGGTTGGATTCTTCTTGGAGGTCCTTTCCATTTTAAATGTTTCCATGATTCTATAATATCTTCAAAGAAACCTCTAGAATTATTCTTTTGTAATATCCCAAGCTATGATTTATGTCTTGAGCAGCTTGTCTCGTGTCACTGCATCCTTTCCCTTATCCTCATATCTTGAATTTTGAATCTGCATATGAGAAATAGATGGGTTCTTAGAGGAGAGGAATTGTGGTGGATGAGACAGCACTGAAGCCAATTGCACACGTAATTTAAAGGAGGAAAAATTCCCTTTCTAACCCGTGCCCACTGAAGGCAATCAGCAGGTAGGACTGCATCCTGCTGAAGCAGCTTCTCACTGATTTCAGTCTAACCAGCTTCTCTTTAATTAGTGTTTATTTATTTCAGGATAATAAAAACTAACATATGCAACAATTTAAAAGCATTCTTCTCCTTTTAATGCATTAAAGTGGAAGCAGAGTTCCTTTGCATAATTGCATTAGTAAACAGATTAATTTACATTTTAATTTACATTAGCAGTGTAATTGGGATTCCAAAGTGCAATATACAGGAAGGAATGAAAGCAGGAACAAAGTCCCAGCAGCTACTAAAGGATGGAGATGCCAGACTCCAATTAAGACATTCTTTTGTCAAGCCTTATCTCTGAGGTTTGCAAGATTAACTTGAAACAAAATGGCTGGCTTTTATCTCCCCTGTTAGGGGCTCTAATTCCACAACTTAAAAGGATTCCTTTGGAGATTTATGTGAGGAAAGCAACTTCTTCCTCTGTGTCTTTCCAGCACCACTGGCCCTATCTTGGGATAAATGGTGTAGCTAAGAGGAATATTAATTCTGCCTCAGTGCCCCTTGCTCTTGCCTCAGAGAGGGCTCATTTATAAAGCTTTATTTTTGAGTGCACTCTGTTTGCTCTGAGGCTGCACACTGAGCAACACATCCCACGGGGGTGGTTACATTCTGTGATGAGTAAATGCATTGCTGTCCTGCACCAGCACAGCTATTTGTGAAAAAAAAAATAAAAAATGAGGGGCCAGCTCCTGTCTGGGGAAGTTTAGAGTGACCATTTGTACAGAACATGTGGCATTTGAGCCAGCAGCATGCCCTGGGGACAACGGGATCCTGGGAACAGCATTCCCAGCAGGTCAGGGAAGGATCCTGCCCCTGTGCCCAGCCCTGGAGACACACTCTGACAGAAAGCTTTCTCTTGGTTAGCAGCACTTATTTTTAAAATAGAAATATTTAAGGATTCCAGCTTATTTTAGGTCACACTGAAGTGAGGGGGAGTGAGCTTTGCCATATTTATGTCAGGGTACACTGTGGGCCAGGAGCCAGGGAATCTGTGTCTGAGCAGGGTGTGTCCTGCCACAGCAAAGTTAGCTGTGTTCCATGTGCACAGACAGGGACATCCTTGGAATCTGCATATTTTCCTTTGGCTGTGGTGTAAGGATTCATACAGATACATTTGACAAAACACATAATCTGGTGTTTCCCCTGCCTTGTCTCCCATCCTGTTGTGATTTTTCAGGGACATAAAAAGACTTTTGCCTGTGAGCCATTTGACTTCAGCTGAATTTTACCAACAGGCACAGCCACCACACACCACATATTGCTCATGCATTAAAACCACGCTAAAGAATTCCTAAAAGCCTTTGCAGCAGAATTTTTGGGGGTTAATTTAGCAAATCCAATGTGCTGCAAAGTGGTTGGATTGGCTGCAGGTCATGATGTGATTTAATCAGCCAGTGAACATTGGGGTTATTGCATCATCACGGGCACATTCAGGCTGACAGTAATTAATGAAGTAAAAATGAGTGTGACACAGACAGGACCTGTTGCCACAGAAACCCAAAGTGACATTGCTGGGATAAACTCCAAGCTCAATTCACCTGGAGTGAGCATTTCTTCCCTGGTTATGCCAGCTTACTTAGAGGTTCAAGGTTTATTACAGAGCCTGGTCCAGTTTTAGTGGTGCTTTATATCATGCTGTGTTTATCTATAAATGAAATAACTTCAAGAAAGGACTCTCAGTTCCTCAGCCCTCTGCATTGTTTAGCACCTGTACAAAAATCCTAATATATATTTAAAAAACAAGTCACTCAACAAATCCTCCTTGATGTGATTCAAAAGAACAATAATTCAGCATTTGCAGGATGTAATTTTTTTTTTAAATAAGAACAAGTTTGCTGCAGCAGCCAAAGTCTGGCTGCTCTATAGGTTCTCTTCCAGTCTGTGGACTGTCAAAAAATAAACCCTCCGATTTTTGTGTCAGGTGATGGTTTCAGTAATGCTTTTAAAGAGCTGCCAGTGGCTGGGTGCTCAGGATGCTTGCAGAGACTTCCTTTGAAAAGTCATCTGTTGACAAATGATGTCTCCTCCTCGTCCCCAAGGGTGTGACCCTTTCCCTGAGCTCGCCTTGGACACAACATTATTATTTCATGTCTTGCAGCTCACTTTCCTGTGGTGAGAGAGTGGCTGATCATGTCATACCTGACCTGTCAGCCTGCTGCAGTGAGCACTGCTGCCTGAGGGACTCAAAGGGATGATTCTCATTAACTCTCCTTGAAAGTCAAGACCTTCCATAATGTGTCTCCGAGCCCTGTGCTGAAGAATTTCTTCTAATTCTTCTAGAAGAAGAATTTCTTCTAATGTCTTTCCCATGGATTTTATTCTTGGATTATTTAATATAAGTAATTTAATATAATTACTACAACCAGCTCAGAGATTAGGCCACAGCTGGAGGAATCTGGCATTAGCAACTTGCCTATAGAATAACCTTTAAATGCTTAAATGTTGTCTCTATTCATACTAATTCATGCTTTGCTGTGCCTGTATGGAACACTCCTGATGGACAGATATTCCTGGCACTTTCCCCTTTCCCAGTGCTGCTACCTCAGCTCTGCTTTGACTTTTGATCTGCTGTGAAATTCTGCTGAACAAATATTTATTAAATCCTTTTACAATGAGGAAAAAAATAACTATAAGGTTATTCAAATTGAGCTGATGCTTTCCATCTTGAGTAGCCCTTGAGTGAAATGTTGCAGTTATAGGTACTCAAAGTCTTTTAAATCTATGAACATCAAAGACCAGCTACATTCTTGACTCCTAAAGGAAGAACCAGGAAAAGTTTCACAAAGTAGGTATTTCCTCCAAATTCTCATCCCAGCCAGTCTGCTTTAGCAGTATCAAAACTATCCTTCAGTTAGTCCCAAATAGGACAAATGTTGGGAGGATTGCCCAGAGAAGCTGTGGCTGTCCCTGGATCCCTGGCAGTGTCCAAGGCCAGGTTGGATGGGGCTTGGAGCACCCTGGGCTAGTGGAAGGTGTCCCTGCCCATGGCAGGGGTGGCACTGGATGGACTTTGGGGTCCTTTCCCACCCAAACCATCCCATGTTTCTAAGATCCTGTGAAATCCTTAAATATCAGCCCACATAAAATACTAATAATAGAAAGATTTGTTCTCTTAGAGGCAGAAAATTGACCTTTCTGGTTTTCACCCAATATTGTCTCTGCCGTTTGTAACCAGAATTCAGTTTTCTCTGAACACAATGTAAAATGTAAATATGATGTAGAACTCTCAACAACCCCCCCAAACAACTCTCATTTAAAGCAAGTTTGTCACTATTTGGAAATGTTTGAGAAGTTTTAAATGCTTTATTAAACATCCTGAAACCTTAAGAGCTAAATACCAGATCTCATCAATAAACAGGGTTTCACTAAGGGCAAGCCTTGCCTGACCATCCTGGTGACCTCAGACAGTGAAACACCCTTAAAAATTATATTTTGTGTTGGAGGGAAGGGTTTGAGGGTAGTGACAGCATTTAAATTAGCAGCCATGGCCACCAACAGTTATTGCAAGCCTGGAGTTGCTGTTGTGCACATGGAATGACTCTGGTGGCACAGAGTGCTCCAGGAGTTTGACATTGTGACTCTAATTGCATTTAACAGCCCATTTAATAGTTTCAACCTAATGCATTCCACAAAGTGGTCATACTGATTATATATATATATTATTTTGAATGTTACATTTTCTTCCATACATTAAAAGATTGTCTGGGAAACCTTTCTGTGTGCTTCTGAGAAAATTATAAATTACGAAACTTGCAGCCAGACCAGTTCAGTGGAAGGTTCACATTTTTACCACCTATGCAAGCTCTTAATTCAAACAGAAACACATTTTATAACTTCATCACTCTGTTAGCTAACAAACTAAAATACCCTGGGTGATCTGATCTGCCCAAGAACGTGACCCACCTCTATTCTTTTGTCTTCTTTTCTGCCTAAATCCACGTTCTTACCTCTTCCTTTTTAATTTAGTGACTCATGCAGCTCCAAATACTCAAATTGTCACTGCACTATAATTTAATTCATATACATTCCACAGCTCATTTGATACCATTAATGTCAAGTTTGAATGGCCTCTTACAAGCAATGATTCATTAGCACAGCACATTCATTATTATGTTTGTCTTTCAACAGATTTTCCTCCATTTATCTCTCAGCACTGGAGGTTTCTCGTGAAATTCCACCGTTATTGGTGCAATAATAGATCTGTGAACATCTGCTTTTTTATTTGCTGTTTGTTCCAGGAGCAGTCCTGAGGCAGGTTCAGGTTCTGCCAGCACAAGAGGGGAGCTGTTTGCTGGTGTTTCATTTATGTGTGTGCTCTGCTTTTTTGGGGGTATTGCTTTTACCTTGCCTTTGATTCAAACTGAATTTACAGCCTCAAAATGAAGGGTTCAGATATGGAAGGCCTAAGCCTGCCTAATTAGGCAGGACTGAGCAGTAGGATCAGATTCAAGTAAGGCAACAGCTGCATTGGGAGGAATCTAAAATGCAGATGCTGACGGTTCTTTCATGAGAAAAATCCTGAAAATCCTGAGAAACACCTGAGATGTGACTGAGTCCTTTTGCTTTTCCCAAATCCTTTGCTGAATATATTCACTAATTATAATTAATAAGTATTTTTTCCATTTTCAAGAATTAACACAATTTCACTTTCCACCTGAAAATTTGTGTCTTATGTGTCATCATGCAAGGGGATTATTTGTGTAATTATTTGTGCTGCACACCTGTGGCAGGGCCTCACTGCCCTCTCAGAGAAGAATTTCTTCTAAAATTTCTTCTTTCCCAGGGATTTTATTCTTGGATTATTTAATAAAATTACTACAACCAGCTCAGAGATTAGGCCACAGCTGAATAATCTGGCATTAAAAACTTGCCTGTAGAATAACCTTTGAATGCTCAATATTGTCTCTATTCATACTAATTTCTTTATATGTATATTAACTGCTATTTTAGCCATGGATTCTTCGTATACCACTGATACCTTCCATGTTTTCAGTGTCTTCACCAGCTGCCCCTGAAGACAATCTGAGTTCAGTTCTGAATATAAAACATCTTTAACCAGTAGCAGTTACAGATGAGGAATCAAAGGCAAAATTAGTGATTAATCTTTTTTTTTTTTCTTTTCATTTCCTTTCTTTTTTATCAGAGAGTGTCTTAGATTGAAATGATGTAATTATATAGATATTATAGGGAAAAAATCATTTTGTACTGTGTTTTATCAATTTGTACATGAAGGGTTTTAACCAACAATGATTTTATTGAACTGAATGAATGCAACAAAGGAATAAAACAATCAGTTCTACTCAAAGCACTCAAGCAGTCACAGTTCTTCCCTGAAACTAAGAAAACTGGGAAAATCTCCCAGCTGTGGAAGGGTATGAGGAAGGAGATAGTCTGCTTCCTGGTCAAGGACATTTTCAATGCAAAAAAATAATAAATTAGAGAACATTCAGGAAAAAAAAGCCTGCCTGTGGGCAGAGCAAACCTGCTCTGAGGAGATGCAGACTGAGAGCCAGCTTGTTTTGCAGTGAGAGCACCTAAGGAAGAGCCTTGCTAAACTGGGATTACGGGGGAAAAGAAGGAGACAAATGCACAGAGACACAAATCATGGCCTGGTTTGGGTGCTCAGTGCCAAACTCAGCCTCTGCCTTGGAGAAATCCTTGCCTGCTCCTGTAAGTGCACACTGTGCTGGGGCTGCTCCTGTTTATGGGTCCTTTTCAGCACAAGACAAAGAGATCTCAGTGTTTGAGAGCCTTTGCTGCAGGGCAAGGGTGACTGTCCCTGGCTTGTAGTGCCAGACATGTCCAGGATCACATTCCCTCTGCTAGGGTGGTCTTTCACCTGGCTGAAGTCATCCCTCATGCATTCTGCCACTGTCATGTTTCCTGAAAAATCCCTTGGCCAGGATTCCTTCTCCTGGGAAGATGAGAAGCCTCAGAGAAAAAACAATATTATCTCATCTGCTTCTCCCTCTTTTGCTGCTTTGGAATGTGGCTGGAGATTGTTTACCAGCAGGTGCATGTTTGATTGTTTCCTGTGAATTGTTTTTAATTAATGACTAATCCCAGCCAGCTGTGTGAGACTCTGGAAGCAGTCACGAGCTTTCGTTATCATTCTTTGTAGCCTTCTGTCTGTATCCTTTCTTTTTCTTCAGTGTAGTTTTAGTATAGCATTCTTTAATATCATATCAATCATATCATATCATATATCATATCATATCATATCATATCATATTAGCCTTCTAAGAACATGGAGTCAGATTCTCAATTCCTCCTTCATCCTGGGGACCCAGAAAATACCCCAGCATTCCAGGAGCCTCCTGGGCTCCCTTCAACTCCTTCCCAGCAGATGTTGGAGGGGTTGGAGTTGTGCGGCAGGATGAGAGCCTGGGAGCAGGACATTCCTCTAGCTGGAAAAAGTCCCCTTCAATCAGCTCCCCTTGCTCAGGGATGAGCCAACAGAAGGAATTTTAGTGTTTGTATGACTGTGTTTATGTGTTTGTACTCTGTGAAACAAATTCTATGATATCAAGAACAGGGGGCTGTGTAAAACCTGCTGGATGTGTAGGAGAAGGGCTGTTAGCAGGGAAAAGAGGGATTGGGGTGGATTTGGGAAGGAACAACCATGGACAACAGAGGGAAAAGGAGGTAAAAGAGAAGGTGATGTTGCTCAGGACAGCGGGAGGGATCTCCTACATCCCCAGATCCACCAGAGCCAGGTACCTCTAACACTTCCCTGGCTGTGTTTTAGCTGCTCAGAACAGAGAAATGAAAAATATTTTTAGCTTTTGGTCCCAGAGATGAAGCCACAGTTAATTAAAGGTGAAAATCCATCCTGGCATAACTTAAGAAAAGGCTCAGTACTGCTTCCTCAATTCTGCCTCGCAGGATTTTTGTGGCTCCCATTTCCAGACATAACTTTTGGAAGTGCCAGAGCTGTCAGCTCAGAGCTTTCTTTCCCCAGCCTGGTTGTTTAAAGGCACTATCAGCATTCCCAATGCCATTTTAAAACCCTCACAGCACTGGGAATTTTGAAACCTAATTTCTGGTGTCCAGAATATTGCCTGAGGGAGGTGCTTTAAAATCGATGTGGGAAAATCAGTTTCACCTTAAAATGTGAGGTCAAGGAATAAACAATGCTGTGCTACTGAATAATTAAGACAGGGCATGACTTTCATCATGAAGTTGGGGAATCTAGCTGCCAGACTTGTGAGTAAAGAACAGGTAAAGGCAATCTGAGAAACACTTTAAAAATCTTTAGCATGTCCTGGTATAAACAAGGATGGAGTTTGGGGCCTTTTTTCAAGTATTAAGTCTTGAGGGAAAAGGAGGAAGGACTGGCTGCAATCCTTCTTCAGAGTGGTAGAGTGAGCAAGTAAAAAGTAATCAAATATTTTTAAAAACTTTTTAAAAGTTGTTTTCCCTCAGGGGCAAAACAAAAAGTCCAAGAGGACTGATTTTGATCACTGATTTAAAATGGCAGTTGCAAATTAGGAGAAGAAGGGGGAAAGGAATAAGGGAAGGGAAGGGAAGGGAAGGGAAGGGAAGGGAAGGGAAGGGAAGGGAAGGGAAGGGAAGGGAAGGGAAGGG
>JAYDZK010000006.1:25448490-25460734 GCA_034509185.1 Euphonia xanthogaster | reverse complement strand
CCGGGCTCTGCTCCCAGGAACAGGGACAGGAGGAGAGGGAACGGCCTCAGGCTGGGCCAGGGCAGGCTCAGGCTGGACAGCAGCAGGAATTTCTGCATGGAAAGGGTGGCCAGGCCTTGGCAGGGGCTGCCCAGGGAGGTGTTGGAGTCCCCATCCCTGGAGGTGTCCCAGGAAATCCTGGATGTGGCACTCAGAGCTCTGGGCTGGGGGCAAGGTGGGGATTGGGCACAGCTTGGACTCGGTGATCCTGGATATTTTTCCACGCTCAGTGAATCCATGATTCCATGATTCAGTCAGTAGAACATTTCCAGAACCATGAGCCATAATAGCAATCAATTATGTTCTCATTTTTTCCTCATTCCAAGATAATTTAACGGCCTTAATGAGTTTGTTGTGGGCACTGATCCCAGTGGAATGTGCTTAGATGATTTCCTTTCCTAAGGGTGTGTGTTGGGAAAGCTCCAGCAGGTCCCACTGGCACAGCTCTGAACGTGCATCTGGAAGTTTCCTCTTTGGAGTTAATTCCAAGTCAGTGTCAAGCACTTCAGGGTTGGCTCCCTAAGAACTAGAACTGGAATTTGTAAAAGCCCCACATCAGAGTGATCCCTTCTGCTGGATTTTGGGCTTTTGAGGAGCCAGCTTGAGCTGTCAGATCCCAGGGAAAACAAGTGATATATAAGGGGCTTAATTCTTTTAGTACAGTGCAAACAATTACAGGACACAATTACAGGACAAGCAAAGGACACAAGTTAAAAACCCCATTTTTTGGCCTTTCTGTGATCCATAGTTTGACTTCTGACTCGACCTATGTCTCAATTGCAATATTTTTGGCCATAGCCTCATATTTGCAATTTAAGTATTCTAAAATTGGAAGCAGTTCTTGCACTGGGTCACAATATGTGAAGAACAACCAGGCCAAGTATTTGCTCTTGAATTCCTTGCAAATCATCAGTGTCCAGGTCCTTTAATATTTTAACTTTCCAAACTCTTTGAAAGATCTTCTTAGTTTCACACACCTTTGAATTGAACTTTAGCACCATTAGGAATAGCTGCAGTTCACAGCTTTAAGGATTGTTCTGAGGAGTCTGGGATTAAGGGGCCAAAATAATCTAATTTGGTATCTGCACAAGGCTTAATCCCAGTTTACCCAATTGGGATTAATTGCTTAATCCCAGCAATTACCACAGAGCCAGGATCAGAGAGATCAGGGAAGTCAGAGCTGCTATAAACCATTTATACAGGCACCCCAGTGCATGTGAGAAATGGGAACAATGTCCTCTGCTCATAAATGAAAACAATTTTTCTGCATCTACAACTCACCAAGCACAACACAATCTATGTATCCATGAGGCACAATGGTCATGGTTATGAACTGAATAACCATCTCACACCAAAAAAATGCAGAAATCATGCAAGATCCACACTCATTCAAATAAGCCAGGACTTGATCCTAATTATGTGCTTAGGGTTTGCTTTCTTTGGAAGCCTTAAAGGATTTCATCCCCGAGTTTCCCCCATGGCAAATCTGGTTTCATTTCAGCACTTGCGAAAACCAGCAAGGTGAAAGTGACCTAAAACAATAAAGTTTTATAAAGTGTCTCCACAGGCTCCCATTTTAATGTTGAAACTTCTAAAGTTTATACTTTTTAACAAGAAACCAGTATCAAATATTCTGTTTCACATCTGCATTGAAGCAGAAGGGCAGGAGGTTTTCTGTATTAAGCAAACTCGTAAAGTTTATAATTTTTATACTTTTGAATATGGACTCTTGACAAGATCAACTATTCTCCTTCATACCTGCATTACAACAGAATTGATAACATTTACAATTTTTACACACACACTAGAATATTCCTATGTCATTAAAAAAATGACACAAACTTGCAGTGTCTGGAACATGAAGTCAGGACTTCCTGTCCACTTACTCTTCATTCCTGTCTGCAGGAAAACCAACTGTGGAATGGAGTGTTAATCACCAAAATATTCACCAAAATGAATGGAGTGTTATTCACCAAAAATATTCACCAAAACAACCTCCCAGCAGACATTGATTTCATCTCAGGAGCTCCCTAAGTGTTCACTGTCCTCAAATATGCGCCAACTCTCTCTTTTTCTTTTAAAATTGGTTCAAAATTAAGATTTAATCCCACAATTTCTTCCCACTGTTAATGACAAACAACTTCCTTTGATTTAGTTTTGAGTTTTTGTGTAGTCCTTTCCATCAATTTTGCAAGTCAAGAATTAATGTGAACAATTGTTCTCTGTTAATGATTCTTGGCCCTTCTTCTCCTTGTCAACTGAGGAGCTCAAGTTTAATCAGTTTATCCTAGAAGACATCCCATAACTATAATTGTCCTTGCTAATAAAAACCTATTAAAAGCAATTCAGAATTTTCAGAATATTACAAAACCTTCTGTACATTTGTACCAGAAACCCCATCATGTGTAACAGTTGTTTTATCTATGTGTGATTTTAGGAACGTGCCCTGCAAGTGTGACCTAAGCAAAATGTTCACTCTTTGGTTTTGCTACATTGCAAGTGTTCTTATTTTTATTTAATCTTTTTTTTTTTGTATTTCACACTGTATGCCTAATGAACATATTGAATATTGCAAAGATTCAGTTGGGCTAATTACATTTTAACATGGAAACCATTAAAAGAGCAATTTGGGGGAAAAACTAACACCCCATCTCTGCTGCAAACATTGCTTCCACCACTTGGCAAGCCTGAGACCTTCAGCAGCTTTTCTTTTTCCACCTCCCTGTTAACTCATCTTTTTAAAAATACCATGGGAGATAGGAAATGGAGCTGATCCCACATTATTACAGTAATGGGAGCTCTCTGTTCACAGCCTTTCATTTTGATTGTATCTCTTTCATAAAGTACAGAAAAAACCCTGGAGTCTGAACATTTGGCATGTCCAAATTGCTTTAATCTTGCAATGATTTTACACTTGAAAGGCCAAACAGCACTACTCAATCTTTGCTGCAGATTCAATCCTAATTTATTTATTTTTCCAAACATTTGTTTTTTATTTGACAGCCAGGAAAAAGCACCACCCACAAGTTTCAGTGGGAACTGGGCTGGAATAATGTTGTGTATTATCTACAAGATACAGTTCTTTGAGACTTTATATGAAATATATTACCAAAATGCTTTTGCTTTCTATGGGTAATTCTTGAAATAATACAGAGACTGCAACATCTGATGATTTGCAACATTAAATACATACAAACTGGTGTATATAACAGTCATTAAACTGAATGTTACACACTCACATGCAACGTGCATGTACTCATATATTCAATTTAACAATTTAAATGTGCTATTCCATTTATATATCTACAAACACACTTTGTTTTGCAACCCACCATTCTTTCTGCTCTCCTTAAAGTTTATTTTCTGTGGATTTACAGATTCAAACCTCACGTGGTTGTAAAAGGTAGCAAAAAAGCAAGCTGGGAAAGAATGGGACTGAAAAACTGTGAGTTAAAGGGGCAGAAAACTGGGATTGTCTGGGAATAAAAGTTGTGCAGTAATGTTTGTCCTCCAAAAAGAACTCAAGTTAGGACAGACAAGAAGGCAGCCTGGGAATGTGAGGTTTTTACAGCTATGAGAAGAGACTGTAAAAAACTGGGATGGAAAAGAAAGTAATTTAGATGCAAACAATTAGTGGCTGAATTAGAATAAGGAAGAGGTAAAGAAAATTTTGAGGGTGGTAAGAAGAGGCAGTCGTGTCTCTACTCAGCACAGCTCAAACTGTCTGGAAAGTTAAATGGAATTTCCAAAGTAATTCCATTTTCCTTCAACTGCAGCAGACCACAATGTTTATTGCTTAAACCTCTGTCTCCCAGAATCCACTTGCTTTCATTTCATCTCCTTGATTTCTTTGGACAGTTCTGAAGCTGCCATGAACCATTTCCTGGGATTTTGACATGTCTCCTACCTTGCCAAGACACAAATATAAAATAAGTTTTGCTTCTGTATTTCACACTTCAGTCAGGTTGGATAACCACAGGAAAATCTGACTCTCAGTTGATATGGTGCAGGTCAACCATGGAGTAGCCAAGAGCTGAGAACACTTCCAGCCCTATTTCCATTTTTTAACATATATTTATAAAATTCTAGGCATTTTCAATCTAATATCATCTTTACTGCCCAAGAAACTCCTGCAGGGAATCACGGAGTGAAATATAAACTCAGGAAAATTAAACTGCGTGTAATTCTTAGACTTCTGGAAGCAGAGAAAGTGTTAATTCATCTGCACTTCAGACTGTTTTCTTTGATATTTCTGGGAAAAATTACTGCCCATAAGTGCATATATTTGTCTTACCTCTTTTCCCTTTGGAGTAGATTGAGGGCAATTCTAAGGACTTCTGATTTCCCAGAATAAATGAGTTTTGTGAGTGTCTGAGGATAGAAATGCCTTTCTTCAGTAAATAAGAGGAACTTTTGCAATGAATTCAGCCTTTCTGGCATAGTTGTACCTTCAGAACTAGGAAGCATCCTGAAGAAACCTAATGTCTTCTTGCAAGTGGATGTATTGTTTGGAAAAAAAAAGTTGGATTTCTTTCAAACAGCTCTGCAAATCTAAGACCTCTCCTATCCTTAGAGTGAATAACTAAAGTAGTTATAGGTATAACAGCACCAGAACTCGTTGGAAAAAATAAATGATTTCTGTTTCCATGACTGAAATAAAATGAAACATTAATAAAAGGAATAAAAATTAACTTGGGTTATAAGTGTCTGACTGGGCAGGTGGGGAAAAACCATTCACAGGAAACTAAGGCCCTCTCTCAGTCCTAAAATCTTTGTAATGTTGGAAGAATTTCGGCCACCACCATCCTGCAGGAGATTCAAAGCAATACAGTATTCAATATTTACAGCTCCTTTAAAATCTTTTTTTTCCTGATTTTGGGAAGCAGCTTCCAGCCATGTTTGCACACAGAGAAAACCATTAATTAAAAACGCTCACGCAGAGAATCCCTTTAAACCTGGGCAATAAGAGCTGCAAAAGAGCTGAAAGCAAACATCTGCAGCTACTGTATTCCAGGTTATTGGCAATTATTCCCTTTGGAATTTATTAGGCTTGTGTAGGAAAAATAAACCCTCCAGTTTAGAGCAGGCAATAGAATTCCCTCCCCTGGCACCCATAAAGCTCCAGAGCTCCTGTCTGAGCGCTTTAGGAAAGGTTGGGTTGAATTCCCCAAAGCCAAATCACAGCACAATGCAGGGCTCTTGTTCCACTTTCCAAGCATTTAAGTATCTTTTCCAACTTCCACAAGATAAATCTATCTGCAGCCTGAGTCTTCCCAGCTCTGGAAAAGCCCCAGGTGCTGAATAATTCCAAATCTCTGCCTAAAAATGAACTGAAATGCAACATAGGACTGATACAGTCACAAATTATGCACAACCACTTTTTTTTTTTTTTTAGTCTGCTTAATCTGTCCACTCTAATTCCTATAATTGCTCCTCTGCAAGATTTGTATTGGATTATTGATCCTTCAGAAAGTGCTACAACAAGTTCCCCTGTCATTATTTTAATAAAGGCAAATAACTTTTAAACAGAAAGGGCTACAAAGCATTTCTATTATGCAGCAAAACCATGGCTTAATTTCAAGATTTTCCCTTTCTTTTTTTTCCCCAAGGTACTTGATTCACAATATTTTTCAGTTTTTTTCACAAGTGTTTGGCTATCAATTTAGTCTTTTTTAAGAGCTGAGATTAAAAAATCAGGTAAATATCTAAATGTTAAGCAGAGTTTACTCCCATCCCCACTATGTAGCTGAAACCCTTCAAGGGAGATCTTCAAATTTATATGAATCTTTTAAATTTTCAAGGCCTTGGAAAAATTATCTTGTGCATAAGTATGATAAAATGCAGAGCTTAAACTCTCACAAAGCATTTATCATCATTTCCTGTGTAATTGTTTATTGATTGATTGATTTATAACTCTAACAATATTTGATTTTTATAATGTCATCCATGATCTTTATTTGCCATTAAAGCAAATAAAGGTAGTAAAACACCTTCCCAATCTTTTAAAATGCCTTATAAAATATAAACTAGTTAATATTGCTTATCTAGAGTCATATGTGCATTAATTAATAGGTCAATTTAGGATGAAAAAGCCCTCTGATTCCACAGAGCCCAGACTCCTTTGGAAAGCAGGTCAGACCAGATCAGGGCTGTTCTGGTTTTGAAAAATCTTTTCTGATTTTGAAAATCTTTAGGGGTGGAGATTTCTGGGCAAACTGTTCCAATATTTGATCATCTTCAAAACAAAACAAAACCCAAAACCCAAACAAAAAAGAAACAAACAAACAAAACCAAAATAACACCCATAAAACCCCAAACTATATTTAATTAATTGATTGCATAATTCAAATAATGAAGTTAGATTTCATTGTGTTCTTACTGCCTCTGTTGCCTCTCACCCCACCACTGTCCAGCACTAGGCATCTGAATTTGTCTTGTCTGCACCTTTCTGTGTTATTTATTCTTAAAGCACCCCATGATTTTTAATTAATAATTTAATAATTAATTTCCTTGTCAGTATTATACGGACACAGGCCAGATAAATAATTCTACTAACTAGTCAAAATCAATAAATAAACAGAGAGACATAGTATTTTCCAAAGTTAAAGGCCCATGGATCACCAGGAGAATTAATAAGTCATTAGAACAGTATTGCCAATGTTTTTAATTGTGGCAGGTTTTTGGGGGGATTTGTGTAGGGAAAGAGAACACCCTTCTGCCCTATTCTGGAGTGAACAAATTCAGCCCTTCTGGATGATCCTGGGGTATTTTCAAAGCTGGATGTGTGCCAACACAGTCAGTGTAATTCCATTTATGTTCTTCTGCCAGGCTGACCAGGAGATCACTGCACGTGGAATTCAGGGTTGATGGGAAGCTCTCAATTTCTACTCTACACTGCCAATTTTCCTGCTCTATCTTCCTTCTCTTCCTTCTTCCTGCAGCAGAAAGCATTATTATTCTTATTAATATCCTACTATTCTTATTATTACCCTATTATTCATAATATTACCCTATTATTCTTATTATTACCCTTCTTATTAAACCCTTCTTAGGAAGGGTTTTACCCTTCTTCAGCAGCAGAGATGCTCTTCACTACAGAGACCAACCACTCCCTGGTTATTACTGAATGTGCCAAAATTTCCAAGCACAAAACAAGAAATCACTGTTGTCACTTAATCTCCAGGTGAATGTGGATTTGCACCCTGGAATACAGAACCACAGAATCACGGAATCACGGAAGGGTTTGGACTCAGCCTTGCAGTAAAGAAGCTTCTGGCCAAGATAAATCATTAGTTCAATTTTCCTGTTATCAAATAATGAAAAGAGGGTAATGAATATGGAGATTATTCAATAAATGTGGAACATGGGAAATTCTGGGTTGCTCTGATGCCATTGGCAGCCCATGAATTGAACTTGGAATTTTCTCCTTTCTGGTAAGCAAAGAGGTGGCACCCAAAGTTTGCTTTGTTTATCTTGGAATACCAATTAAAATCTGAAAACTCCTTAACTCTGTGTCTTGCAGTTAATTCTGATCCATTAATTCATTTCAGGAGCCAATATGGTATTTAGGGTACCAATTTGGATATAAACTCATCAGTCCACAAAATGTCCCAAAAGGTTCCAGATGCAGCAACACTGTCAAAATTAGATTTGGTAAATTAATATGAAATTTACCAGATACTTCAGCCACCAAAGGCTGAATGGAATGCAGAATTCTCAAGTAAAGGCAGAAAAATTCTGTAAATGAAATTTTGATGATATCATGCATCTTAAAACTTGCACTATATTCCCTGAATAGAAACTGAAATTTGGAGTTCTTCCTTCTGAAGAACTGTAAGAATTATTCAAACAACACAAATGAGTTCACCCAAGGACACAATTATGGTGAATTGAATGCAACAACACTAGGGCAAAGTTAAATCCCAAGAGGAAGATCAAAATGGCATTTTATATAAAGCCTGATTTGCAGCTCATTACCAGGACAAAAAAACTTGCATATGGCCATCCTAAAATTTGTTTAGCAGAGGAGGCAGAGAGAACACCCTGATATTTTTTGTGTCAAAGTCAAAGGTGATTTACTTCCACACATTCCTTCCCTCTGTGCCACCCTCCTTTCCTCTGCCAAGTATTTCTGTACATGCTGGAAAACTCCTCTCTCTGATTACCATGTCCTGCTGACAAAATGCTGAGTCCATTCTGATTATTAATGATAATGAGAAATTAAGAAATCAGATGAGAGGGTCCATAAATCCTTGGGAGAGAAGGCCTGGGCTAAATGTTTGTGTTGTTGTGATGATTATCAGAGCTAATACATCCTCCCTTCTCTAATAGCAGCATCAGGCCAGGTTCTCAGGGGGGATAAATCATTCTGGTTCTTGTTCTGTAAAGGATTTTGCTTGGTTGGCAGGTTGGGTTTGTTTTATTTCAGCATTTTTGTTCCATACAATGAATTAAGGCCTCTCTCCTCCCACAGCACAGCTCCCCCATCATGGGAGCTCTGACTTGTGTAATTGAATATATCTTTTCTCCAAAACCCAACCATTGTGTTAATTCCCCATTTTTCAAGTATTTTCACAGAATAACTAGATTTAAAATCCTTTAATTTTTTTTATATATTATTTTGGTCATCTGTGGGAAAGCCAAACAATGACCTGAAATTTTTAATTAAAAAAAAAAAAAAAACCAAACAAAACTGAAAGACTGACCTGAAAATGCCAGCTCTTTTACCTGCTGGCTTTGCTGTTAAATCAAGAACCTACCCCAGTAAATCCCAAGAGTTCAGGATGCTGGAGACAGTAATATTTCTTTTGTTAGAGCAGCAGCTCTGTCTCATTGAGAGCACAGACCAAGGTGTCTTGTAACTTGTCCAGTGAAGCATTGAAGAAAAATGACTCAATCCATTTTCCAAATCTGTGTGCTTTCTCTCCAATTATTTCTTAATGTGCTTTTTGACAAATTGTCAGGAAGGGAAGTTAGCAGGCTTGGCTTCTCTGGTCAGACATGCCAAGCAACAAGGAGCCAAGACCTCTGAGTGGGATTCCAGCCTGGAAAGGTGGTGGCTGAGCAGGCTTGGGGGCTGGAATATCAGGGAGAAAGCAGATGTGGGTGGTGGTGATAGTGCTGTCCTGGGTGTTTGTCTAGGAAAAGAGGTGGAACTGATAATAAAAAATATTTTTACTATGTTTTTAATAAAGAAAATGCACAGAGACTTTGTTTTGGTTTTATGGTGAGAGAACCAGCCCATATCATGGGGCTGTGTATGCATTCTGAAGTGTTTACTTTCATAATTTCAGTAACAATAATGTCTAAGTCAAGTGGTTAGAAAGCACATGGAATCTGCACTGATTCCATACATTACAGGAATATGTGTTCTGTTTAAATTAATGTGTTGGGCCCCAAATGCTTACTGGGAAAGCAGACCAGGAAGGAAATGTTCCATCTGAAGCAAAGCACATCCAGCTTTATACTTTTCCACATTTACTTAACAATATCAACCCTCTGTAAGACCTGATTTGTCAGAACTGGAATATTTGAGTACATTTTGCAAAGTCAAAGTTTGAGATATTGACACGCATTTCAAGCCAGGGTGTGTTTGGAGGGAAGGGAATTGTGCTGCCCTGCCACAAGGCAGGGGATCCTTCAAAAGGGATGGGAGCTCTGGTTTAGGAAGGGCACGATGACAAACCAGTTGGAATTTACCTGTAAGCATTTGCTGAAAAACAGGCAACACTGCAAAAAACATCAAGCTGCCCTTGATGACTTATTAATTCCCATGGTGATCCAAGGGTCTTAAACTTTGGAAAATACTCTGTGTCTTTGTTCATTTAGTGATTTCTAATAGTGCCTCAATTATTAATCTGGCCTGTGTCCATATGGTGCTGACAAGGAAATTAATTATTAAATTATTAATTAAAAAGAGGGGTAGTCTGAATTAAAGAGGGGAAATAAAGAGAAGCTGTGGCTGCCCCTGAATCCCTGGAAGTCTCCAAGGCCAGGTTGGATGGGGCTTGGAGCAACCTGGGATAGAGGAAGGTGTCCCTGCCCATGGCAGGGGTGGGATGGGATGGGCTTTAAGGTCCCTTCCCACCCAAACCAGTCCAGGATTCTGGGATTCTGTGGTCTTGCATTAAAGCAATGAACATGTGGACCACCTGCTTACCTGTGAGAGACATCCATGCAAATCCAACCACAGGACATTTCCATGAGTTTCCCATTGTAAGCTGCATTTTCACTGGAATTCCCCCTGGTCCCCAGCAGCCTGGGCTTTTTTCCCTCTTTTGGACACTGAGAGCCTCTGCAGCCATTCTGACACACTAAGAAGCAAGCTGCCCATTTTAAACCAGATGACACTTTGGTGGCAGTTAAAATGCTTTCTTTTAATGCCTGTGCTCATCTTTAGGCTTCTAAAGCGCTTTTAGGCACTTCCAGCTCTGTATAAATGCGAGATAATTTCTCTTATTGAAAGGTTTCAATTTTCTATCATACTGCAGGATTCACAGAATCATAAAATCACAGAGTGGTTTGGGTTGGAAGGGACCTTACAGCCCATCCAGTGCCACCCCTGCCATGGGCAGGGACCCCTTCCACTGTCCCAGGGTGCTCCAAGCTCTGTCCAACCTGGCCTTGGGCACTTCCAGGGATCCAGGGGCAGCCACAGCTTCCCTGGGCACCCTGTGCCAGGGCAGGCACACCATAAAATCAAGATATAATTACTTTTTGGGTGTAGTTAGAAGCTCTGTGTGATGCCCTTTGCTGGTGGTGGCAGTGGAGGGCTGCAGATAGTCAGAATTCTTTGGAAGGTTCAAAAAATTCCATTCCCACCACCAGTGGTACTGGTGCAAAGCTCTCCTGCACTGCCATGGACTGGCCCCAAGCCTTAGCCTAAAGAATTTAAAGTTTAAACATGAACCAAATGTCTGCAGTTCCCAAACAAATCAATGGAAATATGTGCTTGGACATTTAATTATGGAGGTTGGGTTTTGCAAGGCACTCAGGTCTAAATAAAAAGTTCTAAAAAGAACTAAAAGATCGAAAAAGAACTAAAAAGTTCTAGAAACACAAATCCCTTTGATCAGAGATGCAGGAGTGAGGCAGGAAGAGAAGAGTCTTTCTTCCAAGAAGGAGGATCAAGGCCTGATAAAATGGGTGTTGTTTATATTCCATATGAGATTTAAAGGAAAGGAGGTTTAAAAAAGTTCTCTCTCACCACTCCCAGGATGGTGCCTTCATCTATCACATTTATTTTATGTGAAAATAAAGAAATTAGTAAAAGCAAGGAAAAATATTTTAAAAATAAATATTTGGACAGTATAGAGTTATTAAATTCTTAGAGGATCCATGAAAACTGGGAAGAGTGGAGACAAAAATTTCAGGGTGATTGAAAAGGAAGCAGAGCCCTGGTCAGAAACTGGTGGGAGCTCAGAAATTCCCAAGTGATTGAGCAAGGCACAGTGGGAATGGTCAGCCAGTCATGGGAGAGTAGAAGCAAAGCTGCAGCAGCAAAGATTAAATGGATGATGCTGCACACAGAATTCATGTTTTAGTATTTCAGGTAACTCCCTCCTGTTCCTTCCTTAAAATAAACACATTGTTCTCCCACAGACTGCATCCTGCTCTTACTCTTACCAGAGGCTTCAGTGTCTTGGTACTTTTTCTGCTAAAAACCTTCACTCCAGATGTGTTTCCAAAATATTCACAGGGACAATTTTGGTGCATTATTCCAGTTGATCCAGAAACATTCATTGTTTGGAATGGCTTTGGAAAAGGCAGGTCAGGTGCCTCTAAAAAAGGGCAGCTTGTTGGTTTTTTGCAGGGCCAGGAGCTGGACTTCATGATCCTTGTGTGCTCCTTTCCACTCAGAATATTCTGTGATTCTGTAAAAAAAATTTAAAAAAAAAGAGAAGATTTTGCTTTACTTAGAAAGGAATTTCCTTATATCAAGATATATGGAAATATTCCATATGTATTATATGTAATATAAAAGAAAATTAATATACTATATTAATTAATATATACTAAAATATAATATATCATAGTGTTAATTAATTAATAATAAAATATACTGTATTATATATCAATAATATGACACTGTAATATATAATTCATCTATAATTGATATATTTTAATATTATAGTATAATTATATATTATATATTCTGTATTCTAGAAGTATATATAATTGCTATATGATATATAATTATATATTA